>CM029383.1:7871011-8036011 GCA_017165825.1 Hepsetus odoe | reverse complement strand
TCATGAAGTGGGTGGGGTTTACTGATCAGTGAAAGGAGGTCCCATATCTGATCTTTCTCCAGGAGGACCCATACACCAGTTTGTCTCCAAACTACATTCTGGCATGAAAACAGAAAAAGATGGATGCACAATGAGCACCTCGCAGTGAGAAGATCCTAGGGTTGATTCCTAGGTGGGACGGTCCCGGTCCTTTCTGTGTGGAGTTTGTATGTTCTCCCCATGTGGGTTTTCTTCTCAAATAATGTGGGGGTTACAGACTTTTTGTTCTGTTGATTGAAGTTTAACTTTACCCTGAAACTATATTTATTTTAAATATAGAACAGAAATAGTACGTTCAGTGACTCCTTCGATGCTGAGGTTCCTGTAGAGCTGCAGGACAAGTAGTCCAGAGATGAACTGATGAAGTCTGTTTTTTAATGGATCCCTTTGGTCTAAAACAAAATGCTAAAGCTCTAGAACTGAGCAGCCAAGGAGATGAACCAACATGATGGAACCCCCAAAAAAAGTCAACATAAAAGGTAGTGAGGTATCATTAGCATGTTGCCCATGAGGGTGTTCTTTCATTACTAATAGTTAAGGAACATCATTCCACAACTTCAGTTCCATTTTTAAGGTGGACTGACTCTGTGCATGCCAGGATTTCTGTTTTGCTACCTTAAAACTTTAGGTTGCAAATCTCACCCATATGGGAGAAACCTATATAAGCTAGACCTCATGGATCACCTTCTACATGGTTAATGAAAATTGAAGTGAAAGTGATAATGAAACACAACCAAATGCTTCTCTGTATTTAACCCATGCACAAGTGGGCAGCCATATCCAGCACTCGGGGAGCAGTGAATGAAACGGTATCTTGCTCAGGGGTACCACAGGGGCAACCTACTGGTGTGAGAACTTCCAATCCTGGGGTCTAATCCCTTAATGCAGCCAGTTAGTTACAGCAGGAACCCCAAACTAACTTAAAAACCCTTAACCAGTGCTTAAACAATGTTCTTGTTGACACTATATGAAGTTTAAGAACATGCCTAGCACAAACGAGAAGATCTTTTTTGCATTGTAGCTCTTGTCTGGATTAATGATAAGAAGGAATTTGCCCCACCCTCAGTTGCTGCTTTAGGCTGTTAACATCCCTGCAGAAGAGCTGGAGCACAAGCGAGCTGAAGCACCATGAACCATCCCTGAACACAGAGACTAGATAATGAAGCCGAAGCTGACAGAAGAGAGACCACAGTCTTGGACCAGGCTCCACAGCACTGAATTAACACATGGGTTCAATGCTCTGCAGATATTGTGCAAAAGTTTTGCAACATCTCTTTGTATTTGGCTTCCAAAGCGAAATGCATTTTTAACGTCTTGTTGAGGAATTTTATTGAACGCTGTGAACACGGCAGTATGGCAACATTTATAAAAAAAACTACATAAAGCCTTCATTCAAAGTCAACATTCATTTTTATTATGACTTAGTCAGAGAATCATCACTTTCTAGACTACGTTCAATTTCAACCCAAAAAGTGCTGCAACTGTTCGAATCGTTAATATGTTCAGTTTTCATAAAATGTTTATGAAGATTCTTTTTTTGTGAAAAGTATGCACTTTAAAGCTTTTAAAATAGTGCTAACAAACAGTACTGGTCAAGGATCTTCATGATTGCTCCCAAAAAGTCAAACTTTCCTGTATTTTAATGTATAGTTGAGGAACAGTTCTCCAGATCTTCCTAAAGGACAGTGTTGCTGTCTCTCATTGCTTCATTTTTTAACTGCTGATGCTGAATGCTGAGTGGAGCCCCTTTATCTAGAACCATGTATCTTTTTTTTTATCTAAAATAATTGTTCCCATTTTTTCATTTAATCTATTCCATGTGCCAAAGAAAGGAGGCACATGTTTGTAGGCATGAAATATAAAGAAATGAGGGGTTCAAGACTTTTTCACAGTGCTGTATATTAAACAGACATGCCGGACTATAATGACGATTGCTCAAATGTCATTTATGTCACAGAACATGGTAAAAAGATTTAAAAAAATTTTAAGTTGTTGATTACACGCAGTTGAGTGAAACTATTGACACACATTATTGTTAATTGTGTAGAAGACTCCAGATGGATGGATGGATGGATGGATGGCCATAAAGCAACAACGTAATGATCTAGGGGATAATTATTTATTTTTTAAAATCTCCCAAGGAAAGTGAAAGTGACTATTTAGAACACGCAGCACACAGTGAACCACAACCCATCCTCTGCTTTCAAAACGCAAACACCGTGCAGCAGGGGGCAGCCCTATCTAGCACCCAGGGAGCAATGACGGGGACGGTACCTTGCTCAAGGGTACCCCAGGGCAACCTACTGGTCTGGGAATCGAATCCACGACATTCTGATTATTAGACCAGCGCTCTCCCCAGGAGCCACTCTATTTATTTCCAAAAGTGAACCTTGTTGGAACGTCTGCTGCGTTACAGCACTATTTCCCTGCTTAGACACACTTGGCTCAGTTCATCTGTTAATGATCAGGTGTAGAGGGTCGTGTTTGAGTTGGGAAAGCATCAACATTGCTGAACTGAGACTCTCCAGGATGGGAAATGAATACCCCTGGTCTACAATGACTCAATATTGACTGTTTGCTGACAGTCAATGAGGAGAAATCAATTTCCAATGGCTTTCTTTCCTCATATAATTGGGAGGTAAAATGAAATTTTTCTACCGTTGAAGCTCTATTTCACATATTTTAGACCCATCTTGGTCATTTGCAGACTTCCAGGTGACACAAACCCTTTCAAGATGGCATTTCTTTTGCAAACACGTGTACCTGGAAAGGGAAGCAGCATTGAAACTAACCATTAATATAAATTCCCCAGATATATATTTAAGTTCAGTGCTATCTGCGAGCATCTGTATCGAGAGAATGGAAGGTGCTGATGCTCACCCAGTGTGTAAAAATCCATTTTGCACAGCATTTTCTGGGCTTGCATGCAATGGTTCATTGGTCTTCATTATGCATTTAGTTTGCACTGAAGGTTTAATTAGAACATACAGCCATATTTTCACATGAAAACGTCCAGCCGACATTCAAACCTCGCAGTAGAATTTGCTTTCCTCTCTTCTAACGGTGTAATGTTTGAATTCTCCGTTGGGTATTCAAAAGAGGAGTTTTGTTGTTCACAGCATGGAGGCTGTTCTCATGAGGGATTTGCAGGCTGTTGTAGACGCCGATAAAGAGGAACGAGTCTGGATTCAAAAAGCCTTCCTGGAAATACGGAAACATCAAACATCACAGAGTCGACTTCCAATGAGACGGGCTGCAGTCTGATGGACGTTACTGGGAAACGTTGGCAGCTCGTCTCCCACGCTGGTGTCTCGGCTCATTCCTCGTCTATAAATTTAGCGACTTTGATCATTGTTGATTTAATGAGCTTCACAGAGTTCAGATCCATTGTATCGGCTTGGAAATCAGGCACATGTCAAATTCATCAGACTGAGGAATGGGACACCTTAAGGACGGCTTGATATATAGGACTGGCTGGAGGGTTGGACCCAGAAGTCAGAATCAGAAACTTCTTGGATCCCGAGAAACATGGCTACAAAAATCAGATCCACCAATGGACACACAGAACAATGTTATATATATATATATATATATAGTTCCAGGGTGAGATTTTTGGTGATCCAGGGCTAAAGCAGAAAGCTAAAGGCAGCCCGGGGAACAGTGATGGGGACGGTACCTTTAAGGATACCTACTGGTCTGGGATTTGAACCCACGGCTTTCTGATCCTGGGGCCAACTCCTGAACCACTAGGCCATCCCTCAAATCACAATGGAAATATATTCATTAGCAAGCTTGCCCTTTGGAGCTTAATGGTAGCAATTTACTACCTTTTATTGCTTTGAGCTAAGTATTAATTAGTTAATTGAGCTAAGTATTATCCATTTAATTATCACTTCAAAATGTAAATATGCAATCAACTAAAACAATTATATTCCCCCATTAGAGAGCATTTAATAATCCACATACAGGAGAGCCTAATTAATAAATACATTCATAATACATTCGTTTTCTCACCAACATTTGGTCAAAGAGCTTCAGGTCAGATGAGGCTCTGATGCTTCACTAGCAGAGATGCAAAGGAACAAAGTTACTTTTCCTAAAGTAGAGTTTTTGGGTTCTTGTACTTGAGCCACTGCTTCCCACTAGAGGGCCATCAACAGCTGCAGGAGCGGCGCTACCTATATTTTTACATTTGGCAGGTGAGTTATTCATGTTTTGCCCAATAATTCATTGTTCAGAAGCCAACTTTATGACCATGATAAAGTAAATGCGCCCTTCAAAACCTCAATTTTGCAACGCGTCTCTGGCGGCAGTACATATGAATTAGAATTATTAGCATTCAGTATCTACAAGATATTCCATTGTGACTCTTGGAATAAAGGGAAGCTTTTTACAGATTGAAGGCAAATAAAACATCGACAACAAGCATGTCTGCATTGTACTTCATGCCCGAAAAAAGCAGCAACATTGAGTTGTTGTTGTTTGCTTAACAAAGTAGAGTATTGTGATGCCCTAATTGAAAGGCTAAATGGCAGTTTTGAATGGTAATTGGGGTTGACTTCCGTCTGCGCCCCTGAACGTTGCGACCCTTTCATTCAGGCTGGCTGGCGAAACAGCAGAATGTTAATTACTGTAACCGTGTGGCAGAGAGTTTGCCGCAAATGAGGAGGTTACGGGAGGTTGTTGAAATATTTGCCAGACGTAAAGGCGAAGAGCCATCAGCCATTGTGCGGTGCCGTGCAATTAGTCCTTTTCCTGAAAGCGAGCTATTCATCCAATCAAGGCTGCTGTTTTGACTTGCGTGCCGTTTTGTGGATGAAACATATAGAAATTTCAATTAAAATTGCAGTCTGCTCTTTTGTAACCTCTTCAAATTATAATGAGGAATACGTTCCTTTTTCCTGAAGACGATTCCGCCGCTGGGTGAACACTGAAGGTGGCAACACCTGAAAAGCCCGCCGATGGCAGGAATGCTTAATTGTGCAGAGCGAGACGAGTGCGGATGAAGGGCTGTTTGTCAGCCCAGCAAGAAGTCAGGAGATGAGGAGCAGGTCTAGCTGCAGGATTTAATCCTCATAAGCCAATCTCCACGTGTGATAAGATGCAGCTGAGAACTGGGCTGATTCACTCTACCCTCCGGCCTCTCCGCTCAACGGGCTCCCTTCTCATAAGCTTCCTGCGATAATGCTCATGGAAGCCGGCGTGAGAAGAGCTTGCAAATCTGCCGTCGGGCGCATGTGATTTATTCGCCAAATGGAATCTAGGCGACCTGGAGGGGCTTCTCATGAAGACGTGGACCCTAAACATCCCTGTCAGTACTTTAGGTTCTGTTATGTACAAGCAGAAGCATCATAGAATCATCATAAATCCACTCAGAACGGGAAATCAGCAGGAATATCGGTCAGGAAGGTGAAAGAGAAGCCCGCTCTCATCTGAAATGGATGACCTGTAACAGAGAACAAGTACCTGGACTCCAATCATCTCCTTTCCTTCAGCCTAACTTCGTAACATTCAGTCAAATCACAAAACTCACATGCTTTCTGAAGCAAAACACAACTATATTGGAGTCTTGGAGAAAGGAAATTAGCAGGTCAATCCCGTAAGTTCCACTGTGAAGCATGGTGGTGGTAGCATCATACAAGTGAAAGTGAAGTGAAAGTGACAGATTGAAACCCACAACCTTCAGGTCCTGGAGCTTCGTCCCTAACGAAGCAGAATAACTAGACTGAATGAGGAGCTTCCCCCATGTAGGGTTTTTCTATTGATGACATGGGGTTAATCAATGTTCCTAGTGATGGCCTTGTGTTCAGGGACGAGGTCCCATGATTGGAAGGTCGTGGGTTCAAATCCCTGACCAGTAGGTTACCCTGAAGTGCCCTTGAGCATGGTATTGTTCCCATCATCGCTGATCCCTGGGTCCTGGATATGGCTGCCCCCTGCTGCACACTGTGATTCTCCTGCTGTGTATCACAATGACCAATAGTCACTTTCATTTCAAACATTTTGTGGAGGATGGGGTGGGGTTGGGCTGAATGTCGGGCAATTGCTAGATTTTTTGTCATTGATGGAGATGAGAGTCCTTCAGTTGCTCATACACACAAATATGCCTTCACTTCAAATGGGTTTTTGAGCGATGCCACAAAATTTGCAGTAGAGGCTTTCACACAGTTTGTACTATTGGTCTGTATGTATAGAATACAGAACGGTCTAATTCCTTGCGCAGCCTTTGTGAGAGCAACTTCACCAAGGACACCTCAGGAGCCAGCAAGGAATAAAATTAAAATGTTTGGTCCATTGAATAGTTTAGTAGCATTGAAAAAAACACATGAGCATTGTGCGTCGCGTTTTTGTTTCCTCTCGGCAAGAGATGTCTTTTGTGAAAGTGGACAAATTGCATCCAATATTGAGTGCAGGAGATGAAACAGCAGACACAGCTGGATGGCAGGGCTGAGGTCGGAGGAAAGGTCACAGACTACTTCTTTATTCTTCTTTTAGAGAGTGTCTGGCCATTAAGGCAACAAAACAACAAATCAGAGTTTAAAGTTCTTGTATAAAAGGTCTAGACAGACGAGGTGAAGGTTCAGAGCCTTTTTTTAAACGTGCCAGAAAGTTTAAGGTGCATCACGTCCTTCAACCAGCAGAGAGGCAGTTTTGTGAGGGCTGACTTTATAGAGCAGTCAGACACGTGGTCTCGTCACTTGCCGACTAGAACGAAACGCTTTGCTGTTTCGATCCTAAATAAAAAAAAGGAAAGAAAATTGGCAAATGAAAATGTCACATTTACGTCCCCCGATTCATGTTCCTGTCTCTGCCGTTTTGTTCTGTTTTGTGGTGGGAAATGTGGGTAAATAAGATTTTTGTTGAAAGGAGCAATGCATTGAAGAGTTTATGCCAAATATCCACCTATTTAGGATTCTGAATCTCCCCACGGCGTGCGGTACAACTCACTCACTCATTTTCTGAGTCGCTTGTGGTGAAAGAAAGTGAAAGTGACAACCCTTGTCATTGCGAGGTCACGGCCCACATGAACCACAACGAAATTGGACCTCTGCATTTAACCCATGCACACTCAAACCCGTGCAGCAGTGGGCAGCTATTGAAAGCGCCCGGGGAGCAGTGATGGGGACGGTACCTTGCTCAAGGGGTTTGAACCCCCGATCCTCCAATCATGCAGCTAACGCCCTAACCGCTAGGCCACCGCTGGCCCAGTGCTGGAGACTATCCCAGCTCTTACACAGCGAAAAGCGGGGACACCCTGGACAGTTCGCCAGTCCATCACAGGGCAGACACACAGTCAAACGCATTAGCCCCTAGGAGACAATTTAGCATCTCCGGTCCATCTGAGGTGCAGATCTTAGGACAGTGTCCTCTCTGTGAGGGGACACCCAGCTCCACTCCTGCAGAAACAGCCATCATTATTACTTTTCTTCTAATCTGTGTTCTTTACAAACATTAGAGGTTGTTTTTCCTGTGGCTTTAAGAGCGATATACGTTGATGACTTGTGGTCTAACTGGTTAATTAGAGTGACTGATTAAAAGAAAGTGAAAGTGCAAGTGACAGCCCTCGTCATTGTGAAACGCAGCACAGCAGAACACAGCGAAATTTAACCCCTGCGTTTCACCCACACACACACGTGCAGCAGGGGGCAGCTATTGAAAGTGCCCGGGGAGCAGTGACAGGGACGGTACCTTGCTCAGGGCAACCTACTGGCGAGGGAATCGAACCCACAATCTTCCGATCTGGGGCAACTCCCTCACTAGGCCAGAGCAGACTGAACTGAAATATGCCCACCAGGTTCGGTTTGAGTGGACAGGACTGCACCCCAAACACAGTGCCTTTGATTAGGGAGCATAATGGAATTGTTTTCCTTGCATTCATTCCTCACATTCATTCCTAACACTTTCTCAACATTTTGTGACATTACAGAGTGTTTGTTTAAAGTTAAATGCATTTTTTAGATAATTAACCATGTAACCTTGTTATTACATTGTAAGTAACGCTGTAATAAGTATGTAATTACACCTAAAACTAGTTGTAACTCACTTTAAGTGCCATTCCTTTACAGTGCAGACTCATAATTCAGTTATTAGGCTTTAAATGTGTTCACTTAGAGACCGATGTGTAACGAGAGGGACTGTTTAAGGGGTATTTAATGAAGGATAGCTGGTCTTGTTTACCAGGGTGCTAATTGTAGGCAGGTTCCCTCCTGCTCCGACGCTTGCGTGTGGCCGATACGACAATTCGCGGGTGTCAGAAATGTCAGCTGGGCCGCCGAACGTGAGCAGGGATTGAGTTAATGTTTTCATAAACATCTTCTGCTGTTTTATGCAACCGCCCTAATGGGAGGATGCGTCACAATTCAGAGGGAAGCTGTTCTTCAAATGGATTTCTTTCTCCTCTCGTGACGAAAAAAAATAAAAAAAGATTCAAGAACGAGGATGTTTTTTTTTTGTTTTTTTTCTTCTTTGAGTTTACATCATCCCTGTGACACTGGAAGAAGCAGTAGGAGAAGGAGAAGAAGAAGAAAAATCTTTAACCGGCTTCATGGCTTATTCTTATTCATTTCTCGGTTCCTGAATGGGTGCCAATTAAAAGGTTCCATTCCTGCCGTGAAATATATTGGCTCAAAGTAACATTGACTCTCGACTTCAGGGCCTGTACTTTCAGCATAATTGCCTTTGGGGAGTGATAGAAAGTGAGTGAAAGGAGATTTGGTAGTTCAACAGAAGCCTAGAGGAAGAAAAGCAGGGGCTGGGGAGGGGGGTTGTACAACATAACAGTGGAGAGAGAGAAAAAAAAAAAAAGCAGGCAGCCTGGCTGCCCAGTCATTGTCTTTTAAGCAGGTTGTTGGAGAGCAGTGGCTAATAAGGAAGGCTTTGGCAGACCGTCCTCCATTAGAATACCGCTGTGGCCTAATTGCCTATCCGAGCCTGAACGATTTGGTTAGACTGTGTTGGGTCATTATCGAAGTCGTAGGAAAGAATAGCTCTCGAGTGCTGGTACTGGTGCCACGTCACACAGACACGCTACCCGGTCATTTAAACGATCTTAAAGAAAAGTGTAAAGAGGGCAAAATAGTCACAACAACGTGAGAACGTCCCGTCCAACCTGCTACGACAATCTGAGACTTCTAGGTTTGAAATGTTGTTATTTTTCACGGGTACTTTTTGGCAAAATCTGAAAATAATGCGTTTATTCGATGAAATAAAACCAGCATCTTGCATCTATAGTCTGCAAGAATCGCAACACCGCCCTGCAGTCTTTTACAGCTGAGTATCTGTTGCGATGCGTACATCTATGTATCCGTTTCATTTTAAACTTCTTCGCAAAAACAGCCACCCAAAGCTCTCAAACTCCCAACGCAATTCCTCTGAACACGAACCGCAATCCACACAAATGACCTGATCAGCAGATCTGAGTGTTCTTGAGCTGTTTATACAATAAAAGATAGATTTCTTTCAACGCGAGTGTGTTGAAATACAATGCATGACTTTAATTATATACTAGGCTTAGGGTTAGGGTTAGGCTAGGGTTATATACTCAGGTTTAGGTGAGGTACCAGGAGAAACGCAGTTCTGAAATCAGCGTTTTTTAAATACATTGCAAATGCATGTGATTTCATTACCGAAGGAGTCTCTGTAAAACTGCAGAAGTAATATCTTTAAATAAAACGTTAAATACAAATCCTAGGCTCCTGGAACCCAGGAAGGATAGCAGAAAGAAAGTGTGATGTTACAGTTTTAACCACTGCGGCTGAACTGAAAGCCTAGGCTTAACTTTGTAGCATTCAGATGATATGAAAAATGGTGCCAAAGCCAAAAAAAAAAAAGTTTTCCAAACCAACATGATCAAAGCCTGCTTGCAAAAGCTTGTATCTCATTGCTATGATGAAATCCGGAACTTCATAGGCATCCGAGCAGTCCAGGGACTCCTGTGTGTGGATTTTCTGAGACTTAATTCATAATTCAAAGGTGGGTATATTTCTGAGGTGCGCTGATGTCCCAAACGAGGGAATCTTTGTTCTCATCAGCGTTGTCCCAAATATGTGTTAAAGTCTTTCTAATAAATAGATGTGCTTGTTTTTGAAAAAGCTGAATCATTGCTAACGTTGTTGGTGTTTAAAGGAACGTTAAGCATCCCCAAACTTTTGACACAGCCTTTATTTTGTCCATTTACCAACCTTTTCAAGAGCGCTTTGAAAAGATGGACCCACAATAGAACACCAGGTGACACGAGAGCGTAGCAGTCTTGCAAGCACTCGTAACCACACAGGCCTTTTAGCAGCATAATCAAGTGCTCTCCAGGCACAGAAAATTAATATCAGTAAAGGGGGAGAGGGATTCAGGAGAGTGCAGTGAGCAGTACAAATGTAAGTGCCAGTTCAGTGCAGCTTAGATCTTAACTATCCTGATGTGCATTCAGAGTCTTCCCAACACCATGGGTCCAGGATGGTGACAGTAAAAAAGATCAGCATGTGGAGCTAGAGCTTTGTGAGAAGCTCCATGCTGCTCTTATTGTTGGATTTTTAGGATTTATTCTTGATTTTCATCAAAGAAATAAGAAAAGGCTTGGCTTGGTTTTTTGTTAGAAAATTGTTCAAAAGGCATTTCCTGTATCAGGATCATGTAAATGAGGTGGATGAATGGATGAATCAATCCAATAAATACTAACAGACTATTATACATATATATTTAGCTGCTTCTAAAAATTCTAAAGTCCCATTAAAGTCCCATGCTGTCCTTATTGTTGGCTTGTTCTATCCACATGATCGAGTATTTATAAAAACTTTATACGTATACTGGGGACCTATGAGGACTGAAAGTGGACAGAGTGTGTGTGTGTGTGTGTGTGTGTGTGTGTGTGTGTGTGTGTGTGCATTCTTTTTGTGACATTGGAAAAACACTACAGTAGTTTTTATTTGAAGCACTCTGCATTTAGGGCCTTCGTCTCATCGTAGAACAATACGGTGCCTGTTGAACTGGTCTGTTGCTATTGGCAACCGGGGAGGAGGGGGGCTCCATGGCAACGTGAACCAGAGCTCACAGTTGCATGTAGCGAGGTGCATAAAATGTGCCTTTTAAAAAGACTCCAAAGCTGCCTTCAAAGACTCTCTTTTGCAGGTTTTTCCTGTGTTTAGGAACGACATTCAGAAGCTCGCGAGTATTTTTGTGAGAGATAATACTATCACATACGAGGGGGAGTGGACAGAATAAAAGAAACACTCACACATACAGGGGAGGACAGACCATTTATCAACATCCTCAAGGGACCACTGCAGGATCAGGGGCTAGAGGAATCTTAGTGGACACTGCTAAACCAGTGTCTTCTGGTCCATCACCCAAATATTTGGTCATGGTGGTCACTTTCCATTGATTCCAAATTGACTGGAAAGATGAATAACACTTTCTCGGGTGCTGTGACCACAATTAACCTCAGTGGCCTTTATTAAAACACACGTGTTGATTTAGCCTTCAGAAATGCTTACGTAGGTTTAGGTCATAAAAGGTGTGTGCAGATTTACAGGCTGACCTCCAGTGTTAACAGTTAAATATTGAAATATCTGATAACGCTTTACTGAAGGGCATCACTCATAAGGTCACTTGTCATCTGCAGAAGCCTCATAACTCACATGATCTACAGCTAAAAAAGCCATCAGCTTATGCCATTTCAGAATAAAAATAGAATAAGATGCTGTGAACGTTTATGTTGGTCGTGGTGTTGTCCAGCCCAAAATTCTCCTGGCGCACTTCAATGCATACGCACAAAACAATGCATATTGTTGGTGGAAGAAAACCTCGTATCTCCCAAAAACCAGGAGTGAAAAAGAAAATATTCACAGTATAAGTTGATATAACAAGATTTGGGTCATTTTTGATCATTTCCATTGGTCACTGATTATGTTTTTTTGAAAGAATTGTTGGTGGCATTTAGTAATTCTATAAGAAATGTAAAAAAAAAAAAGTGTTTTGTGTGGACGCCATGACCTGGACTGTGTATTTTTCCTACATTATCCCTCCATACATCGCTTTGGAAGATGTACTAATGGACTGCATGATGCGTTATTCAGGAATGCCATTTTCAGTTGAACGGAAGGTTGCTGTGGACCTGTCGGGTCGTCAAGGCTGCCTACTGATCGATGAGAGAAGGATTAAGGAGGAACGTCGGGTGGAAGGAAATGTCAATGTACCTGTTCACCGCCGGTCAGTGGACACTTCAGAGATTTGAGGAGGAACCTTCGAAGGGACACACTGACTGCTTCGGGCCAGAGCGCTTTGTTTGTTTACGCTTTGGGTCGTTTCCAAATCTGTGCTGTCGTATCCCTGAAAGGTAAGCATGACACAACATCTGCATAATGTTGTCTTGAGGGCTGCTCTCAATGAATAGTTAATGCTGGAGACCAGGGAAAAGTGTGTTCTTGTAAAACGTAAAAACTCCTGCCGGAACACAAGCGTGCAATTAACGGCATTATGCTTTCCAGTAATATCGCAAACCCTTTGAGATGTTTTTTCCTTTTCTCCAATGCGGATAAAGGCTGAAAGGTGGTTGCCTTAGCCTGGGCAGGGTAGTGTGCACCCTCCCTCCTTAACCCCCTCCCCGACAAAAAGCATCGACCACTTTGGCCACCAAGCAATTCTCCATTGACCGCAACTGGAGGGTCTTTCCCGGGATGCCCGGACTCCCAGAAACGGCACCAGCAACAGGTTGTTATCGATGAGGTCAGATTTAATCAGTGACCGTTCGGCATCCTCTGCTTCATATGAGCCATGAATTATTGGTACTTATCCCAGAGTCCCATCCTTCTCTGTGACACTTATTTCCCAGCACTGCAGTATCCATCATGCAGCAGCTCAAATCTTGGCCTACCTGACATGCCTCAGTGCTCGTGGCAGAGATTTCTTTTTCCCTTTTCCTCCGTAATCGGCAAGCAACGCCTCACTCAAAGTTTAATATGAAATGCATCATTCATTCGGAGAAAGTACAACAAAACCTACTTAAGGAGGCGATGCAATATTAATGATACGAGTTGGAGAGAGGTGTGAATGGCTCTAGGAAAATTTGTTCGGCAGGTCTAAAAGCAGCGACTGTGGAAAGGACAGAAAGATACACTTTGTGTTTCTATACCTTTTCGGTCGACTGTGGGGAAACCTGTAAGTGCCCTGCGCTCTGAAGGACGAGATATTCAAGCCAAAGAAAGGATCAGGAGCACCTACTGAAAGCCACCAGCCAGTGGCCTTGCTGCTCGTTTGTTAGGTGTAAATAAGTACGAGTTGTTTTTTGTGCTCTGAAGGGATCTGGATGACAAGGCGGAGAGCACCCTGTCAAATCTTCCCTGCCAAGCTACTTAACTGAAGAGTTTAGCACATTCTTCAACAATCTACCTGAGCCCAAAGCAAGAGATTTCTAGAAAGTGGCAAAGCTTTAACAGGATCCAGGATTTGGAGGAAGAGCGAATGTCAGAATAACCAAATAAATTCCAATGGAAAGCTGGTTATGTGTCATTGCTGTTCTTTAGTTTCCATAATCACTATTGAGACACACATGACATGGACCAGAATGGACCAAAGGGTGCCTAAACTTTTGGGCTCAGGAAGCCAAAGTGTGGAACTGATGGTGGGACTATTAGTAAAGCTGTTTTCTCCAGGAACTCCAGTTTCTTCTCACAATCCAAAGGTGGGTTGGAGGCTTTTTGTGTGACAACGCTGGTGGACCATTCATTCTAGTCTGTGGCTGCTCCTCCTTCAATGACACATCCCTGAACACAGTGGTGCCCCCAGACTGGTTGACTTGGAATCAGATCCATTTGGGATTCTTTGAACTTTGTTGCCGTCAAATGAACCACCCATTTTAGTCTTGAGTCCCTCATTTTTTCATGTTTGGCTTCCAAAGAGTTTCTTGTATTGTTAATGTTGAGGAGCAGTTCTCCAGATCTTCCTGAAGGACAGTGTTGTTGTCTCTCATGTTCAGTCCAGTCTCTGTACCTGAGCAGTTCTCCAGATCTTCCTGAAGGACAGTGTTGTTGTCTCTCATGTTCAGTCCAGTCTCTGTACCTGAGCAGTTTGATAGTTCTGTGTTGGTTAATCCACACAGTGATCTACGTCTGAACCTTCATGCAGAACAAAGCGTCTAACTTAAGACATGAAGCAGTGAAGAACCAGGTGCAGATGATTCCAGATGATCAGGTGATTCATTTACTGCTGATACTGAATGCTGAGTGGAACCCCTTTATCTAGAACCTTGTATCTTTAGATACATTGCAGCCTGGAGCTCTAAAACATTTGTTCCCATTTCTTTGATTTAATCTACTCAATGTTCTAAAGATAAGCAATGCAAACAATCATGCCATGAGTGGTGGCTCAAGACTCTTGCACAGTACTGTACATTAATATTATTTTTTTTAAAAATGCTTGAAATTAGAGTCACAGTCAACAAGTTTACTCATATTGGGGTTTCCATGGAGATGAGGCAACGGGCTGACACTCCAGTGCTTAAAGATCAGTGTGCAAAGGTGCGAGACCACTTGCTAATGGGCAAGCCGCTTGCTGATGAGGCAGTAAACCACAGTCTCATGCTCTTGATGCTAAATACGCTCATTAAAACTAACAGACAGTGGCTATAAACTACATTCTCATAATGAATCTAGGAGTGCACAGCTACATCACACCCAGGAGGTGAGATACACACACAAAACCGTGGTTTTACATCCAGAATGGGTGACGTTTTTCAGTGAAACTGCACACAAATGCTAATATTACCATTAATATTAACATCAATTTGCTTCTAATCCTAACCAGGGTCATGGGTGGGTGGACCCTATCCCTGGGGTCAAAGGGTGGATCATTTGGGACAAGCTGCCAATCCAGCATATGTCTTTGGACTATGGGAGGAAACCAGAGCTCCCAGTGGAACCTGGGAGAACATGCACACTCCAAAAAGACAGAACCTAGGATCCGGAATTGAACCTAGAATCTTGTAACTACGAGTACAAACACAGACTGCACAGACTCCCAGAACAGGCTACTGCACCACTGTGGCCCCATAAATAAATAAATAATAATGACAGTAGTAATAATAATAATAATAATAATAATAATAATAACAATGCAAGGCTGGCATGACGTCCCCCTGCAAATGTGAATGGCAATTTGGGCCTCGCAAAGGTCACACTGAGCACTCCTCTTGCACTACCATAACACAAAACGCAACGTCCCAAGAAGTGGTGTTACACTTGAGACGCAGGACGGGTCAATTATTCATCCGCCCCCATCGGGATAGAAAATAATCAATGCTGAAGCCAATTTCCTCCCGCTGACCTTAAGGTAATTGACTATGAGTAGCTGGGTGACACGGGCCGTCCCGCCGGGAGGAAATAGAATTTTGTTTGCCGAAGCCGCTGACGGGATGTCTGTGCTGCCATCGCGACTCATTTCATGTATATCAAAGCGGGTCAGCGTTCATTTGAATTGGAAAGCGGTCCCGTGATAATGAACAGCAGCAGCGCTATTAGTCTGCAGAGCGGAATAAGTGAACGGAGAGGCCGATGGCTGATCAAATATGAGATCAGAACCCAAAAACGAGCTGGGAGGGGGGTTTTTCCCTCTTCGTTGCTTTTTCTTAAGTCTAGCCTTGTGTTATCACGCTGGATCAGAAGAGCTGTTCAACAACATTAGGCAGTGCCTGCTGCAATATTATGGCTGCGCTGTCACAGCGCTAATTGCATTCAAACTGTACTACAGCCGTGCGTATTTAAAACCAAAATCATGTCAGAAGTCATTAAGAACTGCAGGAGCGCTAGCCACTCTCATTTCAGAGAGGCTAATTCTTTACAGACTCCTCTGTAGCACAGACGGGAATCATTTCCATGAACTCAGAGCAGGCACGTCTGTATACCAACACCGGGAACAGCAATCGTTCTGTCTTTTTTTTATTATAAATGTTGTGAAACAACTAAAATAATCATAACAGAGTTTAATTGATTGTTCCCTGAAATCCATCACATCAA
The DNA here is from genome assembly GCA_017165825.1 of Hepsetus odoe. Lineage (NCBI taxonomy): Eukaryota > Metazoa > Chordata > Actinopteri > Characiformes > Hepsetidae > Hepsetus > Hepsetus odoe. Next base: position 8,019,971 of record CM029383.1, on the reverse strand, counting down.
CCAAGACGTGTCAAAATTGACGGATGCACGGACAGACGGACAGACAGACAGACAGACAGATAGATTGATAGATAGATATATAGATAGATAGATAGATAGATAGATAGACAGACAGACAGAGAGGCAGGCAGACAGACAGACAGACAGACAGATAGATAGATAGATAGATAGATAGATAGATAGATAGACGGACAGACAAACAGGTAGACAGACAGACAGACAGATAGATCGATCGATTGGTCGATAGATAGATAGATAGATAGATAGATAGATAGATAGATAGGCAGGCAGGCAGGCAAGCAGACAGACAGACAGACAGACAGACAGGTAGACAGAAAGACAGACAGACAGACAGACAGATAGATAGATAGATAGATAGATAGATAGATAGATAGATAGATAGATAGATAGATAGCTTTGTGTCCTACTTTTTTTTCCAAATAACGGGTTCTCCTGTGACTTTTGTGCTTTTCTCCTGTCTTTAATTTGGACGCTAATAAAGGGGTCTTGCCATCGCATCCACTGACGACTTTATTGCAGACAAAAAGCAGCGGCCTATTAAAAACGAAGCCTCCAAAGACCCGTGCCGAAAGGTAAAGAAGGGAAAGAATTCAATTTATTCAACAAGCCATATTTCAACCATTCCAGTAAGCCTCTACTTTCATTTCTGAGACTCTAATCCACCCATAAACATTTGCATGGCCAGGTGGAGGCTCCCAGTTGGTTTGGAGCTGTGGGCTGGTCCTGGGTTCCAGTACAGATGTGTTCTAAGCACCGCAGCCATCATGGAAATTGAGTTTTGTGGCTATTTCCCAACCAGAACACCTCAGAAACACAGGTCAGCAACTCATTTAGCAGGTTTTTAGCTGCCACTCCTTTAGTGCATCGCTCAGAACAGAAAGGCAGAGCCAAAGCTCATGATTGGCTGAAACATCACCGCTGGGATCAACCAGTCAGTGATACAATCTGTGTCAGCGTCTTTCTGCATTTTTATGAAGCGACCGGCTGAGCTCTCGCGGGGCAGCGGAGTGTGGCGGGACGCCTCACTCACTTCAGTCACCAGGCAACACCCCGCGTTCACATAGTGATACATCACAGGGAGGTGGGATGGGGTTAGGCCCGAACTGGAGATGAGCAGATAGAAATAGCTCTTGATGTGGAACTAATCACAGCGTGTGTTTCATTGATCGTGTCCGCCTCAAAGATCCTTCGCCGACCCCCTCCACTGTCTCAAGCTGCCTTGTCAAGCATGGTTTGCCCTGAAAAATGACTTCATGTCATAATAAACAATTTGAATGCTTTGACTTCGCTCACACGCAAGGGTTCGAGCAACATTTCACATCAAACCTCAAAAAAACCCCGAAAAAAACCAAAAACAGCTTTTGCTTTTGCCACTTTGAACGTTGAGAAATGCTAGAACGTGGCATTCAAGTCTTTTAAAAAGTGTTGAGCTTGTTTTATCCCAATCAAAACCGTAAATCATGCTGTGTGGTGCCGCTGTAGAAATGGTAGTAATAATTCCGTAGGGTGAAACAGGATGTAGGTTGAATCCCTCATCAATGGACAGGTTTAAATTGAAAGTAAAAATGGAAAATACATCAATCAAATCAAACATCAATCAAATACATCAATCAAACATCATCACACAGAACTACAAAAGCAGGGCGATACATCTCCAGTGCCCCCTCACAGCAGGAAGGTTCTGGGTTCGACTCTGGGGTTGTTGGGGAGGCTGGAGCTCTCAAAGCAGTAAACATTCAACTGCAAAATCAAAAGTGGGGTCAGTGGGGGTTGTGGTTAGGGAAGACGCCCCAGGATTGGAAGGTTGGGGGTTTGAATCCCAGACCAGTATGTTGCCCTGAGGTGTCCTTGAGCAAGGTACCATACCCGTCACTGCTCCCTGGGCGCTTTCGATAGCTGCATGGTGTGTGTGGGTGAAATGCAGAGGATGAATTTCGTTGTGTCTCACCGTGTGCTGTGCTGTGTTTCACAATGATAAAAATTAGTCACTTTCACTTTCAAAAGGCAAGACTATAGACTAGAATTCATAAACGGAGGCACAAACTTGTCACCTCACAGTGGGAAGGTTGTGGGTTCAGTTCCCAGTTTGAGTTATTTCTGTGTGGAGTGGGTTTCCTTTAGGAGTTCCAGTTCCCTCCTATTATTATTATTATTATTAGTAGTAGTAGTAGTATTAGAATTATTATTTTTAGATATTTTATTTTATATTTATTGTTTGTTTGTTTGTTGTTTGTTTACTTTATGGAAATACTAGTGGCACTAATAACTTTTAAGGGTAAAACTGAAGTACAGATAGATAGAAGTATAGATGGATAGATTTTTTTTTATTATTATTTGGCCAAATCTGGAGTATTTTCTGAGCAGCTGGGTCCAGCTTTGGACAAGTATTGGGTCTAACTCCATTGGCGGAACAGCCCAACCTGATCAGTGACGGCCTGTTTAAACCCTCACTGCCGGATAACTACATCGACTGCAGTGAAGGATTTTTTTCTTAAGTGAAAAAGTTTAGAGATGCTCATCAGTCCAGACCATTTGTCACCTAAACACACACAGTTTCAGTGTTTTGGAAATCTGACACCCAGTACCCAACGTGCCACTTCCTGGATCGCTGATTGGGTATCATTGTAGCTGCCTTAGTTACACGGAGAAGAAAACAACGGCATGAATTTATAGCCTGATGCAAATCAGGATAATTAGTTAAGCTGAAACCGAGAACAAACACCGACGCAAAGCCCATGTTGGCATGAAAGGTCGAAGAAAAGTTTTCATTGTCGTTCATCCTCCCCATCCATCTCTCAGCTGAGCGAAAGAAAGAGTCAATTCCTCTGCTGATCTTTCTTTTTTCAAAAAAGAGCCTGTGTTGTTTTTATTCAACGTCTTTGAATTTCCAGCTTTCAGCACCATTTAAGTCATTATCCGGCATCTTCCATATTTCACTGGAGCCTAAATACTCAGCGACACTCCTGCCAAACTGCCTTCCTCGTCCATCATACCGGGGAAGGTCAGCGCCTACAAGACACACAAGATGGAAGGCTCTAGACCTTCATAAATCAGATGTTGGCTATAAAAAGTCAAAAATAATAAAGGGTTCCCAAAGGGTTCTTTCAAGAGTCGGTTCCATAAAGAACAATTATTGCATAATGTATGAATCTTAGAATCAGGAATGTTTGGACTCTATTGAGGTTTCAGTTGAAGACCCTCTCATTTATTCATTTTCTGAGCTGATTGTCTTGATAAGGGTGGCAAGTGGTGCTCGAGTTTATCCAGTTCTCACAGGCCAAAAAGCAGGGACACACCCTGGACAGGTCACCAGTCCATCGCAGGGCGGACACATTGTCACACTTACACCATGAGGGACTATTCAGCATCTCCAGTCTTTGGACGGTGGGAGGAAACTGGAGCTCCTGGAGGAAACACGCACAGACACGGGGAGAACTCCACACAGGAAGTACTCGGACTGTCCCAGCTCAGGACCTTCTCGTGAGGTGGGAGCACCAATGATTGGCTGATAAACTCTTCATTAAGAATGGCCTTGATGGATTTAAAGTAAGAAATGGAAGCTTAGCAAGAGTGAATTTATAACCAACTGGAAGTCGAACTGATGCGAGACATCTGGTGGCAGATAGCATGGTCAAAAAACATTATTTATACATATTTTTATTTATGTAAATTTAGCAATCGTTGCTGCTGCTAGTGTTGTCCTGAACAGAATCTAAACAAGATGAAATGCCATTTTAGTCATTATGCTGCCCCCTACTGGAACCAGCTCATCAGAAGGATCAGATTTGCCCCGAGTTGGTAAATCTTTTTAAAAGAAGCTTAAAAAAAAAGAAAGAAATTTTAAAAAAAGCTACTGCCATGCCTGGTAGACCCAAACGTGTTGTGAGGGTCTGCTGGGAACGTCTGGCAGAGTCCCCTGTCAGGACAAGCTTCAACTCCCAACTCCGGCAAAGCTTTAACCACGTCCTGGGGGAGGTGGGGGACATTGAGTCCGAATGGACTATGTTCCGCGCCTCCATTGTCAAGGCGGCTGACCGGAGCTGTGGCCGTAAGGTGGTTGGTGCCTGTCGCGTTGGCAACCCTAGAACCCGTTGGTGGACACCGGGGGTGAGGGAGGCCATCAAGCTGAAGAAGGAGTCCTACCGGGCCTTTTTGGCCAGTGGGGCTCCGGAGGCAGCTGATAGGTACCAGCAGGCCAAGCAGAATGCAGGTGGTTGCTGAGGCAAAAACTCGGGCGTGGGAGGAGTTTGGTGAGGCCATGGAGAAAGACTTCCAGACGGCTTCGAGGAGATTCTGGTCCGCCATCCGGCGTCTCAGGAGGGGAAAGCAGTGCACGGTCAACACAGTGTATAGTGGGGATGGTGTGCTGCTGACCTCGACTCGGGACGTTGTGGGTCGGTGGGGGGAATACTTCGAAGACCTCCTTAATTCCACCAACATGCCTTCTGATGAGGAAGCAGAGCCTGGGGACATAGAGGTGGACTCTTCCAGCTCTGGGGCAGAGGTTGCCGATGTGGTCAAAAAGCTCCTTGGTGACGGGGCTCCGGGGGTGGATGAGAGAGTTCCTCAAGGCTCTGGATGTTGTAGGACTGTCATGGCTGGCACGCCTCTGCAACATCGCATGGACATCGGGGACGGTGCCTCTGGATTTGCAAATCGGGGTGGTGGTCCCCCTCTTTAAGAAAGGGGACCGGAGGGTGTGTTCCAACTATAGAGGGATCACACTTCTCAGCCTCCCGGGGAAAGTCTATTCAGGGGTCCTGGAAAGGAGGGTCCGTTGGATAGTCGAACCTCGGATTCAGGAGGAGCAGTGTGGTTTTCGTCCAGGTTGTGGAACAGTGGACCAGCTCTACACCCTTGGCAGGGTCCTGGAGGGTGCATGGGAGTTTGCCCAACCAGTCTACATGTGCTTTGTGGACTTGGAAAAGGCATTCGACCGTGTCCCTCGGGGAGTCCTGTGGGGGGTATTCCGGGAGTATGGGGTATCGGATTCCCTATTAAGGGCTGTCCGGTCCCTGTACAACCGGTGTCAGAGCTTGGTCCGCATTGCCGGCAGTAAGTCGGACCTGCTCCCGGTGAGGGTTGGACTCCGCCAGGGCTGCCCTTTGTCACCGATCCTGTTCATAAATTTTATGGACAGGATTTCTAGGCGCAGCCAGGGCGTTGAGGGGGTCCAGTTTGGTTGGCTCAGGATTGGGTCACTGCTTTTTGCAGATGACGTTGTCCTGTTGGCCTCATCAGGCAGTGACCTTCAGCTCTCACTGGATCGGTTCGCAGCCAAGTGTGAAGTGGCTGGGATGAGAATCACCACCTCCAAATCTGAGGCCATGGTCCTCAGTCGGAAAAGGGTGGAATGCCCTCTCAGGGTTGGGAGTGAGATCCTGCCCCAAGTGCAGGAGTTTAAGTATCTCGGGATCTTGTTCACGAGTGAGGGTAAGATGGAGCGGGAGATCGACAGGCGGATCGGGGCAGCGTCCGCAGCGATGCGGGCTCTGCGTCGGACCGTCACGGTGAAGAAGGAGCTGAGCCAAAAGGCAAAGCTCTCAATTTACCGGTCGATCTACGTTCCCACCCTCACCTATGGTCACGAGCTGTGGGTAGTGACCGAAAGAACGAGATCGCGAATACAAGCGGCCGAAATGAGTTTCCTCCACAGGGTGTCTGGGCTCTCCCTTAGAGATAGGGTGAGAAGCTCAGTCATCCGGGAGGGGCTCAAAGTAGAGCCGCTGCTCCTCCGCATCGAGAGGAGTCAGATGAGGTGGCTTGGGCATCTGATTTGAATGCCCCCTGGACGCCTCCCTGGTGAGGTGTTCCGGGCACGTCCCACCGGAAAGAGACCCCGGGGAAGACCCAGGACACGCTGGGAGACTATGTCTTTCGGCTGGCCTGGGAACACCTTGGGATCTGCCCGGAGGAGCTGGAAGAAGTGGCCGGAGAGAGGGAAGTCTGGGCATCCCTGCTGGAGCTGCTGCCCCCGCGACCCGACCTCGGATAAGCGGAGGAGAATGGATGGATGGCTACTGCCATCCTTTTCCTCAGTGAATAAAGAGTAATGATGGTTTTAAAGTATGGAAAGGAAGCTTAACCAGAGGGAATTTGACCGACTGGAAGTCAAAATGATACGTCACGAGTCTTAAAGCTGATAATATTCTCAAAAACAACATTGTATTTATACTCTGTTTTTCATCCGTTGCTCTTTGTTGCAATGCTTGCATTTGTTGAAATGAACAGATAACATCGTCAAAAAAACAATTTATGCCTTTTATTTATTATGTAAGAACTGATAGTAAGTAGTCGTTGCTGAAACGTTTGCTAGTGGTGCCCAGAGCAGAATCTAAACAGGGTGAAATGCCATTTTAGTCATTTTGCTGCCCCCTGCTGGAACCAGCTACCTATGCAGATCAGATTTGGCCCCCAAAATCTTGTAAATCAGACAAAAAAAAGAAATCTTGTCATCTGTCATTTTTTTTTTTTCTCAACATGGCTTTCTTTATTTGGGTTCAGCCTTAATTTATTTCTTATGATTCTAATACTTTCCTCCATTACTTACTTTACAGTTTGTGCTCTTTATCACCATAGAGACCACTGAACTTCCTCTGCTTATGAAAATGTGGTACATTAATAATAATAAGACTTTTGTCCACCCTGACCTGGACATGTGCTGATTGCCGGTTTGAGAGGAAACCGGAATTAAACGAATGCCCATCCGGGCACATCTGACATGTTCCCCTGTACTTAATAGGCTTGCTAGTGGCAGGAACTTTCCCTCAGCACCTGAAAAACAAATTAATGGCAATTTAGTTTCTAATGAGTATTTACTGTTAATACGAGAAAGAACAAATAGCTAAGTGAGACATTTTGTTCCGTCGGGTTGCGTCAGTGAGCTTAATCGTTTCAGGTAATTTAATACTAGTCTCTCATTTATGCTGGCCTGAGTAAAAACAAATTAAATTAAGATTCCTAATAGAAAAGCATGCTCAATCATTTGTAACAATGTTCATTAAACAACATAAAGGGAAAAAGGTTTGTCATTATACTGCTTACTTTGCATTAAACATCCACTTTGCAACCCCTGGCCACTTTATTGGAAACAACAATCCAGTTGGAGAGCTCCGCCCACTTTATACAGTGCTGTCCTGAGCTTTCTTTATATTTTGTTTCCAAAGATTATTTGTATTATTTTTATGTGTTGTTGAGGAGCAGTTCTCCAGATCTTCCTGAAGGACAGTGTTGTTGTCTCTCATTTTCAGTCCAGCCTCTGTACCTGAGCAGTTCTCCAGATCTTCCTGAAGGACAGTGTTGTTGTCTCTCATTTTCAGTCCAGTCTCTGTACCCGAGCAGTTCTCCAGATCTTCCTGAAGGACAGTGTTGTTGTCTCTCATGTTCAGTCCAGTCTCTGTACCTGAACAGTTCTCCAGATCTTCCTGAAGGACAGTGTTGTTGTTTCTCAGTAGTGTGGTATCATCTCCACAGAGAACCCAAAGATAGGCAGCCAACATCCCAAGAAGAGCTTTGGGACGTCCTTCAAGAAGCCTAAATAAGTGTTGGTAAAGAAACAGAGAAGGCAACGTAAAGAAATAAGCTTGTTTCCAAGAGAGTTGAGGCTGTGCTGAAGAATAATGGTGGTCAAAAATGAACTTTAAAGCTGCTTAGATATAAACCGTCTTTGTTTGTAGACTGGCTTTACAGGTGTATTTACACCAATTGTCTCATTTTCTTACAAAATCTAAAGAAATGAGAGGTGGCTCAAAATATTGTACACTCCTCCAAGACTTCAGCAGAATGTGTCCTCCCCTTGTCCATTAATCATCGGTCATTTTCTTACCAGAGGACAGATATTATTTGGACCAAAGCAGTGTGGCTGACATGGTAAAGTGTGAGAGAGTGGGCGTTTGACGATACACGTCAGCATCACTGCCAGGGACGATGCAGACACTCAGATGTCCAGCCAAGAGTGTCTCTGTGGTAAAGAGCTGACCAGTGGTGATGGACTGGACGATGACTAACACAAACTGTGAATTAACAGATGGCCTAGTGTCTCGAACTATAGTCTGGTCATTTGGAACCACAAGGGAGGGGTTTCTGATAAAGTGGCCAGTGAGTGTAGGCCAGTAGGTTCCAACTCATACCATGGATTCTTCATTCTGAGTCCTTGAGATTTGTGACATTTTGTAGTTTTTGTCATTTATTTCACACATTAAGCATGAAACCAACTATGAACACAGAATTTAATAATCCATTTGTCAAATCCTGTGGAATATGGTAAGTAATTAATATTAATATTAATATTAATAAAATGCTGGAATGTTGCTTATGTGAACAAAAGTGTCTGGTTTGGAAAAATAAGCTGATTTTGAGAAAAGTGTGTTTTCAATTTTCCCCAACAGTCCGAAGATATGGATGTCAGGTGGACTGGAGATGCGAAATTGCCCCCCAAGGTCTGAATGTGTGTGTGTGTGTGTGTGTGTGTATGTGTGCCCTGCGATGGACGGGTGTTATTCTGCCTTTTGCCCTTCGGGTCACGGGACAGGCTCCGGCACCCCCCATCCCATTAGCCCCCACCCCCCAGCTCTGGTTGTTAACCCTGGACATTTATATTCCACAAGAAACTTGCTCTAAAATCAAATTGGACCTCAAGTGCAAGTTAAACCCAAGGTCGAAATGAACAAAGCTTCTGCACTGGCCCAACTTCAGCGGGGCTGAATCTCTGCAGGTCACCCACACACCCGCCGCCGGCTATAAAAGAATCTCGGTGCAATTTGAAATTCCTCACTGTAACAAGAGGAGAAATTGCGTGGAAAGTGCAGAGTCCGAAGTTTTAATCCATATTTGTGGTTTTAAGAAGAGGAATTATTTTAACATGACTTGAATTTAAATCGGTTTTATTTTTTGGCTTGATGTTTTAACTCCAAAGGGAAGTTTGAGGTCAGAAGGGAAGGCGTTTTAGAGATCATTGGTGTATACGATTACAAATATGATTCATTACTGTGACAGCGGAGAGGCAGAGCGACTGTCCCGTGCCCAGGAAACCTCAGCTCCTCCCCTAGTAAAGGACAGCTGAAAGTGATTAAGGGAGCCCAAGAACTGTCAGCTGGGAGAGGAGCTCAGCTGGAGATGAGTTCAGCCTGGGTGTTTCTTTAGTTTCCCACTAATTAAAGTGTGTGTTTTTGGGTTTGCATGTCCCAGGTCATGCTTTTAAACGAATGAGAAAGTTTCATTTAAACCGAACAACAAAGCAGCGATAATCTCTCCACTCCTGAGGCGAAATTCCTCCGTTAATTTGCGAACGACTCCTCTGTGCCCTTTTTGTCTCTGAATAACTTGCATGAACCCTGCTCTCACTCGCTGTCCAAAAGCAGGAACAGTCTGGGCTCTACATATTCAAGTTCCAAAGGTGCGGGAAGCGACAAGCTGGAGAAACTTAATTGGCTGCGAACTCTGAGCGTGGAGGGGAAGGGCGCTAAAGTAAACTCCAACCTACAATGTAATATTCATGGTGGCATTTGGGTGGTAATCTTCACAATGAGAGTTTCAAAACCTGGCTGTAATCCTTTTTTTTTTTTTTTTTTCTTATTTGGCTGAGCTCACGCTTTCGCAGTGCAGATGAAAGAGCAGCATGCGCTCAGAAATGTATTTACATCTTAATTAGTCTATCAGTGATGAGCTTCACTCTTCTTCTAAGACTAGGGGCCTCCATTGATGTGTTAATATCTCCACTGCAAGATCTTCATTAATTTCATATTACGGTGGAAATTAAACAGCTGAGCTACTGTATGCACGGTGGCAGCTCGCTTCGAATCGATATATGTTCTTTCAAAGCATCCCTCGTTTGCATATTCTCAGAGCCGGGGTTGTTATGCAACGGGAAGCGGGAAGAGCGACAGCATGCCAGGCTGCCGTCAACAGTTGGTCAGCGGGGAAAAAAATGCAACGAGGTCCAACGAGCACGTTTGCGACGAGAGTTTATTTTTTATCCTGAGCTTTCTTTAGGTTTACTCCACTCACACTGATTCGATCGGGGTGGGGGATGGGCATTAGACGGGCCTTTGTAGCAGCCATGTGACTGCCTGGGAACTCGGCACCGCCTCCGCGCTTAATGAGCAATTATCACGCCAAATGCCCACACGGGGTCTAATCTGTCAACAACCTAGCAACCTTTCTAATGTGAGCAGTGTAAACTTTATAATTGCTTTCAGCACAGAATAATGAATCAATTATCATCCTGATTTCCATACGCAAGGCAAACTGCCGCCGTGTAGTTTATTTGTTTAATTAACTCCTTCGTCTAACAGAGGGAATTTCAGCAACGTGGCCCGATGAAGAATCCGGTCGGAGGTCAGGGCTCACGGTTCAGAGGCACCTGTGGCTTGAAATTCGGTTCTGCCTCCCGACGTTCTCTACTTTTCTTTCCATCCTCCTCTTTTACTCTCTCAGTGAGGTCTGCCCAGCCAATGGCGATGGTGGATGGACTTCAAAAAGGATGCTGAAACGAAGACAGATGATGATCAAAATATCCTTTGCAGCAATTTTCAGAGCTTGTGTCCAAGCTCCCCAGAACCCTTTCATATGGACGGTTCTGTCTCGTTTGCTCACTTTTACGAGGGACGGAACCTCTTTTTGAATCGAATGCTGCAGCTTTCTAAAGTGAAAGTGAAATGAAAGTGACAACCCTTGTCATTGTGAGGTGAACCACAACGAAATTGGACCTCTGGATTTAACCCATGTACTCAAACACCGTGCAGCAGGGGGCAGCTATTGAAAGCACCCGGGGAGCAGTGACGGGGACGGCACCTTGCTCAAGGGTACCTCAAAAGTAAAGGGTTTGAATCTTCCGATCCTGTGGCCGACTCCCTAAACACTAGGCCACCGCTGCACAACACTTCTTCTAACATTACAAATATGAGAATAAGGAAAAATCAAAAATGTTAACTTTTAAGCGATACTGTACAGAGAATGGGGCTTTTAAATGATCACAAGCTGTTCTGGGATCAGCCAGACAGGTGACTATAAATTGGTTAATTAACACAAAATCAGGAACAACTTGAGTTTGTGACATTAGTGAATTGATTTCCAACAAAAGGTGATCGTCACTAAAGACAGACCTGATTTGACTCCTTCCAAACTTTTTCAGTTTTTGTGGCCAAATAATGCGCTGCACAAAAAGTTTCTTTTTTTCTTCTTTAACTTTTGTTTTTTTGCAGCTGTCATTTTCAGTGCCATCACTTTAAGTTGAAATAGATAGATTTTTATTTCTTTTTCTTTACATTCTCTATATGTGATGGTTTAATAAAAGCCCATTGGTATATTAGAACCCACATCTGCTTTCATCCGTGCAAATGACCTCAGTCTGAAACATCTCTCGCTTTTAAAAAGAATTTGAAAATGTTTAAAGAATGTTTAAAAAGAAAAATGCGTTGCATTATTTCAGCTCATGGCCATTATTAAAAATCAGTGCTCATTCAGTGAAAGAAATTCCAGCCGAACTCTCTGTAAGGCCACAAAAAGTGTCAGAGAACCCGCTTGTCCTGATCTGGGTCACAGACAGTGCTGGGGTCTGTCCCAGGTCTCAGGCAGGACACCCTGGACAGGTCGCCAGTCCATCACCGGGCAGACACACTCACACACACCAAGAGGACAATTCATCATTTCCAGTCCACCTGACATGGGAGCAAACTGGAGAAAACACACACAGACACAGGGAGAACGTGTCTGCTCCATACAGGAAGGACCCAGGCCGTCCCACCTGGGAATCAGTCCCAGGACCTTCTCGCTGTGAAGTGACAGTGCCACATGCTCAAGTGAAAGTGATTACATTTCATCAGAGTGCATCCTCTGTATACAGCAAGAGGCAGCCATATCCAGCCCCCATGGAGCAGTGATGGGGACGGTACCTTGCTCAAGTGTACCTCGGGGCAACTTTCTGGTCTGGGATTCAAACCCATGAACATCCGATCCTGGGACCTGGACCCTAAACACTAGAGCAGCGCTGCTCCACTGCGCCATGGTGCCGCCTGTCTGAGAACAGCAAAAGTGAAAATGAAGTACAACAAAACTACATAACCGAATAAAACACTGATCTGAGATCTGTGTGCGAGGGTTTGGTAGTATTCTGATACTTAGAATTTAAACTCCTGCGGTCAGTGAAACAGAATTAATCCAAAAGTATCTTCTGCTTTCAGCTGGACTTTCAAACTCTTTCATCTTTATTTACACATTTACAAACTTCACATTTCCTTTATTATTGGCTTTTATTCCTCTAGGCAAATGCACTTTATTATTCTTTAACTGTTTACATTTTATTCTTCTTATGTTTGTGCTCTTTTCCCATTTTTACATGTAAAATACTTGTTTTTTTTATTTCTTCACGACGTTCCTTTTCCTTTTGTGAAGCACTTTGCATAAATCTTTATGTATGAAATGTGCTGTATAAATAAACCTGCCTTGCTTTGTGAGTGAAGTGGAGAGGAATGAGTGAAATGGGCACTGCAGGTGGTTTAGACCTCGCTGTGTTCATGACTCACTAAAAATGTTTTCCATCTTAAAAAAGGTGAGCTTTCCGCTTCATTCCTGGATGTGCATTCAATGATTTCTGGCCTGGCTGCTTAAGTTCCCGTTCCTGGGCTCCGAGCACATATTCCATATCTGTGGAGCTGACCTAATAATATAGAGCTATAGATAAGAGAAAGGGATCTCAGAGACATGCCCATTCAGAAATGCAGCCTCTGATTGGTCAACTCAAAGCATTAGGATTGTCAGCGGTGGAGATGAAATGGATTCAAGAAGATGTTCAGTGCTGGGTTTTTCAGCGTGGGGTCATTTTGCAAAGAGCTGAATCACCAAGTTTCTGGATCCATTGGCAAAACCTTGTCCTTCTGGGCAAAAGAAAGTTTACCTCTAGTCTGGAACATGGCTGGAACATGGAGATGTTTAGTTTGATGTAAAAAATAAACTATAGCCAAGTTCTATCAGACCATGTTCACCTGGAAAGATTCAATAAAAGAAAGATTAAGGAAATGCATAGAAATGGACTAGCCTGAAAGACAAATTAATCCTTCTCTTTGGAAGTTGGTTGCAGGTACTGAGGAACTTTAAATTTGGGAACTGTGAAGGCAGGAGGAACCACACCAGTCATGTGATTAGTTAGGGGACTTTTTTGATGATATTGGAATGGACTGGACTGCACTGGACTTGACTGGACTAGAATAGACTAGACTAGACTAGACTAGATTGGACTAGACAGGACTGGACTGGACTGGACAGGGCAGAGCAGGATGGGACAGGACAGAATGGGACTGGTTTGGATTGCATTTAATTAGATTAGATTAGATTGGATTAGATTAGATTAGATTAGATTAGATTAGATTAGATTAGATTAGTTTAGTTTAGTTTAGTTTAGTTTAGTTTAGTTTATATTAGATTAGATTAGATTAGATTAGATTAGATTAGATTAGATTGGATTATATTATCTTGGATTATTTTGTTTTAGATTAGGTTAGATTAGATTAGATTGGATTAGATCAGTCTAGATTAGGTTAGATTAGATTAGATTGTATTAGATTAGATTAGATTAGATTAGTTTAGATTGGATTAGATTAGATTAGTTTAGATTGGATTAGAGTAGATTGGATTAGATTGGATTGGATTATTTTGGATTAGATTAGGTTAGATTAAATTAGACTGGATTAAATTAGATTGGATTAGATTAGATTAGATTAGATTAGATCAGATTAGATTAGATTAGATTAGATTAGATTAGACTAGATTAGTTCAGACTGGATTAGATTAGATTAGATTAGATTAGATTAGATTAGATTAGATTAGATTAGATTGGATTGGATTAGATTAGTTCAAATGAGATTGGATGAGATTAAATTAGGTTAGATTGGATTAGATAACCTCAGATGAAATGAGATTAGACTGGATTAGATTAAACTTTATTGTCACTGATCAGAGTCCAGATGCAGATATAATCTAACGCAATTCTAATCCAACCAGAAGTGCAAAGAAAAACATAAACAGTATAAAATAATAGTTATATAATAGTTAATATAATAATATTAAAAAAACAGCATCAATTCTTCTAGGTACACTTGCACACAGTTTTTGAAGGAACTTGGCCAGTCGGTCGTTCCGAACATCTTGGAGAACTGAGCACAGATCTTCTGTGGATGTAGCTTCCTCACATCCTTCTGTCTCTTCATGTGATCCAGACACACGGGATGATGTGGAGATCAGGGCTCTGTGGGGCCAGAAGAACTGATGCTGCTCTGAAGGTAAAAGGTAGAAACACCAGATATTGATCTGATTTAGATTTTTCTTTTGTTCGCTCACTTTGCATTTTGTAAATTGATCAAAATAAACAATCATTATTGATATTTCTGAAAGCGTTCTTTGTTTACAGCATTTTTCCACACCTGCCTAAAACTTTTGCACAGTACTGTGTATTAGTATAAATTACCAGGAAGTACAAAATGGATGTTACAGTATATATATTTTTATAGAGAATTGAACACTATATACAGATTATAAAATACATTTATAAAATATATAATAAGCATAGAAATGGAATAGGCAGGAAGTTAAGAACTACCGAAGAACCAATCAGGTACATTTGCCATATAGTGGTGTCCCTGGTATCACCGAGATCAGCGCTATTACGTAATCTCCAGTTGGTGCTAGTCATGTCACAAAAAGTGTCATTTGGACTTCCAACTTCTCAAGTTTTATTTTGGGCCACATCATAATTTTAGGCCCAATTAAAAGTCCTAATCGTGGGATCTTTCCTGCTCAGCAACAGGACGTCTTTTCCCTTTTTTGAATTGCCAAAGGGAACTGGTTGCACTGATGAGTGGAACCTCTGGCCTCTTTTCACAAATTGGAGAAGTAAACTATGTGCATAAGCCATTTTGTCCATAAGGAGACTGTTCCTGCCATAAATGTATTTATAGATGGCCATGTTCTTCCCATTTGAGGGATCCCCACAGGCCTGTCTGCAGGACAGTCCTCGCGGGAGCGGCTCCCAGCACTCTGCACTCTCTTTCTGCTGCTGCCCGGGACTGGGGGACATTCTCGGAGGAGAAAAAAGAAAAAGCGTACATGGAAACGCAATTAAAACACTTTCCCCCGAATAAAGAACAGGCTATTTTTAGGACAGCTCTTTGCTGGGTGCAGCACGTCACCGATCGGTAAGTGTCAAGACCAACAACACGGATGCAAAAGTCTTGAGGGTCTCGTTTCTTAATATTTTACTTTCAAAGAGACGTTCTTTTTATAATAATAAAAATAAGAATAGCTTTTAATTATACAGTGCCTTTCTCAAACCCAAGGTCACTTTACAGAGCAAAAGAAAACAATATATCAAATAACAAAACCAAACAACAAACAAACACAAAGGCAACGGCAAACAAACAGCCGAATGAAGAACTCAAGAACGGGGAGGAGTGGAACAGCACAGAGTTTTGAAGGTGGAAGTTTTGAGGGAGGGAGTTTAGGGGCAGCAGCACTAAATGATCTACCACCCATGATAGCTAACCTGAATTTAGGAACTGAGTAAACCGGTACCGGAAGAGCACAGTGAGTGGGTTGGAGTGTATGAATGGAGTAATTCAGTGAGGTATGGAGCAGATCCATGAAGGGCTATAAACCTGATGAGAAGCAGCTTGTTCTGAAAACGATATGATATGGGCAGCCAGGGAAGTTTGTGGAGAACAGGACTCAAGCTGCAGAGCTCTGAACGTACAGGAGTCTGGTTAATGTTCTAGATGGGAGACCAAAGAGTAAAGTGTTACAGTAATCCAGAAGTTATAAAAGCATGAATACGTGCATCTACAACCTTCAATGAAAGTGATGAGCGGAGACGTGAGATGTTTCAGAGGTGAAAGGATGCCTTCCTGAAGGACAGTGTTTTTGTTTCTCATTTTCAGTCCAGTCTCTGTACCTGAGCAGTTCTCCAGATCTTCCTGAAGGACAGTGTTGTTGCTTCTCATTTTCAGTCCAGTCTCTGTACTTGAGAAGTTTCAGAAACAGTGTGGGATCATCTCCACAGAGAACAAAAGGCTGCCGATGTTCAAAGAAAGGCTTCAGAACGACCTTCAAGAAGCCTGCAGAAGTGTTCCTGAAGACGACTTAAAGACACAAGCTAGTTTAAGAGACCTCAGGCTGTGCTGAAAAGTAACGGTGGTCTTACTGACTTTAAAGTTAGTTACAATTAAACTCTCTTTGTTCTATAACTTGATTTACATGGACGTTGCTTCATTTTGCTCATTGTACTGTAGGTCCCTCATTGCTGATTGCTGCTGTGACAAATTGAGAAAACCAATCTAATGTCTCCACACTCTGCATTGCTCTGCACTATTAATGCTGCACCATACGAGCTTGCTGTGTAATCCAAAACTATGGCATTACCAATAACCTTCTAGTCCATCATCATTAGTCACTTTCTGACCACAGAGCTGGATTTTATTGGATACATTTACAGCATTTATCAAACTCTCTCCTCCAGGGCTGCCTAATGACAGGCAGAGTCTCCTTGGAGCTATTTGAGGTTAAAGGCCTTGCTTTGGTGCTCAGATGGTGTTGGAGATATGAGAGGCAGGCTCGTACCCTCAATCTCTTGATCTGCAGCTGAGTATCCTACCCCTAGGCTACCACCACCCCGAATAGCAGGTAGGGGAACACTTTCATCCTGGTATCCACTTTCATCGATCTTGCTCTGAGAATGGTCTACAACTCAAATAATGCCTGACCAGAGTGAATAAGAGTGCAACCATATGAGGTAAGAACTCATCTGAACAAATCTGTCGAGGAATGTGTTTGTAGAAAGAAAAGTGAACAAATATGATGTGTATCAAGATTTCTAACTATGGAGCCAAACATCAGCTTGTTCAGCATCGCTGTGAAGGCCGTATTGGAATTACAAGGCCGTTTAAACTGCAGGACATGACGTGAGATCTTGATTTGGAGCCTGAGATCTCCATCTCATGCCTCCTGACCTCCTTGACCACATCATCAAAGTCATTTCCGTCATCTGCCAGTGCTTCTCGTCTCTTTTTATAAGGCATCCCAAATCAAATTAGAACGGCAAGGGCATATTTTAATGAGTCCACGCATAGCACAGAGCTCTATAGTATAAACGAAGGACTTTTTTGGTGAACTGGATTAAGCGAAAATACATTTAGACTGAAAAACAAGCCCACATGTAGCGTTTCATGCTGACTTTGGCAAGGGCAGGGGCTGAGGCGTGAAAAGAGAACTCTGTGAGGGCTTAAAAAAAAGGATTTCTCCATTATATGCAAACATCATGATGGCCAATTTTTCCAACATTGTTGCAACCGAAAAAAAGCCTAATGCATATTAAAGTGTATTCACAGTTTTCTGGCAGAGAAAAAACCCACACTTCCTCAATAACACATTAACCCCCAGGGATCTGAGCAGCATGCTGGAGATGAAAAGTACAAATACTTTCGTTCTGTAATTAATCAAATTTTAGTCTGTATTTTACACGAGTATTTGCTTTTAGGATGACTATTGTTGTACTCCGCACATTTGAACCCAAACATCTGTCCTTTCTCCTCCTTCCATTTTCCGATCACACTTTTGTTCTTATTTTCGGTTTTAGATTGTTTTTACTGGAGTTGAAGTCCTTCAGAGGAGACATGTCTCACTTTACGCTCTCAGTACATTCCTGTACTTTTACTTTACACTCTCAGTACATTCCTGTACTTTTACTTTACACTCTCAGTACACTCCTGTACTTTTACTTTATACTCTCAGTACTTTCATGTACTTTTTTTACTTTACACTTTCAGTACATTCCTGTACTTTTACTTTACACTCTCAGTACATTCCTGTACTTTTTATTTACTTTATACTCTCAGTACATTCCTGTACTGTTTTTACTTTACACTCTCAGTACATTCATGTACTTTTTTTACTTTATACTCTTTGTACATTCCTGTACTTTTACTTTACACTCTCAGTACATTCCTGTACTTTTTAGTTACATTATACTCTCAGTACATTCCTGTACTCTTTTTACTCTACACTCTCAGTACATTCATGTACTCGTTTTACTTTACAATCTCAGTACATTCCTGTACTTTTTATTTACTTTACAATCTCAGTACATTCCTGTACTTTTTACTTTACACTCTCAGAACATTCCTGTACTTTTTACTTTATACTCTCATTACATTTCTGTACTTTTTACTTCATACTCTCATGTGTACATTTACATTTACATTTACATTTACGGCATTTAGCAGACGCTCTTATCCAGAGCGACTTACATGTCCTAATTACAGGGACAGTCCCCCTGGAGCAACTCAGGGTTAAGGGTCTTGCTCAGGGACCCAGTGGTGGTAGTGCTAGAGGTGGGATTCGAACCAGGGACCTCTTAATCCAGAGGTCCATAGCCAAGTACCCTACCACTAGACCACCACCACCCCACACCCCAAGTATTGTACTGAGTACAATACTTCTAATGCAATTAGAGTATTTTGCACAAATACCTGTGCTATGTCTGAAGCTTGACAGATAAAGGAATGCAACTGAGAGTCTGTGTTTCAAGGGACTCCTTCTGTAATCAGACCTGCTTAACTTCTGATACACTCATTGGTTAAACTCCAGCTCAAATCCATAGTCAGGGACGTATCTAGAACTTCCAGAAAGTCTAGAGTGATGTCCTCCTCATAAATTTAACATTGAGAATTGCAACATGAATGCTGGGAGATGGTTTGAAATTGTGCCTTGACAGGTGGGAATGGGATGCATAGTTGATTAAATTAAACCCTACCTGAAACAGTGTATATTAGTCTGCGGGGACAGTGGCAGGAAATGGAGTATTCTGAGAACAGGTGTGTGTGTGTGTGTGTGTGTGTGTGTGTGTGTGTGTGTGTGTGTGTGTGTGTGTGTGTGTGTGTGTGTGAAATCCCCACTAACACTTCAATGAATCCTTAACACATTTTCAACACATTCACATCCCTCCTCAAACAACACCCCCCTCCACTTCTCATCCACACCATATGTTATATCAGTTCTCCGACGCACTGCTTTTCAAATCCGATTCCTGCACAAAAGGCCAGGGACCGTCACGTCCGCACTTATCCGTGAATGCATGTGGCCTCGGCACCAGAAAGCAGGTCAATCCTGCTATTCACTCGCGGCGCTCACTTCTGTGGAAACCCACCTCCGAGTGTTGCTCTCATGACTCGACCTCTCGCTCTCCATCACTCACTTCCACGTCCTCTCCATCCCTTCACCGCTTCCTTCCGATCCCTCTGAATCACAGCACGCCACCCTAAGCACTTCTTTATGGTCCGACCCTCAATGCACCATTCTGTTTGCCCTCACTCGGAGTAAACGGCAGGTTAGAAATGTCTTCTCGGTTCACAACATGAAACACGGCGAATGGTAAGCTTCCTTTACTTTTACCTTCTTAAATTGTAGGCGAATTTATTTGCAGGACCCTTCAAAAGCATGGTAACAAATCATCTTTGGATCGAAGATGCTAAAAAGCCTCATAGGTGTGTATGAGTGTGTTTTCTGTATGTCTGCCCTGCGATAGACTGTAAGTGTGTTATGCTCTAATTTGAAGGAAAGAAATCTGATCCCTAGTTTCTTGTTGAAATGCATCTCTCGTTAAAACCGACGCTCTTGCTATTTAAAAACTGCACTTTATTGAAACTTTATTGAAAGCTGTAAAGTATATCAAGCATGTGAATGTATAAAGGGCATATAAAGGGCAGCTGACATTGAAATTGTGCAAAATAGGCACTTATGAGGTTTTGATACGACCGTGATACACTGTGCATATGGAGGCTCAGCTCTAGTATTTAACTGTTGCTGTGCTGCGCTATGCGGCGGCGGTGGCCTAGTGTTTAGGGCCCAGGCCCCAGAAGGTTGTGGGTTCAAATTAAAGACTAGTAGGTTGCCCTGAGTTACCCTTGAGCAAGGAACCGTCCCAAACACTGCTTCCCGGGTGCTGGGTATGGCTGCCCCTGAAGCACGGTGTGCGGGTTAAATGCAGATGCTTCGTCGTGCTGTGTTTCACAATGGCAAATAGTCACTTTCACTTTTCCTCTTCATGGACTTTATAAACCCTTCAATAGTGTCATGCTGGAGGAGCCATGATGTCTCTCCATTATAGACTTCTCCTGCATCCTTTCACTCCCTTTGCTGGTCGAGAGTCCGACTGGTGCTGGTATGACCTTGCATTTCGCTCGGCATGCTATTGACAGCC
Organism: Hepsetus odoe; assembly: GCA_017165825.1. Taxonomy (NCBI): domain Eukaryota; kingdom Metazoa; phylum Chordata; class Actinopteri; order Characiformes; family Hepsetidae; genus Hepsetus; species Hepsetus odoe. The sequence continues at coordinate 7,999,711 of CM029383.1, read as the reverse complement.
TTTGATGTCAGAACGCAGGGCTCTGTTTTGATGAAGTGAAAAATGCCGCCAATTTCTAACATTTCTAGACTAGACCCCATCGATCAGCTCCTCGCCTCGTGCCTGCCTGACTCGTGCAGCGTTGCGGCACACCAAGGTGAAGCGGGCCGACTCGTCTTTAAAATGGCTCTGACCCCTTCCGTCTTGCCAAAAATGAGACAAAACCGCGTGCTGCGTTCCCATTACATCTCATTACTTCTATTCTCCTAGGATGGCTGAGCACAGCAACAAAACAGACAAGTTAACACATCCCCGCACGGCCACGGAGACACAGCTTCAAATCTATCATAGCGACGGCTTCTCTCACTTCATATTCCGCATTACGCTGGGACGCTGGTGGAGTTAGGCATGCAGGGAGGTAGTTTAGGGACGCTGTCTTTAAAGCAGTCCCTAAAGCCAGGGATACACAGCAGCTGTATAAAAATCTCGCTTTTCACACCTTTTGAATAGAGCTGCTCTCTACACGGGCGAACGTTTCACGAGCGATGGAATGGAAATGATCCCAAATTGCTAAGAATAAAATTGGGTTATTGCGCAATAGAGTTAAGAATGGTTTTTATTCTCCTATAAAGTTTCCACCTACATCACAGCGACCATATAAAAATCTAGCCATCACACCAAGGTGCCTGAAAGGGTTCTTCCCATAATGCCTAAGAAGAGTCATTTTTGTTCTTATGAACCATTCAACGAACCCTTATCCACCAACAGGAAATCAGATCTCAGACCTTAAACCAGTTCTGTTCAGCAGGAATTGGTTCACGTGGCAAAAACTGGCAATTTTTTTGGTCGTAACTCTCCCAACAGCTCAAGGTTTGGCAGATAGGAGCCAGTTCCCTGTTGGTGGAAGATCTATGGATGGTTCCTATTGTGTCTTTAAATGTTTACATAATATAGAGGTTCTTTAACTAATGCTTAAATTGGTAGATCATCTAGAATATTATAGAATTATCTAGAATCTAGAATCATCTAGAGTATTCAGATATGATCATCCACAGTTTCTGGAATGATCTTTAAAATGTTCCATTACCGATCTCTTGAAAGAACCTTTCTCGGGGCAGCCTTGGGTTTAGGAACTAGGCCTCAGGATCCCAGATCTGTAGGTTCCCTGAGATACCCCTGAGCAAGGTACCGTCTCCATCACTGCACCCCGGGTTCTGCATACGGCTGCCCACTGCCGCACGGGGTGTGTGGGTTCAATGCAGAGGATGCATATTGTTGTGGTTCATTGTTTGCTGTGCTGCGTTTAAAACATTTCATTTTAAGACATATTTAATTGATAAAGAACCTTCGAGGGTTTTAACACTTTTACAGAGGTGGTTGAATTATTCAAGTAACATCTCGTTACAAACCTTTCTATTCATTACTAATGAATCACGTTCTTTGTTCTTGGCTTACCTTGGAGGTACTGCATTCTAGAACTGGGTGAAAGTATCAGCGTTGGAACGACCGTTCTTCGGCTCAAATGAAGTCCTTGATGCCATTTTTGCTTTATGGGGACACTGCATGAGCCAGTTCCATAAATGGACCATGCTAGAAACTCATGTTGACACTGCTGACTGTCAGGTGGCAGCGTCCTCAGCTCAACACTGGTCTTGACAGCCAAGTTGTGATGCTCTGCAATCATGCATGAGAAATGACATCACAGCCAAGAGACAATAGATAGCAAAAAAATCTGTATCACTTCACAAAGCAGCCAAAACATCATTTGGACGTTTTTTTCTCGTGTTTGTTTTGGAGCCAGTGGGGAAATATGCTTTTTTGGCTCCACGCAAGAGTTTAATTTGGCCACCAAAGCAAGCAGGGTACAGTCCAGCCTGTTATGTTTGGAACAGTTGAAGATAAAAAGAAAAATTCAGGAGAGGGTGCAGAGAGGTGAACACGGACTCTTTCATCAGGAGATCAGGTTTGTCCATAGCTGGTGCAAGAAAACAGAACTGTCTTCATTCTGTCTGGGTGCTGAGGATGACTCTGCCCTCGTCCTTCATCATTAGCCAATTCCCAGTGTCCGTGGGAACAAGTGACGGGAGAGACCTAGCAAGTGAGTGGAACTGGAGACATTTAAGCTGGACAGGAAATTGGTGATAGGAAGTTGTAGGAGGAAAACGATGGCTGGAGACAATCATGAAGCTACTGAGAAGCCTGGAGCCTGAATAATAATTACAGAAGAAAAATGCACCTAATGAAGAACCTACAGTACTGTACAAAAGACAGATCTTTTCAAAATGTACTTCTAAAGAATGAGACGTCTCGCTGAGGAACAGTTCTCCAGATCTTGCTGAAGGACAAAGTTTTTGTTTCTCACTTTCAATACAGTCCCTGTACCTGAGCAGTTTCAGAAGCGGGATCATCTCCACAGAGAAAACAAAAGGCAGTGGCATCCAAAGAAGAGCCTGGAATGTCCTTCAAGAAGCCTGGAGAAGTCTTTCTGGAGACGACTCATTGAAACAAACTTGTCTGAGAGAGTTCAGACTGTGCTGAAGAATAACGGTGGTCAAATACTGACTTTAACACTGTTTAAAATGAAAAAAACATTGATTTTCCCCCAAAAAAATATAGAAATGAGGACCTCAATACTTTGGTACAGTTCTGGAATTTCCTCTTTAGGTTCATCCATGTTCTTATTGTTCCTATTCGTATTATTACTAGTGTTATTCAGGCTTCAGACTAACAGCATTACATGTTGACCCAAGATATAAAATGTACAATCAAACCATTTGCTGTTCTTCTGAGAGTTGGAGAACCTTGAGAAACTCTCACATCCCTAGTTTCATGCATTCTCCTTGTCCTAGACCTGAGCAGTCACTTTCATACAAACCCATCATCTGTATTATTTCATCTTGTAAACTGACTCTGTTCAGAATTTGGGGGAAAAAAAAAAAAAAAAAAAAACAAGACTAGGTGCACTGCAAAGTGTTTGACGTTCTCCGTGGTTGGAAATGTCTAAAACACTGAAGACTGGCGCACAGTTCTTTGGCACCAGCTACAAGAAGAGACACCTCGTCAGACGGCGACGTCGTTTTTGATGCACTCCTCCTGTTCCTCGCTCCCACTTTCTCTTTAATTCAAAAGCCTTTATACCCGAGTCACCTGTCAGATCCGTCTCCCTGACCCGGCGTACCCCGCACCCCCGGAATCATCTCGCACGACTTCACCAATAGTTCAGAACATCCTTCGTTCCTCTTCCTCTTCCTCAGCTTCTTATTATTTGACACCCTGCCTCGGAAGTGACCATGGCCTTCTTCTTTTTTTCTTGCCTGTAATTGCTGGAAATGCTAATTGGACTGTGAAAAGCAATCCCCTGTAATGCATCTGGGATTTCCCACCGTCTCGAGTCAAAAATAATAAGCAAAAGGGGAAAAAATGGGAGGGGGCGGGGGGAGCTTTTAAATTCCAATTGCCACTAGACATCTGGATGGCCTTGCCCTGAATGCATTTTCATAATTAATACAAAAGTCTGGAGGAAGGTGCCTTTCCTTGACTGAAAGGTCCTTATGCATTCCCCTGGCTAAATATGCAATAGGAAAGTGTAAACTTGGCATGCACGGAAGATGACATTTGAAAAAGAGCATGCAATATTCATTTAAATTCAAAGTACGGTCCTAACACTATTTTTTTCTTTTCTCTGCAAAGCCTCCAGCTGAATATGAAGGACCGAATGCCCTTTGGAGTCTTTTTTTTCTTCCTCTTTTCTTACATTCGGAGATACTAATTCCTAACGTACAGCTGGTGTGCCGCATTTAGCTCGCTCCACAATACCCAAAAGCGTGATGAATAATTCTCAGCAGAGCGAAACCCATTCTTGACAGTGTTGACCGTTTAAAAACTCAGGCACAGCCTAAACAGTGCTACGCCTCAACAACGCCAGCCAGCTGAAACCGGGTGATGCAATCGCAGCTCACTTCACAGCCTTGCACTCCTGGATTGTTTATAGACATCGTAGAAGGAAGGTGTGCGGTGAGATACGCTTGCGGTTGATCAATAGGCTGCATTACTGATAAGCAGGGCTAGGCAGTGGTGTGGTGTTTGTAGTGTAACAGCAGTTCAAGGAGGGAGCATCACTGATTTTTGGACCCAGTTCTGTAGTGAGGCGGGGCAGCGGTGGTGTAGTGCTTAGGGAGTTGCCCCAGCATTGAAAGGGCGTGGGTTCAAGTCCTAGGAGGTACTGCATGACATGACCTGCAGGTAAACGCTGATAGAAAGCGTCCTGTCTAATGAGCTGGACAGAGAAGTGGTGGAAATCCTACAAAATTCGACTCGACCCTGGGACATTTTCCATTTTCCTTCAGCGAAGATTTCACAGTTGCCCTCTCCATTCACAAGCTAGCGGGCTCAGGCCCAGGCTTGCCACAAGCCAAGTCCGCAGCAGGGTTGATTGAATCATTTTACAGGGCAGAATGAGATCAGGCCAGACTAGATTGAGTTCCTCTCGGTGGGCACTTGACCCACACAGACACTCGCAGGGCAAATGCATCGTAACAACAGGTAGCAAAGCAAGCCGGGTAGGTCACATTTCTGTTACGGTGCTATCATTCCTCCTCCAGCTGTTTATTTTTTATTTTTTTTGCAGGTGCTTCACCATTTCCATTATTAGAAACCCTGCCTTCCACTCACTGAGCACTTTATGAGGTGTCCACCAACCTTATAGGGCTACTATAAAGGTGTACAGTTACAGGCTATCAGTTCCTCACCACAGGACGACTTCTAAGGAGACCATTCTCAGCACAGCGGGGACACTAGCATGGTACTGGAACAATCACAAAGGTCTTACACCCAGAGTACACCTCTGTGGTCTGATCATTGACGAAGGTATAGATTGTGGACAGACTCCTCCAGGAAGGATGGGCCACTGGTGTTGGGTTTCTAATGAAGTGGACAGGGAGCATAGAGCCATGATCAATCAGGCTGAGATGCATTCCCAACCCCGGAGGGACATAAATGATCTTCAAAGACGAAGTGCACTTGCTCCCTAGACCTCCAGAGGCTGGACCTTATTATGTACGAGGTTCCCTTCCTTGTCTGTGTTTACCTTTGGAGCTAATACATGTAGCAGCATCTGATATTTGCTCCGCTAAGTTTTAGAAGTCGATTCCAATCACATTAAGTGTCGTTTAGCATACTTGCACTCTGCGCTCATTAATAAGCCAAGACGTGGTTGATACATTATTCAGGTGAGATGTGGGAGGTGGTTAATGGACATGAATGTAAATGATTTATTTTGCCGAAGCTCATCGTAGCACTCGTGTTTATGAGCGAGTTTCTTCTGCCCTCTTTCCCCCGGATCGACGGAGCCTTTACGCCTTCAATCAAGCCACGTCTCGAAACGGTGGCCGAGGCAAATATAAAAAGATATTAAACCATTAAGTCATTTCCAGCGCTTGCTCTGCATATTGGGGGCTCATTAACAATGACTTGCTCATGCATGTCTGATTATCAGAGGGGCCTTGGAACAAGCCGGTATTTACATGTTGGGCATCTTCCTCAGATGGACGGTACTGTGCAAAAGTATTGAGCCTCATTTTTCTAAATATCATGCTATGGACATAACCTGCTGGAGCAAAAACTAATGTAGCCCTTCAAACCTTTCTCTTTGACATATTGAGTAGATTAAATGAAAGAAAGTGACAGCAAAGTGCAGAAGGATCCATAGTTCTAGGTAAAGGGGTTCCAGCCGCTCAGTGTTCAGCACCATCCTGATCATCTGGAATCATCTGCAGCTGTTTCTTCACCGCTTCATGTCTTAAGCGCTCGTTCTCTGTATTTAATGCATGCACACTACAGCAGGGGGCAGCCAAGCTCAATACCCGGGGAGCATTTTTGGGACGGTACCCGGATCAAGGGTACCGTAGGGCCGCCTACTTATCTGGGATACACACGAACACATGAACTTTCAATCATGGGGACTAGACTCCTACCACTACGCCACCACGCACCATAACTGAGAGACTGGGACACCACCTAGGGTTCATGCCGTCATAGAAAACTCATCATATGCAGCAATCAGGTGGCTTTTTTTGTTTTCCCCTTCGCAGTTCAAAGAGAGCAGAGAACCGTATTAATTTTGAATCTTCAAAACCAACAGATGATGAAGGAGATCTCCGAGTCCCTGGATAAAATATTGTTCACGGTTTCAGAACATTTGCAACATTACAGATTTCATGTCCAATTTGTCTCAACTTTCATCATCGCAGTTCATAATAACCTCTGTCACCGTGTGTGCAGGGGGGAGAACCAGTTGCTACGAGTGGATTTCCAATCTGAGAACCTGTCCAAAGGGCTGTGACTTTATGAAACATTGATGTCCCCTAATTTCTTGGTGGGGGGGGCAAATGAAGCTTGGAGTGGTAATAACGCGTTTCTTTCTGCGATTGCCGAGCCGGACCAGCGACAGGAAGACTGCAGGCCATAATTATCCTGTTTGTTCAGAAGCCGATACCTTTTTATTATTTAAATCTCTTTGGGCGGCCAGAGAGCGGGGAGGCGCGCCTCTCCACCATTTTCTTGTCATGTTGTGTTCGTCAGCGTTAATGCCCTTCTCTCCGTAATTTGTTGCTGTTTTGTCTGCTCCTTTACTCATCCTGAATTAGAGAAGGGAGGCTTTCCCCGCAAGCGCATGTGGGGGATGGGTACAGGGGCCTGCGTCGTGATGTGAAATGTTTTAGAACTTAGCAAAATGCAGGATCTGAGAGCGTCGGTGGTGGGGGAGGATTTAGAGAGGGGGGAGGGGGAGGGTGCAGGGTGGGGAATCAAACCTCCGATGCGTTTGAATGTGACAGGCTCTGTTGTGCAAAAGCAGGCGTTCTGGAGGCCCCCAGTGGCAGCGACTCGTCTGTGGAAAAATTTAGTAGACCAAGGCTTTCTTTTCAATGCATCCACCCTCTCGATACACTATAGCGTTCCAATCCAGGCTCTTGGGGCGCATTCTTATTTTTGTGTCTGTAGGCTATTATAAAAAGTCATCGTGGATTGGTAAACCGCTCATCTCCCACAAAACACACATCGGGCTATTTTGGTTTAGTCCCAGAGGCGCCGGAGAAACGCTTTTGCATGCTTTGTCCTGATCATTAGGCGTTTTGTAGCTCCAATGATCCATATCGCAGTCTGGTTTTAAATTGCATTTTACAGGTTTTAACCTCCATTTTGGGCCGTATTAACCCCCAGACGTATGGATTACCAGCTGTATGTCGTGCAAACGAATCCCCCTGGGACGGATACATGGACGCAGAAGTGAAAACAGCACCGACGCCGTTGGCCCGCGCTGATCCTCTGCTTTCGGAAACTGTATGCTGTTTGTCTCCAAACAGTGCCTTCTTGTATTCGGAAAACCAACATTAGAGTGAGTATCTTTTAGGCATCGGGCAAAGAAAAAAAAAAACTACTCATATTTACTGCACTGCCGTCGACGCTTGTTGCTAGGGAACTATAAGAGTGTATTTTCTAAAAGAAACATTGCTTTTGCTGTTGGCTGGCAATATGTCACCCTCATAAATAAATTAAAGCAATGATTTTTTTTTTTTTTTTCCGGCGCAGTGATACGTCTACAGTCCCATGCATACACCTACAAGGATCAGCCATACCATTGACAGGTGAAGAAACACTGATGGTCTCGTTACAGTGGCTCCTGTCAAGAGAGATATATTAGGCTGCAAAAGAACAGTCACTTCTTGAAGTTGATGTGTTGGAAGCAGAAGAACCTGAGTCACTTTGACAGGGGCCAAACTTGGAGCATCAACAGGTCTTGTGGGGGTTCCTGGTATGCAGTGGACTGTACCTACCAAAGGTGCACTAAGAAAGGAGAACCAGATGGCTGATAACAAGGTCATGGCTTCCAAACTCTCACTGATGCACATAGGGAAACACAAGGATGCTTTCTCTGGTCTGATTCAACAGATGAGCTGCTGTAGTGCAAGCTGAATCCTGCAGGCTCTGAGGTGTCAGTCTATACATGGCTTCAAAGCTGAAGATTGGTCAAAGTACCCATGATGGTCGCTGTCCACCACCGAAAGTGCCTACAAAGGGAATTTGAGCATCAGAACTGGGCCATATGGCAATGTCTTACCTTGGGAAAAGATGGCGTCAGGATGCACTATGAGAAGAAGGCACGTTGGTGGAGGCAGCGTGATCCTCTGCATGTAGCATCTACCTAAATATTGTTGCAGACCGAGCACACCCCTTCTGGAGTTTTCTAGTGGTAGTGTCCTTTTTGAGCAAAAACTGTTCAGGGACAGTTTGTGGAACCTGACAAAGCATGACATGGCCTCCAAAAGTCCCCAGATTTGAGTGCAGTCAAGCATCTGTGGGATGTTCTTGGCAAACTTGCCCAATCGATGAAGACCCACGTTAATCTGCTGCTTGGTGTTCCACATCACTCATTCAGAAATCTTTAGGAGTGCCTGCTTCTACAAGAGCTCCATACATGATCTAGTAATCCAATATTTGCATGATTAAATCTTTCACAATTGGACCCAGTTGGTCCAGTTGTGAACACTGTTGGTCCCTTTGGCAGGGGTCTCAAATGCCAGTCCTGCTTGGTGGTTTCCTCAGCTCAGCTCCTCAGTCTAGTGCTAGGTTCAGGTATTTGGGCAGGAAATCACCTCCAGGACTTTGATTCCCTGATGTTATGGGCTGTTGTGATTTTTCAAATTGCATCCAAAGCGTCCAGAAATGAGTTTCTTCACCACGTTTGTCTGGTAAACGCCCACAAGATTTGCCTACGTTCTAATTAACCGAGTCAATTATATATATATATATAAAGCTGAAATTATTCAATTCAAGTAATGAAAGAAGCACTAGCACAAATTGATAGATGTTAGATCTATGAAACCATATTGTTTCTGTACAATCACAGAACCTCATACAGCAGCAGAGCTCAAGGCTAGCTGTTTTAGAGTCAGAAATAGGCTTAGATCTGAAGTGCACACAAAGGAACATGAGCCTGGGGTGAAAGAAAAAACCAAGACGGTGTGCAGAACATTAAAACAAATGGCTGAAACTGTTTCAGCCAGTGGGAAAGTTCTTGAGTCTCCAAAAAGAGGGTTCCAGATAAGAGTTCTGCAGTTCTCGAATGGATGATTCCAGAAGGAACGATTCTTGTGTTGAAAGATGCTTCAGAGACTTTTTCATTTGCACAAGGCAGGATTTCAATTGCTCTTTGAGGGGAAAAGAAAACAAACAAACAGAAGAACCTTCTAATGAGAACCTTCCAATGAACTTCGGCCTTCAGGGATGTTTAAGAGAGGGGCAGCGGTGTCCTAGTGGTTGGGGCGGTGGCCACTTGATCGGAGGATCGGGGGTTCGAACCCCTTCCCAATGGGTTGCCCTGAGGTACCCTTGAGCAAGGTGCCATCCCCGTCCCGCTCCTCCCTGCGATGGGCTGGCGACCTGTCCAGGGTGCGTCCCCCGTCCTCGCCCTGTGTGCGCTGGGTTGGACGCCAGCACTCCCCCGCGACCCCGTTTGGGACAAGCGGCAGATAATGGATGGATGGATGGATGTTTAAGAGAAATCTGTGTATTGGACATCATGATACCTACAAACTCCTTTGTTGAGGCTGGTCAGAGTACTCATCAATGACCATTCACAAGCCTACACGAACATGTTTAAAAGCTAATTTCACTCCTGAAGACCAGCTCCATCTGTTTCACCCCAGAAAGTGTAATAACCAAGAATGCTTGGCATAAACCTTACATTTTTATGTCAACTGTTATGAACACTGCTCAACATATTAATAGAAATATTTTATATCTTTTTATGGATTTAATTCACTGTAGCTTATTTTATGACTGCCATATTTATTTTATGCCATAGTTATTATGGACATTGTCTAACGCCTGATCTTTGTGGAAATCTATAACTTTTTTGTACAGCGAGATTTGTCTACTTTAAACAGTTAATGCTGAGCCTAAATCAAGACAACATTCCCATTCAACACCAGCGCATTGATCCCACCACACGTAAGCATGTATGACCTCTGGGCAGCCTACAAGGCTAAAATCCACATCAATGTAAGGTGTGAGGTGTACCCCGACGGCCAACCGAATTTCACCTCTGACCCGCCCTGCAAAGTGAAGCTCTGATAAAAATGTCCTGAGATCGGCTTATGATTAAAGCCTACACAGATAAGAGAGCGACTCAAACAGGCCATTAGCTGCATCTCTGTCAGCTATATTGATTCCACAATCATCGCTTTAACATCCTTTCTGCAATTTAGACATGGAAGCAGTGCTGTCAAGATAATGAGAGAAAACTTCCTCTTATTTGCAGGACTATAGATTCATTTTAGGAGTGTGCGGTTAACACATCAGCACCGCCTTTTGTTATAATCTTCACGAGCTACAACCAGGTACAAAAAACAAACTCCGCACCTTAGTCTGATGCACTTGAGTTGAATCCTCCATTATTTTTATTTTCCATCTCCTTCCCAACATCTAGAAGAGACGTCCCTCTGTGTCCATGTGTGCAGGACAGAGTGAAGGAGAGTGAGAGAGAGGACAGGGAGAGTGGACGGTGGAGTTCAGGGTGTGTGGAGTGTGTGTCCGTGATGGAGAACTAGTAGAGACGGTGATGAAAGTGAAGCGGTGAAGTTCATGTGGATTATTTTCAGTAGATTGTTTTTATTGGAGTTGAAGTTCGAGGCTTTAATAGTCTTTAATTCTATTAATATGGAGTGAGATTCAGTTCACTTTCAGCACAGACAGACGCTCCAGACATCCTTCAGAGGAGACACATCTCACTTTACACTCTCAGTACACTCCTGTACTTTTACTTTACACTCTCAGTACATTCCTGTACTTTTACTTTACACTCTCAGTACATTCCTGTACTTTTACTTTACACCCTCAGTACACTCCTGTACTTTTACTTTACACTCTCAGTACATTCCTGTACTTTTTAATTTACACTCTCACTACATTCCTGTACTTTTTACTTTACACTCTCAGTACATTCCTGTACTTTTACTTCACACTCTCTGTACATTCCTTTACTTTATACTTTACACTCTCAGTACATTCCTGCACTTTTTACTTTACACTCTCAGTACATTCCTCTACTTTATACTTTATACTCTCAGTACATTCCTGTACTTTTTTACTTTACACTCTCTGTACATTCCTGTACTTTATACTTTATACTCTCATTACATTCCTGTACTTTTTACTTTACACTCTCAGTACATTCCTGTACATTTTACTTTACACTCTCAGTACATTCCTGTACTTTATATTTTATACTCTCAGTACATTCCTGTACTTTATATTTTATACTCTCAGTACATTCCTGTACTTTGTCACTTGAACTGAATAAATCAGTAAGAAGTTAAGGATCTGTACTTCTACTTAATAAAGAATGCGTTCACTTTGCCACCTCTGCCTACAGATAACTTTTAGCCCTCCAGTACTGAAGATGCCTTAAAAATATAAAAAGACACCCCAAATTTAAATTAGTCGAGACATGTCTGGTGCCTGAAATGTGCTTGCCTGGCTTTGATAATCTTATGCCTCATCAGTCATGCATGCCCAAATCATAACACTCTTGTTTCAACTCTTGTGGGTTGATTGATGTGGCTGCTAACACTATATGACTTATGTGTAATGAATGAGGCTTCAGTGTGGCTGGGCCTGGTATTTTCACCAAGCGTCCATTCATTTTTCTTATTTACTCAATCGTCTCTCCAATGTAGCCCAATTCCACAAGGCCTGCTCTCACTGTCCCCCACTGCCAAGCTGGGAAGGGGGAGGCTAGCAGGTGATTCCTGGGAGATATGAAGCTAGGCACTGTAGCTAATTCAGCATCACTGGAGATCTCAACATGCTTGGAGGAGGTTTCCTAGTGGAACAAGTGTTGGAATTCTGTCCTTCAAGATGCCTTAGCCTTCCTAAGCTAAAGGAACTGGCCTCACTCTATGAGTGGGTGCTAGGCTGTCCAGTGACTTCTTGGTGAGCACTTTGGCTTTGAAGAACTGCTAGCTTGCCCTGTTTCATGTACACAAAAGTGAGCATTTTTGGGATTGTGATGCGATATCATGCTCCAAGGGAGCAGTGTAAGGGCCAGTACCTTGATCAAGGGTACGTTAGTGTAACCTACTCAAACCCATGACCAGGTTCTTAGTCCCTAACTCCTAGGCCACCAACGCCCCTGCAAAGCTGGGGAGTATCTGCTTGAAACTGGGTATGAAAACAGATGTTCTTTGCATTGTGCAGAGTTATAGTGAAAGACAGAGGGAAACAGATGGCTTTAGCAACCTAGTTTGAAGCAAGTGTGTCCCAAAGTTACCTTGTTTACTGTGACTTCCTGTATGTTTTCCTCCAATGCAAGAAGGAAGTCATGGCACCCAAAAGTTTCAGCTGCTACATGAACAGCATTTAGCAGACGCTCTTATCCAGAGTGACTTCCATTTCCTGATTACAGGGACAGTCTCCCTGGAGCAACTTGGGCTGATGGGTCTTGCTCAACAGTGCCTTGGTGAGACGTTAGCTTCATGATCTCATTCTTTGCGATATAAAAAGGTTATTAATTCATTCTTATTATTATTATTCAGATTTCAGTGCTACCTCAGGTCTAAACAAAGGAGTTCTTCTTCTCTTCTTCTTCATCTTGTAAATAGAAAACTCATGCCTGGTTACATAGTTGTTCTTCGTCCAGCCTGGATCTTGATTCTACATGACTCTCATAACTGTAGATTAGTTTTGTAGTGCTTGTTCAATAATCACTCGCAGCTGAAGCCTTAAGATTAATAGCTGAACAATAAACCGAGAGGTTCAGGGGATTAAAGTGGAATTGCACTGATCTCCAAATTTCAGCATAATTACTTTTTCTCAGATGGGGTTTGATGGGAAATGCTTCGGAGAGTCAGAAATGTTCACAGCGGTAGTGAAAGAAACCAGACATCTCAAAAACCGAATGCCTCTTAAAGCTTATTTCAATGTTTTGTGCATAAAAGGCCCTTTTTATGATAAGTTTAGTGAGTCCAAACACTGGAGGGATGCAGGCAGTGTCCCCATCAATGTCAAATACGAACACAAACACATGTTGGTCTGGACTGGATTTAAAACAGCCTTCTGGTTCCATTCATCACCACTGGAAAGAAATCAAATGCATCAAATATATTTTTACATCCCAACAACTGAATTATGGGACAAAATGGGAAACATCAGTGGAAATCCACTTTGTTATGTTCTCCAAGCTACAGGGAGATTATGCATGAATGCATATTAGCACAGTAAGGAGCTATTAGTTTCCATAATTGTACATTTATATACACTATATGTACATTATTATAGACTTAATTATAGATTATAGCCTTTAAATATTGACATGATTAGCAGCAGTGCACCACTAAGTGTACAGTAAATACCCAACACCCTTCTTTTTACTGCGCAGAGCTTCATCTTGGGGCCCATCAATGGATTTATTGATTGCTGTAATTACAACATGGGGCTATTGACGAGAAGCATTGTGGCTTAAGAGCAGGCGGCCATCAATCACTCTCCGGTGTATTAACCAAGACTCCTGCCTGCTGTGGGCTCCCTTAGTGCAAATATCCCTACAGCCAATTTACGTTCAGATGCTGGAATAACATACGACCCCACGTTATTGAATTGTTCAAATTAGTTTTGGGTTGTTCTCATTTCATCAGTATACTAATGAGCTGGGTGATTTTTTGGGGATCTCAGGAGGCTCCCATGACTAGGTTTGAGTGTTTATATTGCCGTGAGTGTAAAGATTGGGACCCTTCCTGGCAGATGGAGTCTTCACCCACGAGGCCTGGCTATGCTGCCATCAAGTGGCGAGCTGTGGAGATGACGTCCTCGGCGTCCATCTTCTGCGCTTTTGTAAATTGTGGCTGGACTCACAAGAGGTGGGAAAATCCCCAGCAGAGAGGCATCTGCATTCTTCGCGCTCCGACAGACAATCGACAGCAAACGAACCTTTAAAAAGGGCCTTTTCCTTAAAAGGGCAGGCATGAAGCCTAATTAAAAGAGTCATGACTGTGTGTTAAGAAAACAATCAATGCTCCCTGCTTTCATATCCATCTGCCAGAGATCAAGGCGCTCTCATTTCCAGCCTAAATATCACAAAGGCGCAGTCGGTATAAGACAGCGAGCGTGTCTCCTCACGCACGGCCAGCCGAAATGTCAGGATGGCTGTGGCCCCGGGGAGGGATTGGAGGAGGGTGGAGGGGGAAAGGTCAGGTACTTTAGGCTGCAGCTGGCAACTCGTACTCGGAGACCAAAACAATGGCATGTGGACAGAGCGGACAGGCTGAGCCCGCTGGGCCCCTTTTCACATCCAATTCTCATAACAGGACGCAAAAGTGACCCGGCGCACTTGGAACAGAGGCTGAATAGCAGTGACGTCACTGCCGCTTGGGTGGGGTGGCTTGGCATTTCACAGATACCAAATACTGCACTGGAGTAACGCTTTATAATTCACATCTGTAAGTACACAGGTACTCATGGAGTTGTACTCGTACTCACTCGTTTTCTTAGCCGCTTGTCCTAACAAGGGGTGCGGGTGATGCTGGAGCCTGACAAACCCTGACAATTTAGCATCTCCAGCCTAACATGCATGTCTTTGAATGGTGGGAGGAAACCTTAGCTCCCAGAGGAAACCCACACAGATTCGAGGAGAACATCTCCACTCCACACAGAAAGGACCCGGACCGGCCCGCCTGGGAATCGAACCCAGGACTTACTCACTTCTCACCCTGTAGATGTGCTGATCTACTCAGCAAGGGATAAAAAGAGCAGAGATCTAGAGGATTAAAATCCACATCTGATTTTTATTTACACTTTTAAAAAACGAATGCTTGTAAATGGAGAAATGAACTCTAACAGTAGCAAGAAGATGTTGAAGGCAACTCTACCACGTGGTGAATACGCAGTGATCTCTTAAACGTCTAGAACCAATGAAAAATACAGACTTCTGTACACATTTCCCATGCATTTCCATTCATTTTGCAGTTAGAAAATATTCCACAATTAGAGCAACACCCAGGGCCTGTCTTCAGTGAATTTTGATTCATTTAACTGGATCAACCTCTTGTCTTTAAGGTCACAAACCCCTGTAGATCCTTTGTTCTTCTGCATCGTGTGTAATAGTGGAACGACAGCAGTGGTGGGGTCGGGCGCAGCGCTGAGCGGGAGGTCGTGATTGCAGCTTCGGTCTCTGTGGTGCTCGCTGACATTTCTCACCCATTTGCTCTGTCATCACTCCCTGAGCGCGAGGCCGTCTTCCTGACCCCGGCTCTCCGGGGTTCGCTCAAATAGCACCTCTCCAGCCTGCAACCCTCAGGAGGCCACGAGGGTGACACGCCCTCAATGCAGCCACAGCATAATACAGCGTATTTGCCAGCATCCAGTATGAATTACTACCTCAACACCATGATGAAGGTCTGCAGCTGTGGGAGATTTATGTGTGGACCCTCATTCTGAGCCTTCACGGTTAAGATTCGGGCATCTTTATCATAATCTTAAGGCTTATTAGACTCTATCCAGTATGAATTACCAAGCCAAGTCTATGAACTATAATATAAATTCTAGGAAATATGATCCTTTCACTGCAGGTCAGTAACTTGTCCTGTGAGAGCAGTACCTGCTCATGATGTGGTTGCAGCACAGATACAGCCAGGGAGGCCTTCCTGCAGAGTAATGTGGTTAAGGGTAACTTCTTATGCATGCAAATGGATTCTGCAATCATATTCGTTCACAGGAATCAGCCATGCAAAGTGCATTGCATTAAAGCAACGCGAGTACAACAATCATATTGGTTCAAGATGAAATAACAGGAGATTTCAATGACACTCTGATGCAATTTTATTTCTCAAGCTTGAACAACATGAAAGATCTCACTTGCATGCAGGCACTGAAGTCTTTTCACCCTGGCAGGCTAAAGAACTCTGCAGGTTTTGTGCTCCACCTTCTTGTACCAGTACTCTTGAAAATCTGATGAAAGCATTTCCACAATGATCTTCACCAGCTCTTTCACTTGGTGTCGGCTTTTGTCGTTGTTGTTAAACGCATGACATCTTGAGCCAGTGTCTCTGATGAGCTGCTGCAGACAAGGGTCGGTATTGGTAAGGTATTCATCTAAACTTTTCCCCTTCAGCTTCTCTTTTCCCGTGAACAGAACGACTATCTTCTCGACCACCTCCGCGCCGAAGGTTATCTGGATCCTTGAGACCATCTCCCTCTCTCCCTCCGTGAAACGACCCATGTGCATGACCAGTAGATACACGACAGGCTCCTGCTGAGAGAGTTCTTTGCACTTCTGAATGTGGATCTCTGGATCCTCCAGGTCCTCGTTGAAGAAATCAGGGGTATCTATGACTCGGACCTTTATCCCAAACACCAGCCCCTCTGCTCTCTCACACTCCTGTGTTACAGCCAGAGAACTCGCCCTGGACTCAAAATGTCTTCTAGCCAGTATGGTGTTACCTGTCGCACTTTTGCCACTTCCTGTCTGACCCAGCAGGACGATGGTCATGGCCTTTCTTCTGCTATCAGGCACAACTGGAGCATTTTCTGGAATAAGAAGGTTCGACACACCATACTGGGCAATATGTTTATGAGCTGACATGCATGTAAAAATTCAATATTTGACTGCCATTCATCATGAGCACAGCCTCAACTCTCTTAGGTTCTTCTCATAATGAGCCTTTTTGTCGTTATCTTAAAGTCACCTTCAGGAATATTTTTCCAGGCATCTTGAGGATCATTTTGCATCTGATACCAGTCAGTTAAAACGACTGGGCTGAAAATACTTTCTCTTTCAGTAAGCCTGGAGAACTGTTCCTCAAGAATACATTAAAATGACAAAGTTGGAGGTGAAATATGAAAAAAATGAGGTGTGGTTCAACAGCCACATCAATCAACCCACAAGAGTTGAAACAAGAGAGTTCTCGCACAGCACTGTACATAGTAACTGACAGCAACAGAGCATCAAAAGTGAAAAAGTGAATTATGAGCATTACCAGATTGTAATTTTTCTTTTCTTTCAGGAATGTCAGGGACCGGGCGCTGTTCTAGAACAGAGGATTCATGACTGTTACTTTGAAAGAAAAATCATTTGCACAAAAGTATCTTGAAAAAGTGAAGGTAAGCTGATCGTTACCTGCTGGTGTAGGTTGTGCATTTTCCTTGTCAGGCTTTTCGCGAAAGGGATCCTCAGGTATGTCAATGGTCTCGTATATTCTACAGGATTATAGAAGTTATATATTATTATCAGACTTGAGATGAAGAAGGAACCACGCTGTGTTTTTGCTGGACCTCTTACCTTTCAATTTCTCCTGTGAAGTCTTCCTGCATTCTTTCACAAGCTCTCACCAACTGAGCATACAGTTCTTCACCCGTCATGCCATGCTTAAACGTACAAACTTTCCCACCACATTCGTAAATAATCCTTTGGAGGTTCTGGTCAGGCTTGGATCGTTTTCCTTCATTACTGACCAGCACTATAATTGTCTTGTCCACTATTGTCTCTCCATAGGATTCCTTCAGCCGTGCAAACATTGCAGTTTCTTCTGATGAAACAAGGTCATCTTGCATGATCAGGAGGAACACTCTTGGGTCTGGGTAACATGGTTTCAACTCCTTAAAGCCTTCTTCTGTGCCAGGCTGTGGTCCAACATGAAGGTCTGGAGTGTTTATGACACAGCACATCATGTTTCCCATGCACTGGACTCCTCTGTAACATGAGGAAGCTTCTGGGCTGAAACATTCGTTGCCGAGAATGGAATTCCCTATCAGTGCCTTGTTGTAGCCATTCTTACCCAGAAGGATGACGGTGATTACGTTAAAACTACCGGAGGAGCAAGCTTTCGCACCTTCCATGGTCAGCCTGCCTTGGTAGAACAATCCTTAAGCTGGTCTCCAATTGGCATCACAGCAAGAAGAGCCTTCAAGTCAAAAAAGAAGAGCTTCTTTCCTTTCTCACATTCAGAGCAGAAATGAAAAATACAGTGAGTTACATGAGAGCGACTAAGAAGGCGTGGATACAAAACCTCGTTGGGTGAGATTCCACCTCGGCTGCCTTTAAGTTGCCATTAAAAGCAATAAACAGCACTGTTGTGTGGATCAGTTGACAATGAAGCGTCTCTGCTGTAATTGCTTTCCACCTTCCATTCCAGATGGTAAGTCTTTGTTTTTATCTATGCTTGGTCATTTTGCTTTCTTCTAGCTTCAGTAATCTTTTTTTTGAATGATTCCAGATGTAATGAATCTGATCTCTTAATTGAAACAGAATCCTTGTGTCATAACTGTCTGACTGTAGACCCCTTGTCGTTGTATTGGCAGGCCCTACTCTTCGTTTAGTGATGATAGGGAAAACCGGAGTGGGGAAAAGTGCACTTGGGAACAGTATTCTCGGCAAAAATGCATTCTTGTCCCTTCCTACGGCAAATTCTGTGACCGTGACTTGCCAGAAGGAAAAAGTGAAATATGACAAAAGAGACATTTATGTAATTGACACTCCTGGCATGTTGGACACCAGTAAAACAACAGAACACATCAAAAACGAAATTGTAAAGTGCATTCAGATCTCAGCCCCTGGTCCTCACGTCTTCCTGCTGGTCATGCAAGTTGGCCGTTTCACCAACGAAGAGCAAAAGGCTGTGAAGGCCCTGCAAGAGCTCTTTGGAGAACAAGCGTCCAAGTTCATGATCATGGTGTTCACCCATGGAGATTTGCTGAAAGGTAAAACCATAGACGAGTATGTGCACAGTGGACATCCGCAGCTCCAAAAGGTTGTCCAGTCTTGCGGGAATCGATACGACGTCTTTGACAACAACAAAATCATAAAGACATGTCAGATTAGGAGGCTCTTCCTTAAGATCGATGAGATGGTCTCAGCCAACGGTGGGAATTACTTCACCCAGGAGATGTTCGAGGAAGCCGAACAAAAAATTCAAGCACAGAAATTAGCAAGAGAGCTGGCAGAGCTCCAAAGATATGACTTCAGCTTCCTTCAAGTCCTGCATCAGAGGATCATCATCTTTCAACAAATACTCAAGGAAGATCTGGATGGAACTCAGTAAAGGGGGGGCAGCAGTTTATTAGGCTTGGACATTGACACCAAGGCTGAAGCCACAGTTGGTATTGTCATAATTATCCATCTTCATTCATTGGAGATTCAGTATTTCTGTACAGTTCTGCTTTTCTTTGCTGAAAATAATGTTAAAAGAAAAGTTGTCAAATTTGATTTGAAATAAATGTAAGATTTATGTAAACATGTCCACAAACTTATTGAAACAAAGTGACCGATGGGCTCATTCTGCATTTTTACTAGTTGTTCCATCAAAACACATTTACAAACTACTGCATTTGAGAATGATAGACTTGGACAGCATTTTATTTAGGCAGTAAGCATTTACTTCAAAATAGTAAATGGCAAGTGTATGCATTTCCAAGTCTTGTTTTCACCCTCTTCACGAACTCCCAGTATGATTGGTAGTTCCTGTTCCACACCTGGTTAATCAGTGCTCCATTATGTTCAATCAGATGCTGCAGATGGAAGTGTACAGTTTACTGAGCGACAGTTTACTAAGGAAAAATCTGGAAGAGCTGACACTGCCATGAGTTTGACTTTTCCACAGGACTGTATGACATTTGCTCATGTTTAAATGATGTTGCTCCCCTTTAGAAACTGAAAACGAAAGACCTACACATCTAATGGTTTTGCTGAAGTTTAGTTCTTCCTAGGGTTTGAATACAGGCACTACAGCTTGTATATATATATATATAATCACTACAGATACCATAGCAATCAATTAGCAGCACCTTACCAATCATCTACAACCCCATAGCAACCACCTAGCAGAAACCATCAAAGATATCATAGCAATTGGCTAGCAACACCTTATATACAGCAATCACTGTATAATTATAATTATGTAATTATACTGCAGTTACCACCTAGCAACACTCTAGCAACCACAAGAGATACCATAGCAAACTGCAGCTTGCATCACTATGACAACCAACTTGCAACAATTTAGCAACCACTCAGAAACCTTAGTGACCCACTATTTGGTCAAGCATGGCAACCAACTACTAACACTGTAGAACCGTCACAGTTGCCATAGCAACCACCGAGAACACCACAGCTACCAACCTTCAACAATTTAGCGACCACCCAAGAAACCGTAGTGTAGCACCATTCAACCCACCATGGCAACTGGTAACACTCTAACAACCATCGCAGATACCATAGCAGCCATCTAGAACACCATAGCTACCAACGTGCAACAATTAAGCAATTACTAGAGAACCCACATCAACTTGCTGCTTATAAAACCGTGGCTCACATCTGGAACACCCTGCAATCAGACCTCATCAAGGACCCAGTGGTGGTAGTGCTGGAGGTGGGATTTGAACCTGGGACCTCGAGTCCTCTACCACTAGACCACCATCATACTCCCACCCAGGAGATCATGTTCCTGCTTTTCTCTAAACTTCTGTTTCTGTTTGTACTGCAGAAGAATTTATTTTGGCACTATAAAGATCTCTTATCTTATCTTGACAAACTCGTTCCTAAGAAGACTAAAATCTGCAGCGTGTCTCCGCGTTCCTCATGCTGAAGTGTTACGCCCTAGAAGGTCATTCTGTCACATTTTTGAGTGTTTCTTATTTCTGCTCCAACTCTGAGAGCACATTAGGCCTTAACGAATCAAGTGAAAATAAGATTACCTGTCAGAAACCCGCAAAAAAGAAAGATAGAGAAAGTTCACACATTGGGTATAACAAGCTCCCTGTGGCTTTAATTTGCCAAACAACTTTTTTTTTTTTTTTCAAATGCGCGATTTGACAGCTCGGGATAATGGATACCTGCTGCATTCGTCAATGCCAACAGGCAGCTTTGACTCCAGAAAAATGGCTTATTTATTTCATTTCAGGATATTTATGTCTTTAACAGCCTTTTTCTTTTTTTCCAGTGGAGCTCTATCAAAACGACTGTGACATATTTTTTTTTTTAAAGAATGCCAAGAACAGATTCCATGCACTTATCAGACATTGTGATAAATATCCTCGGTGAAGATTGTTTCTCTTGAATTAAAGTGCGTTAAAAAGCGGTGACTTATGTTAGTGGGCCTTTTGTGTAACAGAGACACGGGAAAGTATCTTTGACAGAGATGGATTTGGGTCACTGTGGCTGAGACTTGCTCGAAACTGAAAAAATAAAAAAAAAAGGCTGTAATTGACACTCCTGGTATCTTGGACACCCGCAAGACAACAAAAAAAAACATCGGAAAAAAAAGAAAATATGCTCTTGCTGGTGATACAAACCAATCGCTTCACCCGCGAGCAGCCCCATGCTGTGAAGGCCCTGCAGGAGGTCTTTGCGAAAGCTTGCAAATACATGCTTGTGATGTTCACACAAAGCGATGCACTGAAAGATACATAGATATCCACAAACTGCTCTTCGCATGAGGCTGCTCTGAGGTTTGTTCCATAAGAAAGACCGTTAGGAGGCCAATTAAGGTTCTGTTTTTCCCAATATCAGCCAGGTTTGGAGTCTGAAGTTGTTTGGATTTGCACTGGAGCTATGAGAGGAGCTGACAAGCAGGTTCAGCGTCGCCATAAATGGTGTCCAGCTGCTATTCCTCATGTGGCTTATTATCTTTAATGGGACACCGTTATCTAGAACAGACAAAAGGACAACATGCATGGTCACTATGGACAGCTAGGACTTCTACAGTGGCTTTAGAGGCTTATTTTAACTACATTGTATCCTTGAATCGCCATATAGGCAGGTCACATGACTGACTGCTCAATCAATCAATCTGTCAATCAATCTGTCAATCAATCTGTCAATCAATCAATCAATCAATCAATCAATCAGTCAATCTGTCAATCAATCAATCAATCAATCAATCAATCGATCTGTCAATCAATCAATATATCAATAAATCAATCAATCTGTCAATCAATCAACCAATCAATCAATCAATCAATCAATCGATCAATCAATCGATCAATCAACCAGTTAGCTGATCAATGCACTAAGAACCACACATCTGCTAACAGTATAAAAGCTCATTAAGACGGTGAGGGAAGGTAAAGTGAAAGTGAAAGTGACAACCCTTGTCATTGCGAGGTCACAGCACTGCACACCATGAACCACAACGAAATTGGACCTCTGCTTTTAACCCATGCACACAAACACCGTGCAGCAGTGGGCAGCTATTGAAAGCGCCCGGGGAGCAGTGACGGGGACGGTACCTTGCTCAGGGGTACCTCAGGGCAACCTACTTTTTGAGGGAATCGAACCCACAATCTTCCGATGCGGGGCAACTCCCTCACCACTAGGCCACCACTGCCTGAAAAGCCCAGTCTGGCAAAGATGGATAGAAAATTGAAAATGTCCGAGTAACGAGTGCTAGTAGAGCTTGTCCTCTAGTGAAGTCTAACCTGCAGATTTCCTCACGTCCAGTAAAAACTCTCAGTACCTGACATGTGTTCCACACTCAGCCTGACAGTGTTTACGTTCAGCATTGTGAAGACACAGATAGGTTTCCACCATCTGTGGAACATGGACATTTCCACAAGCTGTTTATGTGCAAAATGACCTGAACGGATCGCGATATTAACCTTTCTTACATCATCTCCAGTAAAAACGAACCAAAAGAAAGGAATCAAATATTTCCTATTCTTTTATTGCAAGAAAGAATATTTTTTCTCCATCCTGGCAGCGTGGCAACAGCTCACTTAAAGATAATGCTTGGAATTTGTTTACTCACTGTTGTTATTGTTGATGCATGTGATTCATTTACATACCGCTTTTGATCAGGGTGGCTCAAGAAAATTATGGATTTCTTTCCGTGCATGAATATAAATCAGCAGAGCAGAAAGATTAGATCTGATAAGCTTGTAATATGAGCGCTGACTATATTTAGAGTGAGAGGATTTTTCTTTCTTGCCTGGAACGTTACCTGGGTCGACAATAACAGACTAAATATATCGGGAATGCTGCACACCGGAGACCACCGCTAGGGTAGCAATGCTCCAGGCCAATCAGGGTTCTGACTGTATCCCTTTCAGAAGATCCAGCCTTGAACTTGAAGTCTTTTTGGAGACTTTGAACTACAAACCCATCATGATACACCCAAAGTGGATCCATTTCTCAGTGCTGGAAGCTCTAGTTGTTGTTAATATGGTTGTTAGCCACCGCTGGCCATTAAATGATGTGTTGGGATGACCAATCAGAAGCTGTGTTTCTGTGTCGTGGCTCTAAATGGAATAAAATGGGCACCTCATTCCCCTTTCTGTGAATCTGTACTCTTAGTGCAGCGCTGCAGAAAAGATTCTTCATGGACTAAATAAGGCCAGAGAGTTCAAATCGACGCGCTGGTTCCAGACGCTGGCTGTCTGAGCTTGGCAGAACATTATTTCTTTAAATAAATACTAATTAAGGATCTAAACTGAACTGATTAGAGATTCTCATCAGTGCTGGAAAAACGCAACACTTATGGCATAATAAGTTCCTTTATTAAGCAACACCCAGTGTGAATCTGATTGGCAGCTTTTTCATTGCGGCTCTCGCGTCGGTTTAATTGAGTATCTCAGTAATTATCATCTCCCCGACTGACACAGAGTGTAGGACAGAACACAAATTGCCATGCTGCACTGTGGAAAGGCTCAGGACATTTCATCATCACCCTGCAAATGGGCAACCTTTCCAGCATGTTTTTCTACCTTTCGCCCTTAGTCCGCTGGGATAGGCTCCAGACCCTGGTCAGGAGAAGCAGTAGGGAATAAAGGAATGAAGTTTCACTCTTGACGTGGGAACATGCAAATTTAACGCTCTGCTTCAGCAGGGCCTTCATTACCTGGCAGCGGATAAAATTTTTTAAAGAGAAATGGTCTTTTCTTTTTTTGGGAGATACATGGAAGCATTGACAGCAGGAACACCTTTGGGTTTATGGAGTCTACCACTGCTCACTAACGAGCTGCCTTTCTTTCTGTCTCTGCACCGACTTAAATTTAGCTCCACCGTGGCCATGCAGTATGTCAGCACATTTAAATGTCATGCCCATGCTGCGCTGGGAGGCCGGAATGGGCTTATTTTAATGTAAATCACTGTACAGTCTAATAAAACACAACCTTTCAGGACGAAGAGTGGTTATTCTTAGGCGTGATGTTTAAGACCTGCTATGCAGTCGGATGATTTTCCACATCTCTCGGGTTTGAATTGACCGGATTGATCAGTTGAGCAAAACTATGATAAAAATGCGACATTTTTCAGAGGCCGGCAACGCTGGCCTTGTTCTTTCTGGATGCTGAAAGCAACCTGTTGGGTGAAGTTTAGAAGTGAAGGAAAGAAAACCTGTAATTATCGGTTGTATCGGTTGTAAACCTGTAATTGGGACATTTTGAGGACCAGATTTTAAGTCCTCCCCTCAATGCTGTGATGGTATGGAGATTTAGAAGACATAGGAATAGTCTCGCTAAGTGAAAATGAAAGTGACAACCCTTGTCATTGCGAGGTCACAGCACAGCACACGTGAACCACAACGAAATTTAACCCATACACACAAACACCGTGCAGCAGTGGGCAGCTATTGAAAGCGCCCGGGGAGCAGTGACGGGGATGATACCTTGCTCAAGGGTAACTCAGGGCAACCTACTGGGGAGGGAATCGAACCCACAATCTTCCAACTCCCTAACCACTAGGCCACCGCTGCCCCACTGCCCCTAAGGTTAAAAACATTTGAGCTGGTCTTCAAAGGTGGTTCCTCCAGGCTAGAGGCCTGAAATCAAAACTCTTGGCACCCAAAGAGTAGCAAAAGTTCCATGATTGAGATCGTTATTTTTGTCCACATAGTCGACAGCATCATTTGGGCACCCGGACAGCGGCGGTTGTCAACGCTACTTTATGGTCCATGGTATTTTCACAGGAATAGCGCATTGATTGGTGGGTTCCTGAGTCTTTTCGTGATCTATTAAGCCTAAAGAACAAACGAACATAAGGTTATTTTTTTAAATTGACCCGATCAACGAATTCTTGGAGCTGGCTGCTGTCCAGATGAGAGCAACTTGTCGACACAGTTGCTGTTGGTGTGATCTTGTTTAGAATCCTTGTAGATTTTTCCAACTTAAAGTTAAATAATTTTTTACGAATATATAGAAAATTCTCAATCTAAAATTATAAAATTGTCTCGACGTTTTGACTTCTTCTGACAGACCAAAGTGTCCCAGAGATAGAAACATCTTCAGATGTGATTTGAATTGCTTATGTTATGCTTATATGCTTATGCTTATGTTATTTGATGAAAATTTTGATAAACACTGGTATCAAACCTGGCATCAGAACATTCATATTTTAACATTGCCTTGGGCTAATAAAGATCATCTGACAAGAAGCCAGTTTATGCAGAACTGATTTCAGTCCTTCCTGGTTGGTCTGGCATTTCCAAAAACATCTCTGCTTCTACAAGTGTTCGTGGTGTACAAGTGTAAATTCTACATGCGTACAGCTTGAATATTTAAAATATTCAGGGTGTTGGTGGTCTAGTGGTGGTACTTGTCTATGGACCTATGACTCAAGAGGTCCCAGGTTCGAATCCCACCTCCAGCACTACCTCCACTGGGTCCCTGAGCAAGACCCTCAACCCTGAGTGTCTCCAGGGGGACTGTCCCTGTAATTAGGACATGGACGTCTCTCTGGACAAGAGCGTCTGCTAAACGCCATAAATGTAAATGTAAAATACAACACAGAAAGTGCCTTTGGTTAAAATTTAGATTTTCATCTGGGCTCTGAGCACATTTTCTACAGCCTATTAAAAATGGCCTTATAATATAAATCTATAGAGAAGATACTGCAGATCTTCAGTCCTTCAATTTTCGAAGCACAGCCATTCAGAAAAACAGCCTCTGATTGGTGAACAGGCCTCATGGGATTACTAGTGGTGGCAAACAACCACGCTAACAACAAAAACACAGAAACAAATGAATAATCCCAGAAATCAGTGAGCGCAGGCTTATCAGTATGGCTTGATACAAAGTCTCCAAAGAGAAGCTCAGTGCTTGATTACAAAGCTTCTGAAAAGGATCCAATCAAAGCAAAGCCCTCTTTGGGACATCTCTACCCTTCTGCTCAAGAAAAAGTGTATTTGAGGTGCAGCGTTTCGGAAATATTTCCATTGCTATTTGCGACAAGGTTAAAATCACTATTACTTCATCTACCACCAATCAGGGGCTTCCACCAAAGACCAGCGAAGTAAGAGAACCATGATGCGAAGCTGAAATTGCGTTAATTTGTGAACGACAGAGCAAACCGATTTCTTACATTCATTAAAGAGCGATTTAATGTCCCTGAAGGCGACTACAATTGTAAACATTTTTCATTTTGCAATCACTTCCATTGGAGATGTGTTTGCAGCTCTATGCATTACAATGAAGTGTTTGTACAACGCCTCCGCTGAAAGCTCCAGGCTCAGACGGCTGTCAGAAATGCTCTTACGAATCAATCGCCGGCTCTTTTACAGGAAACGCCGGGCGTGACAGACTTCAGTGCCAGGCAAGAGGCGAGTTCTCATAAAGCACAAATGTGTCTTTAATAAGGGCTTACTGAAACACGGCCGAGATTGAACATCACAAAGCGATTGCTCACCACCTTTTACTGCATTTCCAAACCAGAGGCCTCAAACATCTGGCACCAGACCCGGCCTGTAGGGTCACATTCCACCAAAGCCTCCAGATTACCGTGTGACAGTGATGTGCGCCGCAGCCGCCAGAGCAAGAAAAGGCAGATTCATGATCGTGACTTTAAACTGACAGTGAGCCTTCTGATCTTTCGGGTGATCTGGAGAGAAACATGCTCAGATTTCTTTCCAGCGCTGAATGGAGTTTGGCGTCTCCGAACAAATAGCCGTTCAGTTTCCTCTCCAGGCCCACCAGTGCACCTGTGATGGTTTCGAAGCAATACTGATGAGTAAATAGTTCTAAATGAGACATTATAAGAGACACTGGGGCTTTTCTCCCAATGCCCTGCATGAATGGGTGAAGTTTTGGGCCGAAACCTTCTCCAGACTCGGGTAAAACAATGTTTCAGCCTGTGTTTGCTGCTTGAATAATCATTTCATTTTTTCAGATAACAGGGCTTGTTTCCCCTAAAATATAATCTGACGTTATACCATCACAGTGCAAATAATACTTATATGAAAAAATCCTGCTCACCATGAAAACAACACATAAAACAGGACTAATAATAATAATAATAATAATAATAATCATGGTGGTGGTGATAATAATACTAACAATATTATTATTATTATTATTATTATTATTATTATTATTATTATTATTATTGGTGGTGGTGGTGGTGTTGTTGTTGTTAATAATAATAATAATAATAATAATAATAATAATAATAATAATAATAATTGTTCTTGTTGTTTTGTTGTCTTTGTTATTGTACATTTCTTTTTAACCCCTTAATTTATTTATAAATATATTTGTGTGTTTGTGCTTTATTGTATCTGTGTTGTCATCATCAGGACATCTGAAAGGACAGCTGAAAGTACCGCACAGTAAACAGACACGCCTCTTCTTCTACTGGCAGTTACATCAGTGGAAGAGAACCTGATTCACAGCGTTGTGGAGATCCCAACTTGGCTTCAGATCAAGAATGCACTAAAGCCGTAAAGTGCAGCTGACAGGAAGAAGGAAGGGTTTTTTGTTTGTTTGTTTGAACAATCAGCACATGCTCATGCAAATGTTTACAGAAAGTCAGGTTTAAAAGAATGTGCATTAACCAAACCATCCATCAAAGTAAAAGACAAATCCCTTCTGGAAGAAAACAAGTAACTCCTGCACAAGGAAATACAGCCTCTACATGAGGGGGAGAACGAAGAACACCTTCATCTTTTAGGCCTAGTATCTCCGACTGAGAAGAGGTTCTGGGTTTGGTTCCCAGCTGAGATGGCCTGAGCTTTGGGGCAGTGGTGGCTTACTGTTTAGGATCTAGACCCTAGTACAAGAAGGTTCCTTAAATTGTTCCTTAGGGGTGCCTTAGATTGATTGCTCCATCCTTTGGAGGATGCCATCTACATAAGTGTTTCCTTCAGAGGTAACGGAGGACCAAACGGACCTCAAACCAAACGCTAAATGAGACAAGAAGAAGCATCACACCTGTTGCCTAGCAACTTCGACAACAGCAACAAGTGCCACGACGATTAATAACAAACTTACTACTAACTCCTGAAAAAGGAGACAGACTGAGGTTTTATTTGTTTTATTTTTTTATACTTCAACTGATGAAAAACAACCATCACTGCCATGCAATGGATCTTGGGATATGGTAGTGAATGGAGGATAAATCTTTTAGATTACTTGTTTCCATGGAAACAAAGCGTACATTTCACAGCAATATAGGAGCCTTCAAATGTGAGGATGCAGCCCCTGAACTTTACCTTTCACCATATGCGCTGGGATAGCCTCTCTGGACGGATGGACGGATGGACGGATGGACGGATGAATACTTTGCTTGTTATAGAGCTTTTGTTAAGCCTTGAACTACTGCAGATTATTATCCCACTTATTTTTCATATGGGAAAGCAAATTATAATAATATTATGTATTATAATAATAAAATATATTATATCATAATATATTATAATCCTTCTCTATACAAAAGTTTGGAAATACTGCTGAAAGATGCTCAGATGATGAAGTTGGGGGCTCCTGCTTAAGTGGTTCTCAAAGTTTAGAATAATAGAGCTATTATTTGAGAATGTGCTACATTACAAAATGGGATCTGAACAAGAAATATTGAATGAAAAAGTGAAAGTGACAACCCTTGTCACAGCACAGCAAGCATGAACCACAACAAAATTGGAACTCTGCTTTTAACCCCTGCACACAAACACCATGCAGCAGTGGGCAGCTATTGAAAGCGCCCAGGGAGCAGTGACAGGTACAGTACCTTGCTCAGGGGTAACTCAGGGCAACCTACTTGTGAGGGAATCAAACCCACAATCTTCCGATGGTGGGCAGCTCCCTCACCACTAGGCCACCACTGCTGCTGAAAGGTGGCTTAATATTAAAATATTAAGTGAAGCTTGTCTTTGGTATCAGTTTGTCAAATATGACTAATTTTATTAGCTAATGTCTCTTTCTTTCTTTCTTTGTTTTTCTCATTGTTTCAGGTATGTGGTCTTTGAGGGTGTAATTATGGTCTTTCACCAGCAGAGGGGAGTGTTTGGATATTATATAAGCAAGATGTCCCAAAATCGCCTGTTCTACACATTTGTACAGCAGTCGAGTATTTCAGATTGACAGTACCAATCCACCCACCCATCCATCCATCCATACAACAATCCCTCCTTCCATATGTCCATTCAACCATCCATCCATCCAACCATCCATACAAAATTCATTCCATCATCTATACAACCATCCATTCTTGCACCCATCCATCCATACATCCAAACAACAATTCATTCAACCATCCATCCATTCATCATGCAAGCTTCTTTTCCTAAGCAGGGTCACAGGGGCTGCTGGAGCCTGTCCTGCTGGAGAAACATCATGTATGGGAAGATCATGGACAGGTTCAAGAATGCTCCTTTGAAAAGCTCTTTAGGAAACAACCCTCCAAGAGATTTTAAGCAGCTTGATGAAAGTGAAAGAGTTAAAGGAACGCTTTAAAAAGGGATTGCATTTTTCCACTTTTTTTCTGGATGGTTTCCACTTCTTCACTTTTGAAGGCCAAGTTTGACTGTGTGTCTCTGTTGATTAATCACTAAAATCAGGGCACTTGCTTATAAAATAAATAACAAACCCCCTCAAAGGGATACAAAATGCTTGATTTTTAAAAAATCAAAACATGGGACTGCAGACATGAACCCCTGGCCTGTTACAAACAAAAGGCCCGCCTTACATCTCGTCTGACTGGTCAGCATCGACAACTCCATGATGGAGTAATGATCAAGTGAAGCAAGCTCTCTCAATAAAAATAAAAGTAAAAAGTCACCTGGCTTTTCTCTCCATTGTCCAATTAATGTTCTGTTTAATGGAAGATGCTGTCTCTAAGAGATCCATCCCCAACATGGCCTACAAGATGGTGCAGCTTGTGTTCTTCTTCCTATAATCAGGGAAGAGCTCCTCTAAGTTTAGGCCTTGCTTCATCTGCATTTGCAGAATCATCTCCATTAGCTGTTTCACTTGGTGACGCCTCTTGCTGTTGTTGTTAAAGGCGTGACACCTTGAGCCTGTGATTCTTATCAGCTTCTGAAGGCGACTGTCAGCGATTTTAATGAAATCACTTAAAGGTTTCCCCTTCAGCTTCTCTTTTCCCGTGAACAGAACGATCACCTTCTCAACCACCTCCTCGCCGAAGGTTTTCTGGATCCTTGAGACCATCTCTTTCTCTCCCTCCGTGAAACGACCCATGTGCATGACCAGTAGATACACGACAGGCTCCTGCTGAGAGAGTTCTTTGCACTTCTGAACGTGGATCTCTGGATCCTTCAGTTCCTCGTTGAAGAAATCAGGGGTATCGATGACTCGGACCTTCATCCCAAACACCAGCCCCTCTGCTCTCTCACACTCCTGTGTTACAGCCGTAGAACTCGCCCTGGACTCAAAATGTCTTCCAGCCAGTATGGTGTTACCCGTCGCACTTTTGCCACTTCCTGTCTGACCCAGCAGGACGATGGTCATGGTGTTTCCTCCTCCAATTTCTGTCTTGTCAGGCGTGGAGGCTCCCTGGTTCACTTCTAGGACAGAAGGTCAAGTGTATGGGTCATATATTGTGTGGAAAAATGAATACTGCAGTTTTTATATCAAAATAGTTTTAATTAGATTCACTCATTAAATGAATCCTTTAATTCAGTGTATGTTTTAGGGGGATGAGTTTTGAAAAACAGCTTCGGGGTTTTTGCCCGAGGCAAAAGTGTTCTTCAGATCCAGGTTTCTGGTGGAAAGAAACCTCAGGAATGGCATGTCAGATAAACAAGCTTAAAGTAACAAAAAAAAAACTGTTTGCATTTCAGCCTTAAAAGTTGTGATCACTAGTTTTATTACTCATTAAGTTAATTTCAATAAAATATGCTAAAAGTTGCCCTGCAGCAACTTAGCTACAATGGTTCTCTGCCTGAAATGGTATAAAAAGTTTTACATCCCTTTGTGATGAGGAATGTTAGCATCTCTATTTTCTTCAACAGGCCACTAGGGCTAGCCTGGTTGTGTATTTAGCCTAAATGCTAAGGCTACTAGCAATCAGGTCTGGTTGACACCACAGGGATTCCCCCTGTGGTCGCATGATGTTTTTGGGTGACAACAAATGTATTTTAAAGAACATCCAAAAATGATCCTTAAACTGGTGAATCTAAGGTGAAGGTGTTCAATACAACCTACAGCTTCATGTGACATCTAACACATTGATGTCAAATTACAACTTGTGATGATCAGAGGCTTTTCCATGGTGTTCCTTCATTTTTCACCCTAAGATTGCTGGGATAGGGGTGTTGGTCTAGGGGAAGGATACTCAGCTGGAGGTCTAGAGGTTGAGATATCCTCTCCAGCACTAGCAGCCCCTGGACCCCTGAACAAGACCCTCAAACCCAAGTATCTTCAGGGAGACTTTCCCTTCCAGTAGCCAATGCACATCATTCTGGATAAGAGTCTGAGAAATGCTGTTTATATGAGTGTAAATAAGTAGGATGGATGGATGGAATTTTGGTCCAGAATGGCCCTTTTTGGCCTGTGTTTTAACCTGAAATAAGGATGTTGGGTAGGAATCATACCTATTTCACTGTCTTCCTGTTCTGTTTCTTCAGGCGGACTGAAATAAATTGGCAGGAATTCTTCAGACGTGGGATTTTCAGACCTAATCAAAAACAATTATGCTGTTAAATTCAAGTATACAGGAAAGGTTTTCTCTTTCTGAGGATAAATATTAGCAACTTAACAGAAGATCAGAGTTTTCTTCCAAGTAGACTTGAGTCTGCTAAGTAAGGCTTCGTGACTTACACAACCTACCATGCCAAGTGACACAAAAATGCATAAAGATGTTTCACAGATATATCAAAATGAATTAAGATTGCCTGTATGATGCGGCAAACATCTTCATCTTGAGGATTATATCTGGACTGAGATGATCCACATTAAATATACAGGTGTGAATGCACCACTTTAAACCAGATTTAAATCTGATCCACTTCAGGAGAATTCTAATATTGTTTCTGCTGATGTATTCTTACCATTTTCTTTTGCTTTGTGAGATTTTATAAAACTCCTGAAGCTCATCCATCACCTCCATTCTGTCCATATCGCTGTAGAGAGCACATAACCTTCCTCCACAAGCTCCAACAATCATTTCAAGGTTCTGGTCCGCTATGTTACATGATGTCTTTTCTTTGTTAATGACCAGTGTAGGAACCAATCTGTCCACTATATCATGTCCAAATGTCTGCTGCAGGTAGCTGAACAAAGTGATGTTCTCCTCAGACAGCAGGTCCTGCTGCAGCACCAGGAGGAACAAGCTCTCGTTTGATGGGGCCATATATTCCAAGATGGTTATTTCAGCTCCTGGATCCGTTAGATCGGTTTCAACTATGCTGATCCAACGTGAGTTTATCTCACAGGATACTTCATACGTGCACTGCTGTGGCCTGATGTCATCATAGCTGAGAATGGTGCTCCGAATGAAGTGCTTGCTGGTGGTGTTCCTGCCCAGCAGCACAATGGTGTCAAAGCTGTGGTCTTCAGACAATCCTGTGACCAGCACAACATAAAATTGAACGCTTTGTAGCATTTTCAGCTTAGGCATAACTATTCAACCCCATAAACACTCATCCCTGTGACTTAGCTGAATTGGCTTTGTTTAACCCATGTTTGGTGACAGTGTTTAATAAAGAAAACAATTGACAGTTATTTATGTCTTCATCCTCAGGTGCATCACCTTTAGCTATTTGTCTATGAAGAACATCTAAAAAAACATATTTTGAGAAGCACACTCTTCACCCCCAAAACAGGAGGTTCGGTCTACTGGACCTCCCAAAAAAGTGAGGACTCTCCCCACCCAGGGCTGCTGCTAGTTTGTAAGTGTGTGTATATAAGTGAAATATTCTTACATAAATCATTAAAGATGTTTCTGATTAAAGTCCCAATAATGCTGTGGGTCTAGCAGACCCAGCAAGGCTAAGTTACAAAACCTGAACATCATGTCAACACGGTTAGAAAGCACAATGAAACATCAACAATGTTCATTGACATTTTTTACAACTGGGTTTGTATTACTTTTCACTTAAACAGTGAGAGAAGCATGACGGATACGTTTAGGAAATGTCTGGAAGAACGTCTGCATGTCGTTGATGGGCATCAGAAAGCCACCAGCCATACATGGGAGACCAACTTTCACTTCACTTTTAAGGCTCCTTCAGCTTCTAGAGAAGGAGGGATGACTGGTTGGCACATGATTGGCCGCAGCGTTCATGCATAATGCTATGCTAGTATTAGAAGGAATGCTAGAAATTTGGCATAGTAGAGTCATGCTTTTATATATATATATATATTTCTGCCCCTAACTGTGGCCCTGTTCACAGTGGGAGGTATGGGTGAAGACTAAAGGGTGGCTATGAGCTTGCTTACATCATTAGTCCTACAGATCAAGTGCAAAATAGCATCTAAGCTACTTTAGAAGGAATATTTTTGGATAAACTGGGTATTTTTCTATCGTACAAATTCTCCACCTTCCCTGAATTTCACAAACTGGATTTATTTTCTGGACAGCTAGGGCACATATGAGTGTCCGTTTAAACTTGTGTGACTCACAACAGTTCAGTGCTTTTCTGTTAAGAAATATAAATGAATGAAAGAAGACTTACCCACCGACATGGTGGATTTCCACCACGTTTCAGCCGCAGCCTTTGCTTTGATCGTTCCGTGCTTCAGTCTAGTTTTTTGCCACTGATAGCACCCACAGGCATCGCTGATGGGTTCGGTTACGAAAGTAAAAACAAAAAAAGAAATCTGGTATAACTCGCCCGGTCACATCCTCTTCCTTCACCTGGTTGAATGACTGAGGCCAAAAGAAAGTGTGGCTGAGCTCAGACTTTCTACTCAAACAGCGAACCCTCAACACCAGGGAGTGCTCGGCGATCCCCGTCCAGGCTGTTGGCTGCTGGGAATGTGAAAAATGAAGTGAAAGTGACTATTTGTCTTTGTGAACACAGCACCCAGTGAAAAATAATATAATGCAACCTCTACTTTTATCTTACACACACCGTGCAGCAAGGGAGAGCCATATCCATTGCCCGGGGAACAGTGATGAGGACGGTACCTTGCTCTAATAGCTTAGCACTGCTAACCAACACTAAGAGTGAAATGCCACTGAAATATATTCCATAAATATAATTGCATGTTAATGACAACTTGAGTGGACATTAATCTCAGGCCCACTTTTCCAGCTGGGGTGAAGAACACTTGTACTGGAATTGGATCTGGTGCTGTAACCCTGCTGTAAACATAGCAGATCTCATATGCTGTCATGACAGATTACGTCTGTTACAATATCACCATTGCTGGCAATTGCCATGACAACAAGGGACCTTAAAAAGCCTGTCATGACAGTTTACGTCACATGCTTCATTGTTGATAACACCGCTACATAGGCTGCGCTGGTCTAGTGTTTAAAGACTAGGCCCAAGATCGGCGGTTTGTGGGTTTGAATCCCAGTCTATTAGGTTATAGATTATAATCCCAGACTGTTTGCCAGATCAGAGGAAAATTAACTATGATTTTTCCTCTACAGATACCCGGGCCCTAAAGGACTGAACAGAGAGCTTTAAGTAACTGTATAGATGGCCTTGATGGAACCCCGCTCCAAAACCACTGGCATTAATGTGTTTGTGGGAAACTGTGCCCAAAAGAGCCTTAATGAGATCAACGTTGTTGGAAAAGAAGGCCTGATTGACAGTCGTTTCGATTCATACGAATAAGATTCACCAAAACATGCACTCTTTTGTTCACAGGAGCACAGAGGTGTTGGAAGAGGAAGAGATAAGTACATGATGACCTAAGAGGCCTTCAAACATTCTAGATTTAAAGACCTAAACCTTGAAAAACATACATTTAAGGATACTAAACTTTGAAAACACTATGTTCCAAGGACTTTTTTGGGAGCTAAACTTAGAAAAAGAACCAGACCTTTGCCGCATAAGCCTTGAAACCCCCTATTCTTTAAGGACCTAAACATTTAAAAACCCTTGATCTAAGGGGACACAACCTTGACAACCCCTCAGTTTAAAAACCCCCAGATGTTTGGGCCCTTAACCTTGAAAAACCCCTCAAGATCTAAGGGGCCTATACTTAATATATTTAATGACCCTAATCTTGAACAAGCTCTAGAAATGATTCCGTCCAGCAGACTCTATTGTTGGTGTTATGCATTCCATCAGGTATAGTTCCACTGGCGTCTGCCCAAACCACATTTTTCCATTACACTAAACTGAAGCGTGATTCAGGTCTCCTGAGAGGATGTCAAGTCAGGACATGCTTTCCACCAATGAAGACCAACTTAGATGCTCTTAGGCCTGCATACAACTGCTTGGAGTTGGAAGTCCTCATCCTGATGCACAGCTCTTGTGCTGATCTTTATTCTAAAAGCAGCTTCAAACTCTGGAGGGACCAGCGTTTGTGAATTTTTAATGGTGGCGGTCAAGAGGTAGAAAGGTTGAAGGTTCAAATATCACCTTCAGCTGTACCACCTTCAGCTCCTGATTCCTGGTTCCTGCAGGTTGCTCCAGAGAGACTGTTAATGCCAGTTATTGGTGGTTCTTATGTACTGTGGACCAGGGGCAGCCGTGGCGTAGTGGTTAGGGCGTTGGCCCTATGATCGGAGGATCGGGGGTTCGAACCCCTTCCCAATAGGTTGCCCCGAGGTTCCCTTGAGCAAGGTGCCGTCCCCGTCCCGCTCCTCCCTGCGATGGGCTGGCAACCTGTCCAGGGTGCGTCCCCCGTCCTGGCCCTGTGTGCGCTGGATTGGACACCAGCACTCCCCTGCGACCCCGTTTGGGACAAGCCGTAGAAAATGGATGTACTGTGGACCATTTAAAGTCAAAACTATAAAATGAAGGTCTAAATGAAATTCGTTCCTTCCGTTGTTTTTCTACATTGACAAAAGCTACAGGCCCCTTAGATCTGGAGGGGCTTTTCAAGGTCAAGGCGTCAAACATCTAAACGTTTTATATGATGCTCAGCTCAATAACATCATAATAAAATGAACATACGCGTTCCAAAAATGGACTTTTCACTGTGTTAAAACTTCAAAGCAGTCTCTAAGTTGCATTAAGCCCCAGTCCCTCTGCACAAAGTCCCAGCAGTATCCCTTTACATCATCCTGCTCTTGTTTATTTGACACCTTTGATCATTAGGCTTCGGCTGAACATCTTGTTAAGCCGCCATTGTTGTAGGACAGGTGCTAATAGGTTCTCAGGGGACTGTGAACAGGTTAACATCAGCATAATAGAGCCTCTTACAGATAATCCAACAAATTATAGGCTTTAAACGGTCTCAGGTGAATAAGGACGGATAGGCATTACATCACGAAGGTCCACCGATGTACTTCAAGATCTCTTCTTTGGTAAAATACTATTCAGATTCACTCCATAAATATGAGAAAGCAAGCTGCAGCAGGCAACATAACAAATCATGGTGAAATAGTTTAAAAGTATATACATTGCAGCAATGAATAAATCCCAGTCAGCCCATGAGCCCTGTCAGTGGTCTTAAAATAGAATTATTATATAAAAATAACATTGTAAAAGGAATTTATGTTAATATATATATACACCACATAGTATAAACCAGACTCATAAACAGAAATAGAAAAATAGGCCCACATTTGAGTCATTAGATTGAGATGTTTTCATAAAGAAGCTTATGAATCACTAAAAAGAATTTTTTTCCTTGTTTTATCATCATTAAGCTTCAAAAAAGTTCTTGAATTCTGCTTTTTTGCAACACGACCAGCTCTCTATGAACCAAGACCGTGTACCGTGGGGTTGAAACTAACGGTAACATTATGTTCTAGGATGTAACGCATGAAATGTGATTGTGAACATTAAAGGCCTGCATCTACTGGTGGAGATAATGTGGCCAAAAACCACAACCTTGCTTCCAGAGCAGGTTTGGTGTTTGGCATGCACCTCCGACTGAGCCCAATGCAAAGGCTGATTATGCAGGTACCTTTCAGGACTTGTCATGGTAGACAATCAATGTGGCCTAGAAACCAAAATAGCAAACCTTTCTCACACACAGGAGTCCCAGAGAACCCAGTCGGTGACAACGGAACTAAATGGAACTCGATGCCACAATTTAGTGGTTCCTACCGGCTAGCAGATTTTGAAGTCACAGAAAAAATGAAATATATGGCCTATTGGAGCAGCCTCACATCACTAGTAGGACACCTACTACACCTTTCCTTGGAAGCCAACTGAAGTCACAGACTTTCTGAAAGCAAGATATGTCCAATGAAAGCAGCAAGACACAACACTACTTCACAAACCTTTTGGATCTCTGGAACGTTGGAAATATTGCTCAAAAATGGTGGCAAGGAAGAATTGTCCCACTGTGAATCTCTGATCTGGTATAGATTTCCAGCTCATGTTGTTTTTTCAAAACCTTTCATTGACTCTGGCTTGGCTAAATCATTCTATTATTATCAATTTCACAGGAAGACTGTCAGATCTGAATAAACCAGGAGGTTGCAGACCATCTCACGGTCGAACTTCACAAGGAAACATCAGATCAGGCCTAAGAACTGAACGTTAGGAGAAAGTGGGCTTTAAGCAAAAACTCCTTCTATCAAAAAATGATTTTTCAGGTTTTAAAAAAGTAAAAGGTCTGACCATTTCCCAATAGGAATGTTGTGGAAGGACCTGAAGCAAGCAGAACATGTAAAGAAACCCGCTCTTCCCAGAGCTGAGGATGCTCAGTATAGAGGAATGGGCTGAAGTTCCTCCAAGACGATGTTCAGATATATATGAGAGAGATGACATAAAAATATTAGTGCTTTTCCATAGATAACCATATATCTTGATACATTTTCTTAATGCTTTATTTTTATACAGTATTAGAACTGATCAGCCATCTTTTACACTGTAAGGAACATTCATAATGAGCAAGAGAAATTCTCAAAAATGACTAAACATGTTGGAAAATGTTTTCATGTCCATGTAAAGTTACCACTGTGGAGCTAATGTTTTTTCAGAAAGTGACAATATATAACATGAGCAATATGTTAATCAGGAGATTAGAGTCCTGGAGGTTTGTTGAAGCAAGAACTGTGAACTGTGAAGTGATCCTGTTTAGGTCACTTGCGGATTAAGCAGATTAAACATCGAAGACGAGGACACAAATATTCTACAGGTCACAACACACTTGGCTGATTTTCTGAACCACGGATAAAAAATGGCATAAATTAATGGGTTCACGGAGGAGCTGCAATATATTAGCCAGCTAAAAACAGTCCATCCGGTTAAAGAAGTTATAAAGTATTCGATTGTAAGAGAACTAATGTAATATGGGATCCAGAAAGCCAGGTAGACAAAGATTACAATTCCCAGAGTTTTGGCTGCTTTGGTTTCAGAAGATCCTGAAACTTTATTTCTTTGTTTTTGCGAAGCACGAATCTTTTGAGCTCCGACAGCTTTGGCTTGACGTCGAGCCACATTAAAAATGAGGGAGTACAGCAGCACTATGGTAGAGCAGGGGGTTATGAAAAACAAGACAAGGTCAACCACCATCCAGGAATATTTAACAATGAGCACACACTCACCATAACAGCTAGTGGTAATCTGAGATGGAAGAAGGTGATCATTGAAGTAAAAAAAGATGGTGAGATAAAATAAACATGAAGACCAGCCTAGCGTGATCATCAAAAGAGTTTTACAAACTGTGATTCTAGAGGCATAGCGCAGAGGATCACTGACAGCAACGTAGCGATCAGCTGAAATGAGAGTCAGGCTGCAGACGGATGCTGCCATTGACATGAAATTGACGGCTATAGAAACTGAGCACAACCAATTTCCCAGATACCAACAGGAGTCTATCAGTTTCATTATGTTCATAGGCATAGCAACCAGTCCCACCAGAAGATCTGCCACAGCCAGAGAGAAGATGAGCAGGTTGGTTGGAGTGTGGAGCTGCTTGAAGTGAGAGATGGAGATGATCACCAGCAGGTTGAGGAACACAGTGCACACAGAAACACAGGAGAGAAAAATGAACAATAATATGTATCCAGGTCCTGCTCGGACCTCCTTTCTGCAGGAAGCGTTGTTGCCTGGGTAGCAGAACTGAACTGAGATGTTTTGACTGAAGTTTATGTTCTCCATCTCAGATGCAGTTCTACCAACTGAAACTGATAGAGTGTGAGAGCTTTAGGCTCTATATACTTTAGTAAGAATCCTCCCACTGCCATATGAGGCCCAGTCTGTCCCTGATGTCAGGCACTTGATTGGTGTTCAGTGTTACATCATATCAAAGAGTGGGTCACCATGGTGATCTAACAGGCCATCATGCTGCAGATTTCTAGAGGTCATAGGTGAAATGACAAGAAGTTCATGATTTTTATTAGATTGACACACAACGCACATAGTCCACCTTCTACAGTCTGAGAATTAAGTTGAAGACCTTTCCTCATGATGTTCCTCAATCTCTGAAATGACATTACTAAGCTCCATTTACCCTCCACTGCAAATCTAAAGAACCTCACTAGGGTTTGAGG
This sequence comes from Hepsetus odoe, assembly GCA_017165825.1. Classification (NCBI taxonomy): domain Eukaryota; kingdom Metazoa; phylum Chordata; class Actinopteri; order Characiformes; family Hepsetidae; genus Hepsetus; species Hepsetus odoe. The sequence goes on along the minus strand of CM029383.1, from coordinate 7,959,951 downwards.
AGTCTCAGTAACTTGGTCTGTTGAAAAGACTCATTTTAGACTTATTCTGTCAGTAGCAAATGGGCATGTTCTGTCTTCATCGAGCCTATCAGTATCAGCTGAACTCTGATTAAAGTGCTTGCAAGCATGATGGATGGTTTTACTTCAAAAAAATTACATGGTTATTCAAGCCGGATGTTACTCTAGCATTTTCCCCGGTAAATGTTGTTCCAGAAACGCATGCTTATGATGGTATTCTTTCATTGGTGGCATTTGTAAAAATAAAATCTCCATTCATGATTCATAATGCATTTATTGACCTTACAGGCATCTCCATTTACTGCATTAAGCAGATGCTCTTGTCCAGAGTAGCTTCCGATTCCTGATTGCAACTTGGTTTTAAGGGTTTTGCTCAGGAACCCGATGGTGGTGGTGCTGGAGATGAGATTTGAACCCGTGGCCTCTTGGTCCATAGATAAGTATCCCACCAATGCATCTGCATAGCTGGTTTGGCTTTTGCTTTTTTTTAAAACAGGACCATTACTGCAACCTGCTCTGCCATTTGTCATGGTCATGATCTCCGCATGTTTACATTTGTAGTCAGTGGATGCCGAGTGCTGAATTCAGCATCGCTTCTAGGTATGTTTCCAAATGTGTGACTTATTAGTATATGCAGGTACTTTTCCTGGAACATTAAATGGATTCTTCTTATTAAATTGTTTTAAATGATCCAGTTTTAGCTTCTTTTTAGGGGTAAAGTAACCATATTGGAGGTTTTTTTGCTAGTGGCCGTATAAAATGTGCACAGTCTGTAAGTTAGTGAGTCATCAAAGACATCATCATGAAAGGAACAAAGTTTGTCAAGAAAAGACCTGAAAAATTACAACAGATTAAACCGTGAAGAAGAGGAGACACATATCCTACAGGTTATAATACACAGAGTAGATTTTCTGAACCAGGGGTAAAAAATGCCGTATATTAGCGGATTGGCAGAAGAGTTCAGAAACATTAACCAGTTAAACATGTTCCACACTAATGGTGAAGTAGCAAAGTTTTCCAGTAATACAGAGCACAAATAAAAGGGGATCCAGCAAGCCAGATAAACAAAGATCACAATTCCCAGAGTTTTTGCTGCTTTGGTTTCAGACGAGACTTTAGTCCCTTGTTTTAGTGACTCATGATTCACTTTCGCTCTGACAGCCTTGGCTTGACGTCTTGCTGCATTAAAGATGATGGAGTACAGTACCATTATAGTAGAGCAGGGGGTTATGAAAAACACTACAAGGTCGATTAACATCCAGGAATATTTAACAATGATCACACACTCACCATAACAGCTACTGGAAACCTGAGATGAGAGAAACAGGCCATTAAAGTACATATAGTTGAAGATATATAATGTACAAAAAGACCAGCCCGATATTATCAACAGCAACGTCCTGCGGACTGTGACTCGCATGGAGTAACGCAGGGGGTCACTGACAGCAATGTACCGATCACCTGCAATGAAAACCAGGCTGCAGAGAGAAGCTGACTCTGAGAGTAAACTGACCAGTAAAAATAAAGTGCATGCCACTTTTCCCAGATACCAGCAGGAGTCTATCAGCTGCATTATGTTCCCAGGCATAACAAACAGTCCCACCAGAAGATCTGCCACAGCCAGAGAGAGGATGAGCAGGCTGGTTGGAGTGTGGAGCTGCTTGAAGTGAGAGATGGAGATGATCACCAGCAGGTTGAGGAACACAGTGCAGACAGAAACACAGGAGAGAAGAATGAACAATAATATGTGTCCAGGTCCTGCTCGGACCTCCTTTCTGCAGGAGAAGTTGTTGCCTGGGAAGCAGAACTGAACCGTCATATTTTGACTGAAGTTCATGCTCACTCAGAAGCAGTTTTTCCAATTAAAACTGAGACAGTCGGAGGGATTCGAGCTCTAAGAAGTTTGTCTTCTGGCTACAGTCTTTTATACTTTAGAAGGAGTCCTCCCACCGACACACAAGTGTCTTGTTGGTCCCTAATGATAAGCAAGAGAGGGTCACCATGGTGATCTTATCATCATTTGGCAGGTTACTAGTTGTAATTTAAGAAACATATAATCTGAATTATAGGAAAATATACTGACCATAAACATACACAGGCCCAGAGCTTCAGACCAGCTGTTACAAACCTTACCTCATGTACGCTTTAGATTCGCCCAAATGGAAATTTAAAGAAGCTTGTTCAATTTCTGTAGGCTCTGGCATTCCTGAAGCCCCCGGCTGATTATATGGAGCATCTCTGGCAAAGCCCAGTCCCCTAAGCGGGCTGGTTTCTATGGCCCAGTTGAAAAGGCCAAATGTACTTCATAAAAAGGTTGAAACTTTATCAGCTTTCACCACGAGGCAGAATAAGTGGGCGCATGTGGACCCCCTGCGGCTGCAAATTTCATTAAAATGAAAGGAGCGCTCATGTGCTATAATTTGTTTTAATCACTGAACTTTTTTTTCAAATGTCTTTTTCTGCTTTTTCATTTCAGCGTCGGGTCAGGGTCCTCGAAGGTCAGTGCACAGGCCTGACACCAGCTCCGGCTCTAACACTACCAGGCGGTCTGTAAGTGGGAGCTAAAATGAGATGCCTATACAGTCCCGGTATCTAACAAACTCTTTAAGAAGAGACTTTGGTTCCTTGTTTTAGTGAAGCATGATTAATTTGATCCTCGACAGCCTTCTCTTGACTTCCTTCCAGGCCAATTAATTAGCAGGGAATATTTAACAACGATCACACACTCACCGTGACAGCTGGCGGAAATCTGAGAAGAGAGAAGTACGGCACAAACTAGAAGAATTTTTATTAATTATTTAATTGTTTGTTGGATTCTTTACTGATGCGGCTCCAATTTTAGGCTCAGCGGGCTGCAGAAATGAATGTTCATTTTTATTATTATTGTTATTATTATTATTATTATTATTATTTACTTGAGGTCACCTTGTTCAATTCCAATGTGCATTATTTGTTTTCACATCTCATTATTACACCCTCACTTTTGCCTGCTCATCACCCACATCTTGTTCCCTCGCAGGTCTTATGGGAAAGCCAAATGAACACCGGCTTTCGCCCTCAGTGCTTGAGATCTCCATGACATTAGCTGATCACGAGAGAACTGCTTCAGTTTGTCTGAACCACACGATTTGCATTTCTGAGATGTGGATGTGCAAGAAGATATAAACCTGCAAACTAGTTGTACATTTTGTTCCACTAAACATGTCCAACTAAACGATGTTCAGATGAATAAATGATAACTAATGCTCCAGACACAATTATCCTTCGGGTTCCAACACAATCATTTCTTTATTCTTTCCCTCCGTTACGAAAACCATGTCAAACAAAACTGACTTGCAGACATTGTGATAAAAGAAACAGCAAAGAATTTTCAGAATTTGGCCTCCTGATCCATCAGCATCACGGTGGGATAATTATATGCATGATTATTAAGATTATTTTGCATGCGTTATGGCGCAGCCCGAACTAAAATGCGACCACATGTGGAATTAAACGGTGTGTTCCTTTAAGAGAGGCAATAGAAGTTACTTTTAACTTGAAAAAATTAAAAATGCTCCGCAAACAAATGAAACCTCGAAGAGGAGGATGCACAAATTCTGCAAGTGACGATGTATTTAGATGATGCTCTAAACCACGGATAGAAGATGGCATATATGAGTGGATTCACTGAGGAGTTAGTGTAAAGTAACCAGCCAAACACCGTCCACACCAGCGACACCGCTGTCAACTTTTCAGCAGCCAGAGAACTTATATAAAAAGGTATCCAGCAAGCCAGATAAATGGAAATGATGATTCCCAGGGTTCTTCCAGCTTTGTTTTCCGAAGAGCTTGACCCTTTGGCTCCGTCTCTGTGAGGGACACCGTGTGCAGGAGCTCGGACAGCTTGAGCCTGACGCCTTGCCACATTAAAAATGATGGAATACAAGATCATGATGACAGAGCAAGGAGTTAGAAATGACACCGCTACGTCTACAAGCATCCAGGAAAAGGTCACATAGAGAACACACTCTCCATAACAGCTCGTGGATATCTGAGAATGAAGAAAATGGCCATTGAAATACAGGAAGATGCTTGTGTATACGAGTGAGAAGCTCCAGCCTAGAATGATTAACAGCAAGGTTTTGGAAGCTGTGATTCTCGTGGAGTAAAGCAGAGGGTTGGTAACGGCGACGTATCGATCAACTGCGATGAGAACCAGGCTGCAGAGAGACGCTAAAACCGAGAGAGAAGTGATCAGTGGAAAAACAGAACACGCCACTTTTCCCAGATACCAGCAGGAATCTATCAGCTGCATTATGTTCACAGGCATAACGACCAGTCCCACGAGAAGATCCGCCACAGCCAGAGAGAGGATGAGCAGGTTGGTTGGAGTGTGGAGCTGCTTGAAGTGAGAGATGGAGATGATCACCAGCAGGTTGAGGAACACAGTGCAGACAGAAACACAGGAGAGAAGAATGAACAATAATATGTATCCAGGTCCAGTTCGGACCTCCTTCCTGCAGGAGATGTTGTTGTCAGGGAAACAGAACTGAACTGAGATGTTTGGCTTGTACTCGGTTACTGACATGTTCATTTACTGCAGATCTGTCAGACAGAACGTACTTTCACAGCAGGCTTCTGAAACATTTGCCTTTGTTACACGTCCTTTTATCCAAAAGTATGAATCCTCCAACCGGCCTGGGAATGCCTAGATTGTCGCTAACGAGTCACATGACATTCATCATTACATCATTCATTGCAGGGGGAGCACAGTAAGAGCAGTGGGACTGTTTATTATAATATAGGGATTGTTGTGATGGTTTGACAGCCCATAATATTAATCAGCTTTTAAAATGTTTTGAAATTCTGGTTGTATTAAGCCAGTTAATGCAATAGAAACGAAATCACTTTGACCAAAGCAGCGGTGAACCAGTGGTTAGAAACCAGGACTCGAATCTTAGAGCATAAGGGTACTCTGAGGTACCCTTGAGCAAGGTACTGTCCCCTTTACTGCTCCATGGGCACTGGAAATGGCTGCTGACTGTTGCACAACGTGTGTGGATTGAATGAGGATGCATTTCGTTGTGGCTTACTAAGACAAATAATCACTTTCACTTTCATATAGAGCATCTGCAAGCTAGGAGGTCTTGTGGGATGTGTGCAGTGGTTAGTATCTTCCACAAATAATCCTAGGAAGGACAATCTGTGAACCCTATGGATGTCCATGGTTTACTGATGTGCAGGTTAAGAAAAGGCCTGATACCTCAGAAGAGCAACCTTAATGCAAACGACTGAAAAGATTCATACTAACGATGCTAGAACACTGTGTAGCTGCATAGCTGCAGAACCCGTCCGACTGCCTTTATCAAACCCTGCTTCCTGACCCGAATCGTGAAGATGGCACCAGGATGAACTTCAGAAGACGACGAACAGACAGAGATAGTGTGATGCTCTAGGTCAGGTTCCATCCAAGTGACTCCTACTATGACAGTGTTATTAGATCCCATGTGACCTTTCTCTTTCGTGTTCTTGCATGGATTTATAAATGTCAAATTAGATTTTCCCTGCTGTTCTAAATTCAACTCTCCAACACTACTATCTTTATTTTACTCGTTTATTTACTCGTTATGTTTTATTAAACTGTATTCAGTATAGCACTGTTGCCTCACAACGAGAAGGTCCTGAGTTTGATTCCCAGACGGGACGACCCAGGTCATTTCTGTATGGAGTTCTCCCCGTGTTCATGTGGGTTTCCTCTGGGGGCTCTGGTTTCCTCCCACCATCCAAAGACATGCAGGTCAGGTGGACTGGAGATTAAATTGCCAGTAAGTGTATATGTGTGTGTTTGTGTGTGTTTGTGTGTCTGCCTGGCGACCTGTTCAGAGTGTTTCCTCGCCTTACACACTGTGAGAGCTGGGATAGACTCCCACATCCCCCGTGGCCCTGGTTAGCACAAGTGGCTCAGAAAATGAGTGAGTGAGTGAGTGAGCGTACTCAATGAATACCAATGACCTTGGCATACAATTGTAAACACTCCCACTCAGCGGTGGCAGCGGTGGCCTAGTGGTTAGGGAGTTGTCTCAGCATTAGAAAATTGTGGGTTCGATTCCCCTCACCAGTAGGTTGCCTGGAGGTACCCTTGAGCAAGGTACCATCCCCTTCACTGCTCCCTGGGAGCTTTCACTAGCTGCACAGTGTTTGCATGGGTTAAATGCAGAGGTACAATTTTGTTGTGGTGTGCTGTGACCTCGCAATGACAAGGGTTGTCACTTTCACTTTCAACTCACCTTGCCAGTATGTAATGCTGCATGTTTAACATCAGATGAATGATTGGTGTGAAGCTCCAAGTCATGTCAGTGGGAGGGTTCTTACTTCGGTATAAACAGGCATGCCAAAAGTCTCCCAGTTCCACATTACTAAGGAGGGGTAGGTGCTCTCTTTATTCAGATGAACAACACAGGGTATAAACCTAACATCGCAGTTCAGTACTGCTACCCTGACATCAACGCCTCCTGCAGAAAGGAGGTCCGAACAGGACCTGGATACACATTATTGTTCATTCTTCTCTCCTGTGTTTCTGTCTGCACTGTGTTCCTGAACCTGCTGGTGATCATCTCCATCTCTCACTTCAAGCAGCTCCACACTCCAACCAACCTGCTCATCCTCTCTCTGGCTGTGGCAGATCTTCTGGTGGGACTGTTTGTTATGCCAGTGACAATAATGCAGCTGATAGATTCCTGTTGGTATCTGGGAAAAGTGGCATGTTCCATTTATCCCCTCATTAGTTCTCTCTCAGGATCTGCATCTCTCTGTAGTCTGGTTTTCATTGCAGTCGATCGGTACATTGCCGTCACGGACCCCCTGCTTTACTCCACGAGAATCACAGTTTGTAAAACCTTGTGCTTGATAACACTGGGCTGGTCTTGCTGCTTCCTCTATGTGACTATCTTTTTGTACTTCAATGATCATTTCCTTCCCTCTCAGATGTCGACTAAATGCCATGGAGAGTGTGTAGTGTTTATAAAATATTCCTGGGTGATTGTCGACCTGGTGGTTATGTTTCTGGCCCCTTGCTCTATCATAGTGGTGCTGTATTCCATTATCTTTACTGTGGCGAGACGTCAGGCTAAAGCTGTCCAAGCGGTGACAAGAGGTGCTTCAAACAAGCCCAGAGCCAAAGTGTCAGGATCTTCTGAAAGCAAAGCAGCCAGAACCTTGGGAATTGTCATTTCTGTTTATCTTGCTTGCTGGATCCCTTATTATTTCATTGCTCCGTCAGTTGAAAATCTGACTTCTTCATCCGTGGCGTGGACGGTGTTTGGCTGGTTACTTTACCTGAATTCCTCTGCGAATCCACTGATGTATGCCATTTTTTATCCATGGTTTCGAGCATCATGTAAATACATTGTCACTTGCAGAATGTTTACATCCTCATCTTCAAGGTTTCATTTGTTTCCAGAGCAATTTTAATTTATTCATGTAAATGCAAAATATAAAGTTTGGGTTACGAGCACACACCTTGGCTAACGAGCTAAATCATGTGATCCCGGATCTTGCTTTTTACGTCAACTGAGACGATGGTTCTTTTCTCTTGCCTTGTAAACGGGATGTGTGCTCCCCATTTCATCTTGAAAAGTAAATAAACTTTCAAGGCAATCTGTAGAATTTTGTAGAATATTTGTAGAATATTGGTAGAATAATGACCATTAAAATGATTTTTATATGTGTATTTATGCGGTTATGGAACACATCATGTGAATTTCCTTTATTTAATATATATATACACTCACATCTATGGTATAAACCATGTCTATTACAATAGCAATACAGTCTTAATTCTATTTAATGCAGTTTGAAATAGTGAAGAATGTGGGAATGAGTTTGCAGATCATCTTCATCATCTTTATTCTTCAGGGAATTGCTTTAAAGATGTTTTCTTAAGAGTTCTATTTTAAGATGTTTCCTGTGTTCGGCTGTTGCTTCACCTGTGCATATTCTTGAGAACGTGTTCCTCTATCTGCTTGATCAGACTTAATAAAAACCAATCAACACATGAACTCAATCAAAGCCTGGCTTAAGAACAAACAAGGTGAAGATTTTTAATTAAATAAATCAGTTTACTATAAACACACTTTGTATTATGTGCTCTGGGGTTGTGTATGCACTGGTGTTCTTGGTAATAAAGAGGAGGGATCCTGTGAAACTTCAGGGAAGCTGCTAGGAGACACTAGGAAAGTGCATAAAGCACAGGACAAGCCAGACTGAAATGAGATACGACTGACATGGCACCCAAAAGAGGGCAATATTGGAGAAAAAAAATGGTTTGGCTTGTTAATTTATATTGGTCACAGCTTGTTGAGCAAAAAGCAATGATGGTGTCACTATACTGGCCTACTTTATTCCCTGGCCATGCCTTGAAATCCTGGCCATGAAGACTATAAACAGATTTGGAGACAGGAGAGTTCTCTGGTTATACAGGGACCAATTTGCTCACAGCAGTGATTCTGGCATCCTGCATTCCCACATCATCCTCTCAGAAAACCGAATGGAAGACTTTGTCAGACCTCCAGATCCAAAATACACAGGTATACTGGTTTGAAAAACTTCTTCTTGAAACCTTCAGAATCACTGCAAGTGGTGGTCCCCTGTTCCAAAGCCAGCAGAGAATGTTCACTTTACCTCATGATTCCAATACCTTCCAGTGCCTCTCAGCCCTTTCTGGAGCTAGCCAAGCCTGGAAGAGCTCTTCACAATCACCAGGGCTTTGGGCTGCCGCCACGGCCAACACCAAGGACTCTCTGGTCACAGTTGGGGGAGCATGTGGAGCCTGTCAGTATCTCTCTGCCAATTCTGAAATCTCTTGAAATGGCCAAGTCTGACCCGGCCTGTGTGGTTTGAATGTGGCTGCTTGGCTGAACATTTAGGATCTCAGTCAGTGGTAACAAACCAGTGCAAAAGTGGCCAAATAAAAACCAGTATCTGGGCTAATTTTGCAACAATTTAGGGTTATTTCATCTGGTGAGAAAAGGATGCTGGTGTAGTTTGAAAAATACTGTCATCATGGTCAAAATCTCCTTCAGATTTCTGTGTAGGATGTTTGTTCCTCAACACTGATATCGTTTACAGGTCAGGAAATAGTGCCTCATTCCTTATTATTAGGCCAATTGAAGATCATAAGCTCCACCAATGGTGGACAAAGCTTTTAAAGACTTCTACAGTATAACAACATGCCTGATATAAAATCTGAGCAATCAGAGCTCCAGTTCAGCCTGAAGTCTTACTGTATAACATGATGTTCCTCTTCTGAACTGGCTAATTTAAACCAAAAGGGGTCAAAGAAAGGACAACCAACCAATCAACTCGCAGCAGGGTCAAGGATGCCAGAGGTCCACTGACTCTCACCCCACTGGATAATAATCAGACTCTCCAGATTCTAGAAAAGGTTCAAAAGAAAACTTAGAAAGGTCACCACCAAGATTGCAATGTATGGGGTGTGCAGTGTATGGGGTTGAGTACTTGCAGGCCAGTCAGGTCACCCCTGTGCCCAGCCATAGTGCCCGTAGAGGGTATTTAAGTTACAGATGTGGAACAATGGGAAAAGGTGGTCATGCCATATCCTCATGTGGACTGGTGGATGCATTCTTGGAGATAGCACCAGCATGCACCCTGGGATGCAGGCAAGCAGACAGATGCAGTATAATGCTCTGAATAATGTTCTTCTGGAAAACCTTGGTTCTCAGGATTCACATGGATGTAAAATTGCCACTTAAACATTACTGGAAACCAACTCATTTGTGGTTCCTTAATGCCATCTTTATTGCTCCCTACGATGATATAATACAAAAATGACTGTTTTTAGGAATGTAAAAGGTATTAAGAAGAAGATCTGGCCTCCAGATTGGACCATGAATATGCATTTAGGCCAAGCCTTAATGGACCTTGTCTAGAGTACAAGGGGAAGATGTTTACAATATTAGGGCAGATAATGTTCTTCAACTGTCTCATGAAAACAAAATGAACCCAGCCACACGGTGTAAAGTGGCCTTGTGGATTTGTATCTCAAGAACATCAGATACATGTAGTTCTTACTGTGCATTTACAGTCCCACATGGTGGTAATGCTGTGCGAAGGTTTTTTGGTTTTTTAATTATTGCATGAAAGAGTGATGTAAGGGTCATTTCAGCCACTCACGTGTCAGTGGGCGGATTCAAACCAAGATTTAAAAGGAGTAGAATCCAAATTTCAGTTCAGCATTACTCTGCTGGGTTATCTTGCTGAGTTTAATCAGTTCTCCTATGTAGATTTGCTTGTAACTCAGATGGAAGTTCTTGAAGATCAGCAAAACATCTCAGCTCAGTACTGCTTTCCAGGTAACAACTCCTCCTGCAGAAAGGAGGTTCGAACTGGCCCTGGATTTACAATTTTGTTCATTCTTCTCTCCTGTGTTTCTGTCTGCACTGTGTTCCTCAACCTGCTGGTGATCATCTCCATCTCTCACTTCAAGCAGCTCCACACTCCAACCAGCCTGCTCATCCTCTCTCTGGCTGTGGCAGATCTTCTGGTGGGACTGTTTGTTATGCCTGTGAATGCAGTCCAGTTGGTAGACTCCTGTTGGTATCTGGGAAAAATGGCATGTTCTGTTTTTACAGTCATCAATTTTGTCTCTTCTTCAGGATCTCTCTGCAGCCTGGTTTTCATTGCAATTGATCGCTTCATTGCTGTCAGCGATCCTCTCCACTATGCTTCTCAAATCACAGTTTGTAAAACTGCTTTAATCATAATCCTAGGCTGGTCTTTTTGTCTTTTTTATGTCATCATCTATTTGTACTTTAATGATCATTTTCTGCAGGCTCACATATTCACCAGATGTTATGGAGAGTGTGTAGTACTTGTTAAATATTCCTGGGTGATTGTTGACCTGCTGGTTCTGTTCCTGGTTCCTTGCTCCATTATACTGGTCTTGTATTCGATCATCTTCATTGTGGCGAGACGCCAAGCCAGAGCCGTCAGAGCTGCTTTGAATGGAACTTTGCAAAAACAAGGAGCTAAGCTCTCAGGTTCTTCTGAGAGCAAAGCAGCAAAGACACTAGGAATCGTCATTTCTGTTTATCTTGCTTCCTGGATACCATATTATTTGAGTTCTCTCTCAGCTGAAAGCCTGACATCATCATCAATGGTGTGGACTGTGTTTGGCTGGCTGATATACATGAATTCCTCTCTGAATCCACTCATTTATGCAGTATTTTATCCATGGTTCAGAGAATCAGCTATGTTTATTTTAACTTGTACAATAGTGAAAGCCTCATCTTCCAGGTTTAAAGTGTTTGCACTTTAGAATTTTAAGTTTATTCGCTTCTTATAATAAAGGCAGCAGCAGGTTTTCTTTAGATAGTGATGGAAAACAGAAACTTTTGCAATTTATTATGTGCAGTTGCATGCAATTTCATCATACTACCTATATTTAAATCCTCTTTTCAGTGTAAAGCCCAAGCATGTTAAATTGTGCTCACCTTTGCTGACACCAAGCATCTTTCAGGCCTGCATGCATTTTCAAGGAAATCATTCCTCAGAAGTAGATTATTGTAGCATGAAGATAGTAATGATGATATATATATATATATAGTGTATATATATAATCAGTGTATCATGGCCATATATGTTATTTAATTAAAAATGTCATTTGCAAGAGCAAAGTGGAGTTTAGAAATAATGTTACATAATAACAGAGCAATGATTATTCTGACAGACTTTTCAAGAAACAAGCCAATGATCTACACACTGTTCCATCTCTGCCTTCTGTTTAGTACAAATATGTACATTAGTGATTCATTTCTCAGAAATGTTTCACAGCAATGCCACCTTCTGGCAAAACTAATCCATCTAATATCCATCAAGCAAGATTTTGGATTCTTTTGTTATACCCAGACCTTTAAGTCAGCTTGGTGGTTCTTTCAGTTCTGCTGAAAGGTCTCCTAGATCTTGATGTGTAGAACGCAGCAGGGCTACAATTGATTAACTCGGTATGGGCAAAGGAAAGCAAGAACCTCACTTTAAGTAAAGGATTCCAAACTTTCAGAGAAAAAAATTGAAGTTTGGTGTTTATGTTTAGTGATCTGAATGCAAGCTGTACAAACCAGAAAACCTCCAACCAGTGCCAAAATGCAATTTTTGTGTGAAGATTCTTGGTGGGGCTCAGCATTGTTGAAGAACAACCCCAACCCACAAAACAACATGTCACTCCCAGGTTATTTAAGGTCATTTAAGGTGTTGTCCATTCTTCATTGTCCTGCCATGTCCCCTTTGGAGTTAACTGAGGTCTGGGCAAAGACTTGAGAAATTAGGAGGAGGGATGTTATCCTTCAAAAGAAGGGGAAATGGTCATTCACAGTACTAAGCTCTTGATAATCACCACAGAGGTAGAAGTGCTCATCCTTTCCAATAAGAAGGAGCAAAAACTTGCTTTGGCTGGATGGACAAAAGCCAACCAAAAATTGTAATTGTGGTCCCTAAATAATGTTAGCATTAAGAGGCACAATAGAAGAAGAAGACACGGAAGTCGTTATTGACATATAATAGGTCCAATCTGCCTGGAATGAGAAACAAGGCTTATCTTAGCCAGGACAGATAGAGCTGGTTAGCCTAAACTGGTTTTGCATTTGTCTGCAACTGTACAAAGGCTGTAACCCATGACAACTTGGGCTGCTGATGGGAGATGAACAATAAAACCACAATCAAACCCCTGGGTGGTGGCTTTTACTTGCAATCCAGAGCATGGAGTCATCCTGTCTTTATGCTTCTCCTTGACTGCCTTCTACTGGCCACTTAGACCATAGCTGGTTGCAGACACATCTATATGATTCTTAAGAGGCCCAGAAACAGTTGATAACAGGAAGACAAGGCCCACATGGAGTTGTGGGAATTTATATGAAAAAAATGGCAGAGGGAAACATCAGCACCACGTGTTTCAGAAAGCACCAGTCAACCAGGATTATTACTGAGGTGTAAAGAGACTGACACTCGAAAAGGAATCCATCAATCACTTCCACTTTCTTCCAGTTTATTGATGGATATCTCAAAGTATGTGCAAAGCCTTTCATCCTGAATGAGCAGGAGATCACAATTCAGTTCCAGCAGGCCTTGAAATGCTTTTATATATTTTTCTCTCATAGATATCTGATGAGATATTAGCGTAGCGGAGGTACAGCCCAAGTTGGACGATTTGGAGATGAAGTTGGAGAAGCAAGGTTGCATTGGTGTAAACGTGCAGAGGTGAGACGGGGACATGCAGGTAGATAGAGTGAAAGAAGAAGAAGCAGAAGTTCTGAAGAAAAGGAAATGGATGATCCATTGTAGTGACCCCTAAATGGGAGCAGTCAAAAGAAGATGAAAATGAAAGTGACTTTTTCTTGTCAAACCGTACACAATGAACCCAAGTGATATTCAACCTCTGCTTTTCGCCCATGCACACCGAGTAGTAGGGGGCAGCTATATAAAGCGCCCGGGAAGCAGTGATGGAGACGGTACCTCAGGGCAACCTACTGCTCTGGAAGTCAAGCCCACAACCTTCCGGTTCCAAGCCTTAAGCACTGGGTCACCACTGCCCAATTTATCTGTGTATGACTTAGATTTCATAAAGAAAGCATAAGACACAAAAACAGCAAGTAGTGCTGTGAACAATGGTGTAAAATCAAAATCTCTTTCTTTGGTAAAGCTTGGGCACTAAATAATTATATCACGTGTTACAAATGGTTCATTTCAGAATAGGTGGGCCAAAAAATTCCTCTCTAAGGCTCCAGTCCATGATGATGACATAAGCTTCGTAACATTACAGTAAATATCCCCACTGGTCACCACCATGATTAATGATGTAATGTTGAAAACCAGAGTGATGTTGGGAACAAACTAGGGACTGGTAGGTGAGTGGGAGGATGCAAACTCTTGCATAAAAGGATACGTTGCAAAAAGACTAAGCAGATCCTTATTCAACAACATGTTATAAGTTCTAGCTGATCTGCAGTAACATGAATGTAACAGAGTTTGGAGAAAACATGACAGTTCAGTTCTGCTTTCCAGGCAACAACGCCTCCTGCAGAAAGGAGGTCCAAACAGGACCTGGATACACATTATTGTTCATTCTTCTCTCCTGTGTTTCTGTCTGCACTGTGTTCCTCAACCTGCTGGTGATCATCTCCATCTCCCACTTCAAGCAGCTCCACACTCCAACCAACCTGCTCATCCTCTCTCTGGCTGTGGCAGATCTTCTGGTGGGACTGTTTGTTATGCCTGTGAACATAATGGGACTGAAAGACTCCTGTTGGTATCTGGGTAAAAAGGCATGTACTATTTTCCCCCTTATCAATTTCATGTCCATGGCGGGCTCTCTCTGCAGCCTGACTCTGATTGCACTTGATCGGTTCATTGCTGTGAACGACCCGCTGCGCTACGTCACTAGAATCACTGTTTGTAAAACTCATTTGATCATAATTCTGGGCTGGTCTTCTTTACTGTTTTATCTCCTCATATTTTTATACTTCAATAACCACCTTCTCGTCTCACAGATTTCCTTTAAGTGCTACGGAGAGTGTGTGCTGGTCATAAAAAAATCCTGGGTCATTGTCGACATGGCGATCTCCTTTTTAATCCCTTGCTCTGTTATACTGGTCCTTTATTCCATCATCTTTAATGTGGCGAGGCGCCAAGCCAGGGCTGTTAGAGCCGTGGTGAACGGTGGTGCCTCAGCTAAAATTTCAAGCCCTTCCGAAACCAAAGCAGGAAAAACACTGGGAATTGTCATTTCGGTTTATCTCGCTTGCTGGATCCCTTATTGCTTGAGTTCTCTGATTGGTGAAAATCTGACATCAGTGTCAGTGGTGTGGAATGTGTTTACCTGGCTGATTTACATGAACTCAGCCATGAATCCATTAATATATGCGATACTCTATCCTTGGTTCAGACTTTCAGCTAAGTATATAATAACCTGTAGAGTCTTCGACTCCTCTTTCTCTAAATTCAATTTATTCCCAGAGCATTTTTAACTGTCTGACAACTTGTGAAGCAGAGGAATACAAATCATATCATCAATCATATTTAACCAATTATGAATAATAATGCTGGCAATGCATTGCTTAATAGCGCTTCACACGTATATTTTCTATATTTTCATGCAACTCGGATGGCAGAGAATGTGTTCATATAGGTAGAAGGAATCTGGCAAATGGGTCTATAGTGTAGAAGTTTGCAAGTTGACCCTACAGAGCACTGTAATTCACATTTAGAGCAACCTACTGGTCTGGGATTCAAACCAGTGACCTTCCAATCCCATGACCAACTCCCTAACCACAAGGCCACCGCTGCCCCCAACAGGTTTCTGTTTTAAAATGATCTGTCTGATGTAGATGTCTAAATAAAACAAAATAAGAAAAACCTGTTTGCTCATTGACTTCTCAGTTCCAAATCCCCCTCATAGTTCCAAAATTATTTGCCTCTGAGTACATATCTTAGGTAAATGATTTAAACTAACAGCATTTAGTAGACACTGGTACCCAGAGTGATATATCTCCATCCACAAGTTCAAGTAGGTTTATTTACCATTTTGACCATAAACACAGCACACAGTGAAACGAAATGATGTTCCTCCAGGACCCTGGTGCTACACATGAGACCACATCTAACATGACACAGAACACAAGACCAGGGCAGACAGGATTCACAAGTGCTGATACACAACAACCAGTGCAAAAACAATTGCACTAAGGAGGACTGAGAACATTTGTTCATCTGTTCTTCTTTCTTCTTTCTGACTGAGGCAGAACAAGCCATTATCTAAAACTTAGCCACATTTTAGAGCTTTTAAAAAGTTTATTCGTAGAAGAGAAGAAAGTGTAGCGTGCAG
Organism: Hepsetus odoe; assembly: GCA_017165825.1. NCBI lineage: Eukaryota > Metazoa > Chordata > Actinopteri > Characiformes > Hepsetidae > Hepsetus > Hepsetus odoe. The sequence continues at coordinate 7,944,062 of CM029383.1, read as the reverse complement.
AGGTACTTAGGAAAGGTAAGTCCCACAGGTATTCCTTGAACAGGTGAGCCTTCAGACCACATTTGAAGACAACAAGGGATTCAGCAGTTCTGACCACAAGAGGAAGTTCGTTCCACCACTGAGAACGTGAAAGTAACTAATTGTCATTATGAAACACGGCACAGCACACAGTGAAACATTAAAAAAATGCTTTCAGCCATACATCCTGTGCAGAAGGGAGGAAGCTATTTAAGTGCCCAGGGAGCAGTGATGGGGACGGCACCTTGCTCATGTGTAACTCAATGCAACCTATGGGTCTGGGATTTGAACCCTTGACCTTGAGATCCTGGGGCATAGTCCCTAAACAGTAGGCCAACACTGCCTCAGGAGCCAGAACTGAGAAAAGTCAAGCTTCTGCTTGAAACTATCAAAAGTGGCTTGAACTTTCCATCCCAGACTGGATTCATAGCCGCTATTGGTCTCCTCTGAGAAAAATTAAAAAATCGATATTAACCTCAGTGCTTGGACCAGATTACTCTGACAAAACAGCAGGACTACAACATAATGAACCCTGAGTGTGGTTTGACACCAGATACCAAAGATCTTCTAGCCAGTTAGACAGGAAGTAGATCTCAATTCCATCCTAATTCTATTATGTTGGACAAACCAACAGTGCTTTTTTGAAGACGGGGCTGACTACTGTTAAGCCGTACCTCAAAGAAAAACGAGAAAGAAAGGTCAGATGGCCGGCACACTCCTCCAGTGTGTGTGTGTGTTTAATCTGTGAGCTCAATCTTTAGGATGATCATTTTATCCTAGAACTTGGGAATAATTGTAATTGTGTTCTCTTTTATTCAAGACACGTCTGTTTTGTAGATGTGAGAACCTCATACCCTCTGCTCACCAGATGTTTTGGTGACATGCACTGATGTGTGTCATTAAACAGCCTCACATCACCCTTTTTGTCTGCTTTTAGATTATTTTTTAGATTATTTAAATTACAGACTCTATTGTAATTTATACTTTACTGTTTATCCAGGAATGAAGAACAGATGTGGAGCATCAGATGCTGGGGTTTCTGGAGGAGAACGTTGGCTAGAACTGAACTAAATACCACTGGTAGTGATTATATTTGTTATTTATTATTGTAGTGCTTTCAATTATGTAAGCTCTCCACAGGAAGTTAGCTTCAAATGTTACTATGTGCTGACTCAAGTATTAGTGTTTTTCATTTGTGCTTTAATATTCACCAAATATTGGACACAGAATGAAACAGAATGCACATTCAAGAGGGGATTAAAACACACAAGGAAACATTTCCATACAAAAAAAATCTGAAATAACAAGCTGGAATAAAGATACAGGGGACTAGGCTCCAGGATCTGAAGGTTGTGCTTGGAACCTCTGACCAGTAGACTGCCTTGAGGCACCCTTGAGCAAGGTACCATCCCCATCACTGATTCCTGTCTGCTGCACGGTGTGTGTGTGTGTGTGGGTTAAACACAGAGGGTGTATTTGGTTGTGCTTCACTGTGTTCACAATGAGAAGTAGTCACTTTCACTTTGCGAGTTCAATATATATTTGTGCTCCAAATAAAAACCTACTTTTGGCAACTTCAAAACGGATCATCGCATCATTTCTGGAACTTGCATCCGATATAATGCTCTGCGTTCACAGCTTTGAGTGAAGCTAAAAATGCTCTGGCAGCAGCTTAAGCTCCGAAGATGTGGTCTGAAATATTCTACACGTGATGATACGCTTCGCTGAGGCCCTGAACCATGAATAGAAAATGGCATACAAGAGCGGATTCACAGAGGAGTTGATGAGTTGCAGCCAGCCAAACACAGTCCACACGATGGACAACGATGAGACACTGTCCACAGACAAAGAGCATAAATAAAAAGGTATCCAGCAAGCCAGATACACAACAATCAGAGCGCCTAATTTCTTAGCTGCTTTGGTTTCAGAAGAGCTGGAAGCTTTAGCTTCATGCTTGCGAGAGGGACCGTTGGTCTGAGCTCTCACGGCTTTAGCTTGACGTCTTGCCACGTTGAAGATGATTGAATACAGGACCAGGATAATAGAGCACGGGGTCACGAACGAAACCACCAGGTCAATGATCACCCAGGAATCTTTAAGGACCATTATACACTCTCCATAACATCTAGTGGTTATCTGCGATGGGAGAAGATTGTCGTTGAAGTACAAATACATTGTGACATAAAACAGGCACAAAGACCAGCCTACAATTATGAGTAAGGAGGTTTTGCAGACTGTGATTCTAGTGGAGTAAAGCAGAGGGTCACAGATAGCAAAGTACCGATCGACCGCAATGAGACTCAGGTTGCAGAGAGAAGCTGACATGGAGAGAAAAGTGATCAGTGGAAACACAGAGCATCCTATTTTTCCCAGATACCAACAGGAGTCTATAATGGTTATTGCATTCAGTGGCATGACAACCAGTCCCATGAGAAGATCCGACACTGCCAGAGAGAGGATGAGCAGGTTGGTTGGAGTGTGGAGCTGCTTGAAGTGAGAGATGGAGATGATCACCAGCAGGTTCAGAAACACAGTGCAGACAGAAACACATGCGAGAAAAATGACCCAAAATATATTCATAGGACCTCCTCGAAGCTCTTTTCTGCAGGAAGAGTTGATGTCAGGAAAGCAGAACTGAACTGTGATGTTTTCCTTGTAACCTGTGTTGTCCATCTGGAAATATTCTAGAGATTTCCAGGAGATCTGCTTCATGAACGTGTCTCTTTATAGCTAACTCTGGAACCTCCCACTGCTGCGAGTGGTTAGTTGGGCATTAATATCAGCCACTTCTAATCATATTCATGAATTCATTGTTTCCATAATCGCTCCACTGGGAATAAGTGAGCTCGTGACTGATTTTGAGAGAACAGAAGGTCTGGAAATGGCTATGAAGGTATCCATCACCATCATAGTGCATGAGGCCCCTGCGGAGATGTTTCAAGAAGCTGATATATAGAAGCATTATTTGATGGGCCTTTAAAAAATATATCCACCTTTTTCTTCTCTCTGTTGCATTTCTATATTTTTTGTAATCGTCTCAGCCAACGGAGAAACTGAATTTTTCATTAAGAAAGAGCAGAAGGTAGGTTGATTAGAGCAATGATCTTCTTGAAAACAAGGAGGCAAACTTGAAGTGGCATAATGTTTTGAGAATAGGCCCCAGGATAAGAAGGTCATGGGCTGGAATCACAGACCGGTAGGTTGGCCAGAGGTACCCTTGAGCAAGGTACCGTCCCCATCACTGTTTGCTGTGCACATTAAATAGCTTCCCTGCTGCACGGTGTGTGTGGGCGGAAAGCAGGGATTGTTGTGGTTCACTGTTTGCTGTGCTTCACAATTTACATTTACATTAAAAAATGTAGAGGTAGGATTCAAACCTGTGACCACATGGTCCACTGATCTATAGGCAAGTATATCTATATATATACATCTTACTGAAATATCATTCCTTTCTGCAAAGCCTTTAACCTTCTTCCTTAAAAGAGTATCGAAGGCTACATCATTGACACTTGGGAGGAAGTTGATCACCACTATTTAGATCAAAAAAAGCTAACATGATATGGGGCAGTGGTGCAGGTCTAGGGGCAGGATACTCACCAACAAGTTGCTCCAGGGGGATCGTTCCTGTAATCAGAATGTAAATGAGGTGAATTAGGCCCAATATTTGCCTTGTTTTGATTCCATCAGCCTTCCAACCGATCATCCAGCACACTTCATGTGCTAAAGCAGCCCGTTGGCACCAGAAGATCATGTGCCTCAATGCCTTTCAGCAGAGAATGATCAGCTAACCTACAAGTGATTAAATGAATAATGTTATGAAAAATAATGTGCAATTAATCTCTTTCATTCTATTGACTTTTCCTTCATCCAGTGGGATTATTAATGTCCTGGTGTGCAGATTAGACACTACAACAAAGAAAAGGAAGGCGTGCTTGGTTTGGGTGAAGATATAATCATGGTGAATGAGTTAATATCAGACTTTTTCTGATTCTTGTTTCCAAAGACATGCATTTCCAGTGGATTGAAGATGCTAAATTGTCCCCTGGATATATATGTGTGTGTGTGTGTGTGTGTGTGTGTGTGTGTGTGTGTGTGTGTGTGAGTGTGTTTGTTTGTGCGCCTGCCCTGTGATGGACTGCAGACCTGTCCAGGGTTTCCTTTCACACTGTGAGAGTTGGAATAGACTCCAGCACTGCCTGCGACCCTAACTGGGACAAGCAGCTCAGAAAAAGAGTGACTGAATGAATGAGTGAATGCTTTTCATCATTTCCACAGGACTGATTAACAATGAGGTAGCACAGTGGGCAGCATTGTTGCCCCACAGTGAGAAGTTCTTGGGTTTGATTGCCTCCTAGATGTGAGTGTGTTTGTCTCTGTGTCTGCCCTGCGATGGACCGGTGACCTGTCCAGGGTGTGTCCCCGCCTTTCGCCCTGCGAGAGATTGGACAGACTCCAGTAATGCCCACGACTCTAATCAGGACAGGCGTCTCAGGAAATGAGTGTGGGGGTGGGGGACAATTAAAAAAAAGATATTTCTGCAGTAGTTCAGAGTTCGAGGGGTTTCTAGCAATAACAGCAGCACTTTATTCCCTAAAGCAATGAACACACAGTACAAAACCTCATCGTGGGTACAAGTATCTACTATGAAACACTACATTTCAATTTTTGTCAAAATAAAAAATTAGATATTGATACAAAAATGCAGAACCACTAAAGTGTCCCACAGCATATAATATACCTTACTGATGCTCTGAACCACGAGTAAAAAATGGCATACATGAGTGGATTCACTGAAGAGTTCATATATATAAGCCAAGTAAACACAGTCCACACCAGTGATCCAGATGTCATGCTTTCAACCGACAGAGATGTTAAGTAGTACGGTATCCAGCACGTAAGATATACAAAGATGATAGTTCCCAACTTCTTAGCAGCTTTGGTTTCAGAAGAGTTTGATGGTCTGGCTCCATGTCTGTTTGAGAAAGCTTTCCTTACAGATCTCACAGCTTTTGCTTGACGTCGTGCCACGTTAAAAATGGTCAAATACAGAATCAGTATCACAGAGCAAGGGGCTAGAAATGAAACCACCAGGTCAGCAATCACCCAGGAAAACTTGATGACCAGCACACACTCTCCATAACAGCTAGTGTGCATCTGAGACTGATGGAAGTTGTCATTAAAGTACAACGATACGGTGACATACAATACGCCAAGCGTCCAGCCTAGGATTAGAGACAATGTGGTTTTAGGAACTGTGATCCTAGTGGAATAAAGAAGGGGATCATAGATGGCGATGTATCGATCAACTGCAATGAAAACCAGGCTGCAGAGAGAAGCTGAGCTGGAGATGCCATTGATTAGTGGATAAACAGAACATGCCACTTCTCCCAGATACCAACAGGAGTCTATCAGCTGCATTATGTTCACAGGCATAACAAACAGTCCCACCAGAAGATCTGCCGCAGCCAGAGAGAGGATGAGCAGGTTGGTTGGAGTGTGGAGCTGCTTGAAGTGGGAGATGGAGATGATCACCAGCAGGTTGAGGAACACAGTGCAGACAGAAACACAGGAGAGAAGAATGAGCAATAATATGTATCCAGGTCCTGTATGGACCTCCTTTCTGCAGGAGGAGTTGTTGTCAGGAAAGCAGAACTGAACTGAGATGTTCTGCTTCAATTCCTTCTCGTTCATCTTGATTAGATGCTGAGCCATCAGCTGAAGTGATCCAATTGGGGCGTTCTGCTTTACCAAACCCCAGCATCTTATTTTATACCTAAATCTGAATCCTCCCACCATCATACCAGTGGCTGATTTGTCTTTTGCAAGGGCAACTCATCTGATATTCATAATTTCATCATCACATACAATGTTGAGAAAGAGGATGGTGCCAAAGAGGTCTTCAAGGATGTTAAACAAAATGCCACTGAACCCTTTCCAGGTTTCCACCCTGAAAGTGTTCAGAAATTAGTTAAATGAGGATTTCCACCCCTGAAGTCTTGGCATCAGCAGTTCAGTTTCCTTCATTGGAATGTTTCAAAACTGCCAAAACTACAAAGTTCTCAATGTTGTCACCAAATATGAAGGTAATTCAAGGAAAAATTTCCTCTGTGAGCCCTCACTGATGATCTAGTATTTGGAATGTATACTCAGTTATGGATGAAGAGGCTGCAGGTTCAAGCTTAACAATCTTTTCCGCCCCAGGGGAAGGATTCTGTCTCAAAGTAGCTCCAGGGAGACCTTTCATGTCCTTGTGTACATTTTTCCTGATAAAAGTCTAATAAAGACTGTAAACACCCCACTTCCTTCACAAGAAAACAGTCGCCTTGTAGAAAACTCAATGCATGTTTTGCAGAAGACAGAAGGCCCAAACTAGTTGAAAGGCAACACCCACAGCGTTTGATATAGACAGGATGGGGGACATAGTATAGATACATATTAGCATTATATAATTCATATATTTTTGGTTCACACATCCACACTGGAGGCCTAGTGGTTAGGAACTTGCCTTCATAATCAGAAGGTCATGAGTTCAAGTCCCAGACAAGCAGGTTACCTTTGTGGTAACCTTGAGTAAGTAAATACTTCAGTATTTAACCCACACACATCATGTAGCCATATCCAGCATCCGGGGAGCAGTGATGGAAACAATACCTTGCACTGCTCAGGGAATTGAACCCATGGGCTTCTGACCGTGGGACCCAGTCCCTAAACACTAGGCCTCAATTGAAATATAAATAATAATGTTCTTCGTGCCCAGGGGCTTAAAATATGAGTCTGTAGGTAATGTGGTAGATCTTCATTAAAAAATTTTAGACTGAGACATAAAAGCTATGGTGGCTGATTCCATTATTACTATTGTACAAATTGACTCATGACACATGTTTGCATGTGAACTTCATCAACATTATGCCTTGAATGTGCTTTGGATGTACCTTACTCAAGAGGTGACCTGCAGGACCAGAGGAGGTGGCAGCAAGGTGTACATTTTTAAATCTATTTACATTTTAAATGTGTTTTAGACCAAACGTTTCCTCCAGAGAAGACAATTCTACTTCTTTCAGCCGCTCCTGTTTAGGGGTCACAACAGCAGATCAGCCATCTCCATTTCATCCAGTCCTCTGCATCTTCCTCCTTCAAACCAACCAACTGCATGTCCTCTCTCACCACGTCCATAAACCTCATCTTTGGTCTTCCTCATTCCCTCTTTCCTGGCAGCTCCATTTTCAACATCCTCCTCCCATTATAATCCTTGTCTCTGCTCTGGACATGTCCAAACCAACGCAAACTTGCTTCTCTAACTTTGTCTACAAAACATCCAAGCTGAGCTGTCCCTCTAATACACTCATTTCTAATCCGGTCCATCCTCGTCACACTGAACAAAAACCTCAGCATCTTTAACTCTGACACCTCCAGCTCCACCTCCTATCTCTTCATCATTGCCACTGTCTCCAACCCGTACAACATTGCTGGTATCACTACCGTCCTATACACCTTACCTTACCTCAACTTTATCCCTCTATAGTTACTACAGCTCTGTGCATCACCCTTATTCTTTAAAATTGGTACCAGTATACTTCGTCTCCACTCCTCTAGCATCTTCAAGATTATGAGAAACAATCTGGTCAGAAACTCCACTGCCATCTCTCCTAAACACCTCCATGCTTCCATAGTTATTTCATCAGCACCTCTATCTTGCTTTTATTTGCTGCAATTCCTGGTGCACTATCCTCAGATCATCCAATCTTCTCTCTTTCTCATTCTCTTCTTTCATCAGCTCCTCAAAGTACTCCTTCCATCTGCTCAACATGCTCTGTTCACCTGTGAGTATGTTTTCATTTCTATCCTTTATCTCCCTGACCTGCTGCACATCTTTCTCAGCTCTGTCTCTCTGTTTAGTCCTTTTCTCCCTCCTTATTGTCCAACCTCTCATACAATTCACCAAACACCTTATCTTTAGCCTTCACCACTGCTTTCTTCACCCTTCACCATCTCCTTGAACACCTGTCTATTTTCTTCATCTCTCTGACTGTCCCACTTCTTCGCTTTTATTCCTTTTCTGTGTACACTCCTAGACCTCTGGATTCCACCACCAGGTTTCCTTATCCTCCTTCTTCATTCCAGATGTACCTTTCTAACTGGCTTCATCACTCATCATAGCAGAAGTTTCCCAGCAATCCAGTAGTTCTTCAAGACCTCCCAGTGCCCGTGTTAATTCCTGCCTGAATTCCACCTTGCTGACCTCCTCCTTCAGCTTCCACCACTTGATCCTCAACTCTGTTCTCACTTTCCTCCTCTTCTGGACCTCCAAGGTCATCCTATAGACCATCCACACCATCCTATGCTGTTTAGCTACACTCTCCCCATCACTACTTTACAGTCTCCAATCTCCTTCAGACTGACCCTCCTGCAAATGATATAATCCACCTGTGAGCATCTTCCTCCACTCTTAAAGTCACCCTGTGCTCCTCCCTCTTCTTAAAATAAGTATTAACTACAGCCATTTCCATCCTTTTCACAAAATCTACAACCATCTGCCCTTCAGCATTCCTCTCCTTGACACCATGCCTACCCATCACCTCTTCATCACCTCTGTTCCCTTCACCAACATGACCATTAAAATCTGGACCAATCACCACTCTCTCTCTGTCACTCTGTCACTTCATCTAACTCACTCCAGAATTCTTCTTTCTCCTCCATCTCACAAACAACTTGTGGAGCATAAGCACTAACAACATTCATTATCACACCTTCAGCTTCCAACTTCAAACTCATCACCCTCCCTGACACCCTCTTCACCTCCAAAACACTCTTCACATACTCTTTCTTCAGGATAACACCTCCTCCACTCCTCCTTCCATCCACACCATGGTAGAACAGTTTAAACCCTCCTCTAATACTGATCTCACTACACTTCCATCTAGTCTTTCACACACAGAAGATCAACCTTCCTTCTCTCCATCATATCAGCTCATTCTCTACCTTTACCAGTCATGCTGTCAACATTCAAAGTTCCTACTCTCGCTTCCACTCTCCTCCACTTCTTCTCTCCTCCTCCCTCCAGACATGCCTTTCTCCTCCTCTTCTTCTTCTTCTCCTTTGGCCAACAGTAGTTTAATTTCCACCAGCACCCTGTAGGCTAACAGCACTGGTGGCAGTCGTAACCCAGGCCTCGACCGATCTGGTACAGAAGTCTGTTTCGCTGTCCTCAAATTGATTTGACAACAGTTTTACACCTTGTTGTCCTTCCTGATGTAACCCTCCCCATTTATCCAGGCTTGGGACCAACACATAGAAATACACTGGCTTGTACATCCCTAGTAGCTGGGTTCCAGAACAGACGATGCTTTTTATTTATTAAAAATGTTTACAGCAGCTGAAATTCAGATTTGGTAGAATTCCTCACTGATGAGGGATTGTACATGTCCTTTTGTTTCTGCTATGATCAATCAAGGACATCAGATGACTGATGGAGTTAAAGATGATGTATTCACTGCTCATTCATGATCATGAGGACCAGTACCTACACACTAGGCCCCCACTTGCCACAGGAGTTAAACAGCACGCTAAACAGGCAATGCTTTGCAAGTGGTTCTAAAGTCTAAGCGTAAGGCACATATACCTTGTGAATAAAGGCCATTTCCGGCTCAAGGTTAAGCTTTAGAGTGAACATTTCCTGCAGAGCAGAAGGTGCGTTTTATTAATGATTAGCAAATATGTAGTTTGATAAAAGTAAGCCTTGTTTAGCATGTAACAAATCAAAAGGAGGAATTATATACAGTACTGTGCAAAGGTTTAGGCAGGAATGCTGTAAACATGTATATTATCCATCCATTATCTGCCGCTTGTCCCAAACGGGGTCGCGGCGGAGTGCCGGTGTCCAACCCAGCGCACACAGGGCGAGGACGGGGGACGCACCCTGGACAGGTCGCCAGCCCATCGCAGGGAGACATGTATATTATGTTAATGTTTTCTTTTTCCATGGATTATTTTATACCCGAGTGCTCAGCAGCTCAAATCACCGCTAAGCCATTTAAAAGTGTACTGCAGCTGAAATTCAAATTTGATACAATTCTTCATTGGTGTGGGATTTAACGTCCTTTATCGAACACAACAGAAAAAAAGACATCAGATGACTGACAGAGTTAAAGATGATTTATTCACTGCTTACCCCAGTAAAGTCAAAAGGAAAGGAAGCTTTATGTCGATGTGTTCATGATTGCATAGCACGCACCACATCTTACATATATCAAAATGGGAAAGGCCGATAATAACATACTACAATGATTCAGAAAGTGTTCTTGAATGTAAACGGACTAACATCTTCCACATGTAATGATGTACTTAGCTGAAGTTCTGAACCAGGAGTAGAAAATAGCGTACAGCAGTGGGTTTATAGAGGAGTTAATATATATGAGCCAGTTGAACACCGTCCACACCACCGACAGGGAGGTCATGTTCTCAACAGACAGTGAAGTTAAATAATACGGAATCCAACATGCCAGATACACAAAGATCACAGTGCCCAGCTTTTTGGCTGCTTTGGTTTCAGAAGAGCTCGAAACTTTCGCTCCCTGATTGTTTGAGGCATCACTTTTTACAGATCTCACAGCTTGAGCTTGACGTCTCGCCACTTTATAAATGACTGAATACAGGATCAGTATCACAGAGCAAGGGCTTAGAAAAGAGACCACAAGGTCCACGAATGCCCAGGAGTGATTTATATACAGTACACACTCTCCATAGCACCTGATGGAAAAGTGAGACAGATCAAAATTACCATTGACATACAATAGCGTGATTATATAGAATGTAGCAAACGTCCAGCCTAGAATGATAAACAGTCTGGTTTTAGGAACTGTGATCCTAGTGGGATAAAGCAGAGGATCACAGATAGCGATGTATCGATCGACTGCAATGAAAACCAGGCTGCAGAGAGAAGCTGAGGTGGTGATGGCATTGATCAGTGGATAAATGGCACATGCCATTTGGCCAAAATACCAACAGGAGTCTATCAGCTGCATTATATTCACAGGCATAACAAACAATCCCACCAGAAGATCCGCTGCAGCCAGAGAGAGGATGAGCAGGTTGGTTGGAGTGTGGAGCTGCTTGAAGTGAGAGATGGAGATGATCACCAGCAGGTTGAGGAACACAGTGCAGACAGAAACACAGGAGAGAAGAATGAACAACAATATGTATCCTGGGTCGGTTCGGAGCACCTTTCTGCAGGACGCATTGTTGCCAGGAAAGCAGAACTGAACTGAGATGTTCTGCTTAAATTCCTTCTCGTTCATCTTCAGGTGAAGGTCTTGAGATGCAGAACCACCAGTTGAAATAATTCAATTGTGGCGTTGTGTTTCACCAAAACCTGACATGTAATTTTATACCTAAATCTGAATCCTCCCACTCTCATACCAGTGGGAAATTTGATATTCATGATTTCATCATCTCGTCTAGTGTTGTGCATCTGAGAATAGGTTGGGATGGTGTCAATTTTGCAGAGATATATTATAATTCATACAAAGTGATCGAAATGTCATGATCTACCCCACAGGCTACAAAAGCTGGGTTGGGAATTTTGTTCCAGATCCCAACGTGTTAATAAGGAATACAAAATGCATTGAAAACTAATGTTTCTTTGACTAAATTTAACAGATTTTTTTTATTTTTTTATTGTGCTTTAACCATTATGTTTCCTGAAGCTGGATGGATGAAGACAAGAAAGAAAATCATTTTGTTTGTAGGTATGGACTTTGATTTGACAAACCGGTCATTTCATTTGTTGCAAATGACTGAAAAGAGATCATCCATAATCTCCATCACTGAGCCACATGTGGGAGCTTGAGAAAGAGGTTGGTGAGGCTGCTGGATTACCTTCATAAAGATAGATTTTTTGTAAATGCACATCCAGTTCAGTGCAATGCAGGCCTCAGTCTGAGAACTCACCTTTCACACGTCCCACTCAGGACGCTCACATTCTGGCTGGGAGAGGGAGGCAAAGGCCCTTTATTCCCCCACTTACATGAGGGGACACTTGATCACTTCTCTGCTGACTAGAACGTTGCCCTTAAAGCTTTTTTTTTTTCATTTTGCCCTGCATTTGGTTCCTATACTTCTTTTCCCTAAAAGATCCAGAGTTGGATGCCACTGCGCATGATGGACTACAGACACTAAAGGCTGCTTAGGTCAGTCAACCTTGTAGGCTGCCGCCCAGACTCTCCTCATTATGTGAAAGTGACTATTTGTAACACACACCATGAAGGGGGACAGTACCTTGATCAAGGGAAACCTCAGAGCAACCAGTGGATTTGATATTTGACCCATGAACTTGGATTCATAATTTCTAACTACTAGGCCACCATTGCTCCAAAACAATGGCCTGTACAGGGATTGAACCCATAACCTCTAACCAGCTAAACTAGACAGTGGGTCCAAACCCCCACCATTAGTCTAAAAGTTCAATAAAGGCAGACAGGAGGCATATTCCACATGTTAAAAGGTTTTATTTCCTGCATGGACTGAATGCGGAGTCTGGCCAAGGGGCTAAATCAGGAGATTATCTGGCTGCAAGGGTGATGTTAAAGCACCTATATATTGAAACCTGTACTCAAGTGCTGGAGTGAAAACAGCAGTGAGGAAATCAGGAGTGGTGAGCGTGATGTAGCAGAAGAACTGATACCAAACCTAAAATGGCCAGGTGGAGCAACTGTCCAGCTTTTAACCTGAGCAAACCAAAAATGGCTTCTTCAACAAAACAAAAGCAGAGGAAAGAAAAGAGTTTGGTAAGAGCCAAAGAGCCTAAACAAAAATTGTGCTTCTTTTGTTTCTCTTTTTGTGTGTGTGTGTGTGTGTGTGTGTGTGTGTGTGTGTGTGTGTGTATGCGCGTGCGTGCACAAAGCCTCAGCAGTTGCACAGGTTTGAGCTGTGGCTTTAGAGAGCTGCTACTGATCGCTAATTGTTGTCAGTTGTGGCTTTGGACCTCCCCTCCAGTCAGGGTGCTGCCCTCAGCTGGATGGTGCAGGTAACAACACCTTCACCCTGGATCTGTTTTGTTGTCCGCATTTTGCTTGGCAAAGGTTTTACACCGGATGTCCTGACCCATTTATCCGGGCTTAAACTGGCTTGTGCATACCTGGTGCCTGGGTTACCTGGTGCTCTTGGATGTTGTTGTCTCCAGCTCAGTTTGATGAATTTCCTTAGAAAAGACATCTGGTTCTAATCACCTGTTAATTGCTAATGTTTGAAGAAACAGAGACTGTGCTGGACAGAGACTGCGCTGGGCAGAGACTGCGGTGGGCAGAGACTGTGCTGGAAAGACACTGTGCTGGACAGAGACTGTGCTGGACAGACACTGTGCTGGACAGAGACTGCGGTGGACAGAGACTGTGCTGGACAGACACTGTGCTGGACAGAGATTGCGGTGAACAGAGACAGTGCTGGAAAGCCACTGTGCTGGACAGACACTGTGCTGGACAGAGACTGCGGTGGACAGAGACTGCACTGGACAGACACTGTGCTGGACAGAGACTGCGGTGGACAGAGACAGTGCTGGACAGAGACTGTGCTGGAAAGCCACTGTGCTGGACAGACACTGTGCTGGACAGAGACGGTGCTGGACAGCCACTGTGCTGGACAGAGACTACGGTGGACAGACACCGTGCTGGACAGACACTATGCTGGACAGAAACTGTGCTGGACAGAGACTGCGCTGGACAGAGACTGCACTGGACAGAGACTGCACTGGACAGACACTGCGCTGGATAGAGACTGCGGTGGACAGAGACTGTGCTGGACAGAGACTGTGCTGGACAGAGACTGTGCTGGAAAGCCACTGTGCTGGACAGAGACTCCGATGGACAGAGACTGCACTGGACAGACACTGCGCTGGATAGAGACTGCGGTGGACAGAGACTGTGGTGGACAGAGACTGTGCTGGACAGAGACTGCAGTGGACAGAGACTGTGCTGGACAGAGACTGTGCTGGACAGACTGCAGTGGACAGAGACTGTGGTGGAAGAGACTGTGCTGGACAGAGACTGTGGTGTTAGAGACTGTGATGACTGGGTATCGTTCTGGGATAGAGACTTCGTGGACAGAGACCGCACTGGACAGACACTGTGCTGGATAGAGACTGCGGTGGACAGAGACTGCAGTGGACAGAGACTGTGCTGGACAGCCACTGTGCTGGATAGAGACTAAAAGGATGAGACTGTGCTGGACAGCCACTATGCTGGACAGAACTGTGCTGCTGGACAGAGACTGCGGTGGACAGAGACTGTGCTGGACAGAGACTGTGCTGGACAGAGACTGTGCTGGAAAGCCACTGTGCTGGACAGAGACTGGTGGTGGACAGACACTGTGTTGACAGACACTGTGCTGGACAGAGATCCGTGGATAGAGACTGCACTGGACAGACACCGCGCTGGATAGAGATCATGTGAAAGAGACTAAGGTGGACAGACACTTTCAGCTGATAGACACTGTGCTAGACAGAAACTGTGCTGGACAGAGACTGTGCTGGACAGAGACTGCAATGGACAGACACTGCGCTGGATAGAGACTGAGGTAGACAGAGACTGCAGTGGACAGAGGCTGTGCTGGACAGAGACTGTGCTGGACAGAGACTGCGGTGGACAGACACTGTGCTGGACAGACACTGTGCTGGACAGCCACTGTGCTGGACAGACACTGTGCTGGACAGAGACTGTGCTGGACAGACACTGTGCTGGACAGAGACTGTACTGGACAGAGACTGCGCTGTATAGAGATCAAGTGTGGACAGAGACTGCAGGACAGAGGCTGTGCTGGCAGAGACTGGCAGACAGAGACTGCAGTGGACAGAGGCTGTGCTGACAGACACTGCTGTTCTGACAGAGACTGCACTGGACAGACACTGCAGTGACAGAGACTGTGCTGACAGAGGACTCTCTGTGGTGGACAGAGACTGTGCTGACAGAAAGACCACCCGACAGAGACTGCAGTTGACAGACACTGTGCTGGACAGAGACTGCACTGGACAGACACTGCAGTGGACAGACACTGTGCTGGACAGAGACTGTGGTGGACAGAGACTGTGCTGGACAGAGACTGTGCTGGACAGAGACTGTGGTGTACAGAGACTGTGATGGACAGACACTGTGCTGGATAAAGACTGCAGTGGACAAAGACTGCGGTGGACGGAGACTGTGCTGGACAGACTGCGGTGGACAGAGACTGCAGTGGACAGAGACTGTGCTGGACAGAGACTGTGGTGGACAGGAGACTGTGGTGGACAGAGCTGTGATGGGACAGACACTGTGCTGATAAAGACTGCAGTGGTCAAAGACTGTGGTGACAGAGACTGTGGTGACAGAAATCATGCTAGATAAAGACTGGCGGGGCTGACAGAGATCATGCTGGACAGAGACTGCAGGGACAGAGATTGTGGTGATAGAGACTGTGGTGGACAGAGACTGTGTTGGATAATGACTGGGCGCTGGACAGAGACTGCAGTTGACAGAGACTATGGTGGACAGAGACCAGTGGCCAGAGACCGCGCTGATGAAGACTGGCGGTGGACAGACACTGTGCTGGACAGACACCACCTGGACAGAGACCATGTGGAAAGAGACAGGTTGACAGAGTCTGTGCTGGCCAGACACTGTGTTGATAAAGACTGGCGTTGACAGAGACTATGGTGGACAGAGACTGCAGTGGACAGACACTGCTGGACAGAGACTGTGCTGGACAGACTGCAGTGGACAGAGACTGTGGTGGACAGAGACTGTGCTGACAGAGACTGTGGTGTACAGAGACTGTGATGGACAGACACTGTGCTGACAGACTTCGGGTGGACAGAGACTGCACTGACAGACACTGTGCTGGATAGAGACCATGTGGATTAGAGACTGCAGTGGACAGAGACTGTGCTGACAGCCACCGTGCTGGATAGAGATCAGTTGGACAGACTGTGCTGACAGCCACTATGCTGGACAGAAACTGTGCTGGACAGAGACTGTGCTGGACAGAGACTGTGCTGGAAAGAGACTGTGCTGGACAGAGACTGTGCTGGAAAGCCACTGTGCTGGACAGAGACTATGGTGATTGACACTGTGTTGGACAGACACTGTGTTGACAGAGACCCGGTGGATAGAGACTGGGGCACTGGACAGACACCGCGCTGGATAGAGACTGCGGTGGAAAGAGACTAAGGTGGACAGACACTGTGCTGGATAGACACTGTGCTAGACAGAAACTGTGCTGGACAGAGACTGTGCTGGACAGAGACTGCAATGGACAGACACTGCGCTGGATAGAGACTGAGGTAGACAGAGACTGCAGTGGACAGAGTACGCTGGACAGAGACTGACAGAGATCATGCGGGACAGACACTGTGCTGACAGACACTGTGCTGGACAGCCACTGTGCTGACAGACACTGTGCTGGACAGAGACTGTGCTGGACAGACACTGTGCTGGACAGAGACTGTACTGGACAGAGACTGCGCTGTATAGAGACTGCGGTGGACAGAGACTGCAGTGGACAGAGGCTGTGCTGTATAGAGACTGCGGGACAGAGACTGCAGGACAGAGGCAAAGGGAGGACATCACTGGACAGAGACTGCACTGGACAGACACTGCAGTGACAGAGACTCAAAGTGGACAGACACTGTTCTGGACAGAGACTGCACTGGACAGACACTGCAGTGGACAGGAGACTGTGCTGACAGAGACTGTGGTGGACAGAGACTGTGCTGGCCAGACTGCACTGACAGACACTGCAGCTGACAGACACTGTGCTGGACAGAGACTGCAGAATTGGACAGACACTTGCGGACAGACACTGTGCTGGACAGACTGTGGTGGACAGATCTGCAGTGGACAGAGATCAAAGTGGACAGAGACTGTGGTGTACAGAAACTGTGATGGACAGACACTGTGTTGGATAAAGACTGCAGTGGACAAAGACTGGGCGTGTGGACGGAGACTGTGCTGGACAGACTGCGGTGGACAGAGACTGCAGTGGACAGAGACTGTGCTGGACAGAGACTGTGGTGGACAGAGACTGTGGTGGACAGAGGCTGTGATGGACAGACACTGTGCTGGATAAAGACTGCAGTGGACAAAGACTGTGGTGGACACAGAGACTGTAGGGACAGAAACTGGGCGCCAGATAAAGACTGCGCTGGACAGAGACTGCGCTGGACAGAGACTTCTGCAGGGACAGAGATTAGGTGGCTAGAGACTGTGGTGGACAGAGACCAAAGGATAATGACCGCGCTGGACAGAGGGACTGCAGTTGACAGAGACTGTGGTGGACAGAGGACTGTGGTGGACAGAGACTGCGCTGATAAAGACTGCGTGACAGACACTGTGCTGGGACAGACTGTTCTGGGACAGAGACTGCGTGGAAAGAGGACAGTGCTGACAGAGCCTGTGCTGGACAGACACTGTGCTGATAAAGACTGGCGCTGGGACAGACTGCAGAGAGAGACTGCAGTGGACAGGCACACCAGTGCATTGGGGAGACTGCACTGACAGAGATCAAGGGGGACAGAGCACTGTGCTGACAGAGATCAGACTGGACAGACACTGCAGTGGACAGACACTGCTGGACAGACACTGTGCTGGACAGAGATGGCAGTGGACAGAGAGACTGTGCTGACAGATCAGTACAGACTTCAGGACAGAGACTCATGATGGGACCGCATGGACAGACTGGTGTGTGACAGAGACTGCAGGGATGGAGACTGTGTTTAATGAGATCAGGACAGACACTGGGTGCTGATGGGGAATTGCAACTTGGACAGACACTGCAGTGGACAGACACTGTGCTGGACAGAGACTGTGCTGGACAGAGACTGTGGTGTACAGAGACTGTGATGGACAGACACTGTGATGGATAAAGACTGCAGTGGACAAAGACTGTGGTGGACAGAGACTGTGCTGGACAGACTGCGGTGGACAGGGACTGCAGTGGACAGAGACTGTGCTGGACAGAGACTGTGGTGGACAGAGACTGTGATGGAAAGACACTGTGCTGGATAAAGATTGCAGTGGACAAAGACTGTGGTGGACAGAGACTGTGGTGGACAGAGACTGCGCTGGACAGAGACTGCGCTGGACAGAGACTGCAGTGGACAGAGACTGTGGTGGACAGAGACTGCGCTGGGTAAAGACTGCGCTGGACAGAGACTGTGGTGGACAGAGACTGCAGTGGACAGAGACTGCGCTGGACAGAGACTGCAGTGGACAGAGACTGCGCTGGACAGAGACTGCAGTGGACAGAGACTGTGGTGGACAGAGACTGCAGTGGACAGAGACTGTGGTGGACAGACACTGCGCTGGAGTAGAGGCCTGCTTTGCTGAAATAAATTAGTGACTCATGATTGGTTCGGCAGCTCGTCTGTACATTAATGGACTTTAAAATGTGGGGACAATATATTTAAAAATGGATTTTTATTGCGTGCTTAAACAGTTTCATTAAAGTGAATTTGCGTAAATGTTAACAAACTTCTAATGACTAACATCGCTGAGTATTTCCAGGAAAGACATCAAAGGGTTTCAAATAAAAAGAACTACTTCCTCTTTGACATTATCTCTAAAGCAGTGACTGTAAAGGACGTCTATACTCATTTAACAGACGTATTTATAAGAGGACCTGCTTTGGGATGTTTTCTAAAACTACTGTAATTTCTTTAGATGCATGTTTGCTGCATAATGCCAAACATTAATTTGAGGAAGTGAATGGTTATATATATATATATTAACCTTGAGCCAGTGTGTGTGTGTGTGTGTTTGTGTACAGTATATGGAAATGGAAGAATTTTTTTTTTCTTCCGGATAATTTATGAACTGTGAAACCTTAAGCTGTTCAGATTTCAGGATATTAGCATACTTCCTGGAAACTCTGAACCTTTCAGCAGTAATCGCTCTGTCACAACATGTGGGAGTTCTTCAGAAAAGCAATAGATGCTGCATCATCTCTACTATCCAAATTTAAGAAGCCCTTTTAGATGAAACGGTCTACAGATCATGGACAAATGAGAGGCATCAAGTCCTGTTAGGATGACAAACAATGACCTGTTATGAGAAAGAAAAAATATACATTCATCCAAATTACTTTTCAAAAATGCTCTGCAGTGCAGAAGACAGGAGGAGAGAATTAAGCAGGACTTCTAGGCTTGCGTTCGTGACCTGGTCCCGAATGTGGACATCTGAGTGTTACATTAAGAACGTTCTTTATACAAGTTCAACGTTGAAGACGAGGACCGAAACACTCTACACAATATGATATACTTTGCCGATGTTCTGAACCATGGATAGAATATGGCATATATCAGTGGATTCACAGAGGAACTGATGAACATTAACCAGGTGAACACGGTCCACACCATGGATAAGCTGGTCAGGTTCTTCACCATCAGAGAGCTTAAATAAAAAGGAATCCAGAAAATCATATAAAAAAAGATTACAATTCCCAGAGTCCTCGCTGCTTTGGTTTCAGAAGTGCCTCCTGGGTTTTGTGAGACGTCGTTTTTGGCAGCTCTCACAGCTTTGGCCTGCCGTCTAGCCACATGGAAAACAATAGAATACAGGATCAGGATCACAGAGCAAGGGGTGATGAAAAAAATGAACGTCTCAGCAATCACCCAGGACTGCTTCACAAAGACAACGCACTCTCCTTCACATCTGGTGAACATCTGGGATGGAAGGAGATGCTCGTTGGAGTACATGTAGATAATAACATACACTAGACACCCACACCAGCCGAGAATGATGCACACAGACATTTTCGACACAGTGACTCGGCTTGGGTAGAGAAGAGGGTCGCTGATGGCAATGTATCGATCGACTGCGATGAAAACCAGGTTACAGAGAGATATCAGCACCAAGAGGCCGATGATTATTTTGGAAACGGAGCACGCCACTTTTCCAAAGTACCAACAGGAGTCAAAAAGCTGCATTATTTTTACAGGCATGACAACCAGTCCCACCAGAAGATCTGCCACAGCCAGAGAGAGGATGAGCAGGTTGGTTGGAGTGTGGAGCTGCTTGAAGTGAGAGATGGAGATGATCACCAGCAGGTTGAGGAACACGGTGCAGACAGAAACACAGGAGAGAAAAAAGTACAGAAATAAATTTCCTGGTCCTGCTCGGAGCTCCTTTCTGCAGGATGAGTTGTGGTCAGGAAAGCAGAACTGAACTGAGATGTTTTGTCTGAAGTTTGAATTATCCATCTGAAAAGGCAGCAGATTCCACCAGCAGATGTTGTCCAGTGCTGAAGTGAGTGGTTTGCACATCTTTTTAAACCTAAACATGAAACCTCCCACTGACATGTGAATGGCCAGCTTGTCTTCAACATCATGACTTTTAGCCTTACATCATTATTGCAGTGGTGAACAGATCTGAGGGCGGTACTGGTAGTACTGGTAGTACTGGTTCATGGCTGATAGTTCATCACACATAATGAAAGAAACTGCATAACAATCAACATAGAATAGAATAGAGTAATCTTTGGATTACGGTAGCTTCTATACTAAAGTGAAAGTGACTATTCTTGTCACTGTGAAACGCAGCACAACACAAGACAACGAAATTCAGCCTCTGCGTTTCACCCATACACACACATGCAGCAGGGGGCAGCTATTGAAAGCGCCCAGTGATGGGGACTGTACCTTGCTCAAGGGTATCTCCTACTGGTGAGGGAATCAAACTCACAATCTTCTGATCTAGGGCAACTCCCTCACCACTGCCCCACCACTGCCCCTGTCCTGTGGATGGATACTGTGCTCTTACTCAAGGAATCTGTTCAATAATTCACCAAACTATTTACTATTTTAAGTAAATATTTATTTACTACTCATTTTTAATTTTGAGCTGAATGTGTTTGGGCTTGAGAATGAAGACCTCCAAGACAAATTCCTGTAGAAAACATCACTGATGGATAGAACAACCAGATATTTGACCATGTAAATATTGATAGATCTGCAGAACCTGATGGAATTTCTCGACGTGATTTAAGAAATTTGCAGGACAGCTTAGCAGTTCAGACTAACTTTATGTGTGGGACTGCTGTCTGTCACTATGACTGGACGGAGGCACATTGCTGTGTAGGTTTGACTCGGGTGCCGCCAGGTTAACGGAGGATAACAAAGCGTCATATCTTCAGTGTTGTCCCATGAACCTGCCTCAACGACTATCGTCCCGTATAGTCGCACTCACACCCATCATCATGAAGTGCTTCAAGAGGCTGGTCATGAGGCACATCAAGTCCCAGATCCCCTCCTCACTAGACCCCCTGCAGTTTGCGTATCGTCCCAACCGCTCAACGGACGATGCAATCTCCACCACCCTCCATCTGGCCCTTTCTCATCTGGACAGAAAGGACAGTTACGTCAGAATGCTGTTCATCGACTACAGTTCAGCATTCAACACCATCATCCCTCAGCACCTGAGTGAGAAGCTGAGGCTGCTGGGCCTGAACACCTCCCTCTGTAACTGGATCCTGGACTTCCTGACTGGGAGACCCCAGTCAGTCAGGATCAGTAGCAGCACCTCCAACACCATCACACTGAGCACAGGAGCCCCCCAGGGCTGTGTGCTCAGCCCACTGCTGTTCACACTGATGACCCACGACTGTGCAGCCAAGCACAGCTCGGACCACATCATCAAATTCGCTGATGATACAACCGTGGTGGGTCTGATCAGCGGGGGAGACGAGGCAGCTTACAGAGAGGAGATACAAGAGCTAACGGACTGGTGCAGAACCAACAACCTGTCTCTGAACGTCGACAAGACTAAAGAGATGGTTATTGACTTCAGGAGATCACGTCGGGACCACACTCCACTTATCATCAACACCTCACCTGTGGAGATGGTCCAGAGCACCAAGTTTCTTGGCGTTCACATCACTGACAACCTCACGTGGTCCCTCAACACCAACTCCATCACAAAGAAAGCCCAGCAGCGCCTCTACTTCCTGCTCAGACTGAGGAAAGCCCATCTCCCACCTTCCATCCTCACCATCTTCTACAGAGGAACCATTGAGAGCATCCTGAGCGGCTGCATTACTGCCTGGTACGGGAACTGCAACGTCTTAGACCGCAAGTCCCTACAACGGGTAGTGAGAACAGCTGAGAAGATCATCGGGGTCTCTCTGCCCTCTGTACAGGACATTTTCACCGCTCGCTGCATCCGCAAAGCAACCAGCATTGTGGATGATCCCTCCCACCCATCCCACACTCTCTTCTCCCTCCTGCCATCCGGGAAAAGGTTCCGCAGCATACGGGCCTCCACTTCCAGGATGGGAAACAGTTTCTTCCCCCTGGCCATCAGACTGTTGAACTCCTAAACCGCCAATATCTGAACTCTTAAACCCAGTCCACTTTGTTGAACTCTTAAACCCAGTCCACTTTGTTGAACTATTAAACCCAGTCCACTTTGTCACCCTGTATTTATTTATTTATCTCATGTTGCACTCTTGCACTTTATCAATAACACCGCTCCACCACACTGCCACACTGTGATCTATCTGGGCTGCTTCGTTCCACAACACTGCAGCCCTCTACGGATGATTGTACTGTCTGTCGTGCCGTCTGTTGTTGTCTGTCTTGTCTTGCACTTGTTGCCCCGTCTTGTGTCTTATGTTGTCTTGTGTCTTGTCTTGTCTTGTGTTGTGTCTTGTCTTGTGTGTAGCACCAGGGTCCTGGAGGAACGTTATTTCGTTTCACTGTGTACTGTGTATATGGCTGAAATGACAATAAATCCTACTTGAACTTGAACTTGAACATATATAATAAAATATTTACAAAAATGTGAGGGGTGTACTCACTTTTGTGAGCTACTGTTTGTAGAATAATCTGCAAGATGGTCAAGAAAAATGAACAGGAAAAGGGTGTTTTATTGAGTTTCCCTACAAGTGAAAGTGACCATTCTTGTTATTGTGAGTACACGGCACGGCACACAGTGAGCCACAGTGAAATGACGCCGCTGCATTTAACCCACACAAACACGTGCAACAGCGGGCAGCTATTGAAAGTCCCGGGGAGCAGTGATGGTCAGGCGTGGCTCAGGGCAACCTGCTGGTCTGGGATTCAAACCCTTAGGCATCTGATGCTGGGGCCTAGTCCCTAACCACTAGGCCATTGCTGCCCCAAAAGCGTTTACAGAACATCATGCATTTGCTTTGTCACACTGTACCTAAACTATATTCACAAATGAGAACTGAAAGCTGCTGCATAATTAGAGCTTCTCTGATTTAATAAATGAGACAATAAATGTACAGAATCCATCTAATATTTCATAGAGAGGAGTATTAAAGGAATGATATGATTCTGTGCTTTTCTTTGTGTTACTCTACACACAAATCACTACGCACTATATCAACACACTGCTAACATGGTTTTGGTACAGGCAGATCTGCTGTGTCTTTAAAAGAATTGTTTAGTTGTCACTGATTCTTCCTCTCTGCAACTGTGTTGTTTTTTTTTTTAAGCAAATTGTAATTTCAGACAAACTGCTTTAATGGCTACAACCTGAGATGACTAACGTTACCTCAGTCTTTAGAGATCTTCAGCATGCAAATGAAACCCAGAAGATGAGGGCTGCAATATTCGACAAGTTACAATAAACTTTACCGAAACTCTGAACCAAGGATAGAAGATAGCATACAGCAGTGGGTTTACAGAGGAGTTAATATATATGAGCCAATTAAACACAGTCCAGACCATCGACACAGATGTGAAGCTTTCCACAGTCAGAGAGCTTAAATAGTATGGTATCCAACACGCTAGATACACAAAGATCAAAATGCCCAGCTTTTTTGCTGCTTTGGTTTCAGAAGATCTGGAAAGTCTTTCTCCATCTTTTTGTTGGACATTATTCCTTATAGCTCTCACAGCTTTAGCTTGATGCCTTGCCACATGGAAAATAATCAAATACAAGAGCATTATGATAAAGCAGGGGCCTAGAAATGAAACCACCATGTCAGCAATCACCCAGGAATACTTTATGACCAGCACACACTCTCCATAACAGCTTGTAGAAATCTGAGATGGAAGAAAATGGTCATTAAAGTAGAAAAATACAATTAAATAAAATGCAGCACAAGACCAGCCTAGAAAAATGAAAAACATGGTTTTAGGAACTGTGACTCTAGTGGAGTAAAGCAGGGGTTCACAGATAGCAATGTACCGATCAATTGCAATGAAAACCAGATTACAGAGAGAAACTACCACTGAGAGATCATTGAACAAAGGATAAACAGAACACGCCATTTCTCCCAGATACCAGCAGGAGTCTATCAGCTGCATTATGTTCACAGGCATAACGAACAGTCCCACCAGAAGATCTGCCACAGCCAGAGAGAGGATGAGCAGGTTGGTTGGAGTGTGGAGCTGCTTGAAGTGAGAGATGGAGATGATCACCAGGAGGTTGAGGAACACAGTGCAGACAGAAACACAGGAGAGAACAATGAACAATAATATGTATCCAGGTCCTGTTTGGACCTCCTTTCTGCAGGAAGAGTTGTTGCCTGGAAAGCAGAACTGAACTGAGATGCTTTGATTGTTGTCAGCCATCTGAAGCTGATCCACCTATGCAGCTCAGCTAAGCTTGGAGATTTGCCTTTGGGCATGATGCTTTATATCTAGTCTGGACCCTCCCACTGATGAAGGAGGGACTTGTTTCTCCTCCACTCATCTACCATACATTGTTGGAGCCAAATGAAGGTTGCCAAAGTAGATAATGACATCATCCACATAGGCATTGTATTTGAATTGAATGTTTAGGTATAACATGAAAACCAATCGCCTTATCTTGTGAAGGTCACCCTTCAGCCAAAAAAGAGACTCTGGAGACTTTGTAAAGGGAGTCAACATCTTGACCTCTTTGTAATGTTCTTCTAACCTTTCCTAAACAATTTGAACAACATGGCTTTTGAGAGTTATGGGGACGGTACCTTGTTCAATGGTACCTCAGGGCAACCTACTGGTCTGGAATTCAAACCCATAATCTTCCGATCCGGGGCAACTCCCTAACCACTAGGCCACCACTGCCCCTGTCCTGTGGATGGATACTGTGCTCTTACTCAGGGAATTTGTTCAATAATTCACCAATCTATTTACTATTTTTAGTAAATGTTTATATACTACTCATTTTTCATTTTGAGCTGAATGTGTTTGGGCTTGAGAATAAAGACCCCAAAGACATACTCTAGTAGAAAACATCACTGATGGATTAAACAACCGGATATCCATCCATCCATTATCTGCCGCTTGTCCCAAACGGGGTCGCGGGAGAGTGCTGGTGTCCAACCCAGCGCACACAGGGCGAGGACGGGGGACGCACCCTGGACAGGTCGCCAGCCCATCGCAGACAACCGGATATTTGACCATGTAAATATTCATAGATTTGCAGAATTTCTAGACGTGATTTAAGAAATCTGCAGGACAGCTTAGCAGTTCAGACTAACTTTGTGTGTGGGGCTGCTGTCTGTCACTGTGACTGGAGGGAGGCTCGTTGCTGTGCCTGCTACTGCCATCGGTCCTGGGATCACTGGGCTGAGGAGAGAGACATGAAATGTGGATGGTACATGCATATACAAGAGTAAATTCAAATGGTACTTGACAAGGTTGATCTGGGATTTTATAAATACAAAAAAATGGGGGGGTCAGCTTCCTGCAGTGAAGCCATAGGTTGAGGTTACAGGTGGAGATCCATACCTTGTGAAAACACTGGATCCTTCCTCTGGTTTCTATCCACTTGCAATCTAAACCGGGCCACTGCCCATTGTGAGCTCTTTCTCAAACATGCTCCACTCTATAAAACCAATAATGGATTGATTTTTTAGAGTACTCTGCCCAATAAAGAAACTCAGGCCGGTCATGCTGCTGGTGATAACAATATGACCGCAGGAATTTACTGAGGTCATGCAAGATTCTTTCTGCCTAGCCATTAGTTTGGGGATGATAGCCAGACATGAAGGTGGTCATAGTCCTGAGGTATCTGAGAAACACCCTCCATACGTAAACTGGGGGCAAGGGTCAGAGAGGATGTCCACTGGGAGTCTGTAAAACCCAAACACATTCTAGAACAGTGCCTCTGGTATTCATAGGGCAGAGGGGAGAGTAGAATATGGAGAGTAGAATAGCAGCAGAGAAACCCAGCCACTAGGGATGCACAAGCCAGTGTATTTCATGCATTTTGTTCCGGGTCCCAAGCCCGGGTAAATGGGGAGGGTTACGTCAGGAAGGGCAAGTGTAAAACTTTGCCAAATCAATAGGCGGACAACTATGCAGAATTCCATACCAGATCGAGGCCTGGGTTAACAACGACCGCCTCCAGTGCTGTTAGCCTACAGGGTGCTGGTGGAAATTGGACTACTGTTGGCCAAAGGAGAGAAGAGGAGGAAGGCATGTCCAGATGGAAAAGGAGAGAAAGAAGGAGAGGAGAGTGGAAGTGAGGGTAGGGTACTAAGGCCAGGTGTACTGGAGGAGGGTTTAAACTGTTCTACCATGCTGTGGATGGAAGGAGGAATGGGGTAGGTGTTATCCTGAAGGAAGAGTATGTGGAGAGTGTTTTGGAAGTGAAGAGGGTGTCAGGGAGGGTGATGAGTTTGAAGCTGGAAGTTGAAGGTGTGATAATGAATGTTGTCAGTACTTATGCTCCACAAGTTGGGTGTAAGATGGAAGAGAAGGAAAGATTCTGGAGTGAGTTAGATGAAGTGAAAGAAAGTGTACCCAGGGGAGAGAGAGTGATGATTGGTGCAGATTTTAATGGTCATGTTGGTGAAGGGAACAGAGGTGATGAGGAGGTGATAGGTAGGCATGGTGTCAAGGAGAGGAATGCTGAAGGTCAGATGGTTGTAGATTTTGCAAAAAGGATGGAAATGGCTGTAGTTAGTACTTATTTTAAGAAGAGGAAATGGAGAAGAAGAAGACCAAAGAAGAGGTTTATGGATGTGGTGAGAGAGGACATGGAGGTGGTCGGTTTGAAGCAGGAAGATGCAGAAGACAGGAAGAAATGGAGGCAGTTGAAACACTATGGCGACCCCTAAACTGGAGCAGCCGAGAGAAAAAGAAGAAGAATAGCAGCAGAGAGTAGCAGATAGTAGTTTTGTCTAACAAGCTCTGTAATGGGGATGGTCAAGCGTACCTCAGGGCAACCTGGTCTGGAATTCAAACCCATATGCACCTGATGATGGGGCCTAGTCCCTAACCACTAGGCCATTGCTGCCCCAAAAAGCTATTACAGAACATTATGATGATCCAAGATGGCGGCACGGTAACACGCAGCGGCCACTCTGGGGTCCAAACTTTGCTGTTAAAGTCTGTAAAAAAGCCTTTCATCTGACTACTTTTCACCATAAGAGTCGCACATGAGCATCACATCTGTGAATGCTCTTAAATATAACCGTCAAACACTGCAGGAGCTCAGGATTCAGCCAGGATACAGTCTTCCAGCGACTCTCCGAACAGTCCCCGAGATCGCCTGTTGTACGTGGCCGACTGAGATGACATCGGAAGCGGTGTGAGAGGAAACAGAAATGCGGCACGACTCCAGCTGAACACCCAGCGTGAGGACAGAGACTGCTGTGTTTTTGTTTTTATGGAGACATGGCTCAGCGACAGTGTTCCGGACACCACCATCCAACTCGCTGGACTCTCCGCGTTTCGCTTGGACAGAAACTCCACTCTGACTGGCAAGACTCGCGGAGGGGGCTGTGTGTTTACATCAACACAATGGTGTGCGAACGTTGTGCTGGTATCGACTCATTGTTCAACACTGCTGGAGGTCCTGACAGTCAGGTGCAAACCGTTTTATCTGCCCAGGGAGTTCTCTACAGTGTTTATTACGGCGGTCTACATCCTACCCAGCGCTAGCGCTAACAGCGCTAATGCTAACAGCGCTAATGCTAACAGCGCTAATGCTAACAGCGCGCTGGCTGAACTTTATGGAGTTAAACCACCATCCAGACGGACTGTTTATTGTTGCCGGAGATGTCAGTCATGCAAATCTCAAGTCAGAGTTTTACACGTTTCCATCAACATGTGGGCTTTGCAACGAGGGGGGAAAACACGCTGGACTGTGTTTACACATACATGGCCGGCGCGTACAGAGTGGAGCCCCGCCCCCACCTCGGACACTCAGGCCACATCTCTGTCCTGCTGATCCAGCGTACAGGCCCATCGTCAGGCATGTGAGGCCCACCCTGAAGAAGGTAAAGACCTGGCCCACAGGAGCCATCTCTGCTCTTCAGGACTGCTTCGAACGCACCAACTGGGACATGTTTAAGGAGCTGCAACCTATGGTGACTCCATCAACCTGGAGGAGTACACAGCTTCAGTGACTGGCTACATCAGCAAGTGCATTGAGGATGTTACTGTCTCCAAGTTCATCATCACACGACCCAACCAGAAGCCATGACTGCAGAGGTGCGGAGACTCCTGAGAACCTGGGACAAGGCCTTCAAGTCAGGGGACGAGGCCGCCCTAAGAACAGCAAGGGCAAACCTGTCTCGGGCCATCAGAGCAGCAACCGAGCTCACGCACAGAGAATCCATGACCACTTCAGAAACACCAGTAACACGCGGCACATGTGGCAGGGCATCCAGGCCCTCACCAACTACAGGACATCTCCACCTGCCTGTGATGGTGACTCCTCCCTCCCAGATGTGCTGAACTGCTTCTACGCACAGTTTGAAGCAGCGAACGACACGATAATGAGGAAGACCACCCCTCCTCCAAACGACCAGGTTCTCTGTCTGACCACAGCCGAGGTGAGAAGATCACTTCTCAGAGTCAATCCATGGAAAGCTGCCGGTCCAGACAATATTCAAGGTCGTGTGCTCAGAGGATGTGCAGAACAGCGTGGTGGGTCTGATCAGCGGTGGAGACGAGGCAGCTTACAGAGGAGATACAAGAGCTGATGGACTGGTGCAGGACCAACAACCTGTCCCTGAACGTTGACAGAACTAAAGAGATGGTTGTTGACTTCATGAGACCACATCGGGACCACGCACCACTTTTATCAACACCTCATCCTGTGGAGATGGTCCAGAGCACCAAGTTTCTTGGTGTTCACATAACTGACAACCTCACATGGACCCTCAACACCAACCCCATCGCTAAGAAAGCCCAGCAGCGTCTCTACTTCCTGCGCAGACTGAGGAAAGCCCATCTCCCACCTTCCATCCTCACCATCTTTTACAGAGGAACCATTGAGAGCATCCTGAGCGGCTGCATTACTGCCTGGTATGGGAACTGCAACGTCTTAGACCACAAGTCCCTACAACGGGTAGTGAGAACAGCTGAGAAGATCATCAGGATCTCTCTGCCCTCTGTACAGGACATTTTCACCACTCGCTGCATTGTGGATGATCCCTCCCACCCATCCCACAATCTCTTCTCCCTCCTGCCATCCGGGAAAAGGTCCCGCAGCATACGGGCCTCCACTTCCAGGATGGGAAATATTTTCTTCCCCTGGCCATCAGACTCTTAAACTCTTAAACCGCTAATGTCTACTCAGTCCATAGAATAGAATACACTTTATTGTCATTGTACAATGTACAACGAAATTGGGGGTGGGTGGGTTCCCCACCCACTTCAGTGCATTATTTTAATAAAGTTAAAGATAGATAAAAAATAGATTAAAAATAAATAAATAAATAAATGAATAAATAAAAACAAACACATGTATAAATATATATATATATATATAAATAAAAGCAAAAACACAATAAAAGAAACACAGACATTTTAAACCAGATATTTTTAACCAGATTTAAAGTGCTGTGTGCATGTGTGTTGGTGGTGTTTGGAGCATGGGGGGTGCTATTGAGTTACTGAGTGTTTAGAGTTCGAATGGCCCAAGGAAAAAAACTGTTTTTAAATCTAGTCGTGTGTGACTTGATGGATCTGTAGCGCCTGCCTGAAGGCATCAGTTCAAGCAGATGATGGGCGGGATGTGAAGAATCTGTAATGATGGCTTTAGTTTTCTTGCGGCAATGAGATGTGGATATTTCAGATATGGATGGTAAGGGGCAGCCGATAATTTTTTGTGCAGCATTTATAACCCCCTGCACAGCCTTCCTGTTCTCAATTGTGGAACCTGTATACCACACTCCCAAACAGTATGTTAGTACACTCTCCACAGAAGAGTGATAGAAGGCCAGCAGCAACTTCATGTCCAGCTTGTTTTTCCTGAGGACACGCAGGAAGTATAATCGCTGTCGAGCCTTCTTAACTAAAGCTTTTGTGTAGTGAGTCCAGGAAAGGTCAGCTGAGATGTAGGTGCCCAGAAACTTGAGGCTAGTGACAATTTCCACACATTCTCCGTCAATGAGCAGAGGGATGTGGTCATGCTTATGCTTCCTGAAGTCCATGATTAGTTCTTTGGTTTTGAGGACATTCATTGACAGATTGTTCTCTGAGCACCAGAGGGACAGTTTCTCCACCTCAGCCCTGTATGCTGTCTCATCTTCATCTGAGATGAGCCACACCACAGTGGTATCATCTGCATATTTGATGATGGTGTTTGTTGGGTGGGTTGAAGTGCAGGCGAAGGTGTACAGGGCGTACAGTAGAGGGCTCAGCACACAGCCCTGGGGAGAGCCGGTGCTTAGTGTGAGTGCGGAAGAGAGGTGATGCCCAAGTCTGACGGATTGAGGACGGTGTGTGAGAAATTGTTTTATCCATCTGCAGGTGGGAAGGGGGATCTGTAAGAGCATTACTTTATTGATTAGAATGTCCGGGATGAGTGTGTTGAACGCTGAGCTGTAGTCCACGAAGAGCATCCTCACGTAGCTGTTCCGGTTCTCCAGGTGACCGAGTGCTTTGTGTAGCGTGACAGCGATGGCATCTTCGGTCTGTAGGCAAACTGGTAGGGATCCAAGGTGGGAGGAAGGCAGTTTCTGATGTGCTGATTACAGACGTGAGAGCTATGGGTCTGTAATCATTGAGACTGTCTATGGCAAGTCTTTTGGGGACGGGAATGATGGTGGAGGCCTTCAGGCATGTGGGTACCATGGCGAGAGTCCGAGACAGGTTGAACAGCTTGGTGAGGATCCCTGTCAACTGGTCTGCACATGCCGTGACCACTGCCCCTGGGGTGCCATCAGGTCCAGCAGCTTTCCTGGGGTTTACTGCCCTCAGGGTTTTCTTCACCTTGTGCTCTTGGAGAGAGAGAGGGTGGGGGTCACAGTTGCTAGGATCAAAGGGGGGCAGCGGATGCTGGATTGACCTGATCTCAAAGCGGGCATAATAGTTATTCAACTCCTCTGCCAGTGTGCTGCTACTGTTGGAGGGTGAGGGACTCCGTCCTCTATAGTTGGTAAGGGCCTGGATGCCCTTCCACATCTGCCGTGGGTTGTTATTCAACAGATAGCCCTCCATCTTCCCCCTGTAGGCCTCCTTTGCCAGATGGATGCCTCTTCTCAGGTTAGCTCTGGCAGTGCTGTACAGTGAGCTGTCCCCACTCCTGAAGGCTGAGTTTCATGCTCTTATTAGGTCCTGAACATCTCTCGTCATCCAGGGTTTCCTGTTTGGAAAAACCCAGACACGTTTGTTTACTGACACGTTCTCTACACAGTTCCTTATGTAGAAGAGGACAGTCTCTGTGTGTGTCTCCAGGTCCTGATGTTCAAAGATGTTCCAGTCAGTACGAGCAAAGCAGTCTTGTAACTGAAGGAGGGCATTTCCAGGCCAAGTTTTAATGGTCAATGTCTTTGGGTGTACTTGTTTCCTTTGTGGAGTGTAGGCTGGGATCAGGAGCAGGGAAAGGTGATCAGATTGTCCCAGGTGGGGGAGGGGTGTTCCTCTATAGGCATGCTTAATGTTGGAGTAAACATGATCCAGTGTCTTTTCCCCCCTAGTAGCACACTTAACATGCTGATAGAAATTAGGGAACACTGTCCGAAGGCATGCTTGATTAAAGTCCCCCGCTATTATATGGACCCCGTCAGGATGAGCCCGCTGTTGTTTGTTTAGTATGCGTTGAAGCTGGCTTAGCGCTGAGCTAACATTAGCATCTGGCAGGATATAAACAGCAGTAACGATGATCACTGTTATCTCCCTCGGCAGATAGAATGGTCTGCACTGAACAGACATGGCCTCTAGGTCCGGCGAGCAGTGGCTGTCTATTTTCCTGCTATTAAAACACCAGTTCTCCAGCACGTACACACAGAGTCCACCTCCCCTGCTTTTACCAGAGGCTTCGCTGCGATCCTGGCGGTGTGTGGTGCGGCCTGCTAACTCCACCGTAGCGTCGGGGATTCGCGGGTGTAGCCAGGATTCTGTTATAATCATCAAACAACACTCCCGTATGAGGCAGTTGTAGGCGATCTGTGATTGTAGCTCATCCATCTTGTTTGCGAGGGATCTGGCGTTAGTGAGGTACAGAGATGGTAGTGGGTTTGTGCGGATGTTACCGTAGCCGAGCCAGCAGTCCAGCTCTACATCCCCGTTTTTGCTTCCTCTCTCTGCGCCGCCTCCATCGCCTGCTAAGTCCGATACCGATCCACGGAGCTCCCGGCGGTCTCTGTAACTCCGCTGGTATATTAAAAGTCTGTTTAAAAGTGTATGTTGTGCCAGTTATTGCAGTGTTAAACTGAAGTCCGATTTCAATCAGGTCCCTTCGGCTGTAGATAACGTGTGCAAGAGACCCAATAAAGAGGTGCAAAAAGTACAAGAAAATAAAATAAAAATAGGGAAAAATGCATTGGCGTGGGGAGCCTCCAGCCGCTGCGTCCGTGCGCACCACCATCTTGCTTAGGACATCATGCATGAGATCATTATCATTATCTATTTATTTATTTATTGTTGCACTCTGCACTTCAATAATAACGCTCCTCCGCCACACTGTTACACTGCAATCAACCTGGGCTGCTTTGTTCTAGAACACTTGGGCCCTCTTATGGATTTGTCTGCTGTTCTGTCTGTTGTTGTCTGTCTTGTCAGCACTTGTTGTCCTGTTTTGTGTTTTATGTTGTGTCTTCTGTTGTCTTGTGTCTTGTGTGTAGCACCAGGGTCCTGGAGGAACGTTATTTCGTTTTGCTGTGTACTGTGTATATGGCTGAAATGACAATAGAATCTGTATTAAAGGAATTAAATGATTCTGTGCTTTTCTTTGTGTTACTCTACACACAAATCACTACGCACTATATTGACACACTATTCACATGGTTTTGGTACAGGTAGATCTGCTATGTCTTAAAAAGAATGATTTAGTTGTCATGGATTCTTCCTCTTTGCAACTGAAATATAATAAAAAGATAATAACACAAGGGCCTAGAAATGAAACTACAATGATCAGGAATGACCACTCAGACATACTTCATGACCAACACACACTCTCCATAACATCCAAAAGAAATCTGAGATGGAAGAAAATGGTCATTAAAGAAGAAATACATTATGGCATAGAAGGCAGAAGATTACCAGTCAGTCATTTTCTGCCGCTTGTCCCAAACAGGGTCGCGGGGGAGTGCTGGAGTCCATCCCAGCTCACACAGGGCAAAGGATGGGGGACACACCCTGGACAGGTCGCCAGCCCATTGCAGGGAGGAGCGTGAAGGGGACGGCACCTTGCTCAAGGGTACCTCAGCCTCTTTGCAACTGTTTTTTTTTAAAGCAAATTGTCATTTCAGACAAACTGTTTTAATGGCTACAACCACATTTGTAGGGATTTCACGAAAAGCAAATTTGGATGCAGGCATTCAACAATTTAAGACCAAGAACAAGTAAACAGAAGCGCGGTAGAAAAGGAGAGATAAGTCACTGTACTCTTCACAAAAATCAATGCATAATGCTTTACAGAATCTTATTCAGATGTTCCATCATGTTTCATCTTTTCTGACTGAGATGAGCAATAAAGGCAATACACTTCTACAGTGCTGCGCAATATTTATTATAATAACAATCTCCTAAATGTGGGCAGTGACTAAAGTTATCTCAGTCTTTAGAAATCATGCAAGTGAAACCCAGAAGATGAGGACTGCAATATTTGACAAGTTACAATAAACTTTACTGAAACTCTGAACCAAGGATAGAAAATAGCGTACAGCAGTGGGTTTACAGTGGAGTTAATGTATACGAGCCAGTTAAACACAATCCACACCACCGACACAGATGTGAAGCTTTCAACAGACAGAGAACTTAAATAGTACGGTATCCAACACGCTAGATACACAAAGATCAAAATGCCCAGCTTTTTTGCTGCTTTGGTTTCAGAAGATCTGGAAAGTCTTTCTCCATCTTTTTGTTGGATATTATTCCTTACAGCTCTCACAGCTTTAGCTTGACGTCTTGCCACATGAAAAATAACTAAATACAAGACAATTATAACAAAGGAAGGGCCTATTAAAGAAAGCACCATGTCAGTAATCACCCAGTAATATTTTATGACCAGCACACACTCTCCATAACAGCTTGTAGAAATCTGAGATGCAAGAAAATGATCATTAAAGTAGTAAAATATAATTAAATAGAGTGCAGCACATGACCAACCTAGAAAAATGACAAATATGGTTTTAGAAACCGTCATTCTACTGGGATAAAGCAGGGGGTCACAGATAGCAATGTACCGATCAACTGCAATGGAAACCAGGTTACAGAGAGAAGCTATCACTGAGAGATCATTGAACACTGGAAAAACAGAACATGCCACTTCTCCCAGATACCAGCAGGAGTCTATCAGCTGCATTATGTTCACAGGCATAACGAACAGTCCCACCAGAAGATCTGCCACAGCCAGAGAGAGGATGAGCAGGTTGGTTGGAGTGTGGAGCTGCTTGAAGTGAGAGATGGAGATGATCACCAGCAGGTTGAGGAACACAGTGCAGACAGAAACACATGAGAGAAGAATGAACAAAAAGATGTATCCAGGTCCTGTTCGGACCTCCTTTCTGCAGGAAGCGTTGTTGTCAGGAAAGCAGAACTGAACTGAGATGCTTTGATTGTTGTCAGCCATCTGAAGCTGATCCACCCATGCAGCTCAGCTAAACTTGGAGATTTGCCTTTGGGCATGATGCTTTATATCTAGTCTGGACCCTCCCACTGATGAAGGAGGGACTTGTTTCTCCTCCACTCATCTACCATACATTGTTGGAGCCAAATGAAGGTTGTCAAAGTAGATAATGACATCATCCACATAGGCATGGTGTTTGAATTGAACGTTTAGGTAATAGATTAAAACCACTCACCTTATCTTGTGAAGGTCACACTTCACCCTAAAAAGAGACTCTGGAGACTTTGTAAAGGGAGTCAACATCTTGACCTCTTTGTAATGTTCTTCTAACCTTTCCTAAACAATTTGAGCAACATGGCTGTTGAGAGTGATGGGAATGGTTCCTTGCTTAATGGTACCTCAGGGCAACCTACTGGTCTGGGATTCAAACCCATGATCTTCTGATTCTGGGGCCTTGTCTCTAACCACTAGATCACTGCTGTCCCACAGGCTAGATTCCCATATGGAGCAACCTAAGACAAAATGAGAAACCTTTATTTTCACTCTGCAAATACAATGATATCATTGTCCCCTTGTAGGGTAACAGGTCCGGGCGGTGTTGTAGGCCTCGGAATGTCCATTTGGAAAGCACTGTCACAAGTCATTAGCAGGATCTGGACTACACTGTTCATCCAGGGTTTCCTTGTTAGAGAATTAACAAATACTCTTTGCAATGATGACATACATACAATCACACCTAGTGGCAATATGACATCTCCAAACCACTTCTAGTTCATATCCTCAATTAATTAATAAAAAAAAAAAAACTAAATCAAAAGGAACTCAACATTTTCTTTACAGAAATACTATCCATCCATTATCTGCCGCTAGTCCCAAACAGGGTCGCGCTGGTGTCCAACCCAGTGCACACAGGGCGAGGATGGGGGACGCACCCTGGACAGGTCGCCAGCCCATCGCAGGGAGGAGCGGGACGGGGACGGCACCTTGCTCAAGGGTACCTCAGGGCAACCTATTGGGAAAGGGATCGAACCTCTGATCCTCCAATCATGCGGCTGACACCCTAACCACTAGGCCACCGCTGCCCCTTACAGAAATACTAACGTTTTCAAATACCTCTGAACCAAACACATTACAGGATTTTTTTAATTTGGTTCCTAGCATGATACCCTAAGAGAAAAGGGGAATAGGTTTTAGATGTAGTCAAATTTCAAGCAATTTTCTTTTTTTTAAAAAACTCAAGTTAATGTCCCATTCGACCTAAATGTAATCAAACAGTAAGTTGCTAGGGGACAAGTGGGACTAGGTGTCACATGAGAGGTGTGATTTGGGCACGGTAGAGGGTGCTCTGTTCTGACTGAGCACACCTGAGCACAGGTGTGCTTCATTGGGGCTGCTATTTAAGCCCCGATGAGTCAGAACAGAGTGCGGCTCATTCCTTAGGCTAAGCCTACATGGAATGGTGGTTTTGGTAACACTTGGTAATCTGGTAATTTGGTTTAGGCAGCAGTTCCTTGGTTCTTGGTTTGAGTTAGAACTGCAGTCCTTGGATCTTGTTTTTGTAACAAAGGATAATAAAGCTATGTTCCGAACTCCTGGCTCTGCGTTGGCATCCACGCGATGGCGGCTCATTTCTGTAACGGTGGCGGGGTGCGGGACCAAAACCACCATACCGTGTAGGCTTAGCCTAACGAATGAGCCGCGCTGTGTTCTGACTCATCGGGGCTTAAATAGTCAGCCCCAATGAAGCACACCTGTGCCTTCATGAGCTCAGGTGTGCTCAGTCAGAACAGAGCACCCTCTACCGTGCCCAAAACACACCTCACGCGTGACACTAGGGAGTAAGGTGTATAGCAATGTAGAGGAGTTTAGACTTATTGGCATAAACAGGCCATCTGTGTTGTTAACAGAATAAGATTCAATGATAAGATTCAAAAATTGTGCTTTTCTGAGCAGATTATGACGCTGGAGTTGTTGGAGTGTTCAGTAAATGAAGGAAAATCATTGAAAAGGTCACCTCACTGTGAATTCCAGTTGCAGAGAGGAATGCGCTGACTGTTTTGACAGCATCCCTAGCAGTTTCTTTCCATTAGTACCCAGCCTTTCTAGGGGTAGTGGGGAGTGTTTGGGAAAGAGGACAATCTGGGCTGTCTTGCTAAAAGGACTTCACTGCTCCTGTAATGATGTGGAAACCTTGAATGGAGGCACTGGGAGGAAGAGCCTACCTGTTCTAAACCCTGGTGGTGCTTCTTTATTGCACTTCTGTGAAAGACTCAGATTGTCCTGAATGAACGCTATGTTTGAGCATAAGGGATCTCATAATTGTGCGCATCACTTGAGCTCCTTAGCCCAAAGGTCAATGATTTTATTAGCCATGTGGTCATTCAGATAGAAAACAGATGCTCGGCTTTTTGGCTACGATCAAGTGTAGCATCTGTTCCTATTAGTTTAATATCCGGAACGTCCTTTATATGAGGACCCCTATTAAATGGATTTTTAGAACAGGGAGATGGGAAAGGAGCTTGCTACGTCTGCCCCATGCATGGGCCTGGTATTGCAGTATCTCCAGGAATGGTGGGACAGTGGTGGCCTGGTGGTTAGGCTCCTGGCTCCTGTATCAAAAAGTTTGGGATTTGAATCCTCTACTGATATGCTGCCCTGAGGTATCACAGAGCAAGGTACCATGCCCCTCACTGCTCACCAGGTACTGGACACGAGTGGATGAGCAGGTTGGTTGGTGAGAGATAGAGCTGCTTGAAGTGAGAGATTGAGATGATCACCAGTAGATTCAGTAACACAGTGCTGACAGAAACACTTGAGAGAAAAATGAACAATAATATAATTCCGGAGCCTCCTCTAACCTCCTTTCTGAGGACCCTGTCTGTAGGTTCTTCAACTTACACTTGTCCCTGTTTCTGCTGGAAGTTGGGCGCGTGGAGGTGGATGAGGGTGGTCACCATTGGTTGTTCCATACAGTGTGAAATGGACAGATAGCCTAGTCTGATACAGTGTTGACAGTCATTCAGACATTTAATCTATAATGGCTTAAAATAACACATTTCTCAGATTCATCACCAGCAGTGGAAAAGAAATGCATACATTTACTGATTATATATCAGTTTTCACATAACGTTTTATGGAGAAGTTTTAAAAGAGGGTTTATCTTCATGAATAATCACTGTTGTAGCAAATCCACTCATTAAACAGCATTGATGTATCTGTCACAAAAATCAACATATGAACTGTTTGAATAAGTTTCAAAACAAACTCCAGAAACCATGATACTCTCCTGACTGTGGACGATGACTGAATCATCTCACCCTTAGAGACTCTTCACTATACAGGTGGAACCCTGATGATGAAGACTGAAATATTCTACAAGTTACAATAAACTTCACTGAAACTCTGAACCAAGGATAGAAGATAGCGTACAGCAGTGGGTTTACAGAGGAGTTAATATAAACCAGCCAGCTCAACACAGTCCACACCATCGACAAAGATGTCAAATTTTCAACAGTCAGAGAGCTTAAATAGTACGGTATCCAACACACTAGATACACAAAGATCAAAATGCCCAGCTTTTTTGCTGCTTTGGTTTCAGAAGATCTGGAAAGTCTTTCTCCATCTTTTTGTTGGATATTATTTCTTACAGCTCTCACAGCTTTAGCTTGACGTCTTGCCACAAGAAAAATAATTAAATACAAGACAATTATAACAAAACAGGGGCCTAGAAATGAAATCACAATGTCAGCAATCATCCAGGAATACTTAACAACCACCACACACTCTCCATAACAGCCTGCAGAAATCTGAGATGTTAAAAAATGGCCATTAAAATAGAAAAGGATACTGATGTAGAATACAGCACATGACCAGCCTAGAATTATAAACAATGTGGTTTTAGGAACTGTGATTCCAGAGGGATAAAGTAGAGGATCACAGATAGCAATGTACCGATCAAGTGCAATGAAAACCAGATTACAGAGAGAAGCTGACACTGAAAGTTCATTGAAAACTGGAAAAACAGAACACGCCACTTCTCCCAGATACCAACAGGAGTCTATCAGCTGCATTATGTTCACAGGCATAACAAACAGTCCCACCAGAAGATCTGCCACAGCCAGAGAGAGGATGAGCAGGTTGGTTGGAGTGTGGAGCTGCTTGAAGTGAGAGACGGAGATGATCACCAGCAGGTTGAGGAACACAGTGCAAACAGAAACACAGGAGAGAAAAATGAACAGAAATGTAGCTCCAGAGCCTTCTCTGACCTCCTTCTTGCAGGATGCATTGTTGTCAGGAAAGCAGTACTGAACTGAGAGGTTCTTCCTGTAGGTTATGTTCTCCATTTGAATCCAGCACAGATCTACCATCTGTATCTGATCCTCTTGAGCTCTTCAGTAAAACAAGGTGATTTGTTGGTTTGGTGTGTTAATTTATACCCTCATATGAACCCTCCCACTGATGAGTGAGAGACGTTTTTGTCTTCCACATCAGCCACTCATCTGCTGTCAAGTGCTTGTAATTGACAGTTAGTTGAAAAGTGCAATAGAGATGGTGATAAATATATAAGTAATTCTAAAGACGTAGACGAACAAAATACATTCTCTGCATTTGACCCAGACACTAATTCAGCAGGGGGCAGCCATATCCAGCGCACGGGTAGCAGTGATTGAGATGGTACCTTGCTTGTGGGTATCTCAGGGAAACCTACTGGTTTAGAGTTTAAACCCACCTTCCGATACTGGGGACTGGGGATATTTTCTAATCACTAGTCCACTGCTGCCATAAACAATTGCAAGGAACCAAGAAGATGCTCTGAAAGAACAACATTTTTGATTTAAAGATAAAACACTTCATTTTTCATCAGATTCGTTACTGTTTCCAGATAACAGATAACCAGTCCACCGCAAGGTGGGTACTCATACCTAGGAGACAATTTAGTGTCTCCAATCCACCTGACATGAAATTTGGATGATGGGAGGAAACTGGAGCTCCTGGAGGAAACACACAGAAAACGAGGACAACATGTCCACTCCACACTGAAAGGTCCCACCTGGGAATTGAACCCAGGACCAAAGATTTATAAAGCATGACAAGCAACAGCACTGCAGTCAACTATACATTAATCAGCCTGGGCACCATCTACAATTTTTAGGGTATGAGGAAACACAGGAACCCAGAAAGTTATGCTGTTTAAGGTGATCGAGAATAATCAGGAACTGCCAGTATAAGTAAGACATGAGTGCCACCCAATCAGTTCCCCCATGTGCAAAACTTATGAGATTATATTCAGACAGGATTGGTTTATTGTTGTCAGCATCACTTAAATTCAGCTGTTTTGTGAGTTTATATATGTCTTGTTAATACCTGGATCTCATGGCAGGTGTCCTGAGGCAGGTTCTCATCAGGAAAGCAGAGAGTCAGACTCCCCAGGTAGGGGTTGTGGGGTTTCCTATGTTTCATTTTCAGTCAGTCAGTCATTTTCTGGGCCGCTTGTCCTAATCAGGGTCGTGGGGGGGTGTTGGAGTCCATCCCAGCTCACACAGGGCAAAGGACGGGGACACACCCTGGACAGGTCGACAGCCCATCGCAGGGAGGATGTTTAATTTTAAAACATTATAAGAGAAGATGAAACTTGGTTTTCAAAAAAATCCCAGTGATACTCATGAGAGACAGTCCAATAGCAAGAACTGAGAAGGCAAGGCACATGAGGGTTCTCTCAAGATCTTGATTGTTGTGTTCCATCTCATTGTTGGATTCTGGGTGATTGCCTGGAGGTGGAGCTAACTGATGCATCTAGTAGTGGATAAAGGGCCCTCCAGAGGATCATAGCATGCTCTTGATCTTGTTCTGACACTAAATTGATGGGTATCCCGTGAACATAAATTACCTGGCAAGTTAGCCGTCCTTTTTGCTGTTTGCCCAGCCACTAGTTTGCCTTTGAGAATTGGTTCAACACTGTGAAAATTAAATTTCTGTCATTAGATGTAATGGGCTTGGCCTTGCTGTCCTTTTTGCAGACACACCTAGCAGGCTGCACTGAAGGCTTGACTGGACAGACTAGACACTGATGAGAAAGATCTGAGCCATAACTGTCTGCAGTGGAACATTGCTGAGCTGTGCAGAAATGCTGGCAGCCCCCATCAACGGCCATTAACATGGGTCAATGCTACAGTTTAGCCACTGATTTTAGTGGGATTACTGGTTAGCAGGATCGCTTATTATTCTGTGTAGCAGCACAGACACACTCTCTTTCTTGCAGCTGAACAAGTGCTGAGGATATTTTTATCCAATGGATTTATGAGATATGAACAGCAATATCTTACTGTTTATGGCCACTGTGGGTTCAGATAGTAAAACACATCGAGGAGAGTCTTTCAAAGTTTAATTTGCAGTACATTCTCATGCAAAAGGTAATATACCTCTTCGTGTTCTTTTACAAGGGTGTAAAATGATTAATTATCAGTTATTAATTAATTTATCATAGCATTATGAACATCTGAGTAAAACTACTGTAGTCAAGGCCCAAAAGGTCAGTCAGTTAGTTCACTAGTAACACCCTTATAAATCATGTCCACGAAACCGCAGAACACGTCTAAGGCTCTAGACGTAATTTAATGGAGATAATCTAGATCATGATATCTTAAAAGCCAACAGATGGGACAAGAAAAGACCAGATGGATTCAAAAGAAACAATGAACTCTACATTTCTCAAAGCTTCCTGTCAGATCAATGATATGTTTTTAAAAAATACATTTCTGCAGAATTACATTATAAAATGCCATCAAGGTCAGCAGAATCTGGGTGCTTGCAGGTCTCCTGAATGTGGATCATGTTCATGTCAGTCTTTAGGACCTTCATAATTCAAATGCAAAGATGAGGAATGAAATATTTGACAAGTCACAATGTATTTGGCTGAAACTCTGAACCAGGAGTAGAAAATTGCATACAGCAGTGGATTTACAGAGGAGTTGATGCAGATTAGCCAGCCCAACACATTCCACACCATCAATGCAGATGTAAAGCTTTCAACAGTCAGAGAAAATATATAGTATGGTATCCAACATGCTAGATACACAAAAATAACAGTGCCCAACTTCTTAGCTGCTTTGGATTCAGAAGATCTTGAAAGTCTATCTTTTTGTTGGGCATTATTCCTCACAGATCTCACAGCTTTAGCTTGACGTCTTGCCACATGAAAAATAATGAAATATAATAAAAAGATAATAAAACAAGGGCCTAGAAATGAAACTACAATGTCAATGACCACCCAGAAATACTTCACGACCAACACACACTCTCCATAACATCCAAAAGAAATCTGAGATGGAAGAAAATGGTCATTAAAGAAGAAATACATTATGACATAGAAGGCAGAAAATGACCAGCCTAGAATTATGATCACTATGGTTTTATGAACTGTGGCTCTAGTGCAGTAAAGCAGGGGGTCACAGATAGCAATGTACCGATCAACTGCAATGAAAACCAGATTACAGAGAGAAGCTGACATCGAGACGTTACTGATCAGTGGAAAAACAGCACATGCCACTTTTCCCAGATACCAACAGGAGTCTATCAGCTGCATTATGTTCACAGGCATAACGAACAGTCCCACCAGAAGATCTGCCACAGACAGAGAGAGGATGAGCAGGTTGGTTGGAGTGTGGAGCTGCTTGAAGTGAGAGATGGAGATGATCACCAGCAGGTTGAGGAACACAGTGCAGACAGAAACACAGGAGAGGAGAATGAACAAAAACGTGTATCCAGGTCCTGCTCTGACCTCCTTTTTGCAGGAGGTGTTACTGTCAGGAAAGCAGAACTGATCTGAGATGTTTAGCTTGTAGTTTATGTTCTCCATCTAGAATCTGACAGCTGGAGTTGACCCCACTGGTTTGATCATTACCACTGAACTCCAAGACTTGCCTTTTTGCCATGTTACTTTATACTAAGGTAGGAATCCTCCCTCTCAAGGAGGAGTGGCCAGTTCGTCCATCACCAAGTCACAATCCTGTTTTCATCATTATTTGTTTGCAGTGAGAGAAAGAGGAGAATAGCAGGGGGAGGAGCATTAAGAAGGGGGTTGTCGTCATCGTAGGACACTCAATTTGAAAGAGTTATTGTTCTCCCCAGTGGTCATTTAATGGGCCTTAGAAGAAATTAGTCAAAAGCCCTCGTGCATTAAAATCCTATTTATAATTTTTAGTTGTCTTAAGCTTGCAAAACAAATACAGTAAATATAGTTAAAATGAATAAAGTTCTGCATGCTAGTTCCCTTTGAGAAATAAAGCAAGATGAATTCCTCAATAAAAAGGTAAGTCTGTCTAAAATCAGTACTGATACATTTTGATCTGATGAGTAAAAGTGAAAGTGACATTTTGCCATTGTGAAACACAGCACACTGTGAAACACAGCAAAATGTTTCCCTGCATTTCACATACACACACACCGTCCAGTGGTGGGTAGCCATATCCAGCTCCCAGGGAGCAGGGACGGAGATGGTACCTTGCTAAAGGGTACCTCAGGGCAACCCACTGGGATTTGATCCCATGACCTTCCAATCCTGGGGCCTAGTCACAACTAAGCCCCAAAACTAAGAGTGATAAGAATAAAAAAATTAAAAAAAAGCTAATTTAGTTCAAAAGCCACCTCAGGCCCTGCTTGATTTCAGATTGAAAGCGCAGGTACTTGGCTTCATCTCATTTTCATCCTCAGAGCGAAGATGGGCCTTTTTGGAACATTTGCTGACATTTAGCCACAGGTGAATTTCCTTCTACCTTTTCAACATCCATCCATCCATCCATCCATCCATCCATTATCTGCCGCTCGTCCCAAACGGGGTCGCGGGGGAGTGCTGGCGTCCAACCCAGCGCACACAGGGCGAGGACGGGGGACGCACCCTGGACAGGTCGCCAGCCCATCGCAGGGAGGAGCGGGACGGGGACGGCACCTTGCTCAAGGGTACCTCAGGGCAACCTATTGGGAAGGGGTTCGAACCCCCGATCCTCCGATCATGAGGCCGACGCCCTAACCACTAGGCCACCACTGCCCCCCTTTTCAACATATTGTCTAAAAAGCCTATACACTTCTCTTCCTGACTACCTGGCACATATTAATTTTCAGTGTCATCCTGTCACGGCCCCTACTTAAAGAATTCCAGACCGACCCAGACTTGTCTGTTCTACCGTTGAGGCCAAAATTATTAGCCCACCCCTTATGAAATTAGACAACACTCTTGATTTCTCCATGAAAAAGAACATTAACAACAAGTGTTTGTTAATTTGGAAACAAATACACTATAAAAAACAATGTCCACTAAGTCTAATTAAGATATTTTATTGATACACTGAGTTGAATCAAGAAAGGGCAAAAATGAGACATCCAAAATTATTAGCCCCCTGGCCATTAATAGTAAATAGTCAATAATCCCCCATTAATAGGGATTTTGGCCCATTCTTCCATTGCAAATTGTTCTAGCTGGTCCAAATTGCTTGGTTTCTGAGCACAGACATTACCTTTGAGCACCCGCCACAGATTCTCAATAGGATTGAGGTCTGGGCTCTAAGCGGGCCACTGCAGGATCTTGGGTTTGATATCC
Organism: Hepsetus odoe; assembly: GCA_017165825.1. Classification (NCBI taxonomy): domain Eukaryota; kingdom Metazoa; phylum Chordata; class Actinopteri; order Characiformes; family Hepsetidae; genus Hepsetus; species Hepsetus odoe. The sequence continues at coordinate 7,899,509 of CM029383.1, read as the reverse complement.
TTGAGGAACTGTTGGACTAATTTCGATGTATGCTTTGGGTCATTGTCTTGTTGGAAGACCCAGCGACGACCCAAGCCTAGACTATGAGCAGATTTCTGCATATTCTCCCTAAACATTTCATCATAATTTTCTTTTTTCATGATGCCATGCACCCAAACAAGGCTCCCTGTGCCTGAGGCTGCAAAACAGCTCCACAGCATGATGCTCCCACCACCATGTTTAACTGTGGGAGCTGTGTTCCTAGGGTTGAAGGCCTCTCCCTTTCTTTGCCAAACAAGCAACATCCATGTGCCCAAACAGTTCCAGTTTAGTCTCATCAGACCAAAGCACAGACTTCCAAAACTCATCTTTACCTTTCAAATGTTCACGGGCAAACCTCAGTCGGGCTGTGATGTGCCACTCTTTGAGTAAAGGGGTTCTTCTGGGATGATGGCCCTGAAGCCCACCATGATGAAGAGCCCTCACAACTGTGTTCCTTGAAACATCAACTCCAGAAGAGGACAGGTCAGCAACAATAATCTTGGCAGATGTCCGGGGCTCCTTGCTGAGATCTCTGACTATTTTCCTCTCCAGAGTTCTTGAAATCTTGCGCTTACGGCCATGGCCAGGTTTGTTTCTCACAGAATTTGTCTCCTTGTTCTTGGCAATGATGCAACGTACAACAGTTCTAGACACTGTGAATCGCTTGGAAACGGCATTGTAGCCTTTCCCCCATCATGAGCCTCTATCTTCTTTCTGAGCTCCAGACTGAGTTCCTTTGTCTTTGGCATTGTGAGTAACAGTATCCCTCTCATGTTCCATGGAGTCTTTTGATGCTGATTGAATGTTGTTAGGAAGCCGATTGACTGCACAGATGTGGTTTCAGTGCTGATTGGTTAATTACTGTAGGTGTGTTTTGAAAGCAAACATTCACATGGGGCTAATATTTTTTACTATATTTGATATAAAGCAAGCCTAAAAATGTATTTTATATAACAGAATGTACCAGAAGCTACTAAATAGCACTGGTGAATGCTTGCTTATATCAAGTTTCATCAATGGTGTAAACATTGGGAAGAAGTTCAGAAAAATGTTCCATAATTCCTGGAGGGCTAATAATTTTGGCCTCAGCTCTCACTGACATCCTGTGCTTATGTGGTAAAACAACACTGTTAACATTTCTACAAACGTGAAATTTTTTTTAAACCACAGCAGACTATGAATGTTAGATAAATTGTTTGGAAAGATGAAAATTACATGAACCCTTCAGCTGGTATATGTTCAAGTGCCAGAAAAGAGTCGAATGAAGCTCGTTTCCTGTCTGCTAATGTGGATTTTGATTGGAGCCCATGGCCTGGTTAAATATAATGTATGTAAAGTAACTTGCAGGTTGATCAAGTAAAATGATCAGGAATGGAAGTTTTATTGAACAGTTGGAGATTTCCTGTCTATAATGCTTGAAAAGCACATTGAACACTTTGGCATTGAATAACCTGATCCATGATGGACTTCCTGCAAAGGAGACTGCACAAAGCAGTTTCATTGGCTGAAGTTATGTTAGAATTCAGGAGAAGTTAGAACTAAATGATTCTGTCTGCGATGGGCTGGCGACCTGTCCAGGGTGCGTCCCCCGTCCTTGCCCTGTGTGCGCTGGGTTGGACACCAGCACTCCCCCGTGACACCGTTTGGGACAAGCGGCAGATGATGATGGATAAATGCTTCTGTGCTTTGTGTGACTCTCCACATTAATCACTACACACTACATTGACACACTGTTAACATTATTTTGTTACAGGCAGCTCTACAAGGGGCGACGGTGCCTAATGTTTAGGGAGTTGCCCCGGATCGGAAGATTGTGGGTTCGATCCCCTCACCAGTAGGTTGCCCTGACGTACCCTTGAGCAAGGTACCGTCCCTGTCACTGCTCCCCAGGCGCTTTCAATAGCTGCCCCCTGCTGCATGTGTGCGTATGGGTGAATCGCAGAAGTTGAATTTTGCTGTGATGTGCTGCGTTTCACAGTGACAAGGGTTGTTCCTTTCTTTTTCAATCTCATTAAAACAGTTATCAGTTTCTGCAACTGTTTTTTGAAACAAATATTCAAATATTCAACCAAATTTGTAGTGATTTATTCAAAAGAAAATTTCAGACCAAAACAAGTAAAGAGAACTGGAGTAGAAAAGAAGAGATAAGTTATTATACTCTTCATAAAAATCTAAGCAGAATGCTTGGTCTCAAAAGGTGCAGAAGAAAGTACAGATCCTCTTTCAGATGTTTCATCATAACTTTTCTGACTGAGAATAATGAATGCAATCTCCAAAATATGGGCAGTGACTAAAGTTATCTCAGTCTTTAGAAATCATCATTATATAAATGAAACCCAGAAGATGAGGGCTGAAATATTCGACAGGTTACAATATACTTCACTGAAACTCTGAACCAAGGATAGAAGATAGCGTACAGCAGTGGGTTTACAGAGGAGTTCATGTATACGAGCCAGCTCAACACAGTCCACACCATCGAGGAAGTTGTCAAACTTTCAACAGTCAGGGAGCTTAAATAGTACGGTATCCAACACGCTAGATACACAAAGATCAAAATGCCCAGTTTTTTTGCTGCTTTGGTTTCAGAAGATCTTGAAAGTCTGGCTCCATATTTTTGTTGGACATTATTCCTTACAGCTCTCACAGCTTTAGCTTGACGTCTTGCCACATGAAAAATAATCAAATACAAGATGATTATGGTAAAACAAGGGCCTATTAAAGAAATCACCAAATCAGTGATCACCCAGGAATATTTCATGACCACCACACACTCTCCATAACAGCCTGCAGAAATCTGAGATGGAAGAAAATGGTCATTAAAGTAGAAAAAAATAATATTATAGAATACAGCACATGACCAGCCTAGAGTTATAAACATTATAGTTTTAGGAACTGTGATTCTTGAAGGATAAAGCAGAGGATCACAGATAGCAATGTACCGATCAAGTGCAATGAAAACCAGATTACAGAGAGAAGCTGTCAATGAAAGTTCATTGAAAACTGGAAAAACAGAACATGCAAGTGTTCCCAGATACCAGCAGGAGTCTATCAGCTGCATTATGTTCACAGGCATCACAAACAGTCCCACCAGAAGATCTGCCACAGCCAGAGAGAGGATGAGCAGGTTGGTTGGAGTGTGGAGCTGCTTGAAGTGAGAGATGGAGATGATCACCAGCAGGTTGAGGAACACAGTGCAGACAGAAACACAGGAGAGAAAAAAGTACAGAAATAAATATCCGGGTCCTGCTCGGCGCTCCTTTCTGCAGGATGAGTTGTGGTCAGGAAAGCAGAACTGAACTGAGATGTTTTGTCTGAAGTTTGAATTATCCATCTGAAAAAGCAGCAGGTTCCACCAGCAGATGTTGTCCAGTGCTGAAGTGAGTGGTCTGACCTTTTGCTTGCCTTTTTAAACATAAACATGAAACCTCCCACTGATATGTGAATGGCCAGCTTGTCTTCAACATCATGACTTTTAGCCTTACATCATTATTGCAGTGGTGAACAGATCTGAGGGCGGAGGGTACTGGTAGTACTGGTAGTACTGGTTCATGGTTAATAGTTCATCACACAGAATGAAAGAAACTGCATAACATTCAACATGGCAGCCACAGTACCATGCTCTTACTCAGGGAATCTGTTCACTAATTCACCAAACTTCTTACTATAAACTAATATTATGTTCCATTATGAGCTGAATGCATTTGGGCTTGAGAAAAAAGACCCCCAAAGACATGTTCCTGTAGAAAACTTCAGTTTATTACTGATAAAAAAAAAACAACTGATATTTAAGCATGTAAATATTCACAGATCTGCAGGAACTGATGGAATATCTAAATGTGATTAATGCAAAAAACAAACAAACATGTCTTTACAAAGATGTGTTGATCTCCGAACAGCTCAACATTTCCCACCTTTTTCAAAAACACCATCATGTACCCAAGAACAAAAAGTCACCTGTTTAAAAGTGAAAGTGACTACTTGTTGAAACACGGCACAGCACACAGTCAAACACACCCAAATGCAACCTCTGCCGTGGGAGCTGTAATGGGCACGGTACCTTGCTCAAGGGTACCTCAGAGCAATCTACTTGCCTGGGATTTGAACTCACAAACTTCTAATTCTGGGACCTTACCACTAGGCCACAACTGCTCATAAAATAGATTCAGTCACACTTGACTAGAAGTGCTTGGAAAGACTGATCATTACTGTATCCTACTGAAAGGCTCAGACCTCAAACAGTCCAAATCCTTTTGCACTTCACACAAACTGGCACAATCAAACTGCAATCCTTTATGGATTACAGTTTGGCATTTGATGTAATATTTCATCCTTTAACCTGGGTCTGGTTTCATTATGAATTTGATGGTCATCTCTTCTGATATTTAATAACTGTGATAGTGAAGCTTGGGGCAAAAATTTCATAGTAGACCGACAGGAAGTTAACTTTAAAATATCACGGCCAGACAGTAAAGTACACTGAGAGTAGTTTTGAAGATACCTATGCTATTTCACAGTGTTTTTTTAATGTAATACACACTCTTCCTCACCTTTCTACATGATGGAGGCCTAATGGTACAGCACAGATAAGCAATGATCCATCCATCCATCCATCCATCCAAATATCGAGTCAGGGCCATCTATCAGTATCTAGCAGGAAACAGCTTTATTGGTGCCTACAGGAGTGCTACAAAGCCTCAGTGACATCATCAGTGACAGAAAAGGAAGTGACCAATCCTGAAGATTCAGATATAAAACCAATCCACCACTCAACTGTGTCTCTCAGCTGTTGCCGCAGTGTAGGTGGCAATTGTCAGACAAACAAAAGCAGTTCATTACATCAGAACAATCTTGACCATGAGGGATTACATCACACATCACACTTTCAGGTTAATACACTTCACATTTTGGGCACACTGACTACATTCCTTCTTCACTTCTGAGCACCAGATCTTCAATTCGGCTTTTTTTGTTTTGTTTTGAGCCAGAACCTTTTTTTCTGTTTTCATGGTTTCGATTTCCCTCTGACAAAGAGACAAGAGTTCCTTGGTTTCCTCAAGTTGAGAAAGCAGATTGGTGACCTTTTCCTCGTGTTTCAGTCTTTCGTTTGTGACTGAGGTGATTGCCTGCAAAGCAGAGGCCTCGCTCTCTGTCAGCTGTTGGTTGAGCCTTGTCAGCAACTCCTTCTTTTGAGTGATCTGAATGTTCATGCAGCTGATCTGTTCATCTCTTTGGTGAATGTCTGCGAGAAGTGCACTGTGCTTCACATTGGCCTGAGTTTTTCTGATTCAACCCTTAGGTTCTAACCTTTCCTAAACAATTTCAGCAGCATGGCTTTTGAGAGTGATGGGAACGGTTCCTTAAAGGTTGCTTAATGGTATCTCAGGGCAACCTACTGGTCTGGGAATTAAAGTCATGATCTTCTGATTCTGGGGCCTTGTCTCTAACCACTAGATCACTGCTGTCCCACAGGCTAGATTCCTATATGGAGCAACCTAAGACAAAATAAGAAACCTTTATTTTCACTCTGAAAATACAATGACATCATTGTCCCCTTGTAGGGTAACAGGTCCGGGCGGTGTTGTAGACTTCGGAATGTCCCTATTGGAAAGCACAGCCACAAGTAGGCTCTGGACTACACTGTTAAGTGAAAGTGACAACCCTTGTCATTGCGAGGTCATGGCACAGGACACATGAACCACAACGAAATTGGACCTCTGCATTTAACCCATGCACACTCAAACCCATGCAGCAGTGGGCAGCTATTGAAAGCGCCCGGGGAGCAGTGATGGGGACGGTACCTTGCTCAAGGGTACCTCAGGGCAACCTATTAGGAAGGGGTTTGAACCCCCGATCCTCCAATCATGCGGCTAACGCCCTAACCGCTAGGCCACCGCTGCCACTGCACCACTGCTACTGTTCATCCAGGGTTTCCTTGTTAGAGAATTAACAAATGCTCTTAGCAATGGTGACATATACAGTCACACCTAGTGGCAATTTAGCATCTCTAAACCACTTCTAGTTCATATCCTCAATTAATTAATAAAAAATTCAAAACTAACTCTTAATATTTTCTTTATTAGTACCCAGCTTTTCATGGGGTAATTAAGAGCATTCTGGAAAGAGGACCATTTGGGGTGATTCAATTAATATGCTATATGCTATGCTACCCTGAGGTATCACTGAGCAAGGTACTATCCCCATCACTGCTCATTAACATGGGTCAATGCTTCAGTTTAGCCAGTGATTTTAATGTGTTTACTTTTTAACAGGTGTAGTATCTGTTCTTATAAACATAAACATTTCCAGTACGTCATTTATAAAGGACTTCACGTTAAACTGATTTTTAGAACAAAGTGACTGAAAAGGAGCTTGGCCTGCCTGCTTCATGTTTCAGCCTATTGGTATCTCTAGCAATGGTGGGGCAGCAGTGGCCTATTGGTTAGGAAATAAGCTCCAGGATCGAAAGGTCATGTACTTGAATCCCCACCTGATATGCTGCCCTGAGGTATCACTGAGGCATCCCCATCATTACTCCCTGGTGTAAGAGCCCACTCCCACCGGGGCATTAGGGAGAGGCATGGTAATCAGGAGTAATTCCTTACAGCTGTCTCTCCCCCTTTATAGAGAGAAAAAAAATCAGTATTGTCCTGCTGGGTCGTTTCAATGTCTCACTCAAAAAAAGCAAGAAGCGAAAAGCACAATCACACGTGCAAAAAAATAAAAAAGGACATAAAGTCACAAGTACAATTGCACACGTGCAATTAAAAACCACCCGTTTTAGGGTTTGGTTGTATCTTGAGCTTCACTGAGTATTTCGGTGCTTGTAGCTTTGGGTGCTGTTCTTGGGTTCTAACCCAGTTTGGCTCTCTGTGTTATTAGCGGGTCACACCATAACACCATAGCACTGGACATGGCTGCCTTCTCATGTCAAGTCAAACAGGTTTTTACTGTCATTTCAACCGAAGACACGGTACATAGTGAAACGAAACTACGTTCCTCCAGGACCCTGGTGCTACACATAAAACAACATCTAACATTACATAGTACACAAGTCAGGACAAGTGCAGACAGACTAACAGTGCAGACAGGACAACAGACAAGACATTCTTCTGACAGAGACAGGCAGTGTGATCATGAATATATATGGAAAAGATATTTGTGCTGAGCAGCACTATTGTAACTAGACTAGACAAATAGTGATAATAATAGCAGTAAAGTGATTATGTGCATAACAAGTAACCAGTGCATAAACAGGAAAAGTACAAAAACAACATGTTATTGTTATTGAGAGTCATTTACAGTTCAAGTGTCCGATGGACAGGGGGATGAAACTGTTTCCCTTCCTAATAGTGGAGGCCTGTGTTATTGAACCTTTTTCTGGATGGCAAGAGGAAGAAGAGAGTGTGGGAAAGGTGTGTGGGGTCATCCACAATGTTGGTTGCTTTGCTGATGGAGTGAGTGGTGAAAATGTCCAGAGAGACACCAATGATCTTCTCAGCTGCTCTCACTAACCGCTGTAGGGACTTGCGATTGGAGACATTACAGTTCCTGTACCAGGCAGTGATGCAGCTACTCAGGATACTGTAGAACATGATGAGAATGGGGGGCAGCGGTAGCCTAGTGGTTAGGGAGTTGCCCCGGAAGGTTGAGGGGTCAAACCCCTTACCAGCGGGTTGCCCTGAGGTACCCTTGAGCAAGGTGCAGTCCCCATCGGTTTGCGCACTTCAGCACTCATCCATGGCTTCTGCTTGGGTTGTGAGATGATGGACTTGGAGATAGTTACATCCTCATTGTTGAGGAGGACAGATGGGTGAAGATGTGTTAATTTATTCCTCCTAATGACCCCCCCCCCCTGTCTTCATAGTATATGTGGGACTGTCTAATGTCATCCATCAACCTGTCCAATAACTTGAAAACAAGAATGGGCTAAGTGCTGATTCTTTATTTAATTCCACTGCTACTTAAATACACCCGACACTCCTACTGAAGATCTCACTACCTTCATGCTTTCCTCATACATATCCTGTACTAATCTGACATATTTCTCTGCCACACCTGACTTCCTTATACAAAAACCACAACTCTTCTCTATGCACCCTGTCAAAAGCTTTCTCCAGGTCCATAATGACACAATGTAACTCCTTCTGACCTTCTCTGTAAATCTCCATCAGCACCCTCAGAGCAAACATTGTATCTGTCGTGCTTTTGCTCTGCATAAAACCATACTGTGGTTCACTAATCCTCACCTCTTTTCTTAACCTGCTTTCACGACTCTTGTCTCTGAATATAATGTATGTAGAGCAACATGCAGGTTGATCAAGAAAAATTAACAGGTAAAGTACTTTTATTGAACAGTTAGAATACATTTCCAGTCTATGTTTGAAAGCACATTAAACATATTGACATTGTCCTGATCCATGATGGATTTCCTGCAAAACAGACTGCACAAAGTAATTTCAGTGGCAGAACTTCCGTTAGAATTCAGGAGAATTAGTTCCTTCAAAAAGCTACTATGTATACATTTAATTCATGCATGATTAGTCACACTATAGTCATTTTCTGCCGCTTGTCCGCGGGGTCGCGGGGGAGTGCTGGAGTCCATCCCAGCTCACACAGGGCGAAGGACGGGGGACACACCCTGGACAGGTCACCAGCCCATCGCAGGGAGGAGCGTGGCGGGGACGGCACCTTGCTCAAGGGCAACCTATTGGGAAGGGGTTCGAACCCCCGATCCTCAGGCCAACGCCCGAACCACTAGGCCACCGTTAGTCAGGAACTACTGGAATATCTCAAAGAGGAGTATAATAGTATTGATATGATTCTATGCTTAGTGTAATTGTCCACATGTAATTGTTCACACTACACTGACAAACAATTAACAGAGGACTGCATGTTAAACTGACTTTTAGAACAGGGAGATGGAAGAGGAGATTGCTCCATCCACTCCATGCATCAACCTGGTATCTCCAGAAATGGTGGGGCAGGGGGGTTTTAATGTTTAGGGACTAGACTTGGAAGGTAGTGGATTTGAATCCCAGACCAGTATGCTGCCCTGAGCATTTAGCAAGTCACCAGGCACAGGCATAGCTACCCCCTACTGCACAGTGTGTGTGGGTTAAATTCAGAGAATGCATTCATTGTGGTTCACTCTGTATTCACAATTACAAACATTCACTATCACTTTCACTCATGCCATCAGGGTTACCACTGGATGTTCTGTATATCCAGTGTACATTCTGTACGGGGTGAAGATAGCCTAGTCTGATAAAGTGTTAACATTCATTCAGACATTTAATCTACAGTGGCCTAAAATAACACATTTCTCAGATTCATCACCAGCAGTGGAAAAGAAATCCATACATTTAATGATTACATATCAGTTTACACATAACGTTTTATGGAGAGGTTTATGAAAGAAACAGGATTTTGTGTTTTGAGGTTTTCTCCACATGAATAATCACTGTTGTAGCAAATCCACTCCTGAAACAGCATTGGGGTATCTGTTATATTACAGGTTTTTAAAAGAACAACTAAAAAATGATCAGATTAACTGTTTACCTAGTTCTTTCAAATGAAACTCTATTTTATCTATTTCTTTACAATCAGAATTTCCTTGAAGTGTGCAACCTGCCATTTAATAATTTAAAAACTCAAAAACCATGATACTCTCCTGACTGTGGACGATGACTGAATCATCTCACCCTTAGAGACTCTTCACTATACAGGTGGAACCCTGATGATGAAGACTGAAATATTCTACAAGTTACAATAAACTTCACTGAAACTCTGAACCAAGGATAGAAGATAGCGTACAGCAGTGGGTTTACAGAGGAGTTAATATAAACCAGCCAGCTCAACACAGTCCACACCATCGACACAGAAGTCAAATTTTCAACAGTCAGAGAGCTTAAATAGTACGGGATCCAACACGCTAGATACACAAAAATCAAAATGCCCAGCTTTTTTGCTGCTTTGGTTTCAGAAGATCTTAAAAGTCTGACTCCTTCTTTTTGTTGGACATTATTCCTTACAGCTCTCACAGCTTTAGCTTGACGTCTTGCCACATTAAAAATAATTAAATACAAGACAATTATAATAAAACAGGGGCCGAGAAATGTAACCACCATGTCAGCAATCAACCAGGAATAATTCACAACCAGCACACACTCTCCATAACAGCCTGCAGAAATCTGAGAAGGAAGAAAATGGTCATTAAAGTAGAAAAGGATACTGATGTAGAATACAGCACATGACCAGCCTAGAGTTATAAACATTATAGTTTTCGGAACTGTGATTCTTGAAGGATAAACCAGAGGATCACAGATAGCAATGTACCGATCAAGTGCAATGAAAACCAGATTACAGAGAGAAGCTGTCAATGAAAGTTCATTGAAAACTGGAAAAACAGAACATGCAAGTTTTCCCAGATACCAACAGGAGTCTATCAGCTGCATTATGTTCACTGGCATCACAAACAGTCCCACCAGAAGATCTGCCACAGCCAGAGAGAGGATGAGCAGGTTGGTTGGAGTGTGGAGCTGCTTGAAGTGAGAGATGGAGATGATCACCAGCAGGTTCAGAAACACAGTGCAGACAGAAACACATGAGAGAAAAATGACCAAAAATATTGTTCCAGAGCCTTCTCTGACCTCTTTCCTGCAGGATGCATTGTGGTCAGGAAAGCAGTACTGATCTGAGATGTTCTTCCTGTAGATTATGTTCTCCATCTGAATCCAGCATAGATCTACCACCTGTATCTGTTCCTCTAAAGCTCTTCAGTAAAACAAGGACATTTGTTGGTTGGGTGTGTTAATTTATACCCTCATATGAACCCTCCCACTGATGAGTGAGACACTTTTTTGTCTTCCACATCAACCACTCATCTACTGTCAAGTGCATGGATTGAAAGCAAATTGAAAAGGGCAATACATATGTTTCATAAGTAATTCTAAAGATGCGACAACAATAGTGATTGACAGTCCAAGATGTCTACTTTACTCAAGTGAAAGCGAAGTGAAAGTGACTGCTTGTCAGTGTAAAACACACTACAGTACTCACAGAACATTTCTCTCTCTGCATCTTTCTCCTTCAAACCAACGTCCATAAACCTCCTCTTTGGTCTTCCTCTTTTCCTCTTTCCTGGCAGCTCCATCTGCAACATTCTTCTCCCAATATAATCCTCATCTCTCATATTCAAACAAACACAACCATCTCTAACTTTGTCTCCAAAATGTCTAACCTGATCTGTACCTAATATCCTCATTCTAATCCTGTCCATCCTCGTCAAACCCAATGAAAATCTCAGCATCTTTAACTCCTTAACACACTTTAACACAGATCACAATATCATCAGCAAACATCGTCCACGGAGACTCCGTTCTAACCTCATCAGCGCTGATCCTTGATGTAATCCAACCTCTACATTAACCGCATCTGTTACTCCTACTGCTCTTCTCTGTAACACCAGACTTCCTCATACAAAACCGCAACTCCTCTCTAGGCACCCGGTCATATGTTTTTTCTATGTCTACAAAGGTACCATGCAACTCCTTCTGAACTTCTCTGTACTTCTCCATCAACACCCTCAGAGCAAATATATGTACTGCTCTTTCTTGGCATGAAACCACTCTGCCATCTCCCCTAAACATCTCCAAGCTTCCATCGGTATGTCATCGGTACCAACAGCCTTTCTATTCTTCATCCTCATCATCAATGATTTTACTTCCATCTTGCTTACTTGTGGGGGCAGTGGTGGCCTAGTGGTTCAGGTGTTGGCCACGTGATTGGAGGATCGGGGGTTAGAACCCCTTCCCGATGGGTTGCCCTGAGGTACCCTTGAGCAAGGTGCCGTCCCCGTCACACACTGATGGGCTGGTGACCTGTCCATGGTGCGTCCCCCATCCTTCGCCCTGTGTGAGCTGGGTCGGACTCCAGCACTCCCCCGCGACCCCGTTTGGGACAAGTGGCAGAAAATGGATGGATGTTTACTTGCTGCTATTTATTTTTTCCATCTGCTCAACACACCCTGTTCACTTATGAGTATGTTTCCATTCCGTTATTGCCCTGACCTGCTGTACAAATTTCTCAGCTCTGTACCTCTGTTTAATCAATTGTTATAGGTCCTTTTCGCCCTCCTCACCTCCCACACAATTCACCGAACACCTTATCATTAGCCTTCGCCACTGCTTACTTCACCCTGTGCTTCATCTCTTTGTACTCCTGTTTACTTTCTTCATCTCTCTGACTTTCCCACTTCCCAGTCTTTTCTTCTGTATGCTAAATCCCTCTTATGATATAGTCATATAGACTGACCCTGACAAAGGGTATAATCCACCTGTGAGCATCTTCCTATCACCAATCACCACTCTCTCTCCCTTGGGTACACTCTCTATCACTTCATTTAACTCACACCAGAATTTTTCTTTCTCATACAACGCACAACCAACTTGTGGGGCATCAGCACTAACAACATTAATTATCACACCTTCAATTCCAGCTTCAAATTCATCACCTTATCTGACAGCCTCTTCACCTCCAAAACACTCTTCACATATTCTACCTTCAGGATAACACCTTCCCCATTCCTCCTCCTATCCACACCATGATAGAACAATTTAATACAATGAAATTCTCAGTGCATTCTCCACATTTGACCCAGGTACACATCCAGCAAGGGGCAGCCATATCTAGCAACTGAGTAGCACTGATGGGAATGGTAGCTTGCTCAAGGGTACCTCAGAGAAAACCTACTAGTTTTAGGGTTTAAACCCACCATCCGATCCTGGGCTTTATTTTCTAATCTCTAGTCCACTACCGCCATAAAAGATTGAAAGAAACCAAGAAGATGCTCTGAAAGACACATGTTTTTTCTCTGCAGCTAAAACTGATTTTTCATTAGATTTTCTTCTTGTTGATTCGTTACTGTCCCGTCTCTCACTCTCACAGGTCAAAAGGTGGGAACACATCCTGGACAGATTACCAGTCCATTGCAGGGCGGACACTGATACCTTGAAGACAATTTAGTGTCTCCAATCCACCTGACATGAAGTTTGGTTGATGGGAGGAAAGGACCAATCTGGGCATTGAATCCAGGACCAAAGATTTATAAAGCATAACAAGCAACAGCACTGCAGTCAACTATACATTAATCAGCCTGGGCACCATCTACAATTTTTAAGGTATGAGGAAACACAGGAACCCAGAAAGTTATGCTGTTTAAGGTGATCGAGAATAATCAGGAACTGCCAGTATAAGTAAGACATGAGTGCCACCCAATCAGTTCCCCCATGTGCAAAACTTATGAGATTATATTCAGACAGGATTGGTTTATTGTTGTCAGCATCACTTAAATTCAGCTGTTTTGTGAGTTTATATATGTCTTGTTAATACCTGGATCTCATGGCAGGTGTCCTGAGGCAGGTTCTCATCAGGAAAGCAGAGAGTCAGACTCCCCAGGTAGGGGTTGTGGGGTTTCCTATGTTTCATTTTCAGTCAGTCAGTCATTTTCTGGGCCGCTTGTCCTAATCAGGGTCGTGGGGGGGTGTTGGAGTCCATCCCAGCTCACACAGGGCAAAGGACGGGGACACACCCTGGACAGGTCGACAGCCCATCGCAGGGAGGATGTTTAATTTTAAAACATTATAAGAGAAGATGAAACTTGGTTTTCAAAAAAATCCCAGTGATACTCATGAGAGACAGTCCAATAGCAAGAACTGAGAAGGCAAGGCACATGAGGGTTCTCTCAAGATCTTGATTGTTGTGTTCCATCTCATTGTTGGATTCTGGGTGATTGCCTGGAGGTGGAGCTAACTGATGCATCTAGTAGTGGATAAAGGGCCCTCCAGAGGATCATAGCATGCTCTTGATCTTGTTCTGACACTAAATTGATGGGTATCCCGTGAACATAAATTACCTGGCAAGTTAGCCGTCCTTTTTGCTGTTTGCCCAGCCACTAGTTTGCCTTTGAGAATTGGTTCAACACTGTGAAAATTAAATTTCTGTCATTAGATGTAATGGGCTTGGCCTTGCTGTCCTTTTTGCAGACACACCTAGCAGGCTGCACTGAAGGCTTGACTGGACAGACTAGACACTGATGAGAAAGATCTGAGCCATAACTGTCTGCAGTGGAACATTGCTGAGCTGTGCAGAAATGCTGGCAGCCCCCATCAACGGCCATTAACATGGGTCAATGCTACAGTTTAGCCACTGATTTTAGTGGGATTACTGGTTAGCAGGATCGCTTATTATTCTGTGTAGCAGCACAGACACACTCTCTTTCTTGCAGCTGAACAAGTGCTGAGGATATTTTTATCCAATGGATTTATGAGATATGAACAGCAATATCTTACTGCTTATGGCCACTGTGGGTTCAGATAGTAAAACACATCGAGGAGAGTCTTTCAAAGTTTAATTTGCAGTACATTCTCATGCAAAAGGTAATATACCTCTTCGTGTTCCTTTACAAGGGTGTAAAATGATTAATTATCAGTTATTAATTAATTTATAATAGCATTATGAACATCTGAGTAAAACTACTGTAGTCAAGGCCCAAAAGGTCAGTCAGTTAGTTCACTAGTAACACCCTTAAAAATCACGTCCACGAAACCGCAGAGCACATGTCTAAGGCTCTAGACGTAATTTAATGGAGATAATCTAGATCATGATATCTTAAAAGCCAACAGATGTGACAAGAAAAGACCAGATGGATTCAAAAGAAACAATGAACTCTACATTTCTCAAAGCTTCCTGTCAGATCAATGATATGTTTTTAAAAAATACATTTCTGCAGAATTACATTATAAAATGCCATCAAGGTCAGCAGAATCTGGGTGCTTGCAGGTCTCCTGAATGTGGATCATGTTCATGTCAGTCTTTAGGACCTTCATAATTCAAATGATGAATGAGGCAAAGATGAGGAATGAAATATTTGACAAGTCACAATGTATTTGGCTGAAACTCTGAACCAGGAGTAGAAAATCGCGTACAGCAGTGGATTTACAGAGGAGTTCATGCAGATTAGCCAGCCCAACACATTCCACACTATCGACACAGATGTAAAGCTTTCAACAGTCAGAGAAAATATATAGTATGGTATCCAAGATGCTAGATACACAAAAATAACAGTGCCCAACTTCTTGGCTGCTTTGGATTCAGAAGATCTTGAAAGTCTATCTTTTTGTTGGGCATTATTCCTCACAGATCTCACAGCTTTAGCTTGACGTCTTGCCACATGAAAAATAATGAAATATAATAAAAAGATAATAAAACAAGGGCCTAGAAATGAAACTACAATGTCAATGACCACCCAGAAATACTTCACGACCAACACACACTCTCCATAACATCCAAAAGAAATCTGAGATGGAAGAAAATGGTCATTAAAGAAGAAATACATTATGACATAGAAGGCAGAAAATGACCAGCCTAGAATTATGATCACTATGGTTTTATGAACTGTGGCTCTAGTGCAGTAAAGCAGGGGGTCACAGATAGCAATGTACCGATCAACTGCAATGAAAACCAGATTACAGAGAGAAGCTGACAATAAGACATTACTGATCAGTGGAAAAATGGCACATGCTATTTGTCCGAGATACCAACAGGAGTCTACCAGTCTCATTAGATTCACAGGTATAACAAACAGTCCCACCAGAAGATCTGCCACAGACAGAGAGAGGATGAGCAGGTTGGTTGGGGTGTGGAGCTGCTTGAAGTGAGAGATGGAGATGATCACCAGTAGGTTCAGGAACACAGTGCAGACAGAAACACAGGAGAGGAGAATGAACAAAAACGTGTATCCAGGTCCTGCTCTGACCTCCTTTTTGCAGGAGGTGTTACTGTCAGGAAAGCAGAACTGATCTGAGATGTTTAGCTTGTAGTTTATGTTCTCCATCTAGAATCTGACAGCTGGAGTTGACCCCACTGGTTTGTTCATTACCACTGAACTCCAAGACTTGCCTTTTTGCCATGTTACTTTATACTAAGGTAGGAATCCTCCCTCTCAAGGAGGAGTGGCCAGATCGTCCATCACTAAGTCACTCATCGTCATTACTTGTTCGCAGTGAGAGAAAGAGGAGAATAGCAGGGGGAGGAGCATTAAGAAGGGGGTTGTCGTCATCGTAGGATGCTTAATTTGAAAGAGTTATTGTTCTCCTCAATGGTTATTTAATGGATCTTAGAAGAAATTAGTCAAAAGCACTCATGCAATAAAATCCTATTTATAATTTTTAGTTGTCTTAAGCGTGCAAAACAAATACAGTAAATATAGTTAAAATTAATAAAGTTCTGTGCACTGAAGTGCCTATGCACTGAACTTCTCTTTCTGACACATATTAAATTTCAGTGTCATCCTGTCACGGCCCCTGGTCATGGCCACGGTCCCAGTCACCAGACAAATTTTCCACTTGTGCTTGTACTTCCCCTTCTTTCCCCATCATGACAGAAGAACAGACCCATCACTTACGAGGCACAGCAGGTGGCTTTCACTCTGATGGAGCCGAGGAACCCACAGATGATGTCAGTGGTACAGTGGAGAACCACAACCGTTCGGGGCACTCAGAAGCCACATTGCACTCCCAGTGCGATATTTGCAGTCACCTGGAAAAGCAGCGGAATGGGGAACCGCTGTCTGGGACTGTGGAGGTGAGACTGTCTGCCCTTATGATCACTTTATTTCTAAGTTTCGAGCTGTGTTCGATTGCCCTGCACACAGACAATCAGGGGGGGATTGACTGTTGTGACTAAGACAGGGAGCAGGCTCTGCAACTGATTATGCAAATCTCTGAAATTTTTTAATTCTGGCAGAGGAGAGTCAGCCGAGCGAACGAGTGCTAATGATGGCATTCCGTGCTGGTTTGCATAAGGATCTCCAGAAAGAACTGGCTTTCCAGGATGCAGGATTGTCGCTGGAGGAACTAATAGATCAGGCCATCCACTTAGACCAGCACCGGCAGGTAAAGCAGTTCTCTGCAATTCCAAGCGGAGAACTTGTGTATCGCCTCACCGTGGCAAGCACCGCTGGCATGGGAGACACATACATTGGAGCTGATGGAGCTAGGAATCAAGTGCTTAGCTGAGAAGGAGCGGTGCTCCCAAAACAGAACTGTAATCGTTCCACAGAGCTGCTAACCAATTTGTTGTTTGGTTTGCAGTTTGTTAACATGTCTGTTTCTGTTTTAGCCTTGACAGATTCTGGGTCGGCTGGGAATTTCATGTCATCCTCCTTGGTGGCCAGGCTCCTCATCCCTCAACACCCCCTGTCCCATCCTGTGTCAGTGAGGGTTGTGGATGGACATCAGATGAACACCCATGGCTTGACCCAAATCCCAGATCCCCTCACCCTCATGTTAACACCTTCCAACACAGGAACCATCTCCTTCCTTATTTTGCCACATTCTTGCCATGAGTTAGTACTCTGCCTTCCTTGGTTGAGGTCTTTCAATCCATTCATAGATTGGAGAACAGATGTGGTAAGGTCCTGTTCCCTTGAATGTTCTGCCTGCTGCCTCACTTCAGCTGTCTCCCTTCATTCCACCTCAGTGGAGAGTCCTCTAACCCATTTGCCTCCCTCCATCCTGGCTGAGTACACTTCCCTGAGCGAGGTGTTCAGTGCCAGGAGGGCTACTCAGCTTCCACCACACAGGCCATTGGACTGTGCAATCGAACTCCTGGCCGGAACGACTCCACCTTGTTCTCGTATATTTCCCCTTTCGGGGCCCTAGACAAGAGTGATGGAGAAGTATGTGACTGAGGCACTTCAACAGGGGTTCATCGTACCCTCCGCATTGCCAGACTCTGCTGGGTTCTTCTTTGTGAAGAAGGACGGAGGACTCTGGCCATGTATCGATTATCAGGGACTGAATGCAATCACTGTTAAATATCAATACCCACTTGAACAGCTTCAGGGAGCAACTGTTTTCACCAAACTAGACCTCCGCAGTACTTACAACCTGGTGAGGATTTGGGAGGGGATGAGTGGAAGACAGGTCGTCAGGCCATTACATGTTCCAGGTGATGCCTTTTGCCCTGGCGAATGCCCCTTCCGTCTTCCAGTCGTTCATCAACGACGTCCTGAGAGACATGCTAGAATGCTATGTCATCGTCTACCTTGATGATACTCTTATATACTCCAAATCCTTCCGAACGCATGTCTCTCAGGTGCAGTCGGTGCTCTCCCAGCTCTTCTCGCATGGTTTGTATGTTAAAGTGGAGATGTATGATTTCCACCAATCCAAGATTGGTCCCAAAGCGGTAGTGATAGATCCAAGAAAGTTAGAGGCGGTGATAGAGTGAGGTGGATGCCTCAGAGGTAGGTTTGGGGGCTGTGTGGGTCACGGCACCATGACAACCCAGAGAAGTTGTTTCCCTGTGCCTTCTTTTCTCGCAGGTTAAGTCCCATTGAGGTCAACTATGACACTGGGAACCGAGAACTCCTGGTGACCAAAGCGGCACTGGAGGAGTGGCATTATTGCTTAAAGGGTGCCAAGCATCCCTTCACGATTCTCACTGACCACCGCAATCTGGAGTATATCTGGCAGGTGATGTGTCTGAATCCCAGACAAGCGAGATGGGCATTGATCTTCACTCATTTCAACTCCCACATCACAGACTGCAAAGGCTCCAAGAACCAGAAGACAGATACCCTCTCACATATGTACGTACCACAGGAGACAAACCAAGAACCTGAATCTATTCTGGCACTTCTGGCTGTAGTGGCTGCTCCAGTGCAGTGGGACATCAAAAGGGACATCATCCAGGAGGTTAGACAGACTCTGACCCCATATGGAGGCCCTCCCAAACCGAATCTTTGTACCAGAGCACCTACGGCAGCCTTTAATCAGGTGGGTTCATATCTTCCGGGCATCTTGGTATCCTCCGCACCTTGGAGAAGGTAAGGCAAAAATACTGGTGGCCCACACTAGTACATGACATTCGCCTACACTTTCGCTCATGCACTGTGTGTGCGAGGACCAAGACGCCACGGGAGCTGCCTGCTGGGAAGATAGGACCACTCCCCAAACCCGGTCAGCCATGGACTCACATAGCCGTTAATCTAGTCATGAATCTGCCACGGTCCAAAAGGTATACTTGTGATGGTGGTGGACCGGTTCTCTTAGAGATGCCATTTTGTTCCTTTTCTGTTCTGCCCTCAGCCCATCAGGTCATGGAGGCCCTGTTCCAGCATGTATTTTCCAATACTATGGACTACTAGAGGACATTTTATCTGACCGTGGGTCCCAGTTCACCTCACGAGTTTGGTATGCATTCTTCCAACGACTGGGAACCACGGTCAGTTTCATGTCTGGCCATCACCCGGAATCAAATGAGCAGGTGGAGAGAACCATCCATAGCCTTGGTGAGTTTCCCCGTGCATACTGTAGTCAACAAGAACACGACTGGGCTGAGTACCTGTATTGGGCAGAGCATGTGCAGAACTCGCTGTGCCACTCCTCCACATGGATGACCCCTTTCGAGTGGGTGTTGAGCTATCACTGCTCTGCCCCTGGGACCCCTTGCCCACACACGTGCCTAGCATTGATGCGTGGTTTCATAGAGCGGAGCGGGTCTGGGAGAGGGCCCACTCACACATTTAATGGGCCGTTTGCCACTTCCACTTCCAGGCTGATAAACACCGGAGGGAGGCTCACTCAGTCCCAGATTCATTGGACCCTTCATGATTGAGTTGCTGAGGAACAGAGCTGGGTTCGAGCAAGGGACATCCTAGATCCCCAACTCCGAAAGGATTTCCATTGAAACCCCCGACTGACCCGCTCAGACCTTGTCGCTCCCAGCCGATCTCACTCTCTTCCCGGCGAGGAAGCCAGGGTGCCCACTGCGTTGTGTGTCCAGAGTCCACTCCTGAGGGGGGCGGGTTGGGTGGTTTCAAATCAGGTTATCCTCATTCTATGCAATCATAGTGACGTTCATCTCCTTTTCTCTCGTTTTCTTCAGCAATTTAGTCTAGTGTTAAAGCTGCTACAGAAACCATGAAGATTAAATATCTGCACTGTACTGTTGCTTCTTTCTAGGGACCTGCCTTGGTCTGGTAGATGATTGGTTGGCTTTTTAAACAAAATATTAAGTTCTTTGGGTTTTCCATCAGTCACTACATTTCCATTAGACCGGATCTCCTCATCCAGTGCCTACATGTCAGAATCACGGCACGGTAGTAGGTTGCAGACCCAAATGCTAATGTGATTTATAGGAAGGCCTTGGTGTCTGCCCTGATGCAACCCAGAAAACATAATTCAAGGAATGAATGTAATAACGGGTGTTAAATGTAGTGATGAACATGATCACAGGTTCTTTCAATTATCCTGAGTGCACTTCTACAAACAGCACTGAGACAAAGCAGATTCAGTTGATTCTGGGCTAAAAATTAAGCACTTATTTAACCTTCTGACCAAATGGGAGTTCTGGTTCAAAACAATGTATTTTGCACATGTAATGTCTCCCCATTTCCAAAGTGTTTGCACTGCAGCTTCGATTGTCAAGATTATTAAAAAATGTTTAAAAATGGAACTGAAAATTGCATTTTTATGATGAATATTGCATTTAATGTTTTTTATCATTACAATTTTTTCCATTTCAAACACGTACATGAAAAATATAGGGGACACTTACCGATTGTGTATCATTAACCCATCAGAGGGTTTTATTAATGAAGAGAAATTCTATTTTTGCTATTTGTTTCAAAGCATATCATTGGAATTGTTTCAAAAACTCGAGGATACACATTTACACACAATCATAAGTTCTGCATTTTTCTAAATTAAAATGTATATTTGTGTGAGTTTCAAACCAACCAGCGATTTGGAGCAGCCATCTACACGCTGCTAATTAACAAATACAGGATGTAAGAGATATCACTAGAACTGTCTTTGAGCAGAGTTATACATTCTCCTCACTGTGGACAATGACTGTGAAATGATCTCATCATCAGTAAATTATATAAAGATACGTAGAAATTTAATTCATTAATTCTTGCTAATGAAACTCTTCTATAGCTAAAACTGTTTGGCCAGAGCTCTGAATGCTGCTCTTTCACAGTTTAGGTCTACAAAGATCTGAGGAGACCTGTTGCAGTTCAGGACAAAAAGAAATATATCCACTATACAAGCCCTGCGATGGGCTGGCAACCTGTTCAGGGTGTGTCCCCTGTCGCCCTGTGTGAGCTGGGATGGACTCCAGCATACCCCCGCGACCCCGCTTGGGACAAGTGTTAGAAAATGACTGACACTGTACAAGCCCCAAAGATCAACAGCAGAACAAGGATTTACTATCAAAGAACATTTCACAAAAATTCCAGAGCCTACATCACAACATCTTGGCTATATCAATGGAGAGAACATAGAACTTCTACAAGCATCTTTAAGTGAAAGTGACAACCCTTGTCATTGCGAGGTCATGGCACAGCACACATGAACCACAACGAAATTGGACCTCTGCATTTAACCCATGCACACTCAAACCCGTGCAGCAGTGGGCAGCTATTGAAAGCACCAGGGGAGCAGTGATGGGGACGGTACCTTGCTCAAGGGTACCTCAGGGCAACCTATTGGGAAGGGGTTTGAACCCCTGATCCTCCAATCATGCGGCTAACGCCCTAACCGCTAGGCCACCGCTGCCCCATCTAAGAATAATAACAGCCAATAAACATGATGGAAAGACAAAGTGAATGAAGAAGGTAAGGAACTCTATACATGATCCAGATCTGCATTATTTAATCTAAGCAACTGGTTAAAAAATGTGCATTATATTATAAATTGCAAATGATTTAAAAATTCTTCTGAATGTGGGTTATCTCTGCTGGCCTTTATGGTTCCCTATCCAAACGAAACCCAGAAGATGAGGGCTGAAATATTCGACAAGTTACAATATACTTCACTGAAACTCTGAACCAAGGATAGAACATAGCATACAGCAGGGGATTTAGAGAGGAATTCATATAAACTAGCCATATAAACACAATCCACACTACTGACACAGATGATACACTTTCAACAGTCAGAGAGCTTAAATAGTACGGTATCCAGAACACGAAATGGAGCAAAATCACTGTGCCCAGCTTTTTAGCAGCTTTAGTTTCAGAAGATCTTGAAAGTCTGGCTCCATATTTTTGCTGGACATTATTCCTTACAGCTCTCACAGCTTTAGCTTGCCGTCTTGCCACAAGAAAAATAATTAAAGACAAGATGATTATAATAAAACAAGGGCAGAGAAATGAAAGCATCATATCAGTGATCACCCAGGAATACTTAACAACCAGCACACACTTTCCATAACAGCCTGCAGAAATCTGAGATGGGAGAAAATGGTCATTATAGTAGAAAAGGATACTGATATAGAATACAGCACATGACCAGCCTAGAATTATAAACAATGAGGTTTTATGAACTGTGATTCTTGAAGGATAAAGTAGAGGATCACAGATAGCAATGTATCGATCAACTGCAATGAAAACCAGATTACAGAGAGAAGCTGACAATAAGACGTTACTGATCAGTGGAAAAATGACACAAGCCATTTTTCCCAGATACCAACAGGAGTCTATCAGTCTCATTAGATTAATGGGTATAACAAACAGTCCCACCAGAAGATCTGCCACAGCCAGAGAGAGGATGAGCAGGTTGGTTGGAGTGTGGAGCTGCTTGAAGTGAGAGATGGAGATGATCACCAGCAGGTTGAGGAACACGGTGCAGACAGAAACACAGGAGAGAAGAATGAACAAAAATGTGTATCCAGGTCCTGTTCGAACCTGCTTTCTGCAGGAGATGTTATTATCAGGAAAGCAGAACTGATCTGAGATATTTTGCTGATAAAATGTGCTGTCCATCGAAATTAGCTACAGATGGCACTGACCTTGCTGTGTAATTCAAGACTGAACTGCAAGACTTGCCTTCATCACATGTCATTTATGCCGATGTAGGAATCCTCCCACTGAAGTATGAGTGGCTAATTTGACTGCCATTGTCACTCAACTAATATCTCATTGCTCTCATTTGGAACCACCAATGAAAAAGAAGGTTCAATAAAAAGCTCATTGCAAACTGAAAATCCATGAGTTTGAATGAGTAGCAGTGATGATGTAAAGGAAATGCAATTGTTGTGACTTTCATGCCCGGCCAACTCAGTTGTTCGTGCCCCACGATGGGCGCTCAGCTTTTTACAGGGGCAGCGGTGGCCTAGTGGTTAGAGAGTTGCCCTGCATTGGAAGATTGTGGGTTCGATTCCCTCACAAGTAGGTAAGGGAATTACCTGAGTAGGTACACCTGAGCAAGGTACCATCCCTGTCACTGCTCCCTGGGCGCTTTCACTGCTGCATGGTGTTTGTGTGCATGGGTTAAAAGCAGAAGTCCAATTTCATTGTGGTTCACGTTTGCTGTGCTGTGACCTCGCAATGACAAGGGCTGTCACTTTTACTTTTCAGAAAAACTGAAATTCCCAGCTGTTAGTTATTAAGCACATGTTAAGGGATACCTAGCGATCCATTTATAGCATTTAGCAGATGCTTTTATCCAGAGCAAGTTCCATGTCCTGATTACACGGACAGTCCCCCTGGAGACACTCAGGGTTCAGGGTCTTGCTCAGGTGGTAGTGCCAGAGGTGGGTTTTGAACCTGGGACCTCTTGAGCCATAGGTCCATGGGCAAGAATCCTACCACTAGACCACCACCACCCTGATACAATGCTAATAAATGAGAAGCATCTATTAGCAAGGATCATGGGGTGTGTGTTCCGTCAGTCAGTCATTTTCAGCCGCTTGTCCCAAGTGGGGTCGCGGGGGGCTGCTGGAGTCCATCCCAGCTCACACAGGGTGAAGGACGGGAGACACACCCTGGACAGGTCGCCAGCCCATCGCAGGGAGGGGTGTGTGTTTGGAGGCATAAATGGATGTTAAAATGCTTTTGTGTTTTTACACACCCTGTGCATTATAACTGCGGCCTTAACTATGCAGCTTGTATGAGAAGCACGTTCATTTACAAAAATGAACATGAACACTAATGTTATCTTACTGTCTCGTGCAGAACACAATGAGAAGATACTTAAGACGAGGCCTTATGGGAGAGTTTAGGATGACGTGTGCCTCCATTGCATCACCTTGGGTTTTACAGATGTGGGGACGCAGAGCCTAATCTGGGGCCATGTAATAGGATTTTAGGCCCAGTTGGCCCATTAGTGGAGTGTTTGCTTTAAGGAGTGAGGGCATCAGGTCTGGTGTTATTAGGACCGGGACGTTGTGGCAGTAGGAACTGGGCGGGGAACCATGCCAACCTGGTCTGGTGAAGATTGAGTTGATTGTTGGCCAGTGTAGGAACATATTTTAGTCGCTGTTCTCGTTATTTAAATAAACAGTATAAACAGTATCTGTGACTTATGGCTTATTTGTGAATAAGAAAAGGTTGTAATTACATGACCTTGAGTAACCTACTTCCTAGAGTGGATGACCTGCATAGCACATGACACAAAGTGGGTTTGTTGACTGACTTTTTGCTCATAAAAGTGATTTTTGCAACTGTTTTTGCTTTTAGAGCATCGGTGGCTTAGTGGTTAGGGAGTTGGCCACAAGACTGTGGGTTCAAACCCCTCACCAGTAGGTTGCCCTGAGGTACCCTTGAGCAAGGTACCATCCCCATCATTGCTCCCCAGGCGCTTTCATAGCTGCCCCTTGCTGCACGGTGTTTGTGTGGGTTAAATGCAGAGGTCCAATTTTGTTGGTTCACTGTGTGCTGTGTTGTGACCTCGCAATGACGCGAATAGTCACTTTCACTTTTTAGACAAGCTCTTTAAACACCAGCAGTCGATACTGATGTGTAAAGGTTTGAAGAAATGGGACAACATTTAAAGCATTCAGAAATATACTTTTTGTGGATTTCATCACAACCAAAACTGATTAAGCAGAGCTTTTTGTATTCTCCTATTTTATGAACAGTCTGCAATAGTTCTGGACAAGAAAATGTACCCACTGTACCACCCGTTAAAGTTTTTTACAGTAAAGGGAAAATGCGGTGATTGTAAAAAAAAAAAACTTCAAAAGAAATTGCAGAATCACAAGCTTTAAATCTTATTTAAAAGCTTATTTTAATATTCTTTGTATAAAAAAAATATATATACACGGATTAAATTGTTTTGAGAATTTATAGCAGAGGATAAAGTAAAAAAAGACATAAAAAGCTGAGTGAAACAGAAACAGAAACAAGACAGACATGGTCTAAAGGGTTAGAAAAGAGCCACAAAACTGATTAAAGCACAGTGCAGTTGCATGTATTATGCTCTAAAATATAAAATGCAAATAAAATCAGCAAATCTTCAATACTTGTATTTCCTGAATGTTGCCGAAGAAATTATAATTCTTCACTATACAAATGAAAATCTGAAGATGAGGAATGAAAAATTCTACAGGTTAAAATATACTTCACTGAAACTCTGAACCAGGGATAGACAATAGCGTACAGCAGTGGGTTTACAGAGGAGTTAATATAAACTAGCCAACTAAACACAGTCCACACCATCGACACAGATGTGAAGCTTTCCACGGTCAGAGAACTTAAATAGTACGGTATCCAACACGCTAGATACACTAAAATCAAAATGCCCAGCTTTTTTGCTGCTTTGGTTTCAGAAGATCTTGAAAGTCTTTCTCCATCTTTTGGTTGGACAATATTCGTTACAGCTCTCACAGCTTTAGCTTGACGTCTTGCCACATGAAAAATAAATAAATACAAGATGATTATAATAAAACAGGGACCTAGAAATGAAATCACAATGTCAGTGATCACCCAGGAATACTTAGCAACCAGCACACACTCTCCATAACAGCCTGCAGAAACCTGAGATGGAAGTAAATGTTCATTAAAGTAGTAAAGGATAATATTATAGAATACACTACAAGACCAACCAAGAGTTATAAACAATGTGGTTTTATGAACTGTGATTCTAGAGGGATATAGTAGAGGATCACAGATAGCAATGTACCGATCGACTGCAATTAAAACCAGATTAAAGAGAGAAACAGCGATCGAGACATTATTGATCATTGGAACAACAGAACACGCCACTTCTCCCAGATACCAACAGGAGTCTATCAGCAGCATTATATTCATAGGCATAACAAGCAGTCCCACCAGAAGATCTGCCACAGCCAGAGAGAGGATGAGCAGGTTGGTTGGAGTGTGGAGCTGCTTGAAGTGAGAGATGGAGATGATCACCAGCAGGTTGAGGAACACAGTGCAGACAGAAACACATGAGAGAAGAATGAACACAAACATATTTCCAGAGCCTCCTCTGACCTCCTTCCTGCAGGATGCATTGTTGTCAGGGAAGCAGAACTGATCTGAGATGCTTTGATTGTCATCTGTATGAAATGGATGCAGATCTGGAGCTCCCCCAGCTGTGTTATTCATCATTGATGATCTAAGATTTACCTTCTTGATGTGTTATACCTGTGTAGGATCCTCCCTCTGAAGAACGAGTGGCTAATTTCACTGTGACAGTCACTCCTCCAATAATCAGCATTTCATTGCTTACAGTTGGAACCACCTTCTAAACCTCAACTGATGTGGCTGAAACTGGAATGATTTACACTGAACAGTAACACTGTGGAGGAACTGCAAGGCCACATTAGTTATTGTAGGCAAGACTAAAGAACATAAAGATTGTTGTTTAAAACTAATGGGCAGCCAGAAATATAATGACAATTCAAAGCATCAGATTTTCACTTCCTGCAGAGCTCTGAATGTTTTTAGATTCATTCTTCTTTAACTTTTTCTTATCATCCTGTTTGCTTGTTTTGCTTTTACCATGTTGAAGGCAGTAAAAGAATTGCAGTCATTTCAGAGATTTCATTAAGTATGCAGGGTAGGGGCATTAGAAAAAAAAATCCTTCTTCATCTCCTTTTGACTTCTTCCATTTAATTGTTTCCACAATAGATCATCCATTTCCATTTGTTCCTGTCCTCTGTATCTTCCTCTCTCACTCCAATCCCCTGCATTTCCTCTCTCACCCCATAGCACTTTATTCTGTCGACTGATTTCCATTCCACTCCTCTCTAGAGCAGATCTCCATCTCTCCATGTTCTCTTCAAGCTGTTCACTACTCTCACTACAGATCTCACAATATCATCACCAAACATCATCATCCATGGAGACTCTCATCTAACCTCGTCCGCCAACCTTTCCATTATCATTGCAAACAAGAATAAGCTTAGCACTGTTCTTTGGTGATATCCCACCTCTACTTTAAATGCATCCATCACTCCCACTATAGCCCTCACCACTGTCACACTGCCCTCATACATATTCTACACTACTCAGACATACTTCTCTGCCAGTCCTGATTCTCCAATCATATGCTTTTACCTATCATATGCTTTCTCCAAGACCACAAAGGCACAATATAATACCTTGCAACCTTTTCTATACTTCTCACCCATCAACATCAGCACCCTCAGAGCAAACGTCCATCTGAACTGCTCTTTCTCAGTATAGTGCTGCTCACTACTCATCGCCATTGCGCCCCTGGATACCTCACAATACCAGACTTTTTAGGGATGCTGTGACATCAAGCCATCATACATTAGCCATTGCCAAGTTGATCGTAAAACTTAAGCCCATTTTCCTGGTACAAGTGCACAAACTTCAATTCGTTGAAGTTTCTTGCTGGCAGATATATCCCAGTTATTCACATGTGCCACTATAATGATAAAGTTAATATCATGGCACATCAGAGGATATCTGTGAGTTAATAAAGGTTATAATAATGTGACCTTGTGTGATCAATTACACGTATCTATAGTGGATGACCTGCACAGCTGATGAAATAAAGTGGGTTTGTTTACTGTCTTTAAGTAAGAATAAAAAAGAATTAAGTCATCTGACATTCTTACATAATTGTTTATATTATGGCCATAATAAAGTGATTGCTTAGTAACATGCTCCCCTATAGCAACACTGTTTATCCACGTCACCCAAAAAACAGAGACATTGCATTGAAATATTTATATTTCTATGTATATCTATATAAGTGATCAGTACACAAGCATTTTTAATGTGTATTTTTGGACAAATTATATAGAGACATAAAAGCATTAATAGCATTCTGTGTTTTGAGGTGTTTTCTACACAAATAAATACACACTACATTGGCACATCATTAATCATTTTATAGAAGAAAATCTGCTGTCTTTTAAACAGTGATTAAGTAGTTATCATTTAGAGCTTTAATAGATACCTTCTTAGAAACCTTAATTCTTTATTAGTTTCTATTTACCTGATTAGTATTTTTTCACAAGAATTTAGCCCAAATGTGTCTCTGTGTTGGGATATTCGAGCTTTTTAATGTATGTTGGGATGAAACACCTGGGCAGAGGCTTCTATATTTAACCAATAAAAGACTTAATTGAGAAACTCAATGTAACAATCCTGCGCCAGTAGAGGGCGCCCTGCTCTGATTGTGCACACCTGAGCATTGGGTGCCAGGT
>CM029383.1:7790207-7870511 GCA_017165825.1 Hepsetus odoe | reverse complement strand
GTTGTACACTTGTTATGTTTAATATGTTTAGTTTTGAGTTCTGTGCATGTTATCTGTCATTAAAGTCCAGTACGAAGCTCTTGGCTCTGCGTTGGCGTCCAGCCCACAACACCACACGATGACACCCAATCAATGCTACAAGATGCTTTCAGAGCTTGCTTAAAGATAATTTGTGTCTATCATGTAGAGCCCACAGAACTGGTGATCAAATCATTTTTTTATGCAAAAAGGGTGGTCTAGTGGTAGGATACTTGCTTACGGACCTCTGGATCAAGAGGTCCCAGATTCAAATCCCACCTCCAGCACTACCACCACTGGGTCCCTGAGCAAGACCCTTAACCCTGAGTGTCTCCAGGCGGGACTGTCCCTGTATTTAGGATGTGGAAGTCGCTCTGGATAAGAGCGTCTGCTAAATGTCGCAAATGTAAATGTAAAAACTGTAGTGAGTTCTTCTCACAGCACCCACTCAACTACAGCTGATTAGAGGTGTGATATCCCATCACCCAGAGCAGTGCTACCAACTGTTGTCCCTCAGGCGTCCACCCTGGTCCTAAAGATCCACATCAGAAATTATGACTTTTTTTTTACCTTTGTATAACATCTTTAAACAACGTCAGCAATAGAAACTGATGTGCACAGATTTTAAGAAATTTTAAGAAATATGATTTAATTAAAATTTAAGAAATCATAACCACAACTTCTTGAGAGTTTTACATTCTGCAGTTTACCAGTTCAGTGAACATGTGTAAGGAGAACTGCAATGGTTGAGGGAAGAAACCTGACCAACTGCAACTTGGAAACTTGACCAAAAAAGAAAAAAATCCTGCAGAGTGAAAGAAACAGAAAAAAGATATACATGGTCCAAAGCTTCATTAAAGAGCCTGACACTGGTCCGTATGTTACGCTATGAAATGCAAAATGCAAATAAAGTCAGTAAATCTTCAGTGCCTGTGTTTCCTAAATGTTGTTACATTTGACTGAAATAGTTTATAAATCTTCACTGTACAGATGAAAATCTGAAG
Organism: Hepsetus odoe; assembly: GCA_017165825.1. NCBI lineage: Eukaryota > Metazoa > Chordata > Actinopteri > Characiformes > Hepsetidae > Hepsetus > Hepsetus odoe. The sequence continues at coordinate 7,869,489 of CM029383.1, read as the reverse complement.
ATGAGGAATGAAGGATTCTACAGGTTAAAATATACTTCACTGAAACTCTGAACCAGGGATAGACAATAGCGTACAGTGGGTTTACAGAGGAGTTGATAAATACTAGCCAACTAAACACAGTCCACACCATCGAGGAAGTTGTCAAATTTTCAACAGTCAGGGAGCTTAAAAAGTACGGTATCCAACACGCTAGATACACAAAAATCACAGTGCCTAATTTTCTTGCTGCTTTGGTTTCAGAAGATCAAAGATCAGAAGAAGTTTGTTGGGCCCAGACATCAAGCCATCACACATTAGTCCTTGTGAAGTTGCTCAGATCCTGACACTTAAGCCCATTTTTCTAGTACAAGTGCACTAACTTCAATTCCTTGGAGTTTCTTGATGGAAAATATATCCCAGCTATTCACAGGTGCCACTGTAATGATATAATAAAATCATAGCTTACCTGTGAATCTATCTGGGAATTAATTAAGGTTTTAATAATGTATGATTGAGAAACCCAATCAATTTTCCAAAAGGCTTTTAGAACTTGCTTAAAGGTAATTTTACATCTTTACAGCCTTGGCCAAAAGATTTGAGAACAACACAAGTATTGGTTTTCACAAAGTTTGCTGCTTCAGGGTTTTTAAATCTTTTCTCAGCCACTCTTTTGGCTGAGAGGCTCCACACATGAATGGTTTCAGGACACTTTACTGTTGACAGGACACAGGAGTGATGGTAGCACTCACCTTTTCTTCTCCAGACAATCCTTTTTCAAGATTACCAAAACAATGGGAAAGGGGATTCATCAGAGAAAATTACTTACTTTTTTTTGTTGTTGTTTTCGGATAACATCTTTAAACAACCTCAGCAATAGATACTGATGTGTACAGATTTTAAGAAATGTTAAGAAATTGTGTGAGCACACATTTATCTTCATGTTTCATACAGTTCAGATCCAGACTCCTGGTCCCGCTTTTATGTCTGGTCAGACTCACCTAACATTACAGCAGCAAATAAGTGGAAAAAAGCAAGACAAAGAAAGAACATTGCAGAGTGAAAGAAGCAGGAAAAATCTAAACATGGTCGAAAGCTTCATTAAAGAGCCTGACATGAGTGTGTATGTTACACTGTGAAATGCAAAATGCAAATAAAGTTATAATAAAGTAATAAAGTAAATCTTCAGTGCTTGTGTTTCCTGAATTGTTACATTTGACTGAAATAGTTAATAAATCTTCACTGTACAGATGAAACCCTGAGGATGAGGAATGAAGGATTCTGCAGCTTAAAATATACTTCACTGAAGCTCTGAACCAGGGATAGACAATAGCGTACAGCAGTGGGTTTACAGAGGAGTTCATGTATATGAGCCAGATGAACACAGTCCACACCATCGAGGAAGATGTTAAATTTTCAACAGTCAGGGAGCTTAAATAGTACGGTATCCAAATGAGTCCTTCTGCCTCACAACTTGGTTGTGCACTGGACGAGAAAGAAGAATTGTTGAGTGAGTAAGATGAAGTGATAGAGATAGTGTACTCAGGGGAGAGAGTGTCGTGATCGGTGCAGACATTATGATGAAGGGAACAGAGGTGATGAGGAGGTGATGGGCAGGCATGGTGTCAAGGAGAGGAAAGCTGAAGGTCAGATGGTTGCAGATTCAACTAAAAGGATGGACATGGTTTTAGTTTTTACTTATTTTAAGAAGAGGGAGGAGCACAGGGTGACGTATAAGAGTGGAGGAAGATGCTCACAGGTGGATTATAACTTTTAAAGGAGGGTCAGTCTGAAGGAGATTGGAGACTGCAAAGTAGTGACAGGGGAGAGTGTAGCTAAGCAGCATTTGGTCTGTAGGATGACCTTGGAGGTCAAGAAGAGGAGCCAAATTAGGGCAGAGTCGAGGATCAAGTGGTGGAAGCTGATGCTGGAAGACTGCAAAATTGAATTCAGGCAGAAGTTAACACTGAGAGGTGTTGAAGAACTAGGCAAAGTAGGACAACGACAATTCAGGAGTGTGAATGAAAGGCAGGAAAGTGTAGTGGTTAGGATGCAGGTTGTAGAGGTGACACTGGGGGAGGAGTTTAAATACTTGTGATCAGCAGTTCAGAGTAACGGGAGAGTGTGGAAGAGAGGAAAAGAGACAGACAGACAGACGGGTACCAGCAAGAGTAAAAGGGAAGGTTTACAGGACAGTAGTGAGACCAGCTATGTTGTACGGGTTGGAGATGGTGGCACTGACGAAAAGACAGGTGGCGGAGCTGGAGGTGTCAGAGTTAAAGATGCTGAGATTTTTGTTGGGTGTAACAAGGATGGACAGGATTCGAAATGAGTACATTAGGGGGACAGCTCAAGTTAGATGTTTTGGAGGCAAAGTGAGTGAAAGTTGCATTGGTTCGGAAGTGTCCAGAGGAAAGATGAGGATTATATCGGGAGGAGGATGTTGAAGATGGAGCTGCCAGGAAAGAAGAGAAGAGGAAGACCAAAGAGGAGGTCTATGGACGTGGTGAGAGAGGACATGCAGGTAATCAGATTGAAGGAGAAGGATGCGGAGGACAGGAAGAAATGAAAATGGATGTTCTGCTGTGATGACCTCTAAACGGGAGCAGCTAAAAGGAGAATGAGGAGGGCAGCAACGTCCAGAAACAGAACAACAATAAATGATGCTTGAGCATTTGTGTTGCAGTGAGTACTATCGTTGTCTCACAGCAAGAAGGTCTGGGGTTTGATCCCCAGACTGGATGGTCTAGGTCCTTACTGTTTGAGTAGGACCTTCTCAATATCTGTGTGAGCTTCCTCCAGGAGCTCTGGTTTCCTCTCATCATCCAAAGACATGCCAGGTGAAAAATTATCCCCATGGTGTAAATGTGTTTCTTTAACTCATAACTAATAATCTGTCCATCTTTTAATTGAAATTTATATATGAAAGTCCATTGAACAGAACAGTGATGGGAAATAGTAATTGGGAATTTTTCTAACATTTTCTCCAAAATAATTGTCTAAGAGTTTAGAAATCCACAAAGCAAATGAATGCATACCCACAACGCTACTAAAGACATATACTACCTAGGACATATGTAGATGTTACTGATAAGCTCAGACATAACAAAAAGCTCTACTCACTCACGTCTTTATCACTGCTTATTTGACAACTTTCTCTCCTTTAAAATATACACAGTACTGTGCAAAATTTTAGGTAGGTGTGGAAAAATGCTGTAAACAAAGAACGCTTTCAGAAATGGAAGTGTTCATCATTTATTTTCATCAATCAACAAAATGCAGTGAAAGAACAAAAGAGAATCTAAATCAAATCAATATTTGGTGTGACCACCCTTTGCCTTCAAAACAGCATCAATTCTTCTAGGTACACTTGCACACGGTTGTTAAAGGAACTCGGCCGGTAGGTTGTTCCAAACATCTTGGAGAACTGAGCACAGATCTTCTGTGGATGTAGCTTCCTCACATCCTTCTGTCTCTTCATGTAATCCAGACACACTGGATGATGTGGAGATCAGGGCTCTGTGGGGCCAGAAGAACTGATGCTGGTTTGAAGGCAAAAGGTAGAAACACCAAATATTGATCTGATTTAGATTTTTCTTTTGTTCGCTCACTTTGCATTTTGTAAATTGATCAAAATAAACAATCAGTATTTATATTTCTGAAAGCGTTCTTTGTTTACAGCATTTCTTCCACACCTGCCTAAAACGTTTGCACAGTGCTGTATATAAATGTAAAAAAATGTCACAGGGTTAATATGTTTGTTTCTCAGTTCGTTTAGTTAATCAGCAGCTGTTGATCTTTAGCATGTCACCAGAATGAAGATCAAATGTGGAGACGAAGCACTGATGTAAGTTTCTCTTGATAAGAGCGTCTGCTAAATGCTGTAAATAGATCGTTCAGGAACAGTTCTTCTTGATTTGGAAGGACAAAGTTTGTGCTCATTTTCAGTTCAGCCACTGTACATGACTAGTTTCAGAGGCTAAAGCAGTGTGAGATCATCTTAAAAGACAAATTAATAAATTATTCAGCTGATGTGCAGAAAGGAGGTTTAGAACATCCTCAAAAAAGCCTGAACAACTTTTCCTGGAGACGACTTGAAGAGTCAACAAGAAAGCCAAGAGAGTTCAGGCTGTGCTGAAGAACAACAGTGGACAAAAACCTGAAGATGAGATATCAATTATTTGACAGGATATAATGTTTGAAGTTGATTTCCTGAACCATGGGTAGAATATGGCGTATATAAATGGATTGATAAAGGAGTTGAAGTGCTGAAATGTTGCATGAGCTACAGATAAGCTAGCTAAAGAGGCAGCGGTGGACCAGTGGTTAGGGAGTTGGCCCAAGGATCAGAAGGCCAAAGGTTGAATCCCAGACTAGTAGGCTGCCCTGAGGTACCCTTGAGCAGGGTACCGTCCCTGTCACTGCTCTGTGGGTGCTTTCAATAGCTGTCCCCTGCTGCATGTGTTTGTTTGTGCAGGTAAATTGCAGAGGTGTTATTTCATTTTGGGTTCACTGTGGGCTGTGCTGTGTAGTCACAATGACAAGAATAGTCACTTTCACTTTCATATATATATATATTTACATTTACATTTATGGAATTTAGCAGAGCAACTCAGGGTTGCAATTGGTCCATAGTCAAGTACCCTATCACTAGACCACCACAACCCTATATATATATATATATATATATATATATATATATATATATATACATCCATCCATTATCTGCCGCTTGTCCCAAACGGGGTCGCGGGGGAGTGCTGGCGTCCAACCCAGCGCACACAGGGCGAGGACGGGGGACGCACCCAGGACAGGTCGCCAGCCCATCGCAGTATATATATCTACACTTTAGATATATTTATAGAGAACCTGCATAGCAGATGAAACAAAGTTTGTTTGTTTACTGACTTTAAGTTCAAATTCAGGAGAATTGAGTGACATAATTCTCACATAATGCTTTTGTGTATTATTTAATTATCTAATTAGGAAACTGCATTCAAACGTGCATCATGTTTAATAAAAGCATTCTGGGTAACTCTAACCCTAACCCTAATCGAGATCTTCTCTATACAAATTAATACACACGACATTGAATGTGAAAGTGAAAGTGACTATTCATTTCACTATGAAACGTTACGTTACTTCAGGGCAACCTACTGCTCTGGGATTGGCCCACTGTTAATCATTTTATAGTAGAGAAGTCTTTTAAACAGTGATTAAGTAGTTATTATGTAGGGCTTTAATAGCTCCCTCCTTAGAAACCTCCTCTTTATTAGTTTCTATTTACCTGATTAGTATCCTTTCCCAAGAATTTAGCCAAAATATATCCCTGCCTTGGGATATTCAAGCTTTTTAATGTATGTTAAGACGAAACACCAGAGGCTTCTATATTTAACCAATAAAAGACTTTATTGAGAAACCCAATTAATGCTCCAAGATGCTTTCAGAGCTTCCTTAAAGAAAACTTTGTGTCTATCATGTAGAGCTCACACTAAAGCATTGCTCTACCAGTAATATTACAAAGTTGGCTTATTTTTTAAAACACAGAAGATTTAAAAAGTATTGAACAGAGGTGGGAGAGGAACTCCCTAATTACCTGCGGTTGAAGGGATTCTGGGAGAGGAACTCTCTACAGATTGTATATGTCACAGTTAGGTTTCATTTAGGTTACGGTAGAGGGCGCTCTGTTCTGACTTCATTGGGTCTGACTATTAAAGCCTCAATGAGTCAGAACAGAGCGTGGCTCATTCACGAAGGCTCGGCCTTACACTTAATGGAGGTTCTTAGTTCCTTTTAGCTTGTTTTTGCTACCATGGATAATAAAGTTATGTTCCTGACTCCTGGCTCCACGTCCTACCCGCACCAAGCCATCACTACATTATGTAACAAAAAGTTCTTTGATCACCAGTTCTGTGGATCCAGTTTGGTCACAGGAATCCCAGTTCAAATCTCCACCATTGGTATTATGTAGGGCTTTAATAGCTACCACATCTTGGTGTGTGGAAAACTACGGATGAATCCACAGAACTGGTGATCAAAGAACTTTTTCTTACATTAAATCTGAAGGGAGTTCCTCTCCCAGCATCCCTTCAACCACAGGTAATTACAGGTGTGAGATCCCATCACCCTGACCAGTGTCACCGACTGTTGTCCATCAGGATGCCCACCACAGTCTTACAGATCTTCAGTAATTATATTTTTTTACCCTTCAGATGACATCCTTAAACAACCTCAGCAATAGATGCTGAGGTGTACAGACTGTAAGAATAATTGTTTAATTAATATTTTGAGAAATCACAACCACATCCGCTTCAGAGCTTTACATTCTGCAGTTTACCAATTCAGGAACATGTCTGAAGATTTTAAATGTAGTGGAAAAACCAATATTAAAAAATGTAAATATCTTCTCTGTATTTAAAAAAATATATATATGGATTCAATTATTTTTACTCAAAATATGAGAAAAAATAAAACCAAGAAGAAGAAGAACAATAAAGAGTGAAAGGAACGAGAAAAACCTATACATGGTCCAAAGCTTCATTAAAGAGCCTGACATCAGTCTGTATGTTTCACGATGAAATTCAAAATTCACATGAAGTCAGTAAATATTTTACTCTTCACTGAAATAGCTTATAAATCTTCACTGTACAGATGAAACCCTGAAGATGAGGAATGAAGGATTCTACAGGTTAAAATATACTTCACTGAAGCTCTGAACCAGGGATAGACAATAGCGTACAGCAGTGGGTTTACAGAGGAGTTCATGTATATGAGCCACATAAACACAGTCCACACCATCGAGGAAGATGTTAAACGTTCAACAGTCAGGGAGCTTAAATAGTACGGTATCCAACATGCTAGATACACTAAAATCACAGTGCCTAATTTTCTTGCTGCTTTGGTTTCAGAAGATCTGAAAAGTCCAGCTCCTTTTTTTTGCTGGACATTTTTCCTTACAGCTCTCACAGCTCTTGCTTGACGTCTTGCCACATGAAAAATCATTAAAGACAAAATGATTATAATGAAGCAAGGGCTGAGAAATGTAAACACCATGTCAGTGATCACCCAGGAATACTTAACAACCAGCACACACTCTCCATAACAGCCTGCAGAAATCTGAGATGGGAGTAAATGGTCATTAAAGTAGAAAATAATAATATTATAGAAAACAGCACAAGACCAGCCTAGAGTTATAAACATTATAGTTTTCGGAACTGTGATTCTTGAAGGATAAAGTAGAGGATCACAGATAGCAATGTACCGATCAACTGCAATGAAAACCAGATTACAGAGAGAAGTTGACATCGTGACATTACTGATCAGTGGAAAAACAGAACACGCCACTTCTCCCAGATACCAGCAGGAGTCTATCAGCTGCATTATGTTCACAGGCATAACAAACAGTCCCACCAGAAGATCTGCCACAGCCAGAGAGAGGATGAGCAGGTTTGTTGGAGTGTGGAGCTGCTTGAAGTGAGAGATGGAGATGATCACCAGCAGGTTGAGGAACACAGTGCAGACAGAAACACAGGAGAGAAGAATGAACAAAAACATATTTCCAGAGCCTCCTCTGACCTCCTTCCTGCAGGATGAGTTGTTGTCAGGGAAGCAGAACTGATCTGTAATGCTTTGATTGTCTTCTGTATGAAATGGATGCAGATCTGGAGCTCCCCCAGCTGTGTTATTCATCATTGATGATCTAAGATTTACCTTCTTGATGTGTTACTTTATACCTTTGTAGGATCCTCCCTCTGAAGAACGAGTGGATAATTTTACTGTGACAGTCACTCCTCCAGTAATCAGCATTTCATTGCTTACAGTTGGAACCACCTTCTAAACCTCATTCACTTCTCCAAGTTGTCCTCAAGCTGCTCCCCGCTCTCACTACACATCACAATATCATCAGTGAACATTGTAGTTTAATCTCATTTGTCAGCCTTCCATTGCTACAACAATGAACTCATCACTGAACCTTTGTTGTAATCCAGCCTCTACTTTAAATGCATCTGTCACTACTAATGCAGATCTCACCACTGTCACAACGCCCTCATGCATATTCTGTACTACTTTGACATACTGATACCTCACAAACCCAGATTTTTGGGGTTTGTTGTGACCCAGGCTTCAAGTCATCACATATTAGTCCTTGTCAAGTTGCTCAGATCCTGACACTTAAGCCCATTTTTCTGGTACAAGTGCACTAACTTCAATTCTTTGGCCAAAAGATTTGAGAACAACAAGTATTGATTTTCACAAAGTTTGCTGCTTCAGTGTTTTTAAATCTTTTTGTCAGATGTTTCTATGGTAACTGAAGTATAATTACAAGCATTTCATAAGTTTCAAAGGCTTTTATTGACAATTACTTTATGTTTATGCAAATAGTCAGTATTTGCAGTCTTGGCCTTTGTTTCTCAAGATCTCTGCAATTCAGCCTGGCAGGATGTCAATCAGCATCTGGGCCAAATCCTGACTGATGGAGTCCATTCTTGAATTGTAAGAGCCCTACCCCAACGGGTTTTCTCTCGGGTCTCCCTGTCTCTCTCTCTCTCTTTGTGTTTGCGTCAGTTCAGCACCTTCGAGCCTCGGCTTGTGCTGACTGACGCTGCATCCTCCCCTTCCAAGTTTCTCAAGTTTCTCATTTTTCTCTACAGCATTCAAGCTCAAACGCTCACCCGTTTCGAGCATTTTGTTTTCCTCCTGTCTTCTGAGCATTTCATTTTTCTCTTGTTTTGATAGGTTTATTTTCTACCTGTTTTTGGGTTGATTGTGGTGGCTTGGGTTTTTTTGGTGTATTTTGGGTACTGGCAGCTTCAGGTACTGCATTAGGGTCCAAACCCCATGTGGCTCAGAGTGGATCACACTGTTACAGAACGACCCAGCCAGTATGGACCCAGCATTGCCCGGAGATGCCTTTCAGATGGCTCTAGCTGATCAGGGCGCTACCATAGGCAGCCATGAACAGATCCTGCAGCAGATAACATCACAGTTGCAGGCAATCAATACTGCCCTGTAAACTAGACCCGAACCTCCTGCAACCGGACCAATAGCCCCCCTCCTGTTACTGTGGTACCACCAATGCCTTTTTTTACCACATCCCGAGCGCTTTGATGGTGCCCAGGGACAATTGGGTGGTTTCCTCCTCCAATGCTCTCTGGCATTTGAGCAGCAGCCTGCTCGGATTCCCACTGAAAGAGCCAAGGTGGCCTATATTGTCTCATCGCTCACAGGGAGAGCCCTGTCAAGGGCCACCCCAGTGTGGGAACACCAGTCAGAGGTATGATCCTCCCTCGATCGGTTTACTTCTGCACTCAGAGACATTTTCGACCATACCAGCAGTAGAAGGGAGGCCAATTTCACCCTGCTACAACTACGACAGGGAAGGAGGTAGATTGCAGACTATGCCATTGAGTTCCATACCTTAGCTACAGGAAGCGGTTGAAATACGACAGCACTAATGGCGGCCTATTCTCAGGGTCTGAATAGTGACCTCAAAGACGAAATGGCTCCATGGGAACCCCCTAACACTTTTGAGGGCTTAGTTAATCTCTCCCTGAGGATAGATAACCGCCTTAGGGAGCGTACACAGACTCTGGAGACCGAAAGGTCTCAATGACCACGAGCCAACCCACAACACATAGTTCCCATACTCCCACAGACTGAGGACACTTCACAGGAACCTCAGCCCATGCAGCTCGGTCATGTTCGTCTCTCCAGTCAGGAACGGGAAGACCGGATGCGAGAAGGCAGATGCCTTTATTGCGGTTGCTCTGGTCACCTTCGCGCATCCTGCCCTGAGCTAAAATCAAACTAGGAAGCCTGTCACAGCGTAGGGACTCTGTGGCAGGCCCTCCAGTGTACCCACAGCCTGCAGGGGTGTTTCTCAGCTCATCCATATGTTGGGGTTCAGGTAGAGAGGAACGGCTTCGGGCTTTCATAGACTCAGGGGCTGGCAGCAACTTTATAGATGCAGAGCTAGCCAAGAAATGGGGATTACCCATAGAGACCCTGGATCACCCACTGCCCGTGGCAGCTATCAATGGGTGGGCCTTAGCTTCGGAGGTTATTACTCATCAAACCCTCCCTATAACTCTGTGTATTGGTCTGCATAGCGAACAGCTGCCCCTGTTTCTTGTTTGGGCGGTTAACTCAATCAGTGGTGGCCTGGGGACCTCATTGTACTCGTTCTTGTCTTATCACTGGGCAAACCCCAAAGACTCCATTCACTTCTGAGGTGATTCCGGGTCTGAACACTGTTCCCCCAGAATACTGCAACCTCCGAGAGGTCTTTAGTAACCAGAAATCCCAACTCCTTCCTTCTCACAGGCCCTATGACTGTGCTATAGACTTGCTTCCAGGTACTACTCCTCCTAGGGGCCACCTGTTTTCCCTCTCGGGTCCTTGGAGGATTACATTCAAGAGGCTCTGTCTCTGGGTTTCATTAGGCCTTTTACATCCCCTGCATGGGTGGGGTTCTTTTTTGTGGGTAAAAAGGACAGTGGTCCTTAAGATAACGGTGGTCAATAAGATAACCATCAAGGACAGGTACCCCTTGACTCTCATGTCAACAGCCTTTGAGGCACTGCAACAGGCATCCATTTTTACCAAACTGGACCTGTGCAGCGCCTACAACCTCATCCGGGTCAGGGAGGCAGATGAGTGGAAGACTGCCTTCATCACACCATCAGGGCATTATGAGTACATTGTTAAGCCTTTCGGGCTTATGAATGCTTCAGCAGTTTTCCAGCGTTTCATTAATGAGGTCTTAAGAGAGGCCCTGGATCATTACGCGTTTGTCTATCTGCACGACATCCTCATTTTTAGCTGAACGGCGGGCGAACACAAGGTCCATGTGAGAAGGATCCTCCAACTGCTCTTAGAACATCATTTATTTGTAAAGCTAGAAAAGTCCCTCTTCCATGCTCGCTCCGTCTCCTTCCTGGGCTTTGTAGTCGCTTTGTAGAGGGTGCGTCAGTTTTGCACCCTCAAGCCTCGGCTTGTTATGCTGACTGACGCTGCACCTCCCCTTCCGTTTCTCAAGTTTCTCATTTTTCTCTACAATGTTCAAGCTCAAACGCTCAACCATTTTGAGCATTTTGTTTTCCACCTGTTTCATTCATTTTTTTGTTTTCCTCTTGTTTTTTGAGCATTTCGTTTTTCTCCTGTTTTGAGATGTTTATTTTCTACCTGTTTTTGGGTTGATTGTGGTGGCTCAGGTGTATTTTGGGTACTGGCAGCTTCAGGTACTGCATTTGGGTCCAAACCTCATGTGACTCCCTGCATTCAGACTGGGTCACACGATTACATGAATAATCAATGCTTGGAGTTTGAAAGAATTTTGTCCACCCACCTCTTGAGTATTGAACACAAGCTCTCAATGGGATTAAGGTCTGTGGAGTTTCTGGACCATGCAGCTAAAATTAAAATTTTTTGTTCTTAGTTATCACTTTGGCCTAATGGCAAGGTGCTCCATTATGCTGGAAATAGCATTATTCTGCACTAAACTGTTCTTTGGTGGTTGGGAGAAGTTGCTCTCAGAGGATGTTTTAGTGCCATTCTTTATTCATGGCTGTGTTGTTTCGGCAAAATTGAGCAAGCCACTCTTGGCTGAGAGGCTCCACACATGAATGGTTTCAGGACACTTTACTGTTGGCAGGACACGGGAGTGATGGTAGCCCTCACCTTTTCTTCTCCAGACAATCCTTTTTCAAGATTACCCAAACAATGGGAAAGGGGATTCATCAGAGAAAATTACTTTTTTTTTTTTTTTTGCTTTTGGATAACATCTTTAAACAACCTCAGCAATAGATACTGATGTGTACAGATTTTAAGAAATGTTAAGAAATTATTTGAGCACACATTTATCTTCATGTTTCATACAGTTCAGATCCAGACTCCTGGTCCCGCTTTTATGTCTGGTCAGACCCATCTAACATTACAGCAGCAAATAAGTGGAAAAAAGCAAGACAAAAAAAGAACATTGCAGAGTGAAAGAAGCAGGAAAAATCGATGCATGGTCTGAAGCTTCATTAAAGAGCCTGTGTATGTTACACTATGAAATGCAAAATGCAAATAAAGTTATAATAAAGTAATAAATTAAATCTTCAGTGCTTGTGTTTCCTGAATGTTGTTACATTTGACTGAAATAGTTTATAAATCTTCACTGTACAGATGAAACCCTGAAGATGAGGAATGAAGGATTCTACAGCTTAAAATATACTTCACTGAAGCTCTGAACCAGGGATAGACAATAGCGTACAGCAGTGGGTTTACAGAGGAGTTCATGTATATGAGCCACATAAACACAGTCCACACCATCGAGGAAGATGTTAAACGTTCAACAGTCAGGGAGCTTAAATAGTACGGTATCCAACACGCTAGATACACTAAAATCACAGTGCCTAATTTTCTTGCTGCTTTGGTTTCAGAAGATCTGAAAAGTCGGGCTCCATCATTTTGCTGGACATTTTTCCTTACAGCTCTCACAGCTCTTGCTTGATATCTTGCTACATGAAAAATAATTAAAGACAAGATGATTATAGTGAAGCAAGGGCTGAGAAATGAAAGCACCATATCAGTGATCACCCAGGAATACTTAAAAACCACCACACACTCTCCATAACAGCCTGCAGAAATCTGAGATGGGAGAAAATGGTCATTAAAGTAGAAGACAATAATATTATAGAAAACAGCACAAGACCAGCCTAGACTTATGAACATTATAGTTTTCGGAACTGTGATTCTTGAAGGATAAAGTAGAGGATCACAGATAGCAATGTACCGATCAACTGCAATGAAAACCAGATTACAGAGAGAAGCTGACATCGTGACGTTACTGATCAGTGGAAAAACAGAACACGCCACTTCTCCCAGATACCAACAGGAGTCTATCAGCTGCATTATGTTCACAGGCATAACAAACAGTCCCACCAGAAGATCCGCCACAGCCAGAGAGAGGATGAGCAGGTTGGTTGGAGTGTGGAGCTGTTTGAAGTGAGAGATGGAGATGATCACCAGCAGGTTGAGGAACACAGTGCAGACAGAAACACAGGAGAGAAGAATGAACAAAAACATATTTCCAGAGCCTCCTCTGACTTCCTTCCTGCAGGATGAGTTTTTGTCAGGGAAGCAGGCTGAGATGCTTTGATTGTCAACTGTATGAAATAGATGCAGATCTGGAGCTCCCCCAGCTGTGTTATTCATCATTGATGATCTAAGATTTACCTTCTTGATGTGTTACTTTATACTTTTGTTGGATCCTCCCTCTGAATAACCAGTGGCTAATTTTACTTTGACAGTCACTCCTCCTATAATCAGCATTTCATTGCTTACAGTTGGAACCACCTTCTAAACCTCATTTCAAACTGATGTGGTTGAACCTGAATGTGGAGGAACTGCAAGGTCACAGTAGTTATTGTGGGCAAGACTAAAGAACATAAAGATTGTTGTTTTAGTCTAATGGGCAGCAGCGTCCATCACCCAGCCACTAGTGATGCACAAGACAGTGTATTTCTTTGTGCCAGTCCCAAACGCAAATAAATGAGGAGGGTTACTTCAGGAAGGGGAGCCTTTGTAAAATATTTGCTAAACCAATATTCGGACAACAGATCAGATGTAATGCTTCTGGCCCAAAACTTGGTTGTGCAATGGAGGAGAAAGAAGAGCTGTGGAGTGAGTTAGATGAAGTGATAGAGAGTGTACTCAGGGGAGAGAGAATGTTGATCAGTGCAGACATTTTGATGAAGGGAACAGAAGTGATGAGGAGGTGATGGGCAGGTATGGTGTCAAGGAGAGGAATGCTGAAGGTCAGATGATTCCAAATTTAACTAAACGGATGGACATGGTTTTAGTTTTTACTTATTTTAAGAAGAGGGAGCAGCACAGGGTGACGTATAAGAGTGGAGGAAGATGCTCACAGGTGGATTATATCCTTTGCACTTGAGCAAGATACCGTCCCCATCACTGCTCCCCGGAAGTTTGCAATAGCTGCCCACTGCTGCATGTGTGTGTATGGGTTAAATGCAGTGGTCCAATTTCGTTGTGGTTCACTGTGTGTTGTACTGTGACCTTGCAGTGACAAGGGTTGTCACTTTCACTTTCTTTCAAATGAATGCATACCCACAATGCTAATAAAGACATATACTACCTAATATAGATTATGTAGGTTACTGATTATCTCAGACATAACAAAAAGCTCTACTCACTCATGTCTTTATCACTGCTTATTTGATGACTTTCTCTTGGATTTCCCTCCTGAAACTATTTTACATCTCTTCTCTTCTTCTTCTCATTTTAAATAAATACAGTACTGTGCAAAAGTTTTAAGCAGGTGTGAAAAAATGCTGTAAACAAAGAACAAAAAGCAGTGAATGAACAAAAGAGAAATCTAAATCAGATCAATATTTGGTGTTACCACCCTTTGCCTTCAAAACAGCATCAATTCTTCTAGGTACACTCGCACACAGTTTTTGAAGGAACTCGGCCGGTAGGTTGTTCCAAACATCTGGGAGAACTAACCAGAGATCTTCTGTGGATGTTATGTAGGGCTTTAATAGCTACCACATCTTGGTGTGTGGAAAACTACGGATGGATCCACAGAACTGGTGATCAAAGAACTTTTTCTTACATTAAATCAGAAGGGAGTTCCTCTCCCAGCATCCCTTCAACCACAGGCAATTAGAGGTGTGAGATCCCATCACCCTGATCAGTGTCACTGACTGTTGTCCATCAGGACGCCCACCACAGTCTTACAGATCTTCAGTAATTCCATCCATTATCTGCCGCTTGTCCCAAACGGGGTCGCGGGGGAGTGCTGGTGTCCAACCCAGTGCACACAGGGCGAGGACGGGGGAAGCACCCTGGACAGGTCGCCAGCCCATCACAGAGAGGAGCATGACGGGGACGGCACCTTGCTCAAGGGTACCCCAGGGCAACCCTTTGGGAAGGGATTTGAACCCCCGAGCCGCCGATCATGTGGCCAACGCCCTAACCACTAGGACACCACTGCCCCTTCTTCAGTAATTATATATTTTTTCCCTTCAGATAACATCCTTAAACAACCTACGCAATAGATGCTGATGTGCACAGATTTTAAGAATTCTGATTTAATAAACATTTTGAGAAATCACAACCACATCTGCTTGAGAGCTTTACATGCTGCAGTTTACCAATTCAGGAACATGTCTGAAGATTTCAAATGTAGTGGCAAAACCAATATAAAAAAATGTAAATATCTTCTCTGTATTTAAAAAAAAAAAATATGGATTCAATTATTTTACTCCAAATATGAGAAAATAAATGCAAGAGGAAGAAGAACAATGCAGAGTGAAAGGAACAGGAAAAACCTATACATGGTGCAAAGCTTCACGATGAAATTCAAAATTCAAATAAAGTCGGTAAATCTTTTACTCTTGACTGAAATAGTTTATAATTCTTCACTCTACAGATGAAAATCTGAAGATGAGGAATGAAGGATTCTACAGGTTAAAATATACTTCACTGAAACTCTGAACCAGGGATAGACAATAGCGTACAGCAGTGGGTTTACAGAGGAGTTGATAAATACTAGCCAAATAAACACAGTCCACACCATCAAAGAAGATGTGAAGCTTTCAACAGTCAGAGAGCTTAAATAGTACGGGATCCAACACGCTAGATACACAAAAATCAAAATGCCCAGCTTTTTTGCTGCTTTGGTTTCAGAAGATCTTGAAAGTCTTTCTCCATCTTTTTGTTGGACATTATTTCTTACAGCTCTCACAGCTTTCACTTGACGTCTTGCCACGTAAAAAATAATTAAAGACAAGATGATTATAGTGAAGCAGGGGCCTAGAAATGAAAGCAGCATATCAGTGATCACCCAGGAATACTTAACAACCAGCACACACTCTCCATAACAGCCTGCAGAAATCTGAGATGGAAGGAAATGGTCATTAAAGTAGAAAAGGATAAAATTATAGAATACACTACAAGACCAACCTATAATTATAAACAATGTGGTTTTAGGAACTGTGATTCTTGAAGGATAAAGTAAAGGATCACAGATAGCAATGTACCGATCAACTGCAATGAAAACCAGATTACAGAGAGACGCTGTCACTGAGAGATTACTGATCAGGGGAAAAACAGAACACGCCACTTCTCCCAGATACCAACAGGAGTCTGTCAGCTGCATTATGCTCACAGGCATAACAATCAGTCCCACCAGAAGATCTGCCACAGCCAGAGAGAGGATGAGCAGGTTTGTTGGAGTGTGGAGCTGCTTGAAGTGAGAGATGGAGATGATCACCAGCAGGTTGAGGAACACAGTGCAGACAGAAACACAGGAGAGAAGAATGAACAAAAACATATTTCCAGAGCCTCCTCTGACCTCCTTCCTGCAGGATGCATTGTTGTTAGGGAAGCAGAACTGATCTGTAATGCTTTGATTGTCGACTGTATGAAAAGGATGCAGATCTGGAGCTCCCCCAGCTGTGTTATTCATCATTGATGATCTAAGATTTACCTTCTTGATGTGTTACTTTATACCTTTGTAGGACCCTCCCACTGAAGAACGAGTGGCTAATTTTACTGTGACAGTCACTCCTCCAATAATCATTCATTCATTGCTTACAGTTGGAACCACCTACCCTAAACCTCACTTCAAACTGATCTGGTTGAAGCTGGAATTGCACTGAATTGCACTGAACAGTAACACTGTGGAAGAACTGCAAGGTCACAGTAGATATGGGCAAGACTAAAGAACATAAAGATTGCCTTTTTAGTCTAATGGGGAGCAACGTCCAGAACTATGATGACAATACAAATCATCAGATTTTTTTTACTTCTTGCATAGCTTTATATGTTTTTGAAGAACTCTTCTTTAACATTTCTTATAGTCCTGTTTGTTTGTTTTGCATTATCAAAGTTGAAGGCAGCAAGAGAATTGCAGTTCAGAGATGTTAGTAAATATGCAGGTTGGGGGCATATAAAAAATATTTCTTCATCTTTTTTTTTGACTTCTTCCATTTAATTGTTCCACAATAGATCATCCACTTCCATTCGTTCCTGTCCTCTGTATCTTCCTCTTTCACTCCAATCCCCTGCATTTCCTCTCTCACTACATAGCACTTCATTCCATCGACTGATTTCCATTTCACTCCTCAATAGAGCAGATCTCCATCTCTCCATGTTCTCTTTAAGCTGCTCACTACTCTCACTACAGATCACAATATCATTGCCAAACATTATCATCCATGGAGACTCTCGTCTAACCTTGTTCGTCAACATTTCCATTACCATTGCAAACAAGAATGAGCTCAGCACTGATCTTTGGTGGTATCACAGCTCTACTTTAAATGCATCCATCACTCCTATTATAGCACTCACCACTGTCACACTGCCCTCATACATATTCTACACTACTCGGACGCACTTCTCTGCCAGTCCTGACTTCTCCTCTCTAGTCTTCCTGTCATACACTTTCTCCAAGTCCACAAAGGCACAATAAAATCCCTTGATTACACCTTCATAGCAAATGGCTATCTGGACCACTCTTTCTCAATATTAAGCCATAGTGCAGTTCACTACTCATCGCATCTTTTCTTAACCCCCTGGATACCTCACAAGACCAGACTTTTTGGGGACGACGCGACCCAGTCATCAAGTCATCACACTTTAGCCACTGCCAAGTCGATTGGATTCTGACACTTATAAAGTTTATGAAAGCATCAATAGCATTCTGTGTTTTGAGGTGTTTTCTACACGAATGAATACACACTGCATTGGCACATCATTCATCATTTAAAAGTAGAAAATCTGCTTTCATTTAAACAGTGATTAAATAGTTATTATGTAGGGCTCTAATAGCTCCCTCCTTAGAAATCCTCATTCTTTATTAGTTTCTATTTACCTGATTAGTATCCTTTCCCAAGAATTTAGCCCAAATGTATCCCTGCGTTGGGATATTCAAGCTTTTTAATGTATGTTGGGATGAATCACCTGGGCAGAGGCTTCTATATTTAACCATAAAAAGATTTAATTGAGAAACCCAATCAATGCTCCAAGATGCTTTCAGAGCTTGCTTAAAGATAACTTTGTGTCCATCATATAGAGCTCCCACTAAAGCATTTTGTAATTGAATTATTAGGTGAGAATTTGTCTTCCAAGCATTGCTCTACCAGTAAAATTACAAAGTTGGCTTATTCTTTAAAACACAGATTTAAAAAGTATTGAACATAGAAAAATATTGCAGAACAGGAGTCTGAGTTACAGAACTTCCAGCTCTGATAAGAACTCTCAGAACTTCTCAAGAACTTCCTCTTGGTGTGTGGAACACTACCGATGGTGGGGATTTGAACTGGGATTCCTGTGACCAAACTGGATCCACAGAACTGGTGATCAAAGAACATTTTGTTACATAATGTAATATGGCTTGGTGCGGGTAGGACGTCAACGTGGAGCCAGGAGTCAGGAACATAACTTTATTATCCATGGCAGCAAAAACAAGCTACAAGGAACCAAGAACCTCCATTAACTGTAGGGCCGAGCCTTTCTGAATGAGCCACACTCTGTTCTGACTCATTGAGGCTTTAATAGTCAGACCCAATGAAGCACACCTGTGCCTTCAGTCCTACAGATCCACATAAGTAATGAAAACCACATCCGCTTGAGAGCTTTATGTTCAGCTGTTTGCCAATTCAGGAACATATCTGAGGAGAACTGCAATAGTTCAGGACAGAAGCTTGACCCACTGTACACACCCCTTCAAATTTAGAGTAAATGAACAATGCCACGATTGTAAAAGATTTCAAAAGTAATTGCAAAACTAACCTTAAAAATTTGAAATGTCATATCTAAAAAAAAAAGAAAAATAAGGATTCAATTGCTTTTCCTGCAAATCCGAGAAAAATGAAAACAAGAAGAAGAAGAAAAATGAAGAACAGGAAAAACCTATACTTGGTCAAAGTTTCATTATGTATGCGATGTATGTAAATTATGGGATGATATGCAAAAAGGAAATAAAGTCAGCAAATCTGCTGTGCATGTGTTTCCTGCATGTTGTCAACGATGGATGTTACCTTTAACTGAAATAGTTTATAAATCTTCACCATATAGATGAAAGGAAAAGAGGAATTAATGATTCTACAGGTTAAAATATACTTTGTTGAAGTTCTGATCCAAGGATAGACAATAGCATACAGTAGTTGGTTTACAGAGGAGTTAATGGATATAAGTCAGACAAACACATTTGACATCATTGAGATATCAAGATATCAAACTTTCAACAGTCAGGGAGCTTAAATAGTACGGTATCCAACACGCTAGATAGACAAAGATCAAAATGCCCAGCTTTCTTGCTGCTTTGTATTCAGAAGATCTTGAAAGTCTGGCTCCATATTTTGGTTGGACATTATTCCTTACAGCTCTCACAGCTTTAGCTTGACGTCTTGCCACATGAAAAATACTACCTCGTGAGTAATCACCCAGGAATACTTTTTGACCAGAAAAATAAAATAAATAAATAAATAATAATTAAAAAAAGGAAATATGGATCAAATTGTTTTTGCAGCAAATACAAAAATAATAAGAGCGAGAAGGGGAAGCAAAGAGCAGAGTTAAAGAAGCAGGAGAAACCTATACATGGTCCAAAGCTGCATTAAAGAACCTGATATTGGTGTGTATGATTGGCTAAAAAATTCCAATAAAGTCAGTAAAACTTCAGTGCTTGTGTTTCCTGAATGTTGTTACTTTTGACTGAAATAGTTTATAAATCTTCACTGTACAGATGAAACCCTGAAGATGAGGAATGAAGGATTCTACAGGTTAAAATATACTTCACTGAAGCTCTGAACCAGGGATAGACAATAGCGTACAGCAGTGGGTTTACAGAGGAGTTCATGTATATGAGCCAGCCCAACACAGTCCACACCATCGAGGAAGATGTCAAACTTTCAACAGTCAGGGAGCTTAAATAGTACGGTATCCAACATGCTAGATACACTAAAATCACAGTGCCTAATTTTCTTGCTGCTTTGGTTTCAGAAGATCTTGAAAGTCTTTCTCCATCTTTTTGTTGGACATTTTTCCTTACAGCTCTCACAGCTCTTGCTTGACGTCTCGCCACATGAACAATAATTAAAGACAAGATGATTATAGTGAAGCATGGGCTGAGAAATGAAATCACCATGTCAGTGATCACCCAGGAATACTTAACAACCAGCACACACTCTCCATAACAGCCTGCAGAAATCTGAGATGGGAGTAAATGGTCATTAAAGTAGAAAATAATAATATTATAGAGAACAGCACAAGACCAGCCCAGAGTTATAAACAATGTGGTTTTAGGAACTGTGATTCTTGAAGGATAAAGTAAAGGATCACAAATAGCAATGTACCGATCAACTGCAATGAAAACCAGATTACAGAGAGAAGCAGCCATCGTGACATTACTGATCAGTGGAAAAACAGAACACGCCACTTCTCCCAGATACCAGCAGGAGTCTGTCAGCTGCATTATGTTCACAGGCATAACAAACAGTCCCACCAGAAGATCCACCACAGCCAGAGAGAGGATGAGCAGGTTGGTTGGAGTGTGGAGCTGCTTGAAGTGAGAGATGGAGACGATCACCAGCAGGTTGAGGAACACAGTGCAGACAGAAACACAGGAGAGAAGAATGAACACAAACATATTTCCAGAGCCTCCTCTGACCTCCTTCCTGCAGGATGAGTTGTTGTCAGGGAAGCAGAACTGATCTGAGATGCTTTGATTGTCGACTGTATGAAATGGAGCTCCCCCAGCTGTGTTATTCATCATTGCTGGTCTAAGATTTACCTTCTTGATGTGTTACTTTATACTTTTGTAGGATCCTCCCTCTGAAGAACGAGTGGATAATTTCACTGTGACAGTCACTCCTCCAATAATCAGCATTTCATTGCTTACAGTTGGAACCACCTTCTAATCCTCATTTCAAACTGATCTGGTTGAAACTGGAATGAATTGCACTGAACAGTAACACTGTGGAGGAACTGCAAGGGCACAGTAGTTATTGTGGGCAAGACTAAAGAACATAAAGATTGTTTTTGTAGACTAATGGGCAGCAACGTCCGTCACCCAGCCACTAGTGTTGCACAAACCAGTGTATTTCTTTGTGCCAGCACCAAGCCCACAGTGTTGCCTCACAGTGAGAAGGTCTCGGGTTTGATTCCCATACTGGATGGTTTAGGTCCTTACTGTGTGGAGAGGACCTTCTCTGTATCTGTGTGAGATTCCTTAAGAAGCTCTGGATTCCTCTCACCATCCAAAGACATGTCAGGTGAACTGGAGATGTTAAATTATCCACAGGGTTTAAGTTTTTCTTTGGGTCTGCTTTGTGATGGACTGGTGATCTGTCACTGCAAGAGCTGGACTTAAGAATTCAAGCCCATTAACCAAATCAGCCTTTCCATGATGCCTAGATGATAGTGATATTTCTAAAGTGTTCTTACCCACCTTTGGATTTGTGGAAAATCCAACTGTTACGATATAAGCAGTTTAACATCTGTGGCCTAAGGAGATCAACACCCTATATCAAAGTGTGCAGAATTATTAGGCAGCTTCTCCTCCTCACATCAGATCATCAAGATCAAGACTGGACCAAGAAACATCTCAAGACAGATGTTTTAAAAGTTTTTAAAGGTTTGATGGACTGATGAGAAGGAAGTGATTAGATCAGGCTTTTAACAAGGTGGAGGTGGTGTACTTGTGTGGGCTGATGTTATTAAAGATGAGCCAATTGAACCTTTTCAGGTTGGAGATTGACTCAAAATCATCTCCCCAGCCTTCTGCCAGTTTCTGGAAGACACTTTCTTCAAGCAGTTTTTCAGGAAAAATTCTGCATCTTTCAAGAAGACCATGATTTTTCTGTGGGACAATGCTCCATCACATGCATGGAAGTTCTCCACTGCATGTCTCGCTTGTAAAGAGCTTAAAGATGAAAGAATAATGACACGGCCCCTTCCTTACCTGACCTAAACCCTGTTGATTTACAGGGAAGGAGAAGAGTCCACCTCTCTGAACAGAGTTTGGGTGGCTGTGGTGTTGCTGCACAACAAGCTGATCAACAGATGAAAGAACTCAGACTCCATGAATGGAAGGATTATAACTGGCCAGTAGTCCTGTCTTGGGTTTGATGGTATCTGGATCTTGGGGTTTCACTCTTGGGCCTAGTCTTGTGTGGCTCCTCTTGTCACTACAGCTTGAGGAGACCACAGATATGGACTATGCACATGGAGGCAACTTTGTGCCCCAGGAACATAAGACTTCCCATGAAGGTGCATTTGGTCCTTCACAGTCCATCAGTCTTAAGTAGGTAGACCACATGTTCTCCAGATGTTTCTGGTTCCTGAAACCTGTCAGCAGAGTAGCTGCTGTGCAATAATATTTTAAACCTTTCTCAAATTTGTGCTACAACCAAGGGTAAAACAGACCCTCCAGAGTGTTCTAAGGTGCCCAAGTGTGATAAACAAATTACTTTGCATAGTCATTTCCTCCCAAAATAAAGTAAACGTTTTTTCTACTCAGATACAAGATATCCCCCATAATTTTGATCTTCATATTAAAAGCTGTGGATTTAATTCTTCAGAATTCTTTGAGATGTGTTGGGTCTAATTTAAATAATTTGTTCTGCTTGAAGGTTTATGCGTAGATCGCTGTGTGGATTAACCAGCAAAAAACAATTAACTCCCTGTGTACAGAGACTGTACTGAATGTGAGAGACATTTACATTTACAGCATTTAGCAGATGCTCTTATCCAGAGCGACTTCCATGTCCTAATTACAGGGACAGTCCCCCTGGAGACACTCAGGGTTAAGGGTCTTGCTCAGGGACCCAGTGGTGGTAGTGCCAGAGGTGGGATTCGAACTTTGGACCCCTTGAGCCATAGGTCCATAGGCAAGTACCCACCACTAGACCACCACCTCCCATAGACAAATCTTTGCCCTTCAGGAAGGTCTGGAGAACTGTCCCACAACAAAATATATGAACGTTTGGCTCCTTGGAAGCAAAATTGGAAGAAAAGTACTTCTTACTATGGTGCCATCATACAGTAGGAAGATAACCTGTTCAGATGATGTTCTTTTCATTTTGTATAGTTCTAGTAAGGGCACATATTTAAATTCACTTGCTGAAGATAGAAACCTTCTGGATGCAAATTAATCCTTGAAGATGTGTCACGCCTGTCACGGCGCGACCCGGAGTTCGATCCCGATATAAGGCAGAATATCGGGATCGAAGGCAGAAAGACTATGTAAGAACAGTTTGTTCAAAGGCTGCTTTATTGACTGACCAGTGCTTGGTGAGGGTTGCTGTGGACTACGCGAATAATATGTTTTATGTTTCAGCACTAATAGACTCCGGATCGGCTGGCAACTTCCTCTCCGCTTCCGTTGCAGATCGCCTGCGGGTACCTCATCACGCATTGGACCGATCGGTTACCATCCGAGCCGTGGATGGGAGACCCATCCCGAACAACGGGTTGTCACAGGTAACCGATCCGGTTAAACTTACCGTCCAGCCGTCCCATACAGAGCACATCACATTCTTTGTCCTTACCCAGTCCAGCTATGAGATGGTATTAGGTCTTCCGTGGTTGAGGTCTCACAACCCTGTAGTGGACTGGGCAACGGGACAGATCCAGTCATGGGCCCCAAGGTGCGCTGCTCAGTGCCTTCCCCCAAGGCTATCTGTGTCCTCTACCTCAGTGGAGAGCCCCTTGGCTCACCTACCTCCAGCCATCCCAAACGAGTATGCCGCCTGGAGGCAGGTCTTTAGCTCCAAAAGGGCTACGCGGCTTCCCCCCCACAGACCCTGGGACTGTGCGATTGACCTCCTGACTGGTGCTACAACCCCTCGCTCTCGCATCTACCCGTTATCGGGCCCGGAAACGAGAGCAATGGAGGAGTACATTGCCGAGGCATTAGCTCAGGGGTTCATCGTGCGGTCCACCTCGCCAGCCTCCGCCGGGTTTTTCTTCGTGAAAAAGAAAGACGGAGGACTCAGGCCGTGCATCGACTACAGAGGCCTGAACTCGGTGACTGTTAAGTACCGCTACCCGCTCCCCCTGGTTCCCTCTGCCTTAGAACAACTCCAAGGGGCCAAAATCTTTACGAAACTAGATCTCCGCAGTGCGTACAACTTGGTGAGGATACGAAAGGGGGACGAATGGAAGACAGCATTCAGTACCACCTCAGGCCAATACATGTACAGGGTGATGCCGTTTGGACTCGCAAATGCTCCAGCTGTCTTCCAGTCCTTCATTAACGACATCCTGAGAGACATGCTAGGCAAATTTGTAATAGTGTATCTGGACGACATTTTAGTCTTTTCCAAATCCTATGCCGAACACGTCTCCCAGGTAGGCAGGGTGCTCTCTCGTTTGCTCTCACACGGGTTGTACGTAAAGGCGGAGAAATGCGAGTTTCACAAGGCAGAGATAGGGTTCCTTGGTTACCTCATCGGGCCCCGGGGGGTAAGGATGGAGAAAGGCAAGGTAGAGGCGGTCATGCATTGGCCTGAGCCCCGTACCGTCAAACAGTTACAGAGATTTCTGGGGTTCGCCAACTTTTACCGTAGGTTCATCAGAAACTTTAGCACAGTGGCAGCTCCCCTGTCCTCCTTGCTGAGAGGCAAACCGGTGTCCTTGAGCTGGACTCGGGGGGCGCGTGTAGCTTTTGAGGCGTTAAAAAGACGTTTCACGACCGCACCTATCCTTAAACTCCCAGACCCCGGGAGGCCTTTTATCGTAGAGGTAGATGCATCCGAAGTGGGACTGGGAGCTGTCTTATCCCAAAACCATGGCAACCCCAGTAAATTGTATCCGTGCGCATTCTATTCACGCTAGTTGACCCCGGCGGAGCAAAACTACGATATAGGGAATAGGGAACTGCTAGCAGTCAAAGCAGCATTGGAGGAGTGGCGCCACTGGTTAGAGGGTGCTCGACATCCATTCATGGTGCTCACCGATCATAAGAATCTGGAGTACATCCGGCAGGCCAAAAGACTCAACCCTCGTCAGGCCAGGTGGGCTTTGTTCTTCACTCGGTTCTCGTTTTCTATCACGTATCGCCCCGGGTCCAAAAATGGGAAGGCAGATGCATTGTCCCGCATGCATAACCCGTTGGAGGCCCAGAGAGAACCAGTACCCATCCTGCCTCCAACGGTGGTGGCTGCCCCGGTGCAGTGGGACCTTGAGCGGGACATCCTCCGGGAAGCCGGGCGCAATCCCAGGCCGGGGGAATGCCCTCCCGATCGGGTGTATGTGCCAGAGCGGTTCCGCAGGCCCTTGCTCAGGTGGGTCCATATCTCTCCAGCAGCAGGGCACCCGGGTATAGCACGCACCTTAGACAAGGTGAACAGGCGATATTGGTGGTCCACGCTCACCCAAGACGTCCGGGTTTTTGTTCGGTCATGCGAGATCTGTGCAAGAGCAAAGACCCCGCGAGAGATGCCTGCCGGTAAGCTCCAACCTCTTCCAGTGCCCCAGAGGCCATGGACGCATCTGTCCATAGACTTAGTCACGGAGCTACCCAGGTCTAAGGGGCACACCTGTGTTCTAGTGGTAGTAGACCGGTTCTCTAAAGGATGTCGATTCGTCCCTTTTGCCAGCCTTCCCTCCTCTCTCCAAATCGCAGATGCTTTGTTCCAGAACGTGTTCCAGTTCTACGGACTCCCGGAGGATATCCTATCGGATCGAGGGTCCCAGTTTACGTCACGGGTTTGGCGGGCCTTCCTAAAGAAACTCGGGGTCACGGTCAGCCTCTCGTCTGGTCACCACCCGCAGACCAACGGCCAGGCGGAGAGGACCATTCAGAATCTGAACAAATTCCTCCGGGCGTACTGTTACAACCGGCAACACGACTGGGCTGAGTACCTCTACTGGGCAGAGTACGCTCAAAACTCGTTGCGTCACTCCTCCACCAGGATGACCCCGTTCGAATGCGTGCTGGGGTACCAACCACCGCTTTGCCCCTGGGACCCTACTCCCACGGAGGTCCCCAGCATAGACAACTGGTTCAAGGGTGCAGAGCGGGTGTGGGAGAGGGCCCATGCGCACATCGAACAGGCGATTCGTCGCTTTCGCGCCCAGGCAGACCGACACCGGAGAGAAGCCCCGAGGTACACACCGGGTGACAAGGTATGGCTCTCCACTCGAGACCTCAACCTCAAACTACCCTGTAAAAAATTATCGCCCCGATTCATAGGTCCATTTGTGATAGAGAATAGAATAACCCCGGTCACATACCACCTGAAACTGCCCCCGTCCATGAATGTTCACCCTACCTCATGTCTCCCTTCTAAAGCCGGTGATCCCGGGACCATTAGCTCGAGGGAGTGTCATGAGAGAGCCTCCTCCGCCCATTGAGACGGACAGGGGTCCAGCGCACAGGATCACCGAGATCCTGGACTCCCGCCGTCGCCGAGGAGCGTTGCAGTACCTGGTAGACTGGGAGGGATATGGTCCGGAGGAGCGGAGCTGGGTCGCCGCGAGAGACGTTCTTTGTCCCCAGCTCAAGGCCGATTTCCATAGAAATCACCCAAATCGGCCTGCTCCGCTTCCCCGGGGGCGACCTCCCAGGCACACAGGCCTATCTGCACACTCCTCGGAGGCTGCGGATGGTGGCCCTTCTGGGTCAGTGCGGTCAGAGCCCGCACATGAAAGGGGGGGGTCCTGTCACGCCTGTCACGGCGCGACCCGGAGTTCGATCCCGATCTCCGGAGTACTAGCCGTGTTTTTACTCTTGCTCGCATTTTCAACAGGATCTGCAACACCTGGAACGGAGATCACTTAAGGCAGCCAAGCCGATCCGGAATTGTCCGTTCACCATTGTGTGCTGTTTGTGTGTGTGATTAAACTGTATTCTCCGTGCATTTGCGCCTCCGCTTTTCTCTTTCATAGCGAACGGCGAAACATGACAAGATGAGATTGCAAATATTTTACAGGTTACGGTCTACTGAAATCCTTCCCGTAGCCTTTTATGTTTTTAAGTAAGTCTATCTGCAAGACCATTGCTGTGTCTACTGTTCTCCTGCTGCAACCATGTTAGATATCATCATTGCTTTTCCCTCCTGAAGTTATGAACTCACGTTAAGCTCTCCTCCTCCAGCTTCCAGAGCTATCCATGCAGACTGTAATGAACTCACCAGCAATCTGATTTTCCCCTGATATATCTTCATGCCTCCAAGTTGCTTCAGGTTCCTTTGACTGAGCTGTGTTCTTCTTTGGTCCATGCAAAGCATACCAAACTTCAGAACTACTGCAATGATCTGACACAGTCTCCTTATTCTCTTGAATTGCTCACAGATTGGGGTGAACCAGAAATGCTGACCATGTAGCCTGATCCCTAGATGTTGATCCTAGTTGCTCCAGACGTTTGGAATCCAGGGTGAACCATGTCACCACTTTTACTTATATACATTGAGTAAATTATTATTTATTTTTATTAAATGGCAGTTAGGGTCAAAAAGCAGAGAAGAGCCAGGGCCATCTAGAGGCACTTCAGCTGGAACAGAGATAACTTTCCCAACCCAGGTCTACTCTTTTACCTCTTCTCCACTTCTTCTCATTTTAAATATATTTTAAAAATACTTTTTAGCACTTATCTTTTGGCAATAAGTCACAGGGTTAATACGTTTGCTACTTGGTTGATAATAGTTAATCAGCAGCTGCTGATCTTTAGCATGTCACCAGAATGAAAATCAAATTTAGAGATGAAGCACTGATGTAAGTCACTCTTGATAAGAGCATCTGCTAAATGCTGTAAATGTGTTGTGTTGGCTGGCGAACTTCAGAGGCTGAAGCAGTGAGATCTTTTTAAAAGAGAATGGATAAGTAATTCAGCTGATGTGCAGAAAGGAACTTTAGAACCTGAAGAACTTTTCCTCAAGACGACTTGAAGATTCAACAAGAAGGCCAAGAGAGTTCAGGCTGCGCTGAAGAACAACGGTGGTGAAATATTGAATTCAAAGCTGATTAGAATTCAACAAACTCACTTACATGTATATTTGCACATAAATCACTGCACCTACTGTCACAATTTCCTACAAAATATCAAGAAATCAAAGTTGTTGCAGAGGTTAGTGCAGAACCGTAAAGGTCTTGCAGTTACACAGATATTAAGGTGAAAAAAAAAATGGTAAGGCAAGCAGTGGGTCTCCTCTTTCTGAAGTTAGAAACTCTCTGGATGCAAATTAAACCCTGAGGATGAGATTTCAAATATTTTACAGGATATAATATTCCAAGTCGATTTTCTGAACCATGGGTAGAATATGGCGTATATAAACGGATTGATAAAGGAGTTCATGTAGACTATCCAGCCAAATAAAGTCCACACTGACACAGATGTGATGCTTTGAATGGACAGAGTGCTCACATAAAAAGGGATCCAGCAAGCCAGATAAACAAAGATCACAATTCCCAGCGTTTTCGCTGCTTTGGTTTCAGAAGATCTTGAAAGTCCTGCTCTCTGTTTCCCGGTCTGCAGAGCTCGGACAGCTTTAGCTTGATTTCTTGCCACTTTAAAAATGACTGAATACAAAATCAGTATAATAGAGCAAGGGACTTGAAAGGAGACAACAAGATCAACCATTATCCAGGAAAATTTCACAGAGACCACACACTCTCCATAACAGCTGGTGGAAATCTGAGATGGAAGAAAATGGTCATTAAAATAATAAAAGATGATAATATACAGCACACACAAGCACCAGCCTAGAAATATAAACACGGACATTTTACAAACTGTGATTTTAGTGGGGTAGCGCAAAGGGTCGCTGACAGCAATTTACCGATCAACCGCAATGAGGGTCAGGTTACAAACAGATGCTGACATTAAAAGGCTAACGATAATTTCGGAAATCGTGCATGCCATATTTCCAAAATACCAACAGGAGTCAATCGTTTGCATTACTTTCACAGGCATAACAAACAGTCCCACCAGAAGATCCGCCACAGCTAGAGAGAGGATGAGCAGGTTGGTTGGAGTGTGGAGCTGCTTGAAGTGAGAGATGGAGATGATCACCAGCAGGTTGAGGAACACAGTGCAGACAGAAACACAGGAGAATAAAATGAACAATAATATGTGTCCAGGTCCTGTTCGGACCTCCTTTCTGCAGGAGGTGTTGCTTTCAGGAAAGCAGAACTGATCTGAGATGTTGTGCTTGTAAGTGGGGTTTTCCATCTGAAGTAAACCGTCAGTCTTCAGCTGAAGGTGATACAGAGGTGTCGTCCAGTAAAGCTGAAATGGAGCTGTGGCTGTTATGCTGTGTCCCTTTATACCTAAGCATGAATCCTCCACTGACATACGAGTGCTTTGTATGGACCAAACAACAGTCCATTAAATGATATTCAGTGTTACATCATTACATGAAGGGGTGGTCAGTTGGAGCTCACCTGAAGGTGGCGTGTTTCAGAGTAAACCTGTTATTTACCTGCTATTCCCAGTGCAGGATTTTACTGGTTTAGAATTCTAATTGGATGAGTTTCTATAGAAGGTGATTCATGGATGCGTTAATGTTTTTCTTCAGTGTGTAACAGCAGTGAGGCACAACGAAATTCAACCTTTGCTTTTTACCCCCATACACCGTTGCAGCAGGGGGCAGCTATATTCAAAGCTTCCTGGGAAGCAGTAATCGGGAATAGTACCTTTCTCAAGGGTACCTCAGGGCAACCTACTGGTCTGGGATTGGAACCTGCGACCTGCCAATCTCGGGGCCTAGTTCCTTAACACTAGACCACCACTGCAGAGACAACTCGGAGCTCGGTGAACTGGGCAGTTCGGCGTATTGAAAAAACTTGATATAGCATCTAATCATCTCCTGTGCATGTACCCTGTGCCTAGATTTTTTGCCTTTCTGTATATGTTGTCTAACCTGAACCTGATTCAGATTGCATCTTTGGATAGCTCACAAGATCATACTTTTTGGGGATGCTGTGACCCAGTCATCAAGCCATCAAACATTAGCCCTGGTCACATTGCCCAGATCCTTACACATAAGCCCATTTTCCTAGAACCAGTACATTATCTTCAATTACTTAAAGTTCCTTGCTGTTAAATATATCCCAGCAATTGACAGGTGCCAAAATAATGACATAGACAACATCAAGGCTTTTCTGTGAAGAAATCTGTCAGTCATTTTCTTCCGCTTGTCCCAAGCGGGGTCGCGCTGGAGTCCAACCCAGCTCAAGGGCGAAGGACGGGGGACACACCCTGGACAGGTTGCCAGCCCATCGCAGGGAGGAGCGAGACGGGGACGGCACCTTGCTCAAAGGCACCTCAGGGCAACCTATCGGGAAGGGGTTCGACCCCCCGATCCTCTGACCACTGCCCTAACCACTAGGCCACCGCTGCCCCGTGAAGATATCTGTGAATTAATAATTGTTACAATAATGTGACCTTGATTGATCTATTAGAGCTCAGAGCTGCTGAGACCCAAGGCTTAATTGAAGTGCTGATATTAAGGCAAACAAAAAAATGTTGCTGGAATTACAGATAAGCTAGCTAAAGGGGCAGCGGTGGCCTAGTGATTAGGGAGTTGGCCCCTGGATCAGAAGGTCGAAGGTCAAATAGACCAGTAGATTGCCCTGAAGCACCCTTGAGCAAGCTAGCATTCCCGTCACTGCTCCCCGGGCCCTTTCAATAGCTGCCCCCTGCTGCATGGTGTGTACAGGTAAAATGTGGAGGTGTAATAAACTCAACCTAGTGGTGAGAGAATCGAACCCACAATATTCTGATGCAGGGGCAAATCCCTCACCACTAGGCCACCGCTGCCCCAATGACAATAATAGTCACTTTCACTTCACTTTACATATATTCATAGACAACCTTCATAGCAGATGAAACAAAGCAGAATTGAGTCATTTGACATTCTCACATAATGCTTGTTTGTATTATTTAATTATGTAATTAGGAAACTGCATTCAAACAGAGATGTCTATAAAAGCATTAATGCTATTCTGTATTTGAGGTCTTCTCTACACTAATTAATACACATGACATTGAAAGTGAAAGTGACTATTCTTTTCATTATGAAACACATCAAATTCTACATCTAAACCACACAAATAAATGGAGCAGGGGACAACATTTGAAAATGCCACTGAGGGGAACAGTGATGGGGACGATACCATGCTCAAGGGTACCTGAGGGCAACCTACTGCTCTGGGATTTGCACATTGTTAATCATTTTATAGTAGAAAAGTCTTTTGAACAGTGATTAAGTAGTTATTATGTAGGGCTTTAATAGCTCCCTGCTTAGAAACCTTCATTCTTTATTAGTTTCTATTTACCTGATTAGTATCCTTTCCCAAGAATTTAGCCCAAATGTATCCCTGCGTTGGGATATTCAAGCTTTTTAATGTATGTTGGAATGAAACTCCTGGGTAGAGGCTTCTATATTTAACCAATAAAACACTGAGAAACCCAATCAATAATCCAAGATGCTTT
Organism: Hepsetus odoe; assembly: GCA_017165825.1. NCBI lineage: Eukaryota > Metazoa > Chordata > Actinopteri > Characiformes > Hepsetidae > Hepsetus > Hepsetus odoe. Next base: position 7,838,057 of record CM029383.1, on the reverse strand, counting down.
CAGAGCTTCCTTAAAGATAACTTTGTGTCTATCATGTAGAGCTCACACTTTAAAGAATTTTCTAATTTAATTATTCTGTGAGAATTTGTCTTCCAAGCATTGCTCTGCCAGTAAAATGACAAAATATGGCTTATTCTTTGAAACCTAAAAAATCTAAAATCTAAAAAAAGATTTAAAAAGTATTGAACAGAGGAAAACATTACAGAATTTAGTTACAGAGTTACAGAACTTCCAACTCTGACATGAACTCTCATTTTTAGCCCTCCTCTTGGTGTGTGGAAAACTCCCGATGGAGGGGATGTGAACTGGAACCCTGTGACCGAACTGGATCCACAGAACTGGTGATCAAAGAACGTTTCACGACATATAAACTTTATGGAGTTCCTCTTCCAGCATACCTTCAACCACAGGTTATTTTAATGGAAGGCCTGGATACATCACCTGGATACGTTTGTGTTTTCAACAAACCTTCAAAATGTTTTAAATTTAAGTGAAATGGACTTTTGTGTCATTGTGAAACACAGCACAGCACACAGAGAGACACCACGAAATTCAGCCATATGTTGAGCTTTACATTCTGCAGTTGACCAGTTTAATGAACATGCGGCGGAGAAACCGGCCAGTTCAGCACAGAAATTGACCCAATTGTACCAGCTATGCTATGTCATGGCATCGCCATGTCATGTTCCGTGCCGCTTGTCCTAAGCAGGATCATGGGGGCGTGCTGGAGTCCATCCCAGCCCACACAGGGCAAAGGACGGGGAGACCTGGACAGGTCGCCAGCCCATCGCAGGGAGGAGCGAACCGACTGGGACTGCACCTTGCTCAAGGGTACCTCAATGCAACCTATTGGGAAGGGGTTCAAACCCCCGATCCTCTGACCTGGGGCCAACTCCCTAACCACCAGGCCACAGCTGACCCCAACACCAAAAATTTAAACATCTTAAGAAAAGAAAAGGCAGTGGAAAGTGACAACATTGTGAATGTGATAGAAATAGAAAATATGTCGTAAATGAAAAAAAAAGTGAAAGTGACATCCTTTATTATTGCGAGGTCACAGAACAGCACACATGATCCACAACTAAATTGGACCTCTGCATTTAACCCATGCACACAAACACTGTGCAGCAGTGGGCAGGTATTGAAAGCACCCAGGGAACAGTGACGGTACCTTGCTCAAGGGTACCTCAGGGAAACACACTTATGAGGGAATTGAACCCACAATTTTCCGATGTTAGGGCAACTCCCTAACCACCAGGCCACTGCTGTCTCTCAAATAGAGAAAGAAGAAAAAAATGTAAGAGGAAGACGAAAAATGCAGAGTTTAAGAAGCAGAAAAAAGCTATACATGGTCCAAAGCTTCACTATAGAGCCTCCTCTCTTCATCTGTGAAGCCCTGATCTGCACCCTTATATAAAAGGAAATGAATTAATAATGCCCACTGTATAATATGAAAAGTAGGGGACCTAGGACAGAGCCTTGTGGAACTGAATAACTTTTGTAGGAACTGGAAATTCATCATTTGTGTTTTCAAATTGCTAACAGTTGGTCAAATATGATTTAAACCAGGAGACTCCTGTTATACCAACCAGGTTTTCTAGTCTGTGCAGTAAGGTATTGTGGTCTACAGTGTAAAATGTGGCATTGAGATGAAGGAGGACCAGTAAGGATACCGACCCTTTGTCAGATGCCATTAATAGATCGTTTACTATTTTTACCAGCGCTGTTTCACAGCAAAAACGAGACTGAAACAAAAGATGGTATTTTTATATAGATTTGAGCACAACAGCTGGAAGACAGCTTTCTCCAGAATCTTTGATTTAAAAGGTAAATTAGAAATCGGTCGATAATTTGTTAACTTGAATGGATCAAGATTAGGTTTCTTGAGTAGAGGATCAATAACTGCTGTTTTGAATACTTTTGGCACAAAGCCCAGGTTAAGAGAGGGGTTTACTGTTTCTAATAAAGGCTGATTATCACTGGTGTGACCTCTTTAAGTAGTCTGGTAGAAACTGCATGCAGGATGGACGTAGAAGATCTGGAAGAGGAAATAGCTGAGATGAGGTTGAACTGGACTGAAGTAGTCCAGTCTCTCTGCTGGTATTAGGTTTTAATCCGTATCTGAATCTGTCTCAGGCAGCAGACATGCTGGGTTCGGTGTTTGGTTTGGGATTTCTTGCTGAAGGGCTTCAACATTTATTATTGAGAACTACAAAATCATCGGCACAGATCGTTGGTGTATCTGACCTCAGCTCCTGCACGGTTCGTCATGAGTGCAAATAATGTGTTGAAAAGAAATTAAAAAAATATATCTATTTTTTTATTGGACTCTATTAATATGGATCTGTAGGCTCAGCGTGCCGAATGTAAGTGCCCTCTTATATTGTATGAAGCTCTCTGTCCAGGAAGTGAAATGATTCTAATTTTGTCAGCCATTTACGCTCTAGTTTCCGCTTCTTTTGCTTTAGAGCTGGTGTTTGGTTAGTGTACCATGGAGCGAACTGTAGCATAATGGCTATATTGTCAACTTGGACACCTAGTGTATGGATTAAGTCTAAAGTATGATTATGATAATGAGTGGGCCCCATTGCATTCTGGATAAAACCCATAGTGTTAAGGATAGTGTTAAAAGCTAATTTTAGTGAGTCTTGTTCTTTCTCACCATGGACAAAGTCAACAACAATTATAACTTCATTTTTAAAAACCCGCCAGGCTTGCTAGAAGACTATCGGAACTCCTTTAGGAACTATGAGGAGTTGGGAGGGTTCTGTGGCCTGTAGAGGCAGCCTTTAATTGATTAGATCTAATATTGAGTCCCAGCTTTAGATCTAAGGTGCTGTTTACTGATTAATTTGATTGGTAGAGCAGGTTTTCTGATGTTTTTCTATAGTTTTGTTATGGTCAGACAATGCATCTCACAATATGGCGTGAACTCCATATGCCTCATTGCAGCTCACAGATTCGTCGGTTTAGGCTGGAACTGCCCAAGTGTGGCCTGTCCCAGCCCTGGTGTGGCCATGTGGCCGAGCACCATTTGGACATCCTGCGATATAATGCCAAAAGCCTGCTGTAAGATTCAGATCCCATCACTCCTGACCAAAGCGTCAGCAATTGTTGTCCATAATGACGCCCACCAGTCCTACAGATAAACATCAGTAATGGTTACTTTTTAGGCCTTTAGATAACCTCTTTAAACAACCTCAGAAATAGATGCTGATGTGTAAAAATTGTAAGAAATGTTAAGAAATCTGATTCATTTAAGATTTAAGAAATCACAACCACAAATTTAGCTTTAACTTGGTAAAGACTGTTTAGTGAACATGTGTAAGTGGAGAACTGCAATAGTTCAGGACAGAAACTCGACCCACTGTACCAGCCCTTCAAATTTAGAGTAAAGTGAAAGTGACAACCCAGTGCCATTGCGAGATCACAGCACAGCACAACAAAATTGTACATTTGCATTTACCCCACGCACTCATCACCGCAGGCTACCTGGGAGCAGTGTACACAGGTACGGTATCTGCTCAAGGGCACCTTGGGCAACCCGCTGGTGAGGGAATTGAACCCATAATCTTCCAATGCAGGGGCAACCACTAGGTCACCGCTGCCACCATAGTTTAAGTAACAATGCATTGATTTTGAAACATCTCTGGGTAGCAAAGGCAAAACCTTACAACAAAAATGTTAAACATCTTATCTGTATTAATAAAGAAAATATGGATGAAATTGTTTAAGGGTGGCGGTGGTCTAGTGGTAGGATACTTGCCTACGGACCTCTGGATCAAGAGTGTCCCGGTTCCACCCTGGCACTACTCACCACTGGGTCCCTGAGCAAGACCCTAACTTGAGTTGTTCCAGGGACTGTCCCTGTAATTAGGACAGGAGTCGCTCTGGATAAGAGTGTCTACTAAAATGCTGTAAATGTAAATGTAAATGTTTTCGCAGCAAATATAAGAAAAATAAAAGCAAGAAGAAGAAGAACAATGCAGTTTAAGAGCAGAAAAAACCTATACATGGTCCAAAGCTTCATTAAAGAGCTTGACATCGGTCTGCTTGTTTCACGATGAAATGCAAAATGCAAATAAAGTCAGTAAATCTTCAGTGCTTGTGTTTCCTGAATGTTGTTACTTTTGACTGAAATAGTTTATAAATCTTCACTGTACAGATGAAACCCTGAAGATGAGGAATGAAGGATTCTACAGGTTAAAATATACTTCACTGAAGCTCTGAACCAAGGATAGACAATAGCGTACAGCAGTGGGTTTACAGAGGAGTTCATGTATATGAGCCACATAAACACAGTCCACACCATTGAGGAAGTTGTCAAATTTTCAACAGTCAGTGAGCTTAAAAAGTACGGTATCCAACACGCTAGATAGACAGAGATTAAAATGCCCAGCTTTTTTGCTGCTTTGGTTTCAGAAGATCTTCTTGAAAGTCTTTCTCCATCTTTTTGTTGGACATTATTCCTTACAGCTCTCACAGCTTTTGCTTGACGTCTCGCCACATGAACAATAAGTAAAGACAAGATGATTATAATGAAGCAAGGGCTGAGAAAGGAAACCACCATGTCAGTGATCACCCAGGAATACTTTATAACCACCACACACTCTCCATAACAGCCTGCAGAAAACTGTGATGGAAGGAAAATGTCATTAAAACAGTAAAATGTTATTAAATACAGTGCAGCACATGACCAACCTAGAATTATTAACATTATAGTTTTAGGAACTGTGATTCTTGAAGGATAAAGTAGAGGATCACAGATAGCAATGTACCGATCAACTGCAATGAAAACCAGATTACAGAGAGAAGCTGACATCGAGACGTTACTAATCAGTGGAAAAACAGAACACGCCACTTCTCCCAGATACCAACAGGAGTCTATCAGCTGCATTATGTTCACAGGCATGACAAACAGTCCCACCAGAAGATCTGCCACAGCCAGTGAGAGGATGAGCAGGTTGGTTGGAGTGTGGAGCTGCTTGAAGTGAGAGATGGAGATGATCACTAGAAGGTTGAGGAACACAGTGCAGACAGAAACACAGGAGAGAAGAATAAACAATAATGTGTATCCAGGTCCTGTTCGGACCTCCTTTCTGCAGGAAGCGTTGTTGTCAGGAAAGCAGAACTGAACTGAGATATTGTGCTTGTAAGTCATGTTCTCCATCTGAAGTAAACCGTCAGTCTTCAGCTGAAGGTGATACAGTAACGCTGAACTGGAACTGTGGCTCTTATGCTGTGTCTCTTTATACCTAAGCATGAATCCTCCCTCAACATACAAGTGCTTTTTATGGACCAAACAACAGCCCATTAAATGATACTCAGTGTTACATCATTGCATGAAGGTGTGGTCAGTTGCAGATCACCTGATGGTGGAGAGTTTCAGAGAAAAACATTTGCCTGTGATTCCCAGTGCAGGATTTTACTGGTTTAATATGATGTGCTGATGTGTCTCTATAGAAGGTGGTTCATGGATCACATCACCTGGATATTTTGGATTTTTTAACAAACCTTCACAATTTTTTAATTTAAGTGAAAGTGAAAATGTTTTCATCATTGTGAAACAGCACAGCACACAATGAGATGCAACGAAATTCAAATTCTGCTTTTTACCCAAACACACTGTTGTAGCAGGGGACAACCATATTCAGAGTTGCCTGGGCAGCAGTAATGCAGGACAGTACCCTGCTCAGGGGTACCTCGGGACAACCTACTGGTCTGGTATTGGAACCCATGACCTGCAGATCTTGGGGCTAATCCCTAAAAACTAGTTCCTTTCTCTCAGTTTCTCCATGTTGAGAAAACTTGATATAGATGCTTGTAATCTCTTATACATACTATATATTGCCCTTACATGGAATTTCTGCCTTTTTGTATATGCTGTCTAAGCAGATTCTGAATATCTTTTTTTTTTTTTTGGCTTGCTTCTTGTTTACATTCCTTGAGTATTTTATTTTCGTGAAGTGATTATTTGTCATTGTGAACCAATAACACAGTAAAAAACACAACAAAATACATCCTCTGTATTTAACACAACACAAACCATGCAGCAGGGAGCAGCCATATCCAGCTCCAAGGGAGCAGTGATGGGGACAGTACCTTGGTCAAGGGAACCTCAAGCAGCAGCGGTGGCCTAGTGGTTAGGGAGTTGAACCCACGATCAGAAGCTCATTCTCTTTTCTCAAATTTTCTTCATGAATGCCTCATCCATGCTTATCTCAACTTATTACCGGTTAATAATAATGTAATAATAATAATTCAAATGTGTGGATCCAAGATGGTGGCGCAGTAACATGCAGCGGCCGCTCCAGGGTTCAAACTTTGCTGCTAAAGTCTGTAAAAAAAATTAGTTCATCCGACTACTTTTCACCATAAGACTTGCACATGAGCATCACATCTGTGAATGCTCTTAAATATAACCGTAAAACACTACGGTTATACACGGAGCTCAAGAATCAGAATACAGTCTTCCAGCGACTCTCCGTACAACGCTACGGGAGTTCGGCGTGCTGAGAAGTCCAGGCCTTCAGTCCCCGAGATCACCTGCTGTACCTGGCCGAATGAGAGGACATTGGAAGCGGTGCGAGAGGAAACAGAAACAGGGCAAGCGTGCTGGGGTCCGGGCCCAGCTTAAGGCTAACGCTAGCCAACCAGCTATCCCATCAGTCCTCCTCGCCAATGTCCGCTCTCTGGATAATAAACTGGACTGTATGCGACTCCAGCTGAACACCCAGCGTGAATACAGAGACTGCTGTGTTTTTGTTTTTACTGAGACATTGCTCAGCGACAGCGTTCCGGACACCGCCATCCAGCTCTCCGGACTCTCCGCGGACTGTGTGTTTACATCAACACACAATGGTGTACAAACGCTGTGCTGGTATCCACTCATTATTTGACACTGCTGGAGGTGCTGACAGTCAGGTGCAGACCATTTTATCTGCCCAGGGAGTTTTCCACAGTGTTTATTTCGGCAGTCTACATTTCACCCAGCGCTAGTACTAAAAGCGCTAATGCTAACAGCGCTAATGCTAACAGTGCGCTGGCTGAACTTTATGTAGTTATCAGTGGACTCCAAAACTACCACCCAGACGGACTGTTTATTGTTGCCTGAGATTTCAATCATGCAAATATCAAGTCAGTTTTCCCTAAATTCCATCAACATGTGGACTTTGCAACGAGGGGGGAAACACGCTCGACTGTGTTTACACAAACATGGCCGGCGCGTACAGAGCCCACAGGAGCCATCTTTGCTCTTCAGGACTGCTTCAAACGCACGGACTGGGACATGTTTAGGACAGACCCAACCAGAAGCCATGGATGACTGCAAAGGTGCGCAGACTCCTTAGGACCCAGGACAAGGCCTTCAAGTCAGGGGACGAGGCCGCCCTAAGAACAGCAAGGGCGAACCAAACCGAGATCAGCGAAGCGAGCTCACGCACTGAGAATCCATGGCCACTTCAAAAACACTGGAGACACACGGTGCATGTGGCAGGGCATCCAGGCCCTCACCAACTACAGGACATCTCCACCTGCCTGTGATGGTGACTCCTCCTTCCTACTTCTACGCACGGTTTGATGCAGTTGTTCCAAGGTGCTTCAAGACCACCAGCATCATTCCAGTGCCAAAGAAACCATCTATCTCCTGCCTCAATGACTATCATCCAGTGCGACTATCATCGCACTTTCACCCATCATCATGAAGTGCTTCGAGAGGCTGGTCATGAGGCACATCAAGACTCAGATCCCTTCATCACTAGACCCCCTGCAGTTTGCGTATCGTCCCAACTGCTCAACGGACGATGCAATCTTCACCACCCTCCACCTGGCCCTTTCTCATCTGGACAGAAAGGACAGTTATGTCAGAATGCTGTTCATCGACTACAGTTCAGCATTCAACATCATCATCCCTCAGCATCTGAGTGAGAAGCTGAGGCTGCTGGCCCTGAACACCTCCCTCTGTAACTGGATCCTGCACTTCCAGTCAGGATCAGTAGCAGCACCTCCAACACCATTACGTTGAGCACAGGAGCCCCTCGGCTTTGTGCTCAGCCCACTGCTGTTCACATTGATGACCCATGACTGTGCAGCCAAGCACAGCTCAAACCACATCATCAAATTCACTGATGATACAACCGTGGTGGGTCTGATCAGCGGTGGAGATGAGGCTGCTTACAGAGAGGAGATGACTGACTGGTGCAGAACCAACAACCTGTCTCTGAACATCGATAAGACTAAAAAGATGGTAGTTGACTTCAGGAGACCACGTCGGGAACACTTATTATCAACACCTCACCTGTGGAGATGGTCCAGAGCACCAAGTTTCTTGGTGTTCACATAACTGACAACCTCACGTGGACTCTCAAACCCAACTCCATCGCTAAGAAAGCCCAGCAGCGTCTCTACTTCCTGCGCAGACTGAGGAAAGCCCATCTCCCACCTTTCATCCTCACCATCTTTTACAGAGGAACCATCCTGGATCCTGAGAGCATCCCGAGCTGCTGCATTACTGCCTGGTACGGGAATTGCAACGTCTTAGACTGCAAGTCCCTACAACGGGTAGTGAGAACAGCTGAGAAGATCGTCAGGGTCTCTCTGCCCTCTGTACAGGACATCTTCACCACTCGCTGCATCCGCAAAGCAACCAGCATTGTGGATGATCCCACTCACTTGTCCCACACTCTCTTCTCCCTCCTGCCATCCGGGAAAAGGTTCCGCAGCATACGGGCCTCCACTTCCAGGATGGGAAACAGTTTCTTCCCCCTGACCATCAGACTCTTAAACCACTAATGTCTACTCATTCAATTCAATTTCAATTCAATTCAATTTATTCTTGTATAGCGCCTTTTACAACAGAGTTGCCCCAAGGCACTATACATTGGTGGTAGATGGTAGACAGGTTATAGTTCTAGAAGTTAAAGCCAGACGACTACGGAGGAGAGGAACCAAAAACTCCACTGTGTGGAGAAAAAAAAACCTCTGAGGGTCCAAGGTTGACTGGCTACCCAACCCCCTTGGGTATACTAGCAGTACAAAGTTAGTTTGGTTTTAAACTCCAGGATCAGTAAAGAGTCTCAAGCTGCTTCCCAGGCTCAGCAAGTCGGGTGCGGCCCCAGTTACCGATGAGCCGCCAGGGTCCCTTGGTGCATCGGATGCACCGCACAGAGCAGATGGTAGTTTGGCTAAAATAACCTAAAAAAGTAAGTCTTCAGCCGTGATTTAAAGACTGAGACTGATTCAGCATACCGTACGTAAGCAGGCAAGCTATTCCACAATCTAGGGGTCCTGTAACTGAAAGCTCATGCTCCTATACATTTATTTATGGAGGGACAATTAGGAGATCTCTATTCTGGGATCTAAGTGGGCGATTAGGTGTATAGGCATTAAGCAGTTCGGTTAGGTATATTGGGGCAAGACCTTTAAGTGCCTTGTAAGTTAAGAGGAGGACCTTGAAGTCAGCCCTGTACCTAACAGGAAGCCAGTGAAGCGAGGAGAGTATGGGAGTTATGTGGTCGTACTTCCTGCTCCATCTAACAATCCTAGCGGCTGTGTTCTGAATGCGCTCTAGGGTGCTTAATGTGCCCTGAGAGCTTCCAGAAAGTAGGGCATTACAGTAATCTAATCTACTGGATACAAGTGCATGTACTACTTTCGCCCTGTCTTCCATTGACAGAAAACGCCGTAGTGTTCCGAAGGTGCAGGAAGCATATCTTCGCAATTGAATTAACAGGGGGATTAAATGAAAGATTTGAATCAAAAATAACACCAAGGTTACGTGCCGGAGTACTAACTGAAAACTTCAACCCTGCATCCCGGATATGCGAAATGAAGTTGGCCCTATCTACATCGCTACTACAAAACAAGAGCAGCTCAGTTTTTTCGGGGTTTAGTGAGAGGAAGTTGTTATTCATCCAATCCCTAATATCACTGAGGAGCTGATTAAAGTGCCGGTTGATGCTTTATCACATGATTTAACAGATAGGTATAGCTGAGTGTTATCAGCGTAGGAGTGGTAACTAACATTATGCTTCCGTATAATAGTGCTTAGTGGGAGCATGTAGAGGGAGAAGAGCACTGGGCCCAACACCGACCCTTGTGGGACTTCATAGTTAACTAGTGTCATAGGTGAGGGGGTACCATAATCACCCATTTGGATGAAGTAGTAACGGTTAGGATTTGAACCATTTAAGGGCTGTTCCGCTAATGCCGATAGTGGAGTGAAGCCCATTCCATCATTATCATTATCTATTTATTTATTTATTGTTGCACTCTGCACTTTAACAAAAACGCTGCTCCACCACACTGTTACACTACCAGTCAACCTGGGCTGCTTTGTTCTAGAACACTGCGGCCCTCTTACGGATGAATGTACTGTCTCCTGTGCTGTCTGTTGTTGTCTGTCTTGTCTGCACTTGTTGCCTGTCTTGTGTTTTATGTTGTGTCTTCTGTTGTCTTGTGTCTTGTGTGTAGCACCAGGGTCCTGGAGGAACGTTATTTCGTTTCACTATGTACTGTGTATATGGCTGAAATGACATTAAATTCCTACTTGACTTGACTTGACTACTTGACTAATATTGTGAAGCTTGAATTGGGTGCTATAACATCACTTCCACATTTCTATATAGACATGTTTATTGCAGTTTGTGCAAACACACATGTAAATTCAGTCAAAAACACAATGTGTTTTAATTCTAACCAGCTTTAATGATGATATTTGGTAGGAGCCATTATTCTTCAGCACAGCCAGGAATTTGTTACATTTGTTAAATTGTACAAACATGGGCTCTATATACTTTTACCTCTAGAGATTTATAAAATCCTTGTACATCAGCATGAAAAAATAAATAAAGAAATAAAGAAAATCCTAGTGCCGGATGCGATTAGATCTCATAATTTCTCACTATGAGTGAATATGATAACTAATGAAGTATGCTTGAAAGCTACCAAAAGGAATGACAAGAAATGAAGAGGCAATCTCCTTCTGATCTCCTTCAGATTAACTATTCTTTTTTTTTTTTCTACATTGGTATTAAGTTTGAGAACACACATTTCTATAAAGCCAATTATTTCTAAACTGACTACAAAGAATCCATCACGCTTGTCAGTATATGGATAAACAGCTAGGATGGGGACATGATCTCAGACTGGTCAGATTTGAATTACGTATTTTCTGCATACAGATTAAACCTTGAAGATGAAGGATCAAAAATTCTGCATGATACAATATGTTTAGCTGACGTCCTGAACCAGGGATAGAAAATGGCATAAATTAGTGGATTCACGGAGGAGTTCAGGTAAATTAACCAGCCAAACACAGTCCACACTACTGACACAGAGGTGACGCTCTCCACTGACAGAGAACTCACGTAATACGGGATCCAGCAAGACAGATACACGAAGATCACGATTCCCAGAGTTTTTGCTGCTTTGGTTTCTGAAGAACTTGAACCTTTATGTTTTTTTGAGGCACCTTTAGTCAGAACTCGAACAGCTTTAGCCTGACGTCTCGCCACTTTAAAGACGATCGAATACAAGATCAATATAAAAGAACAAGGGGCCAGGAATGAAACCACTAAGTCAACAATCAGCCAGGGAAACTTTACAATCATAACACACTCTCCAGAACATATGGTGGGTGTTTGAGATGGAAGAAGATTGTCGTTAGAGTAAAAATAGATGATCATGTACAAAAGGCAAAAAGCCCAGCCTAGAATGATGAACACGGACATTTTAGGAGCTGTGATTCTCGTGGAGTAAAGCAGAGGGTCACTAACTGCGACGTACCGATCGACTGCGATGAAAACCAGATTACAGAGAGAAGCTAAAACTGTGAGGCCATTGATTAATGGAAAAAAAGAGCATGCGGTTTTTCCGAGATACCAACAGGAGTCTATCACTCTCATTAGATTCACAGGCATAACGAACAGTCCCACCAGAAGATCTGCCACAGCCAGAGAGAGGATGAGCAGGTTGGTTGGGGTGTGGAGCTGCTTGAAGTGGGAGATGGAGATGATCACCAGCAGGTTGAGGAACACAGTGCAGACAGAAACACAGGAGAGAAGAATGAACAAAAATATATATCCAGGTCCTGTTCGGACCTCCTTTCTGCAGGAGAAGTTGTTATCAGGGAAGCAGAACTGAACTGAGATGTTTGGTCTGTAATTTGTGTTCTCCATCTGAAACGGCCACAAGTCTGCCAGATAGTTTTCCTGGCTGAACTGGAGATGCGGCTCTCTTAAATACCTGAACTTGCATCCTCCCCCGGCATTTGAATGGCAGTTCTGTCCCTAACAACAGTCACTGGAACGATGTTCAGTGTTGCATCATTCCAAAGAGTTTATGGCCTGCTGCAAAATAGCCGAGGGGAAGGATTGTAACACTTGCGTACAGTAAAAGTCTTCAGCACTGATACTGGTTAATGCATACATGCTGGTTTTATTTCCAAAACCGAATCCCCTCCTGTCCGATAACTATCAAACTATAATGGGAAACTGTAGATCCCTATAACTGGCCTCCTACAGAAGCATTTCTGTTTGTTTAGGAAAAAATATATCATTTTTAATTTTTGCAGTTCTTGCATATGGGTGGCACGTTGACACAGTGGGTCGCTCTGTCGCCTCACAGTGAGAATGTCCTGGGTTAGATTCACAAGTGGGACGGTCTGGGTCCTTTCTCTGCAGAGTGGACATGTTCTCGTTTCGTCCAGGAACACCAGTTTCCTCCTAACGTCATGTCAGGTGGATTGGAGATGCTAAATTGCCTTTAGGTGTGTGTGTGTGTGTGTGTGTGTGTCTGCCCTGTGATGGACTGGTGACCTGTTCAGGTGTTTCCCCACCTTTTGCCCTAGGAGAGCTGGGATAGGCTCCAGCACCCCACGTAACCCTAATTTGGACCAGTGGTTCAGAAAATGAGTGAGAGTGAGCGAGAGCGTTCTTGTGGTTAAGATGTTTTACCGATATGAACCTTGACGATGCCTACAACATCATTTCCTAACAATGACGGGATGCTATGAGCATGGTATTCAGTCAAGTAGGTCTTTACTGTGATTTCAACCATACACATAGTTAATTGTGAAAGGAAATAAGGTTCCTCCTGGACCCTGGTGCTATGACATCAAACACGACACAGAACACAAGACAAACATGTGCAGACAAAACAAGACTATGATTACAAAGAACAGTTGCAAGGATGGCATTCATCTAACAAGAGACGGGCAGTAAGTGCTTGAATATGAGTGGAACAGAGCAGCAGTCTAATGAGCAGAAGCTCCCAGGAACACCATCTATATGTGATGGCTGAAATATATGGGTTTCTTAATGGCCTAACAAGGGAATGGTTATTACAGTGGTGCTAAGTCTTTCTGCCGTCCTTGAGTGTTAGCTCAGAGTGTTAGGAAATTATGGCAGAAAACCAGAATTTGATGACATCTCAGAGTTCATGAATTCCTTGTTCTTGTCTGAAGCTAATTTGGTCATTAACTGAGGGTTCCATAAACTTTGTAAATGGCCGCAGTGTATCTTATCTGTGACACAAAAAGCCATAAGAACACGTTTCACTTAGGAAGAGCTGCAAGCCCTCCAGCTTCTTAATGGTTCTCTGCTGGTTGTTATTGAATGTCTCTCAGAAACCTGCTGCCTCGTGATTAGAAATGATTACCCGATGATGGTTTTAGATTCTAAGACTCGCTGAGGAAACATCTGAAAACCGTTAACTCACAGGCTTTGTTTTTATGCCTCATTCTAATCCCAATGAGCTTTTACAAACTTGGTGGTAAGAGCTTTACTTCTGTTTCTGAGATCATTGGAAGCGTTGTGTAAATATTCCAGGTGAATATTCACAGACACTGCAGTGCTTTACTGTTGTTCAATGTTGGGCACTGAAAGGAGAGACCTTTTGTTACAATGTTGCAACTGCAAGTCAATCCAGAGATACGTGAGATGTGATGCAGGAAGTAAGTTATTTTGTCTGCACACAAATTTAGAGGCAGATGGGAGCAGGGCTGCAAGTAAGTGTTTGAACGATGATGCATCACATAAAAGATGCAGTGGAAATAAACCAGATGCCAGTTTCTTACATCCAGAACTGAACGCTGTGATCAACAGAGAAAACTCACATCTTTACGATGCATAAACTAATGAACGAACATCACCTCATGAGGAACGTCATTCTGATCCCCCAGGCTGTCTTCTGTTTATGGCTAAAACCTTCCTTATAAAACAGAGCCATGTGCTCTCCCTTCATTATTCCACCAGTGTTCTGTCTCTTATGAAAGATAAGGTCCCGGTTCACTTGTAGAAACAAAACAACTCTTTATGAACGGATTTATTAAGACATGGGATTTGGGATAGTCACAGCCTATACCAAATGATCAAATCTTCTATTTTTTATTAACCATTACAACTCATTCAGATTCTATGGAACTGATTCCACAACTATAAGTGTTGGGGTGTTTAATATACGTGCAGGCCACACTTTAGTCAAAAAAAAGAAAAAAATAAAGCAAAAAATCATCACCTAATGATGCGTACAAAATGATACATAAATATAAAAGAGGGAATGTCCTATTTAGCAGCGATTTCCAGCGTCAACCATGAACTTTCTCGCTTTCTATTCTATGGATGTATGATTTGATGTGAAGACAGGAACGATTAGTATGACCAAAACTACAAAGCAATTGGAATCTGTGACATCTATGGCCAGTGTGTCCAGTCAAACATTATCTCTGTACAAGAGAAAGCTTGAGGATGAGGACTCAAATATTCTGCACGATACAATATACTTCGCTGATTCTCTGAACCATGGATAGAATATGGCATAAATAAGTGGATTGACAGAGGAGTTCATGTATATCAGCCAGGCAAACACAGTCCACACTATGGACACGGATGTGACGCTTTCAACTGACAGTGAACTTATATAATATGGTATCCAGCATGCGAGATACACAAAAATGACAATTCCTAGGGTTTTGGCCGCTTTAGTCTCAGAAGACTTCACAGCTTTGGCTCCATGCTGCTTGAGACGTTTATCCTGGTTACAACTTTAGCCTGATGCCTTGCAACTTTAAAAATGATTGAATACAAGATCAGTATAACAGAGCAAGGGGCTAGAAAGGAAACCACGATGCCTACAATCACCCAGGAGTACTTTATGAACACCACACATTCTCCATAACACCTGCTGGAAGCCTGAGAGGGAACAAGATGGTCATTAAAGTAAAAAAAGATAATCACGTAAAGCAGACTCAAACACCAGCCTGAAGTGATAAACAGGGACATTTTAGAAACCGTGATTTTTGTGGGGTAACATAGAGGGTCAGTGGATACGAAGTGTAGCGATCAACCGCGATGAAAATCATGTTGCAGAGAGACGCTAAGACTGTTAGACCATTGATTAAAGGAAAGAAAGAGCATGCAGTTTCTCCGAGATACCAACAGGAGTCGATAAGTTCCAGGATTTTCACAGGCATAACAACCAGTCCCACGAGAAGATCTGCCACAGCGAGAGAGAGGATGAGCAGGTTGGTTGGAGTGTGGAGCTGCTTGAAGTGGGAGATGGAGATGATCACCAGCAGGTTGAGGAACACAGTGCACACAGAAACACAGGAGAGAAAGATCAACAAAAATATATATTCAGGGCCTGTTCGGACCTCCTTTCTGCAGGAGGCATTGTTGCCAGGAAAGCAATATTGAATCACATGTTTTGCTGAAGATCAGTAATGTTCATCTGGAACATGTGGCTGATTGTAGATGAAACTGCGTAGTTAGCAAGGATGAAGTGATGGGTTTGAACTTTTGCAGTGACTTATTGGATCATATGAACCCGCCCACTGAGATGTGAGTGGTTACTTTCACCCAACACCCATTGCCTACAAACCTACATTTGATTTGATGATGGGTTGCTTCCATGATGTTCTTACATTTACATTTACATTTACATTTACGGCATTTAGCAGACGCTCTTATCCAGAACGACTTACATGTCCCAATTACAGGGACAGTCCCACTGGAGACACTTGGGGTTAAGGGTTTGCTCTAGGAACCCACTGGTGGTAAAAAAGTGAGGTGGGATTCAACTGTGGACCCTGATCCAGAGGTCCGTGAGTACCCACCACTAGGGGGGAGGATGTAAATCAGTGGTAACATGTTCTCCTGGAGCTGTTATAGCAGAAATATAATATTTAAAGATGTCTGTAGTGACATAAAGCAAGAAAAGAGTAATTAGTCAAGTTCCTCAGTCAATTAGTCATTAGTCAATCCTCAGGGAAATTTGGCACCACTTAATGTTGGCTTTCTTAATTTCCCCGTTTGCCTTCTGCCATGCTGCAGCCTAGAGCACAAGCTTGATCTCGAATATTTGGTGTCTTTAAAGTTACAGTTTCTTACACAACAGGGAAAATCAGGTGCTTATTCCAATGTAAGCATGAGGGTGTTTACTGAAGATAAGAGTAGACTGTGATGCTTTGAGCAAGATTCTGATTGAAACCCTTGGTCTAGGCCAGGGGTGATGAACTCCAGTCATGGAAGGCTTGAGGCAGTTATTTCAGATTTCCCTCCTAAACACACCTGGTTCACACTTAGTGGCAAGTGTAGTGAGTGTGTTTGAGGAGGAAATCACCAAACTGTGTGCAGGACTGGGAATCTACACCCTGTCTAGGCATTAATGCGACGCTAATTTGATAATAACCAGTGTTGGACTCCTTCTTCATGGCAATGGTTTTGAGATTTAATTGTAGAGCAAAGGATATGCCATATCTGGCCCAATCTAAGAGTAGGTCAATTCATAAATAAATAGCTGCAAGGTTGATGCTTCCACCGACACACATTGGAGTTTGCTACAATTGTTGTGACCAAGATACCATCATGCAGCAGTGTTCAGGAAGCTTTCTCATGTTCACAGAACATGTCCTCGTTATACTGATGATGTGAGTCCAAGACATTCAGTAGACCTCTGAATGCACCAGATCTCAGCCTTGTAAACATCTCTGAGAAGTGCTGGCAACTAGTCAGATCCATGTATGCCCCTCCTCACAATTTAGAGAACTGAAAGGATTTGCAACAAAAGCCTTGATATCACAGCACATCTTCTGAGATCTTGTGGAGTCAACACCTCAGTGGGTCAGGAGCCGCTTGGGATTATGTTATACTTAATTGCGCCACCTTCACATTAATTTTATGTTCGACAACAAATGAAATTAGGCAAAAGACTCAGTATCAAAGGTCCTGAGGGGTTGTGTATGTATCTAGATTGTGGTCAGTTCTGAGCACACTCTCATGGATTATGATCATCTTCTTTCAGCTGCTTCTGTTTAGGAAAATGTCTTCCTCGTTTACACTGAGCCCTTGCAAGTCCTCTCTCACCACATCCATAAAAGTCCCCTTTGTCCTTCCTCTTTTCCTCCTCCTTGTCTCTCCTCTGGACATGTCCAAATCAACACAGTCCTGCTTCTCTCGCTTTGTCTCCAAAACGTCTAACTTGATCTAGACCTGAATAGACTCATTTCTAATCCTGTCCATCCTTGTGACAGTCAGTGCAAATCTCAGCATCAGTAATTCTCATGGATGATGATGATGATATCTCGGGAAAAATCAGTGGTTTGATGCAGACCATATTTCTCCACATAGAGCTGGTGCTCAGAGAGCCTAAGAACCCTCACATTTACAAACTTAAAGGGTGTCAAAGAGGACCTCACTGATGAAGTCCTGGTGCATTGTGGGACCATAAAGCATTTTAAAGTGATCGTAATACCTGTAGCTCAAGGCCTCCATTCCAGACCTAAAATATATTGGGCTGAACAGCCTATTTGCCTCATTTCATATACTTTAGTGTTTTTAACATTTACACTAAACCGTTTAGTAGGATATTAGATTGATATCTAGATAGCAAGGCCACAGGAAGCTGATTAAAATGAATTCCTCTCACTCTTAGTGTTTATGTAAAAGTGCTTACTGACTTTATCCTCACCTGGAACAATGGAGAATTTGATCAGAAGAATAACTTAATCAGGTGTTTTGTATCATCTAATGTTTCATCATCTAGTTACTTTTGACAATTACTTATGTCCTCTAATCAAAAACGACTTGCTTCCACTGTTTAAAACACAAATTGTGGTCATTTATCCCATTTTTTTAAAAGAAAAGTGAACTGTTTGGAGGAACTGGGGGTGAACCTAGGTGAGCAGGTTGTTTGTGGATGATTTGCATCAAGTAGCATTATGAATATGTTCTATTGAGAGTTCCTTCATTTTGAATGCGAATAATGAATTTTAAAAGTTGCTTTGCAGGAAATACTTTTCAAATGGTTGACTTTTCATATGCGAGCGGTATTTTCTTTAGATGGAACTCATAAATGTAAGATAAAAAAAATTTTAAAATCAAATGACACTCCATAGCCCAAAGACATGCATTCCAGGATGAAATAATAGTCTGAAGCAAAGAAGCAGCTCTCTGCGGGGGTTTATATTATATGAGGGGAAAAAAATATTTTAAAAGCAAAGACAATTTTCACATTCATAAGAGTCACATTAGATACAATCTTTGTATTGTTTTTGCAAAACATGCCTTCAACTCTAAATAAGATGTCACTGAATTTGTTATTTAATTTGGCTGTTTTTTTTTATGAAATAAAAAGCAATTTCATAAATGCATATGGTTCTGCAAGGACTAGTAATCTTTTCTAATGTAGAGCTGTGGCTCAGGGACCCCAGCTTGTCCACCTATTATTTACAGAGGAATCGTCCACTCTGGTTTTGTGGAGGTCTCAGCTGAATCCAGTCAATCTGGAAACAAATTAAACCTTGAGGACCCCAATATTCTACAGGATACTATAAGTTTAACTGATTTTCTGAACCAGGGGTAGAAAATGGCATAAATTAGTGGATTGACAGAGGAGTTCATGAAGACCAACCAGCCAAAAACAATCCACACCATTGATACAGTTGTGACACTTTCAACTGACAGTGAACTCACATAGAAGGGGATGTAGGAAGCCAGATAAACAAAGATCACGATTCCCAGAGTTTTTGCTGCTTTGGTTTCAGAGGAGATTGAAACTTTAGCACAATGTTTGTTTGGGACCATTTTGGTCACGGTGCGAAGAGTTCTAGCTTGACTTCTCGCCACTTTAAAAATGATGGCATACAGGACCAGTATAATAGAGCAAGGAGTTAAAAACAGAACCAGTAGGTCAATAATCACCCAGGAAAATTTGACAAACATAAGACACTCTCCATAACAGCCAGTGGAAGTCTGAGATGGGAGAAGATGGTCGTTAAAGTAAAAATAAATGATGAAGTAAAACAGGCAGAAAGACCAGCCTAGAATTATGGACATGGATGTTTTGGAAACAGTGATTCTGGTGGAGTAAAGCAGAGGGTCGGTGACAGCAATGTATCGATCAACTGCGATGAGAACCAGGCTGCAAACAGACGCAAACACCGTGACACCGTTCATTAAATGAAAAAAAGAGCATGCAGCTTTTCCCAGATACCAACAGGAGTCTATCAGCTGCATTATGTTCACAGGCATGACCAACAGTCCCACCAGAAGATCTGCCACAGCCAGAGAGAGGATGAGCAGGTTGGTTGGAGTGTGGAGCTGCTTGAAGTGAGAGATGGAGATGATCACCAGCAGGTTCAGGACCACAGTGCAGACAGAAACACATGAGAGAAGAATGAACAATAGTATGTATCCAGGTCCTGTTCGGACCTCATTTCTGCAGGAGGCGTTGTTGCCTGGAAAGCAGAACTGAATCGTCATGTTTTGCTGAAGATCAATAATATTCATCTGGTACAGATGTGGATAATCAAAGATGATTCGGTTCTTTTGCAGATGGTCTGATATATCTGTTCTCTGGTTTTGTCTTTTTATAGCTATGCAGGGTCCCTCCCACTCATGTGGAAGTGGCTAGTTCCCCCAGCACCCATGAGTCTAGTGTAGACCAGAAGGTGGAGGTAAACAATCTCTGCATGTCTTCCTGGATGGTGCTTTAGACCAAGTTTTACACATAAGACATGATGCTTAGAATGCAGGCCAGGAAGAAAATAATCCCTTCAGCCATTCATGCTAGAATACTGATTGGTATGATCTTGGTTTAACGCTTTGAATGGCTCTTAATGTAGATGTTTATCCTTCCTATGTTACTTTGAATGACCTCCCAGTCAGGTAGGATTTTTTTTATTTATTTTAAAGGGCCTGAGAAGCCCAGATAGTTCAGATCACATGATATTGTGGTTTACAGCTGATTTTATAATATAAGGATATTTTCTACTCTTAGGGCCTCCATCACGGACAGGCCCTCTATGGAATGGCTGCTCTTTATACCAAACTGGTTGGAGGTCAACGGAATGGTCCGGGTCCTTCCTTTGTGGAGTTTGCATGTTCTCCTCATGTCACCGTGGGTTTCCTTTGGGTGCTCCGGTTTCCTCCCACCATCCACATGCATGTCAGGTTAATGTCAGGTGGATTGGAGATGCTAATTTGCTCCATTGGTGTGAGCGTGTATTTGTGTGATGGATTGATGACCAGAGGGTGTCCAGGGTGCCCTTCGCCCTGTGAGAGCTGGGATAGGTTCCAGCACCCCCTAATTAGGACAAGCGGCTCAGAAATGGAGTGAGTGAGAGGTTTGAGGTCATTCCATACTCCTGGAAATGATTTCCTTGTCTTTGATGTCTTCTATTGTATCTAATTTCACGCAATTTTAGAATCAATAACTATAAAACTCTAAATGCATTATTCGTTGCTGAATGTAAAAGAAAGTGAAAGGTTAACATGTCCAAAGTGCTGTAAAAGTCAATGATCAGTTGTAAGGCACTGCATGTCTGCTGAGATGAAGGTCCACCCTGATTAACAATCTTTGACATAAGAGTCAATAAATCTTCACCAAACTTGCTCCATCAGACCATTCAGAAATGCACTGAACTGCTGGGTCTTCAGGTAAACTTCTTAATGCTGCTGTCACATTTGAATCATCATAGTTTATTAAAGGTCTTTATTGTTTAGATTTAATTATTTAGCAGATGGTTTGCTCCATATCGATTTAAGCTAGAGTTCAAAAAAGTTTCACAATAACATGAAGTTCAACTTAAAGTGAAATAAGAGATAATAAAATATTTTAAAAAATTAAATGTATAGAAATTTAGAAGTAAAACAGTGAACATTGTGTGTTGGATTGTTTGAGGAGGATTTCAGAAGAGACGAGTCTTCAAGGGTTTCTTGAAGATAGAGAAGGACGTCCCTGTTCTGGTGATGGCTCATTCCACCATCTGGGAACCAAGAAAGAGAACACTGTGGACTGAGAGGGCCTCTTGTAAAGGGATGGCAAAGCCAGAAGACTTTCCTAAGGAGAACCTAATCATTGTTATGGAAGTGAATGTTGTACCCAAGACACACTGTGTTCTTTGCAGGCTACATTGGGAAATTTTAAGTGTTTGATTCAACACTTCCATTTGTAGCATTAAGTTATTAATATGCTTGGATGATCGGACCACAAGTAGACAGCAATAAGTACAGGTGTGAACGCACTCATTAAGAACTGATGTCCAAATGATGGACAGGTTCTGAGTATTGTCTGATCGAGATGTGTGTAGAGAATGGGATGGATTTTGGGATGGATGTTGAGTTGTCTACTTAATCAAACAGTGCTAGTTGTGAAACGATCCACCGTCAGAAAATCTTGCACTTGTGTCATTAATGGAGGTCATGAGGAACTTTAACCACCCATCCTATTCTGGGGTCTCACAAAGCTGCATCAGAAAATGCACCATACTCCTATGAATCATCTTTAACCAAAATATGTTTGTTTTAATAAAAAAAGGACCAGTAAGCTTATTTGGTTACACATTAAAATTCTGGGTTCGTCATTTGTCATATTTGAGAATGAAAAGTGAGCTGTCCGAATGAAGAGGGAGTAAATTCAGGTTAGCACATTTTGTGTCATATGTGGACACGTGCAGCAGGGGGCAGCTATTGAAAGCACCTGGGGAGCAGTGTCCGGGACGGTACCTTGCTCAAGGGTACTTCATGGCAATCTACTGGTGAGGGAAACAAACCCACAATCGTACGATCCGGGGTAACTCCCTAATCAATAGGCCACCGCTTCCCCGAGTGATAATTAAAAATGTAAGATTGTCCTCAAATGGGATTCCATGCCACAAATGCGTGAGTTTTAATAAATAATAAAGCTGTAGGGATAAAAGAAGGTAACTGCAGGCATGTATCACACTCTAGAGCTATGCTTCCACTGGTTCACCTATCAGTTTTTTAGACTCACTGACATTAGAAGTGCTGGAGTCTCACCTAAAAGAAGTTACTCTGGAAACAAATTAAAATTTGAAGAGGAAGGTTCTAATAATTTACAGGATACAATATATTTAGCTGATTTTCTGAACCAAGAATAGAAAATGGCATAAATTAGTGGATTTACCGAGGAGTTCATGTACAGCAGCCAGGAAAACATAATGATCATCCCTGACACTGATGTGACACTTTTGGCTGATAGTGAAGTCACATAAAGTGGGATCCAGCAAGACAGATAAACAAAGATCACGATTCCCAGAGTTTTTGCTGCTTTGGTTTCAGAAGCTCCTTGTTTCCACTGTTTACCGGTCTTTAGAGCTCGGACAGCTCTAGCTTGACGTCTCGCCACGTTAAAAATGATTGAGTACAATATCAGTATAAAAGAACAAGGGATTAGAAATAGAACCACTAGTCCAACAATCACCCAGGACAGTTTAACAAACAGTACACACTCTCCATAACAGGTGGTGGAGATCTGAGATGGAAGGAGGTGGTCGTTAAAGTAAAAATAAATAATCAAATAAAACATACAAAAAGACCAACCTAAAATTATACACATAGATGTTCTGGAGACTGTGATTTTCATGGAGTAGAGCAGAGGGTCGGTAACAGCAATTTTCCGATCAACTGCGATGAAAACCAGGCTGCAGAGAGAAGCTAAAACTGTGAGACCATATAAGAAATGAAAAACAGAGCATGCAGTTTTACCAAAATACCAACAGGAGTCTACCAGTCCCATTATATTCACAGGCATAACAAACAGTCCCACCAGAAGATCTGAAAAAGCCAGAGAGAGGATGAGCAGGTTGGTTGGAGTGTGGAGCTGCTTGAAGTGAGAGATGGAGATGATCACCAGCAGGTTCAGGAACACAGTGCAGACAGAAATACAGGAGAGAAAAATGAACAATAATGTGTATCCAGGTCCTGTTCGGACTTCCTTTCTGCAGGAGGCATTGTTGCCTGGAAAGCAGTAGTGAATCGTCATGTTTTGCTGAAGATCAGTGAAGTTCATCTGGGACAGATGTGGATGATGCAACAGTTGAGAAAATGATGCCCTGACACATTTGTTCTCATGCAGTGTCTTTTTATAGCTATGCAGAAACCCTCCCACTCCAACCCCAGTGGCTGTTTCCCCAAACATCCATCTTCGTCCTTGTCCAGAGTGGCTTACAATTCCTGCTTACAGGGACATTCCCCCTGGAGCAACTTGGGGTCAAGGGTTTTGCTGAGGAACCCAATGGTGGTGGTGCTGGTGGTGGGATTCGAACTCCCTTCCCAGTTTAGAGCTTTAAATGATGGACTCCTGCTGGATCAGCAGACATATTGTCCTCTCCAGTGGCGCTGAATTCTTAATTGAATCCAGTCTCCATTTGAAATCCATTTGAAATGTTCAAATCTATATTTCTTTAAAGAGTGCTATGGGATACAATCTATCGATTATCACAATGCTGGGTAGATTGAATATTATTGGTTTGTATTTTATTGTTCTGCATGTCTTTTTGTTGTTTAAAGATCGAGACCTTTGCCCTACATCTATATTCTCTTGCTCCAATGGGCTTAGAGTCTCACTCGTTTCGCTTTGCCTTCACTTTGTTACTCTGTAGTACAGCAGGTGTCCACTAGGTTGTGCAGAGTGTCAGAGAAGAATATTCTGCTTTCCCTTCTAACTATGGGCCTGTGAGATGTTCCTGCTCCAGTTTAGTATCTGGGCAGTAAGGATTTAATTTTTAATCCCAGATATTGAGCATCATTTTTGTCTTCACACTTCACACAAAGAACAAAAAAATCAGTTCATGTTCTATTTTAATTCTTCCCAGAAACATTCTTCTTCTACTGTACCTATTTGCTGGTGCTGGAGGTAGAATTTGAATCTATGACCTCTTCGCCCATAGATTAATACCTTCCCTCTGGACCACCATGATCTCTATACGACAGTAGATTCTATTTGAACTGTTTGTGTCCATAATAAACTGTGTAGACATTTTTTTTTTATCTACACTTTTCTGTTCTACAACTTCTGCTCATCTTTCTTTTTGAGAGTCTTAAAAAAATCTTTTTTGTGTCAGATCCCATCATGTTTGCTGTTATAATAACTTCATTAGTTGCCAATGTTCCTCCAGCTGTTCCTCCTTACTGTCTTAAGTGTTACTGGCATCAAATTAAAATTAAGCTATTTTCCCATGAAATATTAGTGTCTCGATTTAAACATTTAACATGCTGTTCTCTTATTTATGTGCATTTTTATGTACATTAAACCTCCAGTCACGCCTTTTGGGGAATTGGGGTTTCACATTTCTTGAAGCATGAAGGGTTAAAGATGTGAACGTTCTTCTCAACGCACACTTTGTCCTTTGCAGCCTTTATTTGTGACCTTGAAGCATTTTAACAAGGTGTTTAACAAAAATCACAGCCCTGTTCAAACTGCCATTAATATCCTGGGATGAGTCAACAATGCTGGAAAACAGGTAGGGGTGAAAGCATCCGAGGTGCATGTTTCCAGTGTTGGGTGTGAGCTGATGGAGCCGTGCACTTGTGATTGGATCAACCAAGAAGCGTGTTAACGCTAGTCCTGAAACGGACCATTTCAAATGTGGTCAGCAAATGTGGAACTAAAAACATCAAGCCAGCAGAAACACTTAGTGTGTGGACAATAAATTCATCTGGACATAAAAGAACGAATGCATGAAAGGAATGAAGGTGTTACCACGTGAACTCAATGTCAGCTGTGCTACAGTTTACAGATTTTGTCCATTTCAGATTTATTTAGTGAAAGGTTACATGGAACTGGCCTTGTTCAAAGAGTACTTCTTATCTCTGCAGCAGCCTTCTTGTAATCCCTGCACATCTTGCGCCCAATGTGCATCATTCTAATGCATTTATGTCTTTTTTACTGTTTTTTTTTACCTTTTGAGTAGCTTCTAACGGCCTTTGAGCCCTCACAAAGATTAAACTTGAATTAAAAGATTCTTAACAGACATCTACACATGGCTTTTTAAAGTGGAGAATGTGTGAAAAACAATAGCTGATTAAAATCCTGCTTTAAAAAATACTGCATTCATTTCAGTGTTTTATCAAAAAGGAGCAAAGAACAGTTAAAACAATCCGTCACTATATTTAGGAACCTAGTTGTGGGTACAGCTCTATAATAAACTACAAACCAACCAAGATATGATGGACTTTATCAGTCTCTGCTGAATCCACTCACTCTGGGAACAAGTTCAACCTTGAAGATGAGGAAATGAAAACTCTACAGGACACAATAAGTTTCACAGATTCTCTAAACCAGGAATAGAAAATGGCATAAATGAGTGGATTAAGAGAAGAGTTCATGTAGACCAACCAGGCAAACACAACCCACACGACTGACACTGATGTGAACGTTTCAGCTGACAAAGCGCTCACATAGAAAGGGATCCAGCAAGACAGATAAACGAAGATCACGATTCCCAGAGTTTTTGCTGCCTTGGTTTCTGAAGATCTGGAAATTTTGGTTCTGTGTTTGTTTGAGGCACCAGGTCTCACAGTTCTGACCGCTTTAGCCTGACGTCTCGCCACATTAAAAATGATCAAATATAAGATCAATATAACAAAGCAAGGGGCAAGAAAGAAAACTACAAGGTCAACAATCATCCAGGAACTTTTTACAGAGATCACACACTCTCCATAACAGCCAGATGCTTTCTGAGATGGAAGGAAATTACTGTTAAAATACTGATAGAGAATGACATATACAAGACATAAAATCCAGCCTAGAATTATGGAAACAGACATTTTACAAACTGTGACTCGAGTGGAGTAAAGCAGAGGATCATTGACTGCGATGTATCGGTCAACTGCAATGAAAACCAGGCTGCTGACGGATGCAGACACTGATAGTCCATTGATTATTGGAGAAACAGCGCATGCAATATTTCCCAGATACCAGCAGGAGTCTATCAGTCCCATTATATTCACAGGCATAACAAACAGTCCCACTAGAAGATCTGCCACAGCCAGAGAGAGGATGAGCAGGTTGGTTGGAGTGTGCAGCTGCTTGAAGTGGGAGATGGAGATGATCACCAGCAGGTTCAGGAACACAGTGCAGACAGAAACACATGAGAGAAGAATGAACAAAAGTATGTATCCAGGTCCAGTTCGGACCTCCTTTCTGCAGGAGGCGTTGTTGCCTGGAAAGCAGTATTGAGGAATCATGCTTTCCTGAAGGTCTGTAATGTTCATCTGGAACAGATATAGCTGATGTTATATGAGGAAACTGAGTAGTTTGGCAATGATGGAGGTTTGCATTTTTATAGCTATGTAGGAACCCTCCCACTGATATGTGATTGGTCCCTCAAGAACCATCACTCATGTCCTTCAAAATCTTCCTTTTCAGTCAGTTGATGAGAAGGGGTGGAAAGGGGGTTGTATTTCACAAAACAGGATTTCAAGCCACATAACGTAAGCTTTAAAAAGCCTTTTCAAAATGGAATATCCTTCAGCTCTTCTCTCACCGGACAGGCCATATTTGGATGGTTTTGAAGAATATCCTTCACGCATGTGGGAGTGTCAGGGGTGAAATTTGACCCATTCCCAAGTATGTCATGCTCTCAGCATAGACAATGATCCAGAAACTTGAAATTTTGGGTCTCCATGGATTAGACTAGCCTATCCAGTGGATCCTTCAGTCAGATCTGGATCATTTGGGGGCCAAAACAATACTTTCTTTAGTAGCTAATTATGTTCTTTACCATGCCTAAAGATGTTTGTTGTTTTTTTTGTCAATGTGGGAGGGTGCACCATAGTTCATCCTTACTAGGCCGATCATGAGAGCCTATATTTTGGTCCCAGGTTGAGGGTAAATAACTGAAAGCCTTTGGTTTTTCTACACTACTGTATGTAGGGCAGTGGTAGTCTAGTGTTTAGGGAGTTGGCCTCAGGAACTGGGTCGCTGAGCTCTGAGGTGCTTATAGTGCAATAGTTATGTGTAGTTATTCAATATCTTCAGAGTTACAGACTTTACTACAAAAACCGTGCCCCTGGTGAAATGGTGATGGTCCATCAAAGCACCTATACATTGGAATTGAGGCCTAAGTGCTATAGTGCATGCAGCACTGAGAAAGTCAGCAGT
Source organism: Hepsetus odoe (assembly GCA_017165825.1). NCBI lineage: Eukaryota > Metazoa > Chordata > Actinopteri > Characiformes > Hepsetidae > Hepsetus > Hepsetus odoe. Next base: position 7,810,655 of record CM029383.1, on the reverse strand, counting down.
TTGATCTGGCAGAATAGCAGATGCTCAAAGAGAAGAGAAACAACTGGCCAGCTCTTAATGTAAACAAATCTACATGGTTTCCTCAACAAAATAAGAGCAAGAAATTAAAGAGAATAAATGAGAAGAGAACTTGTGAACTCTATCTGAACTTGAGACTAAATATCAACATAACATCAACCTGAACATTTGTTTTTGTCACAGACAAACAGGAAGCGCTGATTTGAGTGACTATGATTTGTGCTACTGCTAATTGCTGATTGCTGTCAGCTCTGGCTCTGCATCTGGAGGGCGATTGTGCTGTCCTCTGCTGAGTGGTATGGGTACTGTTGCCCCACCCTGGATGGCAGCTTTACACCAGGAGCTTCAAATAATGGATATTAATTGCTTAGTAGCACAATGCCCAGATATCGGTTGGAGGGGTGTAAACCACATGCTGCCGCTGGACTCTAGGGCAACAGTGGCCTAGTGGTTAAGCAGTTGGCTGCTGGACTGGAAGATTGTGGGTCCGATTCCCTCACCAGTAGGGAGTACCCTGAGGTACCCCTGAGCAAGGTATCATCCCTTTCAATAGCTGCCCCTGCTGCATGTGTGTTTATGGGTGAAATACAGAGGTTAAATTTCGCTGTGCTGTGTTCCACAATGACAAGAATAGTCACTTTCACTTTCATGGGGAAAAAGTGTTCTGTAGAGTGATGCGTAAGGATTCCCTGTGTGGCCTAACCAGAGATGAGCCTGGTTTTGGAGAACATTGCCTTTTGTTCCAGTGAGGGGAAAATCTTAACGCATGCCAGTTTGTTCTGGACAGTTCCAAACAAAGATTTCTGTCGGAATTATGGTGAAGTGAAAGTGATTAATTGTCATGGTTCAACACAATGAAATGCTTCTTCTGCATTTCACCCATACACATACGTGCCCAGGGAGCAGTGACAGGGACAGTACCTTGCTCAAAGGTACAACAGGTCTGGGATTTGATCCCACAACCTTCCGATCCTGGGGCCTAATCCATAAACACTAGGCCATCGCTGCCCCTGGTGTCACTGAGGAACAAGACTAAAATGTTGGGTGAAGGTTCAGGACTTCAGTAATCTGCTGGAACATGATGGTTGCCCCACTAAGTTTTCAAAGTGTGGGGTCCAGTAGTTGGATGGGATAAAGAAAGCTGCCTTTTCTGAGGCAGGTATGTGGCCCCTGCAAGCAGCTTTTGGTGAGGTCCAGAGTGTGGGTGTTACCTAGGCTGATCTCATCATCTCAGTAAAGTGACAGTGACTATTCTAGTCACTGTGAGAACACACAGCACAGCACAGCTAAGTATACTACAATAAAATTGGACTTCTGCATTTAACCTATGCACCCAAACACACCCCATGCAGCAGGGGATATGGAAGCTGCCCGGAGCGCAGTGACAGTCCCTTGCTCAAGGGTACCTCAGGGCAACCTACTGGTAAGGGGTTTAAACTCACAATCTTCTGACCCTGTGGCCGACTCCCATGCATTTCCAAGGACTGTCAGATCTGGAGACTTCTATTTTCATACAGGACGAGGGGACGTTAGACAATGTACAGTCGCAACTGTGTGCATATAATAGGTGATAAACATGTATTGATTTATTGTGGACTATCATGAATTCAGGGGTAAGAGCTGCTCACAGTTTAGTGTAATGTATTGAAAGATTATCCAAGATTAAATCTGCAAGGACCGCGTTATATTTCACTGCTTCTGACACAGATGAATGTTTCACACACTTTATTAATCAATTCAGTGATCGATGGTTAATAAACGTTAACAGATGTGGATGCAATACGTCTCCTGTTGTGTGGTTGAGAGTGGGACATTTTAACTGGGACATATTCATCTGGAAATAAATATATTCCATTATTGATGCACTAAACGGACAAAATTAGGGCAGCTCAGAGAGAAGCTTTTTAGCTGAGCGTTGTACATTAATTGAGGTTTAACAAGAATGAGTGTTTGAGAGGGTGTGGGGAACTTTATGAATGATAGGCTACAGAAAATTCTGAATATTTTGCCATAAAATAATATTTTAAAATAGGTTTTGAACAACAGTGGGATTCAGATCTCTGCAGCAGCTCAATTCCCATCACTTTACACTTTCCAATTTCCGCATGACATCATTTCAGGAACTTGGAAATGGAAATTTAATGGAAATTTAATTGGGGCAACATGAGGCATTTCAAAACTGAGAACCTGTAATAACAGGTGACATCCCATTAAAAGATCCCAGATATTTTTTTATAGTTGTATAATTATACAAAAAGAAAAAACAAATAAATAAAATGTGAAGTAGACTTTATCAGTCTCTGCTGAACCTGGTCACTCTGGAAATAGGTTCAACCCTGAAGATGAGGATTCTAATATTCTACAGGACACAATAAGTTTAAGTGATTTTCTGAACCACGAATAGAAAATGGCATAAATTAGAGGATTGAAAGAAGAGTTCATGTAGACCAACCAGCCGAACACGACCCACACCATCGACACTGACGTGAGACTTTCAACTGAGAGTGAACTCACATAAAAGGGGATCCAGCAAGACAGATAAACCATGATCACGATCCCCAGAGTTTTTGCTGCTTTGGTTTCAGAAGAACTTGAGGCTTTGGTTCTGTGTTTGTTTGAAGCAACGTTCTTCACAGTTCTGACAGCTTTAGCTTGACGTCTCGCCACGTTAAAAATGATGGAATACAAGATGATTATAACAGAGCAAGGGGCCAGAAAGTAAACGACAAGGTCGATGATCATCCAGGAATATTTTAAAGAGCTCACACACTCTCCATAACAGCCAGTGGAAATCTGAGATGGAAGGAGATGGTTGTTAAAGTAAAAGTAGATCATCACAAAAAACAGACAGAAAGACCAGCCTAGAATTATGGTTATAGACATTTTACACACTGTCACTCGAGTGGAGTAAAGCAGAGGATCATTGACTGCGATGTACCGATCAACTGAAATCAAAACCATGCTGCAGACGGATGCAAACATGGAGAGGGCGTTGATTAGTGGATAAACAACGCATGCAATTTTACCCAGATACCAACAGGAGTCTATCAGCTGCATTATGTTAAGAGGCATAACAAACAGTCCCACCAGAAGATCTGCCACAGCCAGAGAGAGGATGAGCAGGTTGGTTGGAGTGTGGAGCTGCTTGAAGTGAGAGATGGAGATGATCACCAGCAGGTTGAGGAACACAGTGCAGAGAGAAATACACGAAAGAAGAATGAACAATAATATGTATCCAGGTCCTGTTCGGACCTCCTTTCTGCAGGAGGAGTTGTTGTCAGGGTAGCAGAACTGAATTGTCATGTTTTGCTGAAGATCAGTGAAGTTCATCAGGAACACAGTTGATTGAACATAGATGAAACTGTGTTGTGTAGCAATGTTGGACTGATGCATTTGTCCTCTTGCAGCATCTTTTTATACCCATGTAGGAACCCTCCCATTGAAAAGTGAGTGGGACTCAAGAACCATCACTCATTTGGTATTCCTTTACCTGTTTTGGTTTTTTCTTTTTTTTTAACCTGTCTGATGGGAAGTGGTGGGGGGAGGTTGTTTTTCTCCAAGCAGGATTTCTCAGCTGGCCTGAATCAATGATTTCAGCCTGTGCACTCTTTAGTAGTGAAATTAAACTAGGACCACTCACAGGTTTGGCACAACATTCCTTTTCAGCCATCCAATTTGTGATATCTGAAAAAGAAGGACATGAAACTTTGCAGAAGATTCTTAAACATCCACAACAGAAAATCACTGAGCTGAGGTCACGTCAAGAATAAATGCTACCACGCCTTTGGACAACAGATTATCTGAAGAAAAATGTAATGCAAGGAAGACTAGTGAATAGTGACGTTGCTGATGCTGGGCTACATGAAGGAAATCAACAAGCGAGGACAGCCAGGAAGAGAATGGCTGGATGACATCACAGACTGGCACTAGGAAGACGTAACACATTGACCAGCATGAAGCAAGAGACCAGACGAATTGGAGACAGAGAGTCAACCATGCAACCCACACCTGTCGGCACGGAGCCCATGGAGCTTGATGATGATGATGATGACATTCGTGTTATTCCAGTAGGCCGATTTTATTCTGTGAGGTTGAAGCTCATCAGCTGCATTTGATAACAATCAAATGGTCCTCCAGATTCAGTGAAGGATCCTAATGATGATCGCAAACGATTGAAGAGAGAATGAAATGATGATGACATCATGCAAGGCCTAGCAGAGACATCCCTTACTTGATGCAGATAAGAATATTGATTATTTTCCTTTCTGTGGCCAAAAAGCCCATCGCTTTAGCTGAGTTAATGGGCCTCCTATAGGACGTAGTGATATTCCTTCGGCCTGGCCTTTAACCCCATGGTGTGTACACTTCCTAAATCGTTTTTAAGATGGAGAAAACATTCTGCCCAGGTATCTGTCTGAATTATGGTATCAGTAATCCCACTGGGTGGCACAGTAGTGCTGTCACCTCACAGCCAGAAGGTCCTGGGTTCGATTCCCAGGTGGGACAGTCTGGGTTTGCCTTTCTCCTGTGTCTGTGTGGGTTTCCTCCCATTTAGGGGTCTCCACAGCGTTTCCAATTCTTCCCCTCCTCTGCTTTGCTACACATGTCAGAAATGTTTGAATGTCACTGGTGATATCTTAGCAATGTTGATTAAACCTAACTTCTCATGATGGCCAGAACTTCAGTAGCAAAGTTGTTGTAGGCTCGCTTTACATTTGTGAAGCTTAAGATGTTTCATAGCTGCAAACAAACTCAAACCTTTCACACGGCCATCTGACAAGAAGGTCCATTAGTCCATTTTGTCTGTGACTGTGTCTAGTTTACAATGTTTAATCTCCTGCACAAGTTCAGGCTCCTTCCCCCCAAAGATGTCATGTTCCATGTACAGAAAAACAGGGACGGTACCTTGCTCAAGGGTATTTCAGGGCAACCTGCTGATCTGGGATTCGAACCCATGACCTTACAATCCTGGGGCTCAGTCCCTAAACAGCAGGCCACCACTGTGGTGAACCCATTAGAGGTTAACAAGAAGACATGTATCTAAAATCACATAGTGAGTAGCTCCAGACGAGACACCGGCTGACTCGTTGTGTCAGCAGGTGTACCTCTTTAGTCTGAAGGAATATAAATCTCAGAAAGTCAGGATGAAGCTGCCAGTTATCAAATGTATTGTTTTTGCCATTGTGGCCTTTTGTTGGATGCTTTGTGAGTACGATGTTCCGTCCATGCTTGTGTGTTACTCATTTTGTGTTTAATAAACCCCTGTTCCAAAATCCTGACTCTGAGTATACATCAATCCCACAGCTGCATGACATGTAGTGATAAAGTAAAGAAGTTCTGAACCTAAACTTAAATTCAACTTTATTCATTCATTTGGGTCAAAAAATAAAGAATGTTAGAGAAAAACCTATCTGTTTCTAAATTAATGCTCTACTGTGTTCATTGCCCATGACAAGCAACAGGAAATTATCAACCAAGTCAGAAGAACATTCTGGAGCCCTCCTGTTACCACATCCATCGACCTCTGGCACACATACCTTTCTTTTTAAAAAGACATTTAATTTCAAATTCGCACACAAGTGTGACATTTATCAGGAGATTAGTGCGCAGTGTAGGAGCGCCAAAGCTGTTATTGTGTTTATCAAAGCGTTTGTGAATCTAGTGCCTAATCTTATTTGCAAATGGGTTCATTTAAAATAAGACAACGAAGGCCTTTGCTCATCTCTGTTTCTGCAAAGCAACAAAAGAAACATTAGCATGGAGGTTTACAAAAAAAGAACGTCAGATGTCAAGTAGAAGATTGAAGATGTCAAGCAGACTTTATCAGTCTCTGCTGAATCCAGTCACTCTGGAAACAAGTTAAACCTTGAAGATGAGGATTCTAATATTCTACAGGACACAATAAGTTTAACTGATTTTCTGAACCACGAATAGAAAATGGCATAAATTAGTGGATTGACAGAAGAGTTCATGAATATTAGCCAGCCGAACACGACCCACACCATCGACGCTGATGTGAAATTTTCAATTGTGAGTGAACTCACATAATATGGGATCCAGCAAGACAGATAAACGAAGACCACAATCCCCAGAGTTTTTGCTGCTTTGGTTTCTGAAGATCTGGAAACTTTGGCTCTGCGTTTGTTTGAACTAGTGTTCATCACAGTTCTGACAGCTTTAGCCTGACGTCTCGCCACGTTGAAAATGATCGAATACAAGATCAGAATAATAGAGCAAGGGACCAGAAAAAAAACAACGAGGTCAACGATCACCCAGGAATATTTAACAGAGATCACACACTCTCCAAAACAGCCAGTGGAAATCTGAGATGGAAGAAAATGATCATTATAGTAAAAGTAGATAATCACAAAGAACAGACAGAAAGACCAGCCTAGAAATATGGAAACAGACATTTTACACACTGTGACTCAAGTGGAGTAAAGCAGAGGATCACTGACTGCAATAAACCGATCAACTGAAATAAAAACCATGTTACAGACAGATGCAAACATTGATAGTCCATTGATTAGTGGAGAAACACAGCATGCAGTTTTTCCCAGATACCAACAGGAGTCTATCAGTCCCATTATTTGTACTGGCATAACAAACAGTCCCACCAGAAGATCTGCCACAGCCAGAGAGAGGATGAGCAGGTTGGTTGGAGTGTGGAGCTGCTTGAAGTGAGAGATGGAGATGATCACCAGCAGGTTGAGAAACACAGTGCAGACAGAAACACAGGAGAGAAGAATGAACAATAATGTGAATCCAGGCCCTGTTCGGACCTCCTTTCTGCAGGAGGCATTACTTTCGGGGTAGCAGTAGTGAATTGTCATGTTTTGCTGAAGATCAATAATGTTCATCTCGGACAGAGTTGGTTGAACATAAATGAAACCGTGTTGTGTAGCAATGGCAAACTGATGCATTTGTCCTCTTTTTATATCTATGTAGGAACCCTCCCACTGAATGGTGAGTGGAACCCATGAACCAGACTGATTGGAGGAGGGGGTTGTATTTCTCAAACGAGTATTTCTCAGCCGGCCTGAATCACTGATTTCAAAAAGTCATTTCCTTCTACTCTATGCACTCTGAGGCAGTGAAATTAAACTAGGCCCACTCACAAGTTTGCGACAGCAATCCTTTCCAGCCATCTTCATGGTGTCATCTAAAAAAGAAGGCCTTTGAGATAAAATGTTACAGGAGAAACTCAAACATCCACAACAGAAAATTAGCAATGCTGAGATCACGTCGAGAATAAATGCTACTGCGACTTTGGACAGCAGATTATCTGAAGAAAAATGTCATGCAAGGACCCAGAAGAGAATGGATGGATGACAGAACGGGGCAAGGAAGACTAAGCCAGGGCAGCAACAGACCGGAAGAATGGGAGACAGCAAGTCAGCCATGCAACCCACACCTATGGGCACTGAGCTCATGGAGCTTGATGATGTTGATGATGATGATGATGATATTTGTGTTATTCCAGCAGGCTGATATTATTCTGTGAGGTAGAAGCTCATCAGTCGCATGTTTGATGGTTGCAGTGAAGGATCGTAATGTTCCATCAGGATGTACTGTAACGGCCGGTACTGAAGTCTGGACAGAGAGAAACAATGGATGAGAGAATGATCTAATGGTGACATCCTGCCAGGCCTAACAGGGACATCCTATTTCTTGGTGAAGGAAAAACATTCCACTTAGGTTTCTGTCTGGAATATGGTATCAGTAATCAGATCGGGTGGCACGGTAACGCTGTGACCTCACGGTGAGAAGGTCCTGGATTCAATTCCCAAGCGGGACAGTCTGGGTCCTTTCTGTACAGAGTTTGCATCTTCTCCCATGTCTGTGTGGGTTAATTCCGGGAGCTCTGGTTTCCTCCTACCGTCCAAAGACCTGCACGTCAGGTGGATTGCAGATACTAAATTGTCCGTAGGTGTGAGTGTGTTTGTCTGTGTGTCTGTCGTTTCATAGACTGGTGAGCTGTCCAGGGTGTTTCCCTACCTTTTGCACTATGAAAGCTGGGATAGGCTCCCACCACTACCCTAATAAGGACAAGCGGCTCAGAAAATGAGTGAGGGAGTGAGAGATAATCACACTACTAAAAGTAAGAACTAAGTCTAAACTAAAGAACTAAAACTAACAGTTAAGTCTCCTCTGAAGAGCTCATTCACTAGAATCATTGAAAAGAGTTGAATTAGGAGATGATTTTAGATTTTCATAAACATTTATGACAGAGCTGGTCAGGTTCGGAGACTTACAATGTGCTGCTGGACTATGGAGTGTAAGATCACTTAATAAAACCAGTCGTCTTCTTCATCTTCTACTTCTTCTTCTTAACAAAAAAGCTTAAATCGTTCACGCCATTCTGACAAGAAGGTCCATTGGTCCATTTGCCCTCTCGTAGATGTAAGTCTGACTGTGACAATGTTTAATCTCTTGCACAAATTCAGGCTGCTTCGCCCCTAATGCTTCCCCCAACCACCAAACCACTAGACCACCGCGACCCCAACTGCTGGAGTCCCCGTTTCCAGACTGATGTCAGTTCCTTTGTTTCCCATCTGGCTGTGAATTTCTTAAGATTGCTGCATGATGTCTTCCTTTTGGGGATCTTTTGGCCAGCTTCACTTTGACTGACAGATTCTGTTTAAGTGATCTCTTGATTCAACAGATGTTAGCTGTAATCAGGCCTGGGTGTGGCTAGTGAACCTGAACTCAGCTGTCCATAAAATGCGATCAAACAGTTGCTTCGTGATTAAACAATGGGGGCAAATACTTTATCACACAGGGCCATGTAGATTTGGAGAGTTTTTTTGTTTTTTCCCTTAATAAACAAAATCATTGCAAAAAAAAAAATCACCATGTGTTTGCTTGTGTTACCTTCGTCTAATATTTAAATCTGTTTGATGATCTGAATCATTACTTTACATTTCACTTTAGTGTTTCGTCAAAGACCTGCTCCATAATCCCGACTCTGTGTTTACGTCAATCCCACCATAGCGTGACACTGAACCACAAAATAAGGAGGTTCTGACCCTTTAAATGAAACTTGATTTATTCATTTGGGCTCAAAATAAAGAATGTTAAAGAAGAAACTATCTTTCTTTTTAAAAAGACATTTCATTTTAAATTCACACAAATGTATTTTTTATTGTAAAAATATCCGAGGTCAACATGTTGCATTGTAAAGTGTTTAAGTGTTACGTTTCAGGAGACATTAGTGTGCAGTGTATTAAAACAAGACCTAATTGTGATTATTCAAGTATTTGTGAATCAAATGTCTCATCTTATTTGCAAACAGGTTCATTTAAAAAAAGTGACTATATACGGGGCAGCGGTGGCCTAGTGTTTAGGGAGTCGGCCACAGGATCGGAAGATTGTGGGTTCAAACCCCTCACCAGTAGGTTGCCCTGAGGTACCTGTGAGCAAGGTACCGTCCCCATCACTGCTCCCCTTCAGGCGCTTTCATAGCTGCCCCCTGTGTGTGTTTGTGCATGGGTTAAATGCAGAGGTCTAGTTTCGTTGTGGTGTGCTGTGTGTTCTCACAATGACAAGAATAGTCACTTTCACTTTTCACTGCAAAGCAACAAAAGAAGCATTAGCAGGGAGGTATACAAATATCTTCTCTTTAAAAAGAATAAGAAGTTTAACAAATGATGGATAAAAACTACCGTAACGAGAAATGATCAACCTATTTTTTTATTTTATTTTTTTTAACATTTCATCTACTGAGCATCTGCATATTGTTAGCTAACTTCCTATGTAGTTATCAGTCTCGGCTGAATCCGGTCACTCTGGAAACAAGTTGCAGCTTGAAGATGAGGATTCGAATATTCTACAGGACACAATAAGTTTAACTGATTTTCTGAACCACGAATAGAAAATGGCATAAATTAGTGGATTGACAGAAGAGTTCATGAATATTAGCCAGCCGAACACGACCCACACCATCGACGCTGATGTGAAATTTTCAATTGTGAGTGAACTCACATAAAAGGGGATCCAGCAAGACAGATAAACAAAGACCACGATTCCCAGAGTTTTTGCTGCTTTGGTTTCAGAAGAAACTTTGGTTCTGCGTTTGTTTGAACTGCTGTTCATCACGGCTCTGACAGCTTTAGCCTGACGTCTCGCCACGCTGAAAATGATCGAATACAAAATCATTATAACAGAACAAGGGGCTAAGAAAAAGAACACAAGGCCAGCAATCAACCAGGAATATTTAACAGACATGGCACACTCTCCGTAACACCTAATGGAAATCTGAGATGGAAGGAGATGGTCATTAAAGTAAAAGTAAATGATCACTAAAAAGAGACTGAAAGACCAGCCTAGCAGTATAAATATGGACATTTTACACACTGTGACTCTAGTGGAGTAAAGTAGAGGATCACTGACAGCAAGGTACCGATCAACTGCAATAAAAACCATGCTGCAGAGAGATCCTGTCATTAAGAAAGAGTTGATTACAGAAGAAACTGTGCACGCAAAATTCCCAAGATACCAACAGGAGTCTAATAACTGCATTATATTTACTGGCATAATAAACAGCCCTATGAGAAGATCTGCCACAGCCAGAGAGAGGACGAGCTGGTTGGTTGGAGTGTGGAGCTGCTTGAAATGTGAGATGGAGATGATCACCAGCAGGTTGAGGAACGCAGTGCAGACAGAAACACAGGAGAGAAAAATGAGTAAAAACGTATATCCAGGTCCTGCTCGGACCTCCTTTCTGCAGGAGGCGTTGTTGCCTGGAAAGCAGAACTGAAGCGTCAAGTTCTTCTGAAGATCCGTTAAGTTCATCTGGGATGTGGATGATCATACGTGATGAAACTGTGTAGTTTTGCAATGATGAACTGATACATTTGTCCTCCTGCAGTGACTTTTTATAGCTATGTTAGAACACTCCCACTGTGGTGTGAGTGGTCCCCACTAACCATCACTCCTCTGGTTTTCCACTAAGAAGGAAGTCTCAGCTTTCCCAATAACTCAGAAGACTCTCTAAAGTAAACGTCCCTCAGCCCTTTTCTTATTGGTTAGGCTTTATTGTGTTTAGGTCACACGTGGTTGGACTAATGTTTCTGCTGCAGAGGCCCTCCTTCATGCAGTGATGAATTCTAAATCTTAGCCCACTCATAAGGTTGCCATGTCAATCCAATACAGCCATCCTTTTTGTGCCATTAGAGAGAAACCAATACTTCCTTTATTGCCTGTTTAGTCTTGCACGTGTGCGCATGTCACTTAAAAAAAGATCATGTAATTTAGTGTAATCACAGAATAGCTTCAGAATGTAACACTCAGTGCTCAAACCAGTCAGCCTAACCAGCTCAAGCAGATCATAGCAACCGACCCCATTGTATGTCACCAAACCAGTTCTGACCAACTGAGGCACGGACTCCATAAAGGCTCTGAAGGTTTTGTGAGAAGGTACCTCTATGGACTGGGCTAGTTTGTCCAGCATGTCAGAGAGATGCTCAGTCAGTGTCAAGAAATTTGGAGGCCCCTCCAGTCTGGGTTGATCTTTGGCCCTACACCAAATTACATTATCAATCTGTCTGAAAGCCTGGAGAGAACCATCTTACATCTATTACATCTACACATATTTAAGAAAAGTGTGAAAAGTGTGTAATTTCTGTGAATTGTTGGTCAAAAAGCCCAGCTGCCCAGGATAAGGGATAAATAGCATTCTTGGAGACCTCATAAAGGTTTCTACAATCGCCACAAAATTAGCATTAGTCAGGATGGGGGGATTACACTATTGCTGGAACAGAGGATATGGGTCAGGATCAGAAGCATCCAAGGTTACCCTGAGATAACCTTCAGCAAAGTACCATCCCCATCACTGCTCCCAAGATGCTGGATATGGCTTCCCACTGCTACATGGGTTGTCAGTCAGTCATTTTCTGCTGCTTGTCCAAGCAGGGTCGCGGGGGAGTGCTGGAGTCCAACCCAGCACATACTAGGCGAAGGAAGGGGGACACACCCTGGACAGGTCACCAACCCATCGCAGGGAGGAGCGAGACTGGGACAGCACCTTGCTCAAGGGTATCTCAGGGCAACCCACTGGGAAGGGGTTGTGAACCCCCGATCCTCCAATCATGTGGCCAACGCCCTAACCACTAGGCCACCGCTGCCCCTGCATGGGTTGTATAAGTGAAAAATAGTGGTTGCATTTCCTGGTGTTTCATTGGTTCCTGTGCCACAATTCACAATGACAATCACTGTCCCTGCATTCAGGAGTTTGAACAAAACAAGGCTATGGAAGTTTGGGGTACATCTTTGAAGTTTGGGACAGAATAGGGAGGTCCCAGGCATGTTAATGTTTGGTTGAAGTGTTTTGCCAGCTCATCAGTTTGAGGATGGGACAATGAAGTGTGGTCGTGTTTGATACACGTACCGAGGCCGAGGTCTATCATAAGAGGGGACAAAGTTGGTGCCCAGACTGGCAATCTTGAGAGTAGAGTGAGCAGCACATGGGTAGCCGTGTTAGATGCAATTGTTGAGAGGAGGACATATTTTGGTATTAGAAGCAAAGAGATTCAAATGGTAAGTTGATGACTTGAATTGGGATGAGCAGAGCTTGGGGAGACTTCAAGGTGAGGTCAGCTGGCAGCTGCTTCAGCCCTGGCAGTCAGTTTAAACCTCAGACATTATGATTGAGCATTAGAACTTGTCCTGGATTCTGTCCAGGTGTTATCATGGGCCAGTTGTTTGTTCAGCAGACGATGGTGAGATGTCTGAATGACTGTATTATGGCATGAGTGTGGGCCTTCAAGTATTACATTTGTTTTGCGAGGTTAAATAATACAGCTGGTTATTTTGCAACATGGAGTGGTTTATTATTAATTTTAATGAACAATGCTCGAGAAACATTAGAGAGAAACACATCCTATGTTCTTTAAAGAATCTATATGATAATGGAATGCTTTTAGAAGGACCTGATTGGAAGATGTGGAAGACGTGGCAAAATCATTGCGCTTTCCCAAAAATAGAAAAATCAAGATTTCAGCTAATAAAGTTAATAAAAAACAAATGAATTGAAATTTGAACTTAATCAGTCTCGGCTGAACCCGGTCACTCTGGAAACAAGTTAAACCCTGAAGATGAGGATTCTAATATTCTACAGGACACGATAAATTTAACTGATTTTCTGAACCACGAATAGAAAATGGCATAAATTAGTGGATTCACAGCAGAGTTAATGTAAACCAACCAGCCACACACAGACCACACCACTGTGACAGTTGTGGCATTTTCACCTATCATAGAACTCAAATAAAAAGGGATCCAGAATGACAGATAAACGAAGACCACGATTCCCAGAGTTTTTGCTGCTTTGGTTTCAGAAGAACTTGAGGCTTTGGTTCTGTGTTTGTTTGAAGCAGCGTTCATCACAGTCCTGACAGCTTTAGCCTGACGTCTCGCCACGTTGAAAATGATGGAATACAAGATCAGAATTACAAAACAAGGTGTTAGAAAGAAAAATACAAAGTCAACGATCAACCAGGAATATTTGACAGAGATCACACACTCTCCATAGCAGCCAGTGGAAATCTGAGATGAAAGAAAATGATTGTTAAAGTAAAAATAGATAATCACGAAAAACAGACAGAAAGACCAGCCTGCTATTATGACCATAAACATTTTACACACTGTGACTTGAGTGGAGTAAAGTAGAGGATTATTGATTGCAATGTACCGATCAACTGAAATAAAAACCATGTTGCAGAGAGATGCTGCCATCGATAGTCCATTGATTATTGGAGAAACAGCGCATGCAATTTTACCCAGATACCAACAGGAGTCTATCAGTCCCATTATATTCACAGGCATAACATACAGTCCCACGAGAAGATCCGCCACAGCCAGAGAGAGGATGAGCAGGTTGGTTGGAGTGTGCAGCTGCTTGAAGTGGGAGATGGAGATGATCACCAGCAGGTTGAGGAACACAGTGCAGACAGAAACACATGAGAGAAGAATGAACAATAATATGTATCCAGGTCCTGTTCGGACCTCCTTTCTGCAGGAGGCGTTGCTGCCTGGAAAGCAGTATTGCAGTGTCAAATTTATCTGAATATCAGTAAAGTTCATCTGGTACTGTGATGAACTGATTGTTGATGAAACTGTGCAGTTTAGCAGTGATGGACTGATACATTCATCTTCCTGCTGTGTTTTTTTTATATAGCTATGCAGGAACCCTCCTACTGATAAGTGATTGGCTCTCAATATTCATCACTCATTTGAGATTCCCCTAAGAAACTCCACTCAGCTAACCCCATGACCTGAGTCAGAATCAACACGGTTGTGCTAATGTTTCAGCAGCTTAACCCCTCTTCACGTAGTGGTGAGTTTTTCAACTAGGCATACTTTAACTGTTGCCATGGCTACCCAGTGCAGCCATTCAAATGGTGCTGCTCCAGCATCGTAAGATTATTTCATCCTTGAATGTGAGGCATACAAACCTTTAAAACACGCTATGGTGGACTGGACGCAGAGTTGGGGTTAAGGTACAGGGGTTCATTTAAATTAAAAAATGAGTAACGCACAAGCATCAACCCAATCGCAACACTCACAAGAGCATCAAACGAAGGCCACAGCAATGAACAGAACGTACAATAACCAACAGCTCCACCTTGACTTGATTTCTATACCTTAAAATGAACGAGGCACACGTAACGAGGCACCGGGTGTGTACAGAGACATGACACACAGCCAGAATGTTGGATTCTCCAGGCGAACATTCAGAAGATCAGTAATGAACAAGGTTCTTCCATGTGTATGACTGCATCCAAACTCCTTCCAGTTCTGATTGTTAATAAGTGAGGTGGCTTCAAAAATATAACAGAAAGCTTGGATTTCATTTGTCAAACGAAGCCAGAGTGAAACAGAATAATAGCTCGTGATTTATTCTGTTTATTGATCCAGTATCATAAACAACATAAATAATAAGTCTGTCTCATAGGATGAAGCAGATCTGGCCAGGTCTGAATCAGAGCATATTCGAAAGGTCATCGGTTCAAGTCCCAATCCAGTAGCCCAAGATTTTCAAACAGGACTGTCCCTCAGCCATTTTCCTCTTTTTTTGGACTTAAATTACTTTTGGGTTTGCTAATGTTCTTGCAGCCCATCCTTCAAGCATGAAGCAGTGAAATTTGAACTGGGCCCAAGGTAATTAGCTTAGGTAATGAGCCTCTAATAGAGCATTCTTCGGACTGGCCTTTAACTCCACATCTTGCTGAGGTTCGTTTGTCCTGACATGACCTTTAACTCTACCTGGAAAAATGTTTCTTCCATTGATTCAAAAAGCCAGACTGTGAGACAAACTGAGCTTGAACTCTGAGTGAAGCCATTAAAGGTTTAAGCTTTATTAATTCAGTTAGTCTAGAAGTAATAGTACTGATCCTGTAAATAATCCACTGCATTCCAAAAAGATTTACTCCAACAAGAAGAAAACGATTGCCTTTGACCTTCTCATTTTGATGCTGAAGATGATAAAACGAATCAAACAGGTGTTTACAGGCATTGCATTTTATATTTCTATAGCATAGTGTAACTACTAATGAACTAAGATCTAAAGCAGGACTCTCAGTTGAATCCAATCATTTTGGAAACAAGTTAAGCCTTGAAGATGAGGATTCTAATATTCTACAGGACACAATAAGTTTAACTGATTTTCTGAACCACGAATAGAAAATGGCATAAATTAGTGGATTCAAAGAGGAATTGATGTATATCAACCAGGCAAACACAACCCAGGCTACCGACACTGATGTTAAATTTTCCATTGATAGTGAAGTTACATAAAAGGGGATCCAGCAAGACAGATAAACTAAGATCACGATTCCCAGAGTTTTTGCTGCTTTGGTTTCAGAAGAAACTTTGGTTCTGTGTTTGTTTGAACTAGTGTTCATTGCAGCTCTGACAGCTTTGGCCTGACGTCTCGCCACGTTGAAAATGATGGAATACAGAAGAAGTATAACAAAGCAAGGGGCCAGAAAGAACACCACAAGGTCGATGATCACCCAGGAGTATTTTACAGAGACCACACACTCTCCATAACAGCCAGTAGAAATCTGAGATGGAAGAAGATGATCATTGAAGTAAGAATAGATCATGACATAAAACAGACTCATAGACCAGCCTACAATTATGGTTACAGACATTTTACACACTGTGACTCTAGTGGAGTAAAGTAGAGGATCACTGATAGCAATGTACCGATCAACTGAAATCAAAATAAGGCTGCAGAGAGATCCTGCCATGGAGAAAGCATTGATTAGTGGAGAAACAACACATGCAATTTTTCCCAGATACCAACAGGAGTCTATCAGCTGCATTATGTTCACAGGCATAACAATCAGTCCCACCAGAAGATCTGCCACAGCCAGAGAGAGGATGAGCAGGTTGGTTGGAGTGTGGAGCTGCTTGAAGTGAGAGATGGAGATGATCACCAGCAGGTTGAGGAAAACAGTGCAGACAGAAACACAGGAGAGAAGAATGAAGAAAAATAAAAATCCACGTCCTGCTCGGACCTGCTTTCTGCAGGAGGCGTTGTTGCCTGGAAAGCAGTACTGAACCATTGTGTTCTGCTGAAGATCAGTGATGTTCATCTGGAAGTGATGTATCAATTCTTCATTGCTCTGATCAACTGCATGTGTCCTCTTGCAGTGTTTTTTTTATAGCTATGTAGGAACCCTCCTGCTGACATGCGAGTGGTTCTCAATACCTATCACTCATGTGGCGTTCCTCATCCTTTCATTTCTTTTCACCTGAATGATAGCAGGGGGCGCCAGATGTGCTCCTGGGGTTATTTAAATCTTTTAAAGTGAAACTGACAACCCTTGTCATTGCAAGGTCACAGTACAGCACACAGTGAACCACAACAAAGTTGGACTTCTGTTGTGTGCACCTGTACTGGGGAAAAGGAAAGACACCTGAGCAGGATCACCGGGCTGCCTATTCTGCTTCTAACTGAGAGAGAACACAGTACAGACAGACCAGGAGTATGAACAAAACATAAAACATGGAGTGGTGGGTGGCCTAGTGGTGGGTACTTGCCTATGGACCTGTGGCTCAAGAGGTCCCTGGTTCGAATCCCACCTCTGGCACTACCACCACTGGGTCCCTGAGCAAGACCCTTAACCCTGAGTGTCTCCAGGGGGACTGTCCCTGTAATTAGGACCTGTAAGTCGCTCTGGATAATAGCGTCTGCTAAATGCCATAAATGTAATAAAACTTTATTTAGGAAGAAATCTGAACACACACGGAGACATCAGACTAACGAGGGACATTTAAGCACATCCGGAACCTGAATGAGGAAAGCTGGGGTCTATCTGAATATACAGGACTGACAGTTTATAAAGAACGTTAGCGCAGAGGCTAAAGCTAACCGCTAATAATAAACGTCTGGCAGGGACCTAACCGCTAATAATTAACATCTAGCAGGGAGCTAACCGCTAATAATAAACGTCTAGCAGGGAGCTAACCGCTAATAATAAACGTCTAGCAGGGAGCTAACCACTAACCGCTGATAATAAACCTCTAGCAGGGACCTAACCACTAATAATAAACGTCTAGCAGGGAGCTAACCACTAATAATAAACGTCTAGCAGGGAGCTAACCGCTAATAATAAACGTCTAGCAGGGAGCTAACCGCTAATAATAAATGTCTAGCAGGGCTGAACATGCACGCAAACAAGGTCATCATCAATACTGTGGTTCATATGAAAAGCAGACAAATAACAGCCTTATCTTAGAGTGAATTTCAGGCTGCATCACATGGGGAACCAAAACGCCAACGCACCCGCCACACATTGCAAGGTTCTATTTATTCCCTCTTGCTGCAGAGGTTCCACCTTCGGTTCCACCTCTTCGGTGGTTCCACCTCTTCGGTAAGAGTTACAGCAAGAGGGTCTTCAGGTACATTGGCTCACAACAACCTCTGCATTTATCCCATGCACTCAAACACTGTGCAGCAGTGGGCAGCTATTGAAAGCACCCAGGGAGCAATGACAGGGACAGTACCTTGCTCAAGGGTACCTCAGGGCAACCTACTGGTGGGGAATCAAACCCACAATCTTCTGCTGCTGGGGCAACTCCCTAACCACTAGGCTACTGCTGCCCTTTTAAGCTATTTTTTTTCTCTTTTCTTCTTCAATTTTTGATGCATAATGCAAGAGACAACCTGAGTATTCACAATGCACAGTTTTCAAAAAATATTGCATTTCATTGAAGAAAAAAAATTCTAACTCTTAATCAGCTGCAGTTTAGGACTTGGACCAGGCCATGGTAAAATCTTCATTTTATTCGTTTTGCCTCTCAGGTGAGTGAGGCTTGTTTTGCTTGTGCTAAACTGACATTCTTGTTAAGTACTTTCTTGCAGAGAGCTGAATTTATACTTCTATACTCCTACTTCTGAGATCATACAACCCACCACACTACCTTCACCATGTTTGACTGGTCGGCCAATAAACGTGACTGGGTGGAAAGCTGTCCATCTTAACGTCAGATGGAACTTGACCCATGTCCTCCAATAACATCCAATTTTGACTGAAGTTTTAGGAAAAAATTACATTTTTTGAATTGATCTTCAACCAACTCTCCCACCTCCAAGTCTTACTAGTTTGAGGACTGCATCAGAAGGATATCATCCTGGTATCAATCCAGGAAGATCACTGTCACCAGCTGATCATGCTACACATTTTAAAATGAGCTTTCTTGGGGTTTGTAAGATATTGAAGATGCTATGAACCAAAATTTTCATCTGTTAACATCCCACTCAAAGAACCAAATTATTTGAATGCTGAATGTGTTACTTTGCCATTTACAGATGGTGTGATGTTTGGATTTATTTAGTGATTAGCTGGGCTGCTGGACTGGCCTTCAAAACTCTAAATAATATTGTTGTTTTTTGCAACAGAATAGGACTGCACTTGCCCTCCATCATTCATTGAAATGTTTGGCCTCCACACGTTTCTCATGTTGATGTTAATACTTGTGGCCCTTTGGTACTTTCTGAACTGTCACAAACGTATGATTCCTTAATGTTAAGACTTCTTCATTGAAGCTAATGCAACCTGTTAATCCCAAACTGATCAAAATTCAGTTAAAGTGTCATTAGTCGTGTGTTCAGTCAGGAGGGAGCAGAGCATGTATGTGTTAAGTTTAAGACAATATACATATAAGTACATGTAGAACATTATTATCCTGGCTATTTAACTACTGCACTTTTCTGCAGGAGGCCTTGTTACCAGGGTAGCAGTGATGAATTGAGGTGTCAGGATTTTGATGAGCATTTGGTGATGTCCAGGGAGGCTACAAAGCAGCCCTTAACTAAAAAACATCAGTGAGCTCATCTGCTCAAGATGAGGTGGCTAAGAGCTGAATGGGGTAAGAAAAGTCTACACCTGAGTGGCATCAGATCTGAAATTATTTTATGTTGACGTTTGCTCTGTGGACATTTCACTTTCTTTAGTGGATTCAGATCCACTGGCATGACCAGCTTTCTTCTGTGAAAATGAAAATGAAAAAAGGGAGTGGTTCAGATTTTGTGAATTTTGTGGTTGATCAATGTGGTTGGTCTGATGAGTACAAGAGAATAGCTGCATGTCCAGGCCCAACTGGAACATCCACGGTCTCTGGAAGCTGCACTGGAGTTGAAAGTGTATTTTTGGGGGTACAGGGTAGGCAGGGAGGACAGGTGCAGGCTGCTGTGCACTGGCCCAACCGTTGGCCTGACCCATGCTTCATGTTACAGGAACGTCATTCAAGGGTCTGCCTTGGACTTTGTTTGGATGGTCCCAGGGTTCCCAGTCCCAGGGGTCATTCGACCAACTCTGAGTCACTCTCCAGTGCTCACTCCAGCAGCCTTCTCCCTCCCATTTGTACTCAAGGCTGATGCAAGTGGTCCAGCAGCCTTTGTGAAATCACTGCATACATCCTCCTCCCATTCACATTTCTTCCAGAAACATTTCACAGGGTGAATGATGGGCACTTTTTGCCTGTTGGACACCAAATTTTAAATTTGCAAGAATATAAGGCAGAATATAAGGGCAATAACAATATCATTTATCGTTCACATGTATTTATATAATTCATATATTTAATTCAATGATCACTTGATGCTCTTTTTCTCTACTCTGCTTCTTTTGCAATAGCAGTCCCTTTTGAAAAACGTTCCTTTCACCATTTATTTGATTATTTTTTGGTGACCAAATACATTTCCATTCATAAAGAAACCGATATGAAGTTGACGTTATCAGTCTCTGCTGAATCCGGTTACTCAGGAAACACATTAAACATTGAAGATGAGGATTCTAGTATTTGACAGGATACAATAAGTTTAGCTGATTTTCTGAACCACGAATAGAAAATGGCATAAATTAGTGGATTGACAGAAGAGTTAATGTATATAAACCAGCCAAACACAGTCCACCCCTC
>CM029383.1:7769190-7789707 GCA_017165825.1 Hepsetus odoe | reverse complement strand
AGAGTATCCATACTGTTGAAAGCCCCTACATTGGACTGAGGGTTAGAGCTAGAACATGGAACAACTAAAGAACATGCTTTGATTAATCATGTTTTCTTTTCATATCAGCTTTGGTATATTAGAGGGACCAGGTTGGCCAATTTGACGAGAGATGCAGGGTTGTTTTGATTTGGACATGTCCAGAGGAGAGACGAGGATTATATTAGGAGAGCGATGTTGCAGATGGAGCTGCCAGGTAAGAGGAGAAGAGGAAGACCAAAGAGGAGGTTTATGGACGTGGTGAGAGAGGACATGCAGGTGGTTGGTTTGAAGGAGAAAGATGCAGAGGACCAAGAAAAATGGAGACAGTTGACCTGCTGTGGCAACATTGCTGTAGATCAAGTAAACCACTTCATGGTAACATTACTCTCTGATAGCAGTGGCCTCTTCAGCAGGACGATGAACCTGATTGCTGTTATGGATGGGTTCTGTTGTGAGCCAACGCACCTGAAAGCCCTCTTGCTGTAATTATCACCAAAGGGGAACCATTGGTGGAGCTTCAGCAGCAGGAGGGAATATATAGGATGTTACAATGCTTAGTGGGTGCGACAGTGTTTTAGTTCCCCATGTGGTGCTTCCTGGAGTTCCTCTGCTCACTATAGCACCACGGATTTTCTCAGAAAACCTCTGCCACTGAACTGAGAGTCTACTGTTTATGTCTGCTTTCATGTGAACCGCAGTTATGATCATTACCTTGTCTATGTGTATGTTAAAACCTTCCTGCTGTGTGGGTTAGCAGTTAGCATTAGCCACCGCACTAATCTTCCTTGTTAATATTCCTGAATATAGTTTGGGTTTAGTATGTGTTTCTACTTTGCCTTTTAGTCTGGATGTCTCTGTGTTTGTTTCTCTTTTCCCTGATGTGTGAGGTAATGTGGTAACCTTCAAAGTCATGGTGTGTGGTGTCTCTTAAATAAAGAATTAATTTTTGTTCATATTCCTGGTCTGTCTGAGCCGTGTTTCTCTCAGCTGGAGGCAGACAAAGCAGTCCTGTGATCCTGCTCAGGTGTCATCCTCTTTGCCCAGTGCAGGTACACACAACAGGTTCAGCCAGATTGCAGTCAGGCCCAACTGCAGCTTCACTACTACAAGCAGGGAAGATCATCTGCAGGATCATAAACAAACCTGAAGCACATTTAAAGGGCTGAGAGACATTCCTTATTAAAACCTTCTTGATTCAGGGTGGAGTAATCTGGATCATGGAGAAATCCTGCTTTTTGACCCCACATTTTGGCACATTTCACCTCCTTCAAGTTAAAAAGAAGGTGATGGAGTTCCAGATGAGTGAAGGTTACTGAGAACCACTCATGTCTCAGTAGGAGGGTCCCTGCATAGCTATAAAAAGACACTGCAAAAGGACAAATGTATCAGTTCATCTAACTGGCACATCCTCTCCAATCAGTTCCAGATGAACTCTGCTGATCTTCAACAAAACATGACGCTTCAGTTCTGCTTTCCAGGCAACAACGCATCCTGCAGCAAGGAGGTTCGAACCGGACCTGGATACATATTTTTGGTCATTTTTCTCTCATGTGTTTCTGTGTTCACTGTGTTCCTGAACCTGCTGGTGATCATCTCCATCTCTCACTTCAAGCAGCTCCACACTTCAACCAACCTGCTCATCCTCTCTCTGGCTGTGGCGGATCTTCTGGTGGGACTGTTTGTTATGCCTGTGAATATAATGGGACTGATAGATTCCTGCTGGTATCTCGGACAGTTCACATGCACACTTTCTTCAATAATCAACGCCCTCTCAACAGAAGCATCTGTCTGTAACATGGTTTTTATTGCAGTTGATCGGTACATTGCAGTCAGTGATCCTCTGCTTTACTCCACTCGAGTCACAATGTGTAAAATGTCTGTTTCAATAATTCTAGGATGGACTTTCTGTCTTTTGATCGCCATCTTGTTTAATTACTACAATGACCATCTCCTTCCATCTCAGATTTCCTTTAGCTGTTATGGAGAGTGTGTGATCTCTGTAAAAAGCTCCTGGGTGATCATTGATTTTGGAGTTTTCTTTCTTGCCCCTTGTTTTGTAATACTTCTTCTGTATTCAGTCATTTTTAATGTGGCGAGACGTCAGGCTAAAGCTGTCAGAACTGTGATGAACACGAATTCAAACAAACACAGAACCAATATTTCAAGTTCTTCCGAAACCAAAGCAGCAAAAACTCTGGGAATCGTGATCTTCATTTATCTGTCTTGCTGGATCCCCCTTTACGTGAGTTCACTAACAACTGAAAATTTCACATCAGTGTCAGTAGCCTGGGTTGTGTTTGCCTGGTTGATATACATTAATTCCTCTCTGAATCCACTAATTTATGCCATTTTCTATTCGTGGTTCAGAAAATCAGTTAAACTTATTGTGTCCTGGAGAATATTAGAATCCTCATCTTCAAGGTTTAACTTGTTTCCAGAGTGACCGGATTCAGCAGAGGCTGATAAAGTTTGAATCATATATACATGCATAATGCGTTGTGAAAAAAAGCGTGGTTGGCAATCTGCAGAACATCCACAAATGACAAGATTTAAACAAAAAAATATATTTTAAATGTTTTAATGTGATTTCAGTGGCAGTTTCTGGAAGATGGTTTGTTGAAAGCAAGATGTAAGTATGTATTTCTGTTTGTTGGAGTTAAATTGCTGATTAGCAGGTCAGCCTTTAAACACCCACATTAATGTTGCTTTTGTTTCAGTTTTATGACGATAGAAAGAGAATTAAACCACCAGGCGATCGTCCAAGTACATTCATAAAAATCTTAGAGGTGAAGCTTCATGTGGATTGTAAATGCTTGAAAAGCTTCCTCATTAAAAATAAAGCTCTTAAACCATCCTCTTTTCTCTTCTTTGAAATATAACACTGATGGACTATGGTGAGCACAAAAACTCTGGTACGCTTACAACTGGGATTATCCATTCATTATCTGCCGCTTGTCCCAAACGGGGTCGCGGGGGAGTGCTGGCGTCCAACCCAGCGCACACAGGGCGAGGACGGGGGATGCACCCTGGACAGGTCGCCAGCCCATCGCAGGGAACAACTGGGATTATCTCCAAAAAAGCAGGTGTTATGGGATGGTAATCTCCTGACACTGTTCCAAGGAAGGGCAAATTGTCAACTGGCAACATGGCTGCAGGCCCTTGAAGATTCATTGATTCATATGGTGAATCACTGTTGGCCCACTGTTCTGATTCTGTGGAAGACCTTTATCATCATCTTCTTCTGATGGAGGTGACATCTCACCTCCTTCAAGTGATAAAGAAGGTGATGGAGTTCCAGATGAGTGATGCTTATTGAGGGCCACTCATATCTCAGTAGCAGGGGTCCTGCATAGCAATAAAAAGACACTGCAAGAGCACAATTGTATCTAAATTCGACCTCCCCTCCAATCAGCATCTGTCTCAGATGAACTCCACTGATCTTCAGCAAAACATGACACTTCAATTCTGCTTTACTGGCAACAATGCCTCCTGCAGGAAGGAGGTTCGAACCGGACCTGGATACATATTATTGTTCATTTTTCTCTCATTTGTATCTGCGTTCACTGTGTTTCTGAACCTGCTGGTGATCATCTCCAGCTCTCACTTCAAGCAGCTCCACACTCCAACCAACCTGTGAAAGTAATGAAACTTAATGAATCCTGTTGGTATTTTGGGGAAATAACATGCACTGTTTCTCTGTTAATCAATAGCCTTTCAATGCGAGCATCAGTCTGCAGCATCATTTTTATTGCAGTTGATCGATACATCGCAGTCAATGATCCTCTACTTCACTCCACTCGAGTCACAGTTTGTAAAATGTCTGTAACCATAATTCTTTTCTGGACTTTCTGTCTTTTTTATGTCATTCATTATTTTTACTTTAAGGACCATCTCCTTCCATCTCAGATTTCCACCGGCTGTTATGGAGAGTGTGTGATCTCTCTAAAATATTCCTGGGTGATCATCTTGTCGTTTACTTTCTTGCCCCTTGCTCTGTTATAATGATTTTGTATTTGGCGAGACATCAGGCTAAAGCTGTCAGAACTGTGAAGAACGTTGCCTCAAACAACCACAGAACCAAAGTTTCAAGTTCTTCTGAAACCAAAGACTCAAAAACTCTGGGAATCGTGATCTTCATTTATCTGCCTTGCTGGATCCACTTTTATGTGAGTTCACTATCAGTTGAAAGTCTCACGTCAGTGTCGATGGTGTGGTCTGTGTTCGGCTGGTTGGTCTACATGAACTCCTCTTTCAATCCTCTAATTTATGCCATTTTCTATTCGTGGTTCAGAAGAACTTATTAAACTTATAAACTTATTGTGTCCTGTAGAATATTAGGATCCTCATCTTCAGGGTTGAACCTGTTTCCAGGGTAACTGGATTCAGCAGAGACGGATAAGGTCTCACATTAACTTTACTACTTTGTTACACAAGCATTTAGTGTTTTAGGACTGAGTTTAAATGTGTGTGTCGGTGCACATTTCTCCTTCATCAGCTTTTGTCCTAATAGAGATGCGGTTTATTCTATCTTTAGATATATGTGTGAGTAATCATGGAGTTGATATAGCTCTGTAAAAGCCAGTGTGAATATCCCTCCTGCTGCCAGAACAAAACAACATTTTCATTTTCCGCCTTTATCAGACGCTCTTATCCAGAGCTACTTCCAATGCCTGATTACTTCAGAGTGATTTACAATTCCCGATTACAGGGACAGTCTCCCTGGAGCAAGGTGGGTTTGAGGGTTTTTGCTCAGGAACCCAGTGGTGGAGGTAGGATTTGAACTTGAGACGTCGTTGTCTATTAGCGAGTATCCTAACACTAAACCCCACCACCCCACATTGATGTTAATAATGTGTTGTACAATAAAATAAACTAAAAAACATTCAATCTGGCTCCACAAATGTACACTGTGACCACCTACCAACACCATGTCTATTGAAGCGAAGTGAAAGTGACTAATTGTCATTGTAAAACACATCCCACAGTTTAAAAGGCACCCTGCTGTTTGGGGATTTGAACCCATGATTTCCCAATCCTGGGGCCTGGTCCCTAAACACGACGCCATCCATGCCCAGCATCTGCATTTAACCCATACACAAACATGCAGCAGGGGGGCAGCTATTAAAGGCACCCGGGGAGCAGTGCTGGGGAAGGTACCTTGCTCAAGGGTACCTCTGGGCAATCTACTGGTCTGGGATTTGAAGCCATGAAAGTGAAAATTCTTGTCATTGTGAGGTCACAGCACACAGTGAACCACAACGAAATTGGATCTCAGCATTTAACCCATGCAAACACCGTGCAGCAGGGGGCAGCTATTGAAAGCCCCTGGGGAGCAGTGACAGGGACGGTACCTTGCTCAAGGGTACCTCAGGGCAACCTACTGGTGAGGGAATCAATGCGGGGGCAACTCCCTAACCACTAGGCCACTGCTGCCTCTAATGTTTGTTGGAGGCACAAAGGAGTCAGAGCTGGAGACCACAATAACTTTTACAAAAGCTAGCGTTTGTGGACTAGGCACCATGATCAGAAGGTCCTGAACCAGTAGGCTGCCCATCACTGTTCCTCGGGTGCAGGATTTGTATGCCCACTGCTGCACAGTGTCTGGGGGTGAAAAGCAGAGGTTCCAGCTTGTTGTTGTTCACTGTGTGATGTGTTCCACCATGACACATAGTCGCTGTCACTTTCACTTGAATGTGATCTGAAAGATCAGCCTCTGTTTGGATGCAGCAGAAAGTATAATGGACCTGAGAGACTAGATTAAAACCGGATGGTTGCTGGTTTAGATGTTCATCACAAATTTATAGGCAGGTCCATTTTGAATTTCACTAGTGAATGCAGAGAAGATGGCCTGAGAAAAATGAGCAAAACCTACTTAACTTAAGCCACGATTAAGTCTGTCCAATAGAAAAAGTAGCCTGAAGGAAAATCCTCAGAAGTGTGTTTGAGTTTTCTGACTAGATGAAAAATTCTTCCTTGTGGAAAAAGCAACCATGCCATCAAATCAATCAGGAAGGTTGTGGATTCCCAACACCAAAGTAAACATTGGGGGGGCGATCACATATCAGTGGGAGGGGTCCTGCGTAGCTATGAAAAGACCCCCCCCCCCCCCTCAAAGTACCCAATATTGATGGTGTGCAGTTGATTCTTTTAACATATTTTGGAAGTTCAGAGATGAAAGAAAAAAAATCCAGATCCACCAGAACAATCCAGTACCACAAATATTCAATGTCTATTAACATTGGTTGGAGGCACAAAGGAACTAAAGCTGAAGACCACAATAACTACAAGGGGTAGTGTTTATGGACTAGAACACATGATCAGAAGGTCATGGGTTCAAGTCCTGAACCAGAAGGTTGCCCTGAGGTACCCTTGAGGAAATGACTGTCTGAGGTTCCACTGGTTACAGCGTTATAACCCACAGATTGGTCTACTTGACCCATGGGCATTGTTTCATGTGCACCCACCTTCCTATGGGATGGTTATTCTTTGGATTATTACTAAAATAATAGATTGGTACCCCAGATCAGTTTTCAGGTGGCATTAGTACACAATTCATCAAGTGGTGCCCTTTGTTCTAATGAATGCACACACCATCTTCCAAAGTTGCAAGAGCATCCTAAGCGGAACATCTCATCATTGCATCTTCTTTTACCTTGATGATGATCCATTTGGTGGTTCAGAACCATGGTTTCCACTGTATATCTCTGCCTGAGGCCCACATCTTACTACTTCTATAAGATCTTCTCTAAACTGCTGGAATACCAGAATGAAGATTACCAATCTTCCTGAAAATACTCATTATGATGATTGTTGGTGATTTTTTGTTCTTTGCTTATCTGGGTATGAGTTGTATTTCACTAGCTAGACAACATAAAATTCTCCTTGGCCTGCACACTGGCCTTCGAGTGTGAAATGTGGTGGCAGTCTAGTGGTAGGATACTGTAATATGAGCAAAGAGGTTGCAGGTTAGAATCCCACCTCTAACACCACCTCCATCGGGTTCTTGAGAAATTCCCTTGAACCAGGGGTACATTCCCTGTAGTTAGGACATGGAAGTCCCTCTGTCTGCTAAATGCCATAAATGACCTTTTATACACTTTAGTTTGAGATCCTTTTCCACCTCATTCACTCAATTTGAATTTGACTGCTGCATGCAGGGGGAAAAGGCTTCAAAGCAAAGGATGATCTTAAGTGACATAGACTGAAGTAAAACCTGTCCAACAGGTAAAGGGCTGAGGGTCAAAACTCTCAAATTCTGGTCTTTTGGTGAGCTGAGAAATCTTGCTTTCCATCCAGGATTAGCACTGCTCCCTGGCATCAATCAGGTGAAAATTCCAAACGAGTGATGGTTACCGAGGGCCACTCAGGTATCAGTGGGAGGGGTCCTGCATAGCTATAAAAAGACTGCAAGAGGACAAATGTATCAGTCCATCACTGAAAAACTACACCGTATCATTAGCTACGATCAACCACATCTGTCCCAGATGAACTTCACTGATCTTCAGCAAAACATGTCAATTCAGAACTGCTTTCCTGGCAACAACGCCTCCTGCAGAAAGGTGGTCAAAACAGGACCTGGATACATCTGTTTGTTCATTTTTCTCTCCTGTGTTTCTGTCTGCACTGTGTTTCTGAACCTGCTGGTCATCATCTCCATCTCTCACTTCAAGCAGCTCCACACTCCAACCAACCTGCTCATCCTCTCTCTGGCTGTGGCAGATCTTCTGGTGGGACTGTTTGTTATGCCTGTGAACATAATGGGACTGATAGACTCCTGTTGGTATCTGGGAACCATTGCATGCTTGTTATTTCCACTCATAAATGGCCTCTCAGTGGGAGGATCTCTCTGCAGCATGGTTTTCATTGCAGTTGATCGGTACATTGCTGTCAGTGATCCTCTGCTTTATAACACTAGAGTCACAGTCTGTAAGATGTCTGTGTTCCTAATTCTAGGTTGGAGCATTTGTCTGTTGTTTGCCATTATCTATGAATACTTTAACGACCATCTCCTTCCATCGCAGATTTCCACTGGCTGCTATGGAGAGTGTGTGATCTCTGTAAAAGGTTCATGGGTGATTGTCGACCTTGTGGTTTACTTTCTTGCCCCTTGCTTTGTTATTCTGATTTTGTATTCGATCATTTTTAATGCGGCGAGACGTCAGGCTAATACTGTCAGAAATGTGATGAACACTAGTTCAAACAATCGCAGAGCCAATGTTTCCAGATCTTCAGAAACCAAAGCAGCAAAAACTCTGGGGATTGTGATCTTTGTTTATCTGGCTTTCTGGATACCCTATTATGTGAGTTCTCTGTCGGTTGGAAGTGTCTCATCAGCGTCGATGGTGTGGTCTGTGTTTGGTTGGCTAATATACATGAACTCCTCTTTCAATCCACTAATTTATGCCATTTTCTATTCATGGTTTAGAAAATCAGTCAAGGTTATTGTGTCCTGCGGAGTTTTGAAATCCTCATCTTCAAGGTTTAATTTGTTTCCAGAGTGACCGGATTCAGCAGAGAAAGTCAGTTCAATGAATTTATTTACAGTTTATTGTAAAATCTGACTAATATAGAAAACTATTAGAATCAAGATCTGGCTTTTTCATATGATTTCACTATAACATTCCAACAATTAGCCTCTGACTTAGACATCTTCACAATTCAAAAAGAAAAATGTCTGTGAGGATTCATAAACGAACCACAAAATAAGTTGAATAGTTTAAAATTCACCCTGATTGACCAGATCTTCTGGTGTCCAAAACATTCATTTGTATGGAGAATCATGAGTGCAGTGATGGCAGCAGTGATAAGAGATACTCCTGCTGATTATGTTGGTGTATTTATAATTTGGAATAAGGTCAGACTTACCTTTTTTTATTACTAAACATCCAGCATTCACAAATTCCATAAATGACAAGGTTGCTATAGTTGCAGAAAAAAAAAAAAAAGAAAACAGCTAACCTTTAGGCCTGAAGTTATTGATTGATTTGGTGTTTTAGTAGCCCAACAATCCATGAAATTGCTGAGTAATCAAATTAGAAATGCTTTTGCTTTATTAGAGAAGCATGGTTGATACACAAAAAGAGAAAGTAAGACAGAAATCTTAAAATTACTACTAAGTTGTTTCAGGTAATCAGTTAAACTTACTGTATCCTGTAGAATATTAGAATCCTCATCTTCTCATCAAGGTTTCCTTTCCAAGGTTTCCAGAGTGACTGGATTCAGCAGAAAAAGTCTAGTTCACTGAATTTCTTTGTAGTTTTTTATAAAATGTCATATACACCCATATATAAAGAACTATGCAAAAGTTTTAGGCAGGTGTGAAAAAAAATGCTGTAAACAAAGAACGCTTTCAGAAATATCAATAATGATTGTTTATTTTGATCAATTTACAAAATGCAAAGTGAGCGAACAAAAGAAAAATCTAAATCAGATCAATATCTGGTGTTTCTACCTTTTGCCTTCAAACCAGCATCAGTTCTTCTGGCCCCACAGAGCCCTGATCTCAACATCATCCAGTGTGTCTGGATCACATGAAGAGACAGAAGGATGTGAGGAAGCTACATCCACAGAAGATCTGTGCTCAGTTCTCCAAGATGTTTGGAACGACCTACTGGCTGAGTTCCTTCAAAAACCGTGTGCAAGTGTACCTAGAAGAATTGATGCTGTTTTGAAGGCAAACGGTGGTCACACCAAATATTGATTTGATTTAGATTCTCTTTTGTTCATTCACTGCATTTTGTTGATTGTTGAAAATAAATTATGAACACTTCCATTTCTGAAAGCGTTCTTTGTTTACATCATTTTTTCCACACCTGCCTAAAACGTTTGCACACTACTGTATATATACAATGCAGGTACATACAAGTGATAGTGATGGAGGGACAACAGGTCTGGCCATTTTGCAGACACTATTAACCTTAGTGACGTCCATTTATAGGGACTCTCCCTGGAGCAACTTATGGTTAAGGACTTTGCTCAGGGACCCAATGGTAGTAGTGCTGGAGCTAGGATTCAAACCTGCCATCTTTTTCCCAAGGCAAGCATTATACCATTAGATCACCACCAACCCCCAGTTTTGAGGTCTTTAGTGTCTTGATAGTTTTAAGAATTGTATAGATAGGCTTAGAGGACACATGTCTTCTCATTGTCCTCTTGAGGTCCTGCTTGATTCTTTCCTTATGTAGGCAGGAGGAGGAGGAGGACATCAGAGGACAGCTTAAATATAACTTCAGTTAGACTGACAAAGGGCTTCCAGGTTGACATGTTGACCTGGGGAACTTTGTCTGATACCATACAGTGGGAAAAACATGTGGTGGTTGGCGGCGGTCTAGTGGTTATGGCTAAAGAGGTCCCAGGTTCGAATCCCACCTCTAGCACTACCACAAATGGGTCCCTGAGCAAGACCCTTAACCCTGAATTGCTCCCGGGGGACTGTTCCTCTAATTAGGACATGGAAGTCACTCTGGATAATGGGTCTGCTAAATACCGTAAATGTAAAACCATGCAGACATTATGGAGAGCACCGTTGGGAGTTTCTGATGGAAGCTTATGTAAAGTGACTAGATGGCATCACTTAGAGAGATCCTAAATGTTCAGTGTGGGAGAGTTACCCTGAAATAAACAAAGTATAGTATCAAAGTCCAGTCCCATGTCCTCGCCAATGTATAGTACAT
The DNA here is from genome assembly GCA_017165825.1 of Hepsetus odoe. Classification (NCBI taxonomy): domain Eukaryota; kingdom Metazoa; phylum Chordata; class Actinopteri; order Characiformes; family Hepsetidae; genus Hepsetus; species Hepsetus odoe. The sequence continues at coordinate 7,779,013 of CM029383.1, read as the reverse complement.
AATTGCATGCAGTGATGAACGAGGTCTGTAGGATTTGTTCACCCTTCTCTTGTTATGCTACCACTTGGGTTCTTCTGTCTGTTCTACACTAAACAGCACTCGAACCCTTAATTCCAGAGTTTCTGTGCATCCATCTTTGTGACTTGTTTGAGAAGGCCTTGTGACCTTCAAAGTCTCCAGCATGTTCTGCAAACACCTGAAAACCGGGAGGCCTCATTGGTCCAACTCTCAGACAGGGCACAAAAAAAGAAGGAGTAATGCATCCTGTCCACATCCTGTCAAAATACCAGATAAATGAGAAAATACTGAAAAAAATTAATAGAAAGACAAAGAACATGAGCTGGAGTATCTTACAATTTCTGTCTAGTTAAGAAAAACTGCTTTGAGAAGTAACCCCCTGCTTTCATATCAGATGGAAATGAAAGTTGTAGAATGAGTGATGGTTATTGAGGGCCAATCAGAATCAGTGGGAGGGGTCCTGCATAGCTATAAAAAGACACTGCAAGATGTATCAGTTCATCAGTGATTAACGACATAGTTTTATCGATGATCATCCACATCTATTCCAGATGAACATGACTGATCTTCAGCAGAACAGGATTGTTCAGTTCTGCTTTCCTGACAGCAACACCTCCTGCAGGAAGGAGGTTCAAACAGGACCTGGATACATATTATTGTTCATTTTTCTCTCCTGTGTTTCTGTCTGCACTGTGTTCCTCAACCTGCTGGTGATCATCTCCATCTCTCACTTCAAGCAGCTCCACACTCCAACCAACCTGCTCATCCTCTCTCTGGCTGTGGCAGATCTTCTGGTGGGACTGTTTGTTATGCCTTTGAAAGTAATGGAGCTCATTGAATCCTGTTGGTATCTCGGAGAAGTTGCATGCACATTATCTCCACTAATCAATGGTCTCTCGATGGGAGCATCTGTCTGTAACATGGTTTTCATTGCAGTTGATCGATACATTGCAGTCAACGATCCTCTTCTTTACTCCACTAGAGTCACAGTTTGTAACATGTCTGTGTTCATAATTGTAGGCTGGTCTTTCTGTTTATTTTATGTGATTCTCTATTTGTACTTTAATGACCATCTCCTTCCATCTCAGATTTCCATTAGCTGTTTTGGAGAGTGTGTGATCTCTGTTAAATATTCCTGGGTGATTGTTGACCTTGTAGTTTTCTTTCTGGCCCCTTGCTCTGTCATAATAATCTTGTATTCCATCATTTTTAACGTGGCGAGAAGTCAGGCTAAAGCTATCAGATCTGTGATGAACACTAGTTCAAACAAACACAGATCCCAAGTCTCTTCTGAAACCAAAGCAGCAAAAACTCTGGGAATCGTGATCTCTGTTTATCTGATTTGCTGGATCCCCCTTTATGTGACTTCACTATCAGCTGAAAGCGTCACATCAGTCTCGATGGTGTGGTCTGTCTTTGGCTGGCTTATATACATTAATTCTTCTGTGAATCCACTAATTTATGCCATTTTCTATTCGTGGTTCAGAGAATCTGTTAAACTTATCGTGTCCTGTAGAATATTAGAATCCTCATCTTCAGGGATGAACTTGTTTCCAGAGTGACCGGATTCAGCAGAGACTGATGAAGTCTACACATTCAGTTCATGTTTTTATTCATTTGTAAAATGAAAAAAATTAAAATACAGCTACTGTATTGAACTTTTTCAGCTGGAAATTAAAAAAACGAAATCTGAATGAAAAAATGTGAATATTTACAGCCTACATTTACAGCATGTTAATATTGTTATATGGTAGAAGATTCTGGGCCAAAATAAATTTGAAGCTTCATCTGATTCATTTTAATGCCACAGTTTGGCTTCTGGTTCAGCAGATTACAATTCTTGAAGTGAAATCAAACAATTTTTCAAAAGCAAATATAAAGAGAAAAGGTGAAAACCTTCCCCTTGTTGGCTCGGTTTTTAATATCACTTCGTGCAGCAGTCTTCTACCAGGGCGTGAGGTCTGTGGTCCAACTGCAATCCCTGTGTCACCACACAATGAGCACAGGGTTCTCAAGCCCATGTTCTGGGAAATGTTCTTAGACGCTGCACTGATCACCTGTCTGATATTTTCACTTAGGTCTTCAACAAGCCTCTGGTTCAATCCACCATCATTACAATCCTGAAGCACAGCAAGCCTCCCAGCCTGAATCACAACAACGACAAAGACAAAAACAACAACAATAACATCAACCACAACAGCAATAACAACAACAGCAAGTTGTATTCACATAGCAAACCCAAAGATGTTCATGCAGATGTTTGAGAGGCTATAGTCTCCAACTATACTGACCTGCTACAGTTCATCTACTGTCCCAGTAGGTCCACTAAGGATTCCATTTTTCATGTCTTGCTAACAAAATCCTCAAGCATGTGGATTGTAACAATATGAAGCTTCTACTCATGGTCTACAGCTCAGCTTTCAGCACAACAGTCCCACTCAGATTATTCACAGACCTGAAGGACCTTAAGTGGTGAGAATAGCGCTGGAGCTCTGCAGACTTCACACTTATGACTGCACTTTACACTACCTGCTCCATCCTCATATCTCTGCTAGACATGTCGAACCAATGAAATCTGTCTTCTCTGAATTTCTCTCCAATTTCTGCATATTTCTTATGTATTTAATCATTTTTGTAAATAAATATTTCATGCCACAGATTTAATATCTTGTGTTGGATATTATTAGGCCTAGATTTATATTATTAATTATATTGTTATTTCTTTTTATATTCCATCCCTTAACCAGGAGTGAGCTTTTTTAAAAGTCATCACACAGTCTTAAGAACAATGAAAACCTTTTCACATCTTACTAAACATTGCAACTGAGTTACGAATTATTTGGCAAATAAACTGCTTGAATCTTGAACCTTAAGACGGTTTGAGTGAAATCAAATTACTTTTGAACTTTGTAATGCTCCAATGAGATTCCAGTATTTGATGGAACATGTGTTTGGGTATGAGCATGGTCATGTTTTGCTTTGTTTTTAGATTTGGTGGCTGCATGTTATTCCTACATGGACATAGTGGTAGTGTTGGTTACAATTAAAGATAAGTTGGAGAAACTCCAAGAAGTGTTACCAAATTCAAAAGGCATTTCATTTTATTCAAATTGACTAAAGGTTTGATATTCAAGCAGCTTGTTTGTCACATATATGGTTGAACAACATATTTCATAACTGCACTTTGTCATGGTTTGCAGCGCTCTGCCCTGACTGTGCACACGTCGTGCCTCGTTAGGATGTCAGGTGTGCCTCATTGGCTCAAGGGTATAAAAATCCCAATCAGTCCAATCAAGTCAAGTAGGTTTTTATTGTCATTTCAACCATTTACACAGTACATAGTGAAATGAAATAACGTTCCTCCAGGACCCTGGTGCTACACATAAGGCGACGTCAGACAGGACATAAGCCACAAGACAAGGCAAGAGGGCCTAGGGTTAGACAGGTGCAGACAACAACAGACAGTACAACAGACAGTACATTCATCCGTCAGTTGTTTGGCAGTGTAAGAGAGCAGCAGTGTTATGGCTAAAGTGCAAAAAATAAATATAAATAATAAGTGGCTGTAGGTGGTTCATGTACATGAATGGGCATTAGTGCATAAGACATTAACAGTTCTGATGGCCAGGGGGAAGAACCTTTTCCCGGATGGCAGGAGGGAGAAGAGAGTGTGGGACGGGTGTGTGGGATCATCCACAATGCTGGTTGCTTTGCGGATGCAGCGAGTGGTGAAAATGTCCTGAACAGAAGGCAGAGAGACACAGATGACCTTCTCAGCTCTCACTATCTGTTGTAGAGACTTGCAGTCTGAGATGTTGCCATTCCCGTACCAGGCAGTAATGCAGCTGCTCAGAATGCTCTCTATGGTTCCTCTGTAGAAGATGATGAGAATGGGAGGTGGGAGATGGGCTCTCCACAGTCTGTGTAGGAAGTAGAGATGCTGCTGGGCTTTCTTTGTGATGGAGTTTGTGTTGAGGGTCCATGTGAGGTAGTTAGATATGTGAACACCAAGAAACTTGGTGCTTTGGACCATTTCCATGGGTGAGCTGTTGATGTTCAGTGGAGAGTGGTCATTACGTGGTCTCTTGTGGGGCAGCGGTGGCCTAGTGGTTAGGGAGTTGCCCCTGCATCAGAAGATTGTGGGTTTGATTCCCCTCACCAGTAGGTTGCCCTGAGGTACCCTTGAGCAAGGTACCGTCCCCGTCACTACTCCCTGGGCGCTTTCAATAGCTGCCCACTGCTGCACGGTGTTTGAGTGCATGGGTTAAATGCAGAGGTCCAATTTTGTTGTGGTTCACTGTGTGCTGTGCACTGTGTGCTGTGCTGTGACCTTGCAATGACAAGGGTTGTCACTTTCACTTTTTCACTTTTTTTTTTTCTTGAAATCTCTGTGGGCTCAGTTGCAGCCCCGGTTCATAGCCGGTGAGGAACATGGAGCTGTGGTGGTGGGGTAGCGGATGAAGCCATGGACTCCAGCAGGCCTAGGTACCACTTCACCTTCATGTTGTTGGAGACCAGTGTCTGGAGAATCTACATGTACCACCACTTTAACAAAGGACGTCACATCAACAATGACCGACGCTCTGCTCTGGCTCTTTGGGGATAATAAACCCTGCCCCCAGTGAGTCACACCTGTCGCACAAGTGAGCCCAGGTGTGCACACTCAGAGCAGAGTGCCGCCTACAGAAACAACTGTGAATCATCCATTTCCATTTCTTCTGGTCCTTTGCGTTGTCCTTTTTTACACCAACCACCTGCAAACAAGTGATTGGTTTGAAGGAGGAAGATGCAGAGGACCAGAAGAAATGGAGAGGGTTGATTCACCCTAAACGAGAGCAGCCAAAAGAAAAAGAAGTGTGTTTTTTTTTTTTATTTGGGAGGTGATATTATCAGAACTTAAAGCTGAGTCTGAGATCTTGTAAACTATTTAGAGGACCTGCAGCTCATATACTGTTCCTTTGGTTAAATGAAAGCGGAAAACTGAAAATGATGATTTCTAAAAAAGTCTGTAAAAATCTGTTGTAGTGATCCTACGCCAGTAGAGGGCGCCCTGCTCTGATTGTGCACACCTGGGTATTGGGTGCCAGGTGTGCCTCATTGGGGGCTGGCATTATAAGCCCCAGTCAATCAGAGCAGGGCGCTGGTCATTCTGTGTACGCATTTTGTGATTATTCGTGTTATGTTTTACACTTGTTATATTTGTTATGTTTAGCTTTGAGTTCTGTGCACGTTGCCAGTCATTAAAGTCCAGTACGAAGCTCTCGGCTCTGCGTTGGCGTCCAGTTTCCAACACCACATCGTGACAGAAATGACCAGCCGTCACAAATGGACGTCGCGAGCCGAGAGCTCCGTGGGGATGTCCGTGAAGGACCACCAGACCTTCCAAGTGCTGGAGGCTGGGGGGATAGGGGTTGAGTGGTGTCTGCTCCCCTCCCGGGATTGGCTGATGTTGTGCCTGTTCCAGCTCCAGCAACCAGGAGGGCGTGGCTGCGGAGCCGGCTCCCGCGTGAGCCCCTGGAGAAGTGGGGCTGCGATGCTGGCTCACTTTGTCAGCACAAGATGGGACTCAAGGGACATCTGCCATCAACGCGGAGGAGGCGGGGCTTGAGGGACGAGGTCCAAGTCCGCCGGAGGAGGCGGGGCTTGAGGGATGAAGTCCAAGTCCGCCTGAGGAGGCGGGGTTTCGAGGGGCTGCGTCCAATCCAGACCGCTGGAGAGAGAGCGGGGTTTCAGGGGCTGCAGCCAAACCCGCCAGGAACACCGCAGTGAAATCGGAGCGTTCGTTTGGACTTTGTTTGGACTTTTTGTTGAACATTTGCGCTGCCCCTCTCCTTTCGGGGGGGTCCTGCTTCGGATGAAGCAGGGTCTGGCGCCCTGGGAGTAGGCGCCTTTGGGGAGGGGTACTGTAACTGTCCTGTGCCAGTAGATGGCGCCCTGCTCTGATTGTGCACAACTGGGCATTGGGTGCCGTATGAGCCTCATCGGGGGCTGGCGTTATAAGCCCCAGTCAATCAGAGCAGGGTGCTGGTAATTCTGTGTGCGCATTTTGTGATTATTCATGTTATGTTTTACACTTGTTATGTTTGATATGTTTAGCTTTGAGTTCTGTGCACGTTGTCAGTCATTAAAGTCCAGTACGAAGCTCTCGGCTCTGCGTTGGCGTCCAGTTTCCAACACTACATCGTGACATCTGTCAGATGACAAAGCATTTAAGATAATCCCAGAGCCATACTCAGGACAATCTGGAGAACAAAGAAAGTTTACGTCAGATGAGTGATGGATATTGAGGGCCACTCAAGTATCAGTGGGAGGGTTCCTGCATAGCTATAAAAAGACACTGTAAGAGGACAAATGTATCAGTTCATCATTATTAAACTGCAGTTTCATTTACGAGCAACCACATCTGTTCCAGATGAACTTCACTGATCTTCAGCAGAACATGATGCTTCAGTACTGTTTTCCTGGCAACAATGCCTCCTGCAGAAAGGAGGTCCGAACAGGATCTGGATACATATTTTTATTCATGGTTCTCTCAAGTGTTTCTGTCTGCACTGTGTTCCTCAACCTGCTGGTGATCATCTCCATCTCTCACTTCAAGCAGCTCCACACTCCAACCAACCTGCTCATCCTCTCTCTGGCTGTGTCCGATCTTCTGGTGGGACTGTTTGTTATGCCTGTGAAAATAATGGAACTGATAGACTCCTGCTGGTATCTCGGAGATATTGCATGCATTGTTTCTCCAATACTCAATGGCCTCTCAATGGCAGGATCCCTCAGCAGCATGGTTTTCATTTCAGTTGATCGGTACATTGCAGTCAGTGATCCTCTGCTTTACTCCACTCGAGTCACAGTGTGTAAAATGTCTGCGTTCATAACTGTAGGCTGGTGTGTAAGCCTGTTCTTTTTGATTATATTTTTTTACTCTAACGACCATGTCCTTCCATCTCAGACTTCCACTGGCTGCTATGGAAAGTGTGTGTTCTCTCTAAAATTTTACTGGGTGATTGTTAACTTTGTATTTTTCTTTCTTGCCCCTTGCCTTCTTATTGTGGTCTTGTATTTGATCATCTTTAATGTGGCGAGACGTCAGGCTAAAGCTATCAGAGCCGTGATGAACACTAGTTCAAACAAACACCGAACCAAAGTCTCTTCTGAAACCAAAGCAGCAAAAACTCTGGGAATCGTGATCATGGTTTATCTGATTTGCTGGATCCCCTTTTATGTGAGTTCACTCTCAGTTGAAAGTCTCACGTCAGTGTCGATGGTGTGGTCTGTGTTCGGCTGGTTGGTCTACATGAACTCCTCTTTCAATCCACTAATTTATGCCATTTTCTATTCATGGTTCAGAGAATCAGTTAAACTTATCGTGTCCTGTAGAATATTAGAATCCTCATCTTCAAGGCTGAACTTGTTTCCAGAGTGACTGGATTCAGCAGAGGCCGAAAAAAACTATATTTAATTTTTGCATTTCGTGGTAGTTTCTGTGCCATAATGTTGTGGAGCTTGTATTTGTTAATTATTGCTATTATTGTTAATATTACTATCATTATTGGCAACATGTGATGCTTGTAATGTATTTGTAATACAGCTTTTAAACAGCAAAGAAGAAGAAGAAAATAAATACTGCAACATATAGTTTTAACACTCATACGGTGCCCTGTTCCCTCCTCATAAAACAAAGGTGCGTCAATTTTAATGCAAAATGTTTCATTTTTAACGTGAAGTGACACGAGCTTGTGAAATCCAGCCCAACACAAAGTGAGCCACAACAAAATACAACCTCTGTATTTTACCCACACACACGTGCAGCAGGAGGCAACTATTGAATGCACCCAGGGAGCAGTGATGGGGCCTGTACCTTGCTCAAGGGTGCCTCAAGGCAACCTACTGCTCAATAATTCAAACCCACCATCTTCCTATCCAGGGGGCCTAGTGCCTAAACTCTAGACCACCGTGGTCCCCAAACACATTTAGTACATTTTGGATTTTTTGAGGTATAAATACAAAAAAATGACTTTGAATGTTGAGCTCCTTCCTGTTCAAACACACCCCTGCTGGAAATTCCCTCTGGTTTGGCTTTTTCACCGGGTTCCACTATAAAATCCCAAATGCTATCTTTAAACATTAAAAGGAAGGGTTGAAACATCCGTCTGATGATTCAAAACCAAACAGAAATGCACAACAATCTAAATTTGATCCTGCAAACAAAATGAAGTCAAATATTGGAGAAGGATTGAGGTTCTCTGCCACCAGTGATACCATATCAACAATAACTGACCAAAGCCAGTCCTATACAACCTGGTAATTCATTAAATAAATGACAATATATATATTCATGAAAGATTAAATGCATAAGGTGAGAAATATCCATATGCTGAAAAATAGAAAATATGTGAGCAAAAGAAATATATGAATTCAGAGAAGACTGAGATGGTATGGACATGTTCTAGCACCAGTGTGGTGACTGTCCCTAGTAAGATCAAAGCTACTACAGTCTTGTAATTGTAATTCCAGAAAGGCCTCCATCAAATCCATGAACTCCAGGGTGCTGGATCCAGCAGTAATTATTATGGACTCTTTCTCCATTCTTTTCTTTCCATTTTCTTGTTTTGTGTTTATATTCTTTCAGCTGCTCCCGTTTAGGGGTCGCCACAGCGGATTGTCCGTTTCCATTCCTTCCGGTCTTCTTCATCTTCCTCCTTCAAAGCGACCACCTGCATGTCCTCTCTCACCACATCCATAAACCTCCTCTTTGGTCATCCTCTTCTCCTCTTTCCTGGCAGCACCATCCTCAACATCCTGCTCCCGATATACTCCTTGTCCCTCCTCTGGACATGTCCAAACCAACGCAACCTTGCTTCTCTAATTTTGTCTCCAAAACATCTAACCCTAGCTGTCCCTCTAATATACTCATTTCTAATCCTGTCCATCCTCGTCACACCCAACGAACATCTCAGCATCTTTAACTCTGACACCTCCAGCTCCACCTCCAGTGCCACCGTCTCCAACCCGTACAACATAGCTGGTCTCACTACTGTCCTATAAACCTTCCCTTTAACTCTTGCTAGTACTTCATTTGTTCAATTATTATACTATGCTATTTGTGCAGGCCAGGCTCCTGATATTGTTAAATCCTTTTGACTGCAATTGTCATTTTTATGCCTTTTGATAATTTCATTATTTTTTAAAACAAGTTTGTGGTTTTTATTTAGGAGGTGATATTGTCAGAGCTGAAAGGTGAACGTGAGATCCTGTAGACCATATAGAGGACCTGCGGCTCATATTCTGTACCACTGGTTGAAGAAGAGCAAAAAACTGAAAATGGGGATTTCTAAAAATTTGTGAAAATCTGTCAGATGACAAAGAAAAGGGCCAGGGTAATTTAATATGGTAACATTATAGTATTTTAAATAATCCCAGGGCCATAGCTGGGATCACTCTTGTCATCACTAAGGTGAAATCAGCTGAAAAGAAGGCTGTATGACGTCAGATGAGTGATAGTTCTTTGGGGCCACTCACAGATCAGTAGGAGGTTTTCTGTATAGCTATAAAAAGAACTACACAATAAACTGCACAGTTTCATTGACGATCAACCACATCGGTACCAGATGAACTTCACTGATCTTCAGCAGAACATGACGCTTCAGTTCTGCTTTCCTGGCAACAATGCCTCCTGCAGAAAGGAGGCTCGGACAGGATCTGGATACATATTTTTGTTCATGGTTCTTTCATGTGTTTCTGTCTGCACTGTGTTCCTCAACCTGCTGGTGATCATCTCCATCTCTCACTTCAAGCAGCTCCACAC
>CM029383.1:7668990-7768690 GCA_017165825.1 Hepsetus odoe | reverse complement strand
GACCTCCTTTCTGCAGGAGGCGTTGTTGTCAGGGTAGCAGAACTGAATTGATGTGTTTTGTTGAAGATCAGATGTATCCATCTTGTAGAGAAGTAGGTGATGAAACTGTATAACCTAGCAATGATGGACTGATACATTTGCAGTGTCCTTTAATAGCTATGCAGGAAGCCTCCCACTAAAATGTGAATGGCCCCTGATAACCATCATTCATGTGATGTTGTGGAAATGAAGTGGACACTAACTGCGGTGAATAGGATGAATAACAGGTTAAATGAAGATTGCTGTTTCTTACTTCTCTCATTTTTCTCTCTGTTCATTGTTTTGGTGAGTATGAGCAATTGCTTTGGCCATTTTTTTAGTGCCATTTTTGGGACATTTCATGTGAGGACAAGTGCTTTTCTCAGACAAAAGGTAGGCAGGAAACACATCAGCACTATGGAGGACGAAGTGCTGGCAGCTGCACACAGAAAAACTTGAAAAGCTTCCTGGGCCTTGTTTCATGTTATAGGAGGTTTGTGAAGGGATTTGCATGCATGGCAGAACAAAGGCCGCAACAAAAGCTGGACTCAGATCTCCAACCATGTACTTCTGTGGGTGTAGTCACAGCAGGGGGGCATTACGGGAAGAAAAGGCTGGATTCTCTTTTTAGTCTAAAGCCCTGCGCCTGGTTTCTGGTGTGCTGTGAAGGATGTAAAACAAGCCTGCTAAAGGGGAGGAGTTTTGGCAAGTGTTGTTTCTCTCAGATGGGCAGCAGCGCTCCCGGCCATGTGTGAAACCACGAGGCCAGAGAATTTCAGTGTCATCAGGACACATCACGGGCTCTGCTAGGACTCTCATTGGAGCAACTCCTGGAGAGAACTGGAGAATCTTTGCTGTTTAAGTGAAATGTGTACAGCATGGAAGTGACCAACAGCTCAGTTACATGCTCACCTGCAGCATGCCTTACCCTTGGCTTCACTGAAGCATGTTGGGCCCATTACCACACACTGGTGCACTTGACTTCACATTGTAGCTGGCCATCCTGATGGCTGAGCATTTGCATGACAGGGGTGATGGACCCTAGAGGAGGAACGGTAGCATTCCACAGACATTCAATTTAGCTGCATTTATTTGGGTCCAAGAAGATAGAATGCTCAAAAGGGACTTGTTGCCATAAGTCCTCCAAATCTTAGTAAAAAGACTTTCATTTTCATTTATTTGGTGATTTACAAGGTTGTAAAGGCCTGGCTTTGGTCAGTTATTATTGTAATGGAATGATTGGTTCTTTATTTTTACCTCCAACAATTCTTCACAGGTTGGAAATGAGGTCTTTGTGCACTTTTTGGTTGTTTTTGAATCATCAGACAGATGCTTCAGCTTCTAATTTGAAAGATTTCATACTCAGAGGATAACTTTTGGGATTTTATAGAGGATCCCTGTGGAATTTCCATCAGTAGTGTGTTTGAGCAGGAAGGAGCTCGGTGCTTTGTAACAACTTTCAAAGTGTTTTTTATTTCTTTGTATTTGTACCTCAAAAAATTAAAAATGTATTCAAATTCAACATCTTGCATTTAAATTTTTGGATAAACAAATTGATAAAACACTCTGTTGCTGTTTTCATTAACTTTGTTTTGCCAAATTATACATATTCATGATTACTTGATGATATTTCTTCTTTGCAGGATAAAAGCTGTATTAAAATACATTAAAGCATCACATGTTGCCAATATTGATAGTAATAATAAAAAATAATGATAATGAACAAATACAAGCTCCACAATATTATGGCACAGAAACTACCACTAAATGCACTCGTTTTTGCCAAATCAGGTCATTTTACACATTTCATCTTTCTATTACATTAATGGTGTAATAAATTAAAATCATTCTAATTTTACTTCAATTCTATCCGTCTCTGCTGAATCCGGTCACTCTGGAAACAAGTTCAGCCTTGAAGATGAGGATTCTAATATTCTACAGGACACGATAAGTTTAACTGATTGTCTGAACCACGAATAGAAAATGGCATAAATTAGAGGATTGAAAGAGGCGTTCATGTAGACCAACCAGCCGAACACAGACCACACCATCGACACTGATGTGACGCTTTCAGCTGATAGTGAATTGGCATAAAAGGGGATCCAGCAAATCAGATAAACCACGATCACGATTCCCAGAGTTTTTGCTGCTTTGGTTTCAGAAGAGACTTTGGTTTGGTGTTTGTTTGAACTAGTGTTCATCACGGCTCTGATAGCTTTAGCCTGACGTCTCGCCACATTAAAGATGATCAAATACAAGACCACAATAAGAAGGCAAGGGGCAAGAAAGAAAAATACAAAGTTAACAATCACCCAGTAAAATTTTAGAGAGACCACACACTTTCCATAGCAGCCAGTGGAAGTCTGAGATGGAAGGAGATGGTCGTTAGAGTAAAAAAATATAATCAAAAAGAACAGGCTTACACACCAGCCTAGAATTATGAACACAGACATTTTACACACTGTGACTCGAGTGGAGTAAAGCAGAGGATCACTGACTGCAATGTACCGATCAACTGAAATGAAAACCACGCTGTTGAGGGATCCTGCCACTGAGATGGTATTGATTATTGGAGAAACAGCGCATGCAGTATCTCCCAGATACCAACAGGAGTCTATCAGTTCCATTATTTTCACAGGCATAACAAACAGTCCCACCAGAAGATCGGACACAGCCAGAGAGAGGATGAGCAGGTTGGTTGGAGTGTGGAGCTGCTTGAAGTGAGATGGAGATGATCACCAGCAGGTTGAGGAACACAGTGCCAGACGGCTACATGAAAGAACCATGAACAAAAATATGTATCCAGATCCTGTCCGAGCCTCCTTTCTGCAGGAGGCATTGTTGCCAGGAAAGCAGAACTGAAGCGTCATGTTCTGCTGAAGATCAGTGAAGTTCATCTGGTACCGATGTGGTTGATCGTCAATGAAACTGTGCAGTTTATTGTGTAGTTCTTTTTATAGCTATACAGAAAACCTCCTACTGATCTGTGAGTGGCCCCAAAGAACTATCACTCATCTGACGTCATACAGCCTTCTTTTCAGCTGATTTCACCTTAGTGATGACAAGAGTGATCCCAGCTATAGTACAGGATTATTTAAATGCTATGTGTCACCATATTAAATTACCCTGGCCTTTTCTTTGTCATCTGACAGATTTTCACAAATTTTAGAAATCCCCACTCAGTTTTATATTCTTCAACCAGTGGTGTACAGGAGGAAGAATGTAGACATGAGTCCTCTATATGGTCTACAGGATCTCACGTTCACCTTTCAGCTCTGACAATATCACCTCTAAATAAAACCACAAACTTGTTTTAAAAAATAATGAAATTATCAAAAGGCATAAAAATGACAATTGCAGTCAAAAGGATTTAACAATATCAGGAGCCTGGCCTGCACAAATAGCATAGTATAATAATTGAACAAATAAGTGTAGCAAGAAGTTAAAGGGGAAGGTTTATGGGGACAGTAGTGAGACCAGCTATGTTGTTGTGCGGGTTGGAGACGGTGGCACTGAGAGGTGGAGCTGGAGGTGTCAGAGTTAAAAGATGCTGAATGTTGATAGTTGGGTGTGACCGAGGATGGACAGGATTAGAAATGGTATAGAGGGACAGCTGGCCCAGGGTTAGATGTTTGGAGACAAGAATTAGAGAAGCAAGGTTGCGTTGGTTTGGACATGTGCAGAGGAGAGACGAGGAGTATATCGGAAGAAGGATGTTGAGGATGGTGCTGCCACAAAAGAGGAGAAGAAGAAGGACAAAGAGGAGGTTTATGGACGTGGTGAGAGAGGACATGCAGGTGGTGGCTTTGAAGGAGGAAGATGAAGGGCCGGAAGGAATGAAGCGGACAATCCGCTGTGGCGACCTAAGCAGGGAGCAGCTGAAAGAATATAAACACAAAACAAGAAAATGGAAAGAAAAGAATGGAGAAAGAGTCCATAATAATTACTGCTGGATCCAGCACCATAAGATTCATGGATTTGATGGAGGCCTTTCAGATTACAATTACAAGACTGTGTGACTTTGATCTTACTAGGGGACCAGTCACACTGGTGCTAGAACATGTCATACCATCTCAGTCTTCTCTGAATTCATATATTTCTTTTGCTCACATATTTCTATTTTTCAGCATATGGATATTTCTTTATGCATTTTAATCTTTCATGAATATATATATTGTCATTTATTTAATGAATTACCAGGTTGTATAGGACTGGCTTTGGTCCAGTTATTGTTGATATGAAGTATCACTGGTGTAGAAAGAACCTCAATCCTTCTCAATATTGACTTCATTTGTTTGGGATCAATTTAGGTGTTGTGCATTCTGTTTGGTTTTGAATCATCAGACGGATGTTTCAACCTTTCCTTTTAATGTTTAAAGATAGCATTTGGGATTTTATAGTGGAACCCGGTGAAAAAGCCAAACCAGAGGGAATTTCCAGCAGGGGTGTGTTTGAACAGGAAGGAGCTCAACATTCAAAGTCATTTTTGTTATCTTCAAAAAATCCAAAAATGTGCTAAATGTGATTTGGGACCACGGTGGTCAAGTTTAGGCACTAGGCCCCCTGGATAGGAAAGATGGTGGGTTTTTGAATTATTGAGCAGTAGGTTGCCTTGAGGGGCACCCTTGAGCAAGGTACAGGCCCCATCACTGCTCCCTGGGTGCATTCAATAGTTGCCTCCTGCTGCACGTGTGTGTGGGTAAAATACAGAGGTTGTATTTTGTTGTGGCTCACTTTGTGTTGGGCTGGATTTCACAAGCTCGTGTCACTTCACGTTAAAAATGAAACATTTTGCATTAAAATTGACGCACCTTTGTTTTATGAGGAGGGAACAGGAGCACGTGTAGTGTTGATGCTTATATGTTGCAGTATTTATTTTCTTCTTCTTTGCTGTTTAAGCTGTATTACAGTATTACAAAGCATCACATGTTAATAATGATAGTATGTGTAATAGCATAATAATTAAATACAAGCTCCACAACATTATGGCACAGAAACTACCACGAAATGCAAAAATTAAATATAGTTTTTTTCGGCCTCTGCTGAATCCAGTCACTCTGGAAACAAGTTCAGCCTTGAAGATGAGGATTCTAATATTCTACAGGACACGATAAGTTTAACTGATTCTCTGAACCATGAATAGAAAATGGCATAAATTAGTGGATTGAAAAGGGAGTTCATGAGCCAACCAGCCCAGTTTGAACCACCCTCGACACTGGCGTGAGACTTTCAGCTGAGAGTGAACTCCATAAAGGATCAACAAATCAGATAAACCATGATCCCGATTCCCAGGTTTTGCTGCTTTGGTTTCAGAAGACTTTAGTTCGGTGTTTGTTTGAACTGAGTGTTCATCACGGCTCTGGTATAAGCATAGCCTGACGTCTACTTTGGTAAAGATGATCAAATACAAGACCACAATAGAGGCAAGGGGCAAGAAAAGAAAAATACAAAGTTAACAATCACTTATTGGAAATTTTAGAAAATTACACACTTTCCACCAGCCAGTGGAAGTCTGAGATGGAAGGAGATGGTGCATTAAGTAAATAATCAAAAAGAACAGAACTTACACACCAGCCTACAGTTATGAGCATGAACATTTTACACTGTGTTTCGAGTGGAGTAAAGCAGAGAGGATCACTGACTGCAATGTACCGATCAACACAGGAAGCCAAGAAACCATGCTGCTGAGGATCCTGCCATTGAGAGGCCATTGAGTATTGGAGAAACAATGCATGCAATATCTCCGAGATACCAGCAGGAGTCTATCAGTTCCATTATTTTCACAGGCATAACAAACAGTCCCACCTGAAGATCCGGACACAGCCAGAGGATGAGCAGGTTGGTTGGAGTGTGGAGCTGCTGAAAGTGAGAGATGGAATGATCACCAGCAGGTTGAGGAACACAGTGCAGACAGAAACACTTGAGAGAACCATGAATAAAAATATGTATCCAGATCCTGTTCGGACCTCCTTTCTGCAGGAGGCATTGTTGCCAGGAAAACAGTACTGAAGCATCATGTTCTGCTGAAGATCGAAGTAGAAGTTCATCTGGAACAGATGTGGTTGCTAAATAAATGAAACTGCAGTTTAATAATGATGAACTGATACATTTGTCCTCTTACAGTGTCTTTTTATAGCTATGCAGGAACCCTCCCACTGATACTTGAGTGGCCCTCAATATCCATCACTCATCTGACGTAAAGCTTTCTTTGTTCTCCAGATTGTCCTGAGTATGGCTCTGGGATTATCTTAAATGCTTTGTCATCTGACAGATCACGATAACAGTGTTGAAACTGGGCCTTAGCAGAGCAGGAAACTTATTACTGGACTTTAACTGACTGACAACGTGCACAGAACTCAAACAAAATATACTAAACATAACAATTGTAAAACATAACATGAATAATCACAAAAATGCGCACACAGAATTGCCAGCACCCTGCTCACTACAGTTGACTGGGGCTTATAACGCCAGCCCCCGATGAGGCTCATACGGCACCCAATGCCCAGTTGTGCACAATCAGAGCAGGGCGCCATCTACTGGCACAGGACAGTTACAGTACCCCCTCCCAAAGCGCCCAGAGCGCCAGACCTCTTCATCGAGCAGGACCCCAGGAGGGCAGCGCAAATGTTCAACAAAAGTCGGCAAAAAATCCCAAGCGAAGCGCTCGATTTCACTGCGGTGTTCCTGGCGGAGTTTGGCTGCAGCCCTGAAACCCGCTCTCTCTCCAGCGGTCTGGATTGGAGCGCCCAGCCTCGAAACCCACGCCTCCTCAGGCGGACGGACTTCATCCTCAGCCCCGCCTCCTCCGCCGGACTTGGACCTCGTCCCTCAAGCCCCGCCTCCTCCGCGGTGATGATGGCGGATGTCCCTTGGCGCACCTTGTGCTGACAAGTGAGCCAGCATGTAGCCCACTTCTCCAGGAGGCTCCGCGCGGGGAGCCGGCTCCCGCAACCACGCCACTCCCACGGTTTATGGGCTGGAACAGGCTTTAACATCAGCCAATCCCGGGAGGAGCAGAGCCACCACTCTTAACCTATCCCCAGCCTCCAGCACTTGGAAGGTCTGGTGGTTCTTCGCAGACATCCGAATGGAGCTCTGCTCGGCGATCGTACGGCTGGTCATTTCTGTCACGATGTAATTGTTGGAAACTGGGCGTAGCGCGCCAGAGCAGAGCCGTGCGGACTTTGGCGGCTGGCAGCGTGCACAGAACTCAAGCTAAACATAACAAATATAACAAGTGTAAAACATAACGAATAATCACCAAAATCTCTGTTGCAGGTGACCAGCGCCCTGCTCTGATTGACTGGGGCTTATAATGCCAGCCCCCAATGAGGCACACCTGGCACCCAATACCCAGGTGTGCACAATCAGAGCAGGGCGCCCTCAGGATCACTACATGAATTTTACCAGACTTTTTAGAAATCATCATTTCAGTTTTCCGCTTTCATTTAACCAAAGGAACAGTATATGAGCTGCAGGTCCTCTAAATAGTTTACAAGATCTCAGACTCAGCTTTAAGTTCTGATAATATCACCTCCCAAATAAAAAAAAAAAACACACTTCTTTTTCTTTTGGCTGCTCTCGTTTAGGGTGAATCAACCCTCTCCATTTCTTCTGGTCTCTGCATCTGCTCCTTCCGACCAATCACTTGTTTGCAGGTGGTTGGTGTAAGGACCATATAAGGACCAGAAAAATGGAAATGGACTTGATTGTTCTCTGCCAGGCAGCACTCTGCTCTAGTGTACACCTGGGCGTGCGGAGCAGGTGCATTTCACTGAGAGCAGGGTTTATTATCCCCAAAGAGCCAGAGCAGAGCGTCGGTCATTGTTGATGTGACGTCCTTTGTTAAAGTGGTGGTACATGTAGATTCTCCAGACACTGGTCTCCAACAACATGAAAGGTGAAGTGGTACAAGCCTGCTGGAGTCCATGACCATCACTACCCACCACCACAGCTCCATGTTCCTCACCGGCTATGAACCGGGGCTGCAACTGAGCCCACAGAGATTTCAAGAAAAAAAAAAAGTGAAAAAGTGAAAGTGACAACCCTTGTCATTGCAAGGTCACCTTTGCACAGTGCACAGCCACAGTGAACCACAACAAAAATTGGACCTCTGCATTGCCCATGCTCCAAACACCGTGCAGCAGTGGGCAGCTATTGAAAAGCGCCCAGGGTAGTGGCGGGGCGGTACCTTGCTCAAGAGGGTACCTCAGGGCAACTACTGGTGAGGGGAATCAAACCCACAATCTTCTGATGCAGGGGCAACTCCCTAACCACTAGGCCACCGCTGCCCCACAAGAGACCACGTAATGACCACTCTCCACTGAACATCAACAGCTCACCCATGGAAATGGTCCAAAGCACCAAGTTTCTTGGTGTTCATATCTAACTACCTCACATGGACCCTCAACACAAACTCCATCACAAAGAAAGCCCAGCAGCATCTCCTACTTCCTACTGCAGACTTGTGGAGGAGCCCATCTCCACCTCCCCATTCTCATCTTTGTCTTCTACAGAGGAACCATAGAGAGCATTCTGAGCAGCTGCATTACTGCCTGGTACGGGAATGGCAACATCTCAGACTGCAAGTCTCTACAACAGATAGTGAGCTGAGGAAAGGTCATCACCAATGTCTCCTCTGCCTTCTGTTCAGGACAGCATTTTCACCACTCGCTGCATCCGCCAAAGCAACCAGCATTGTGGATGATCCACACACCCGTCCACACTCTCTTCTCCCTCCTGCCATCCGGAAAAAGGTTCTTCCCCATGCATCAGGAACTTGTTAATGTCCATGCACTAATACCCATTCATGTACATGAACCACCTACAGCCATATTATTTATATTTATTTTTTGCACTTTAGCCATAACACTGCTGCTCTCTTACACTGCCAAACAACTGACGGATGAATGTACTGTCTGTTGTACTGTCTGTTGTTGTCTGCACCCTGTCTAACCCTAGGCCCTCTTGCCCTTGTCTTGTGGCTTATATGTCCTGTCTGGCTGATAAGCCTTATGTGTAGCAGCAGGGTCCTGGAGGAACGCTTTTCATTTCACTATGTACTGTGTAAATGGTTGAAATGACAATAAAAACCTACTTGACTTGATTGGACTGATTGGGATTTTTATACCCTTGAGCCATGAGGCCTGACATCTGCGAGAGCCGCAGCGATGTGCACGAGTCAGAGGCAAGAGTAAGCTGCAAACCATGACAAAAAATGCAGTTATGAAATATGTTCAACCATATATATGCTTGACAAACAAGCTGCTTGAATATCAAACCTTTAGTCAATTTGAATAAAATGATACCTTTGAATTTGGTAACACTTTGAGTTTCTCAACTTATCTTTAATTGTAACCAACACTACCACTATGTCCATGTAGGAATAACATGCAGCCACCAAATCTAAAAACAAAGCAAAACATGACCATGCTCATACCCAAACATGTTCCATCAATACTGGAATCTCATTGGGCATTACAAGTTCAAAAAGTAATTTGATTTCACTCAAACCGTCTTAAGGTTCAAGATTCAAGCAGTTTATTTGCCAAATAATTCGTAACTCAGTTGCAATGTTTAGTAAGATGTGAAAAGGTTTTCATTGTTCTTAAGACTGTGTGATGACTTTTAAAAAA
Organism: Hepsetus odoe; assembly: GCA_017165825.1. Lineage (NCBI taxonomy): Eukaryota > Metazoa > Chordata > Actinopteri > Characiformes > Hepsetidae > Hepsetus > Hepsetus odoe. Next base: position 7,759,034 of record CM029383.1, on the reverse strand, counting down.
GCTCACTCCTGGTTAAGGGATGGAATATAAAAAGAAATAACAATATAATTAATAATATAAATCTAGGCTTATGTAATAATATCCAGCACAAGATATTAAATCTGTGGCATGAAATATTTATTTAAAATGATTAAGCCCACATAAGAAATGGCAGAAATTGGGAGAGAAATTCCAGAAGACAGATTTCATTGGTTCGACATGTCTAGCAGAGATATGAGGATGGAGCAGGTAGTGTAAAGTGCAGTCATAAGTGTGAAGTCTGCAGAGCTCCAGCGCTATTCTCACCACTTAAGGTCCTTCAGGTCTGTGAATACGGGGTGGGACTGTTGTGCTGAAAGCTGAGCTGTGAACCATGGTGAAGCTTTATGTTAATTTACAATCCCACATGCGGGATTTTGCTATGGCAGGACATGAAAAATGGGAATCTTGGTGGACCTACTGGGACAGTAGATGAACTGTAGCAGGTCAGTAAAGTTGGAGACTATAGCCTCTCAAACATCTGCATCAACATCTTTGGGTTTGCTATGTGAATACAACTTGCTATTTGTTATTTATTATGTTGTGGTTGATATTGTGTGTATTGTTTTGTCTTTTAGCCGTTGTTGTGATTCGAGCTGGGAGCTTGCTGTGCTTCAGGATTGTAATGATGGTGGATTGAACCAGAGCATTTGAAGACACAAGTGAAAATATCAGACAGGTGATCAGTGCAGCGTCTCAGAACATTTCCCAGAACATGGGCTTGAGAACCCTGTGCTCATTGTGTGGTGACACAGTGATTGCAGCTGGACCACAGACCTCACGCCCTGGTAGAAGACTGCTGCAGTGATGTTAAAAAACTTGAGCCAACAAGGGAAGGTTTTCACCTTTCTCTTATATTTGCTTTTGAAAAAATTGTTTGATTTCACTCAAGAATTGTAATCTGCTGAACCAGAAGCCAAACTGTGGCATTAAAATGAATCAGATGAAGCTTCAAATTTATTTTGGCCCAGAATCTTCTACCATATAACAATATTAACATGCTGTAAATGTGGGCTGTAAATATTTACATTTTTCATTCAGATTTCGTTTTTAATTTCCAGCTGAAAAAGTTCAATACAGTAGCCTGTATTTTAATTTTCATTTACAAATGAATAAAAACATGAACTGAATGTGTGAACTGCATCAGTCTCTGTGAATCAGGTCACTCTGGAAACAAGTTCATCCCTGAAGATGAGGATTATAATATTCTGGGACACGATAAGTTTAACGGATTCTCTGAACCACGAAGAATGAAAATGGCATAAATTAGTGGATTCACAAGAAGAAGGTAATGTATATAGCCAATGAGATGAACCACACCTATCGAGACTGATGTGGCGCTTTCAGCTGATAGTGAAGTCCACATAAAAGGGAGATCAGCTTAAATCAGATAAACAGAGATCCACGATTCCCAGAGTTTTGCCTTTGGTTTCAGAGACTTGGGATCTGTGTTTGTTTGAACTAGTGTTCATCACAGATCTGATAGCTTTAGCCTGACTTCTCGCCACGTTAAAAATGATGAATACAAGATTATTATGACAGAGCAAGGGACCAGAAAAGAAAACTACAGGTCAACTTAATCACCAGGAATATTTAACAGAGTCACACACTCTCCAAAACAGCTAATGGAAATCTGAGATGGAAGGAGATGGTCATTAAAGTACAAATAGAGAATCACATAAAATAAACAGAAAGACCAGCCTACAATTATGAACACAGACATGTTACAAACTGTGACTCTAGTGGAGTAAAGAGGATCGTTGACTGTGTAATAAAGTCAACTGCAATGAAAACCATGTTACAGACAGATGCTCCCATCGAGAGACCATTGATTAGTGGAGATAATGTGCATGCAACTTCTCGAGGATACCAACAGGATTCAATGAGCTCCACATTGCACCAAAGGCATAACAAACGGTCCACCAGAAGATCTGCCACAGCCAGAGAGAGGATGAGCAGGTGGCGGTTGGAGTGTGGAGCTGCTTGAAGTGAAGATGGAGAATGATCACCGGCAGGTTGAGAACACAGTGCAGACAGAAACACAGGAGAAAAATGAACAATAATATGTATCCAGGTCCTGTTTGAACCTCCTTCCTGCAGGAGGTGTTGCTGTCAGGAAAGCAGAACTGAACAATCCTGTTCTGCTGAAGATCAGTCATGTTCATCTGGAATAGATGTGGATGATCATCCGATAAAACTATACATCGTTAATCACTGATGAACCTGATACATCTTGCAGTGTCTTTTTATAGCTATGCAGGACCCCTCCCACTGATTCTGATTGGTCCTCAATAACCATCACTCATTCTACAACTTTCATTTCCATCTGATATGAAAGCAGGGGGTTACTTCTCAAAGCAGTTTTTCTTAACTAGACAGAAATTGTAAGATACTCCAGCTCATGTTCTTTGTCTTTCTATTCATTTTTTTCAGTATTTTCTCATTTATCTGGTATTTTGACAGGATGTGGACAGGATGCATTACTCCTTCTTTTTTTGTGCCCTGTCTGAGAGTTGGACCAATGAGGCCTCCCGGTTTTCAGGTGTTTGCAGAACATGCTGGAGACTTTGAAGGTCACAAGGCCTTCTCAAACAAGTCACAAAGATGGATGCACAGAAACTCTGGAATTAAGGGTTCGAGTGCTGTTTAGTGTAGAACAGACAGAAGAAGCCAAGTGGTAGCATAACAAGAGAAGGGTGAAGACAAATCCTGCAGACCCTGCGTTCATCACTGCATGCAATTATGTACTATACATTGGCGAGGACATGGGACTGGACTTTGATACTATACTTTGTTTATTTCAGGGTAACTCTCCCACACTGAACATTTAGGATCTCTCTAAGTGATGCCATCTAGTCACTTTACATAAGCTTCCATCAGAAACTCCCAACGGTGCTCTCCATAATGTCTGCATGGTTTTACATTTACGGTATTTAGCAGACCCATTATCCAGAGTGACTTCCATGTCCTAATTAGAGGGTACTCTGTGTCCCGGAGCAATTCAGGGTTAAGGGTCTTGCTCAGGGACCCATTGACGTAGTGCTAGTGGGATTGAACCTGGGACCTCTTTAGCCATAACCACTAGACATATAACCACCACATGTTTTTCCCCACTGTATGGTATCAGACAAAAGTTCCCCAGGTCAACATGTCAGCTTATGAAGCCCCTTTGTCAGTCTAACTGAAGTTATATTTAAGCTGTCCTCTGATGTCCTCCTCTCCTCCTGCCTACATAAGGAAAAGAGAATCAAAAGCAAGGACCTCAGGGTTAATGAGAAGACTATGTGTCCTCTAAGCCTATCTATACAAATTCTTAAACATCAAAACACTAAAGACCTCAAAACTAGGGGTTGGTGGTGATCTAATGGTATAATGCTTGCCTTGGGAAAAAGATGGCAGGTTTGAATCCTAGCTCCAGCACTACTACCATTGGGTCCCTGAGCAAAGTCCTTAACCATAAGTTGCTCCAGGGAGAGTCCCTATAAATGGACGTCACTAAGGTTAATAGTGTCTGCAAAATGGCCAGACCTGTTGTCCCTCCATCACTATCACTTGTATGTACTGCACATTTAGTATATATGCAGTACTGTGTAAATGTTTGAGCAGGTGTGGAAAAAATGCTGTAAACAAAGAATGCAACAGAAATGGAAGTGTTCATAATTTATTTTCATCAATCAACAAAATGCAGTGAGTGAACAAAAAATCTAAATCAAATCAATATTTGGTGTGACCACCCTTTGCCTTCAAAACAGCATCAATTCTTCTAGGTACACTTGCACACGGTTTTTGAAGGAACTCGGCAGTAGGTCGTTCCAAACATCTTGGAGAACTGAGCACAGATCTTCTGTGGATGTAGCTTCCTCACATCCTTCTGTCTCTTCATGTGATCCAGACACACTGGATGATGTTGAATCAGAAGAGACTCTGTGGGGCCAGAAGGAACTGATGCTGGTTTTGGCGTAAACTAAAGCTGCAGATCTGATTTGGAGCCCACACCTTTGTTCCAGCTCACTTGCATTTGTAGGGTGATCAAATAAACAATCATTGTGATATTTTACAAGTTCTTTGTTTAGCATTTTTCACACCTGCTAAAAAACTTTTGCATAGTTCTTTATATATAGGTGTATATGACGACATAAAAACTACAAAAATTCAGTGAACTAGACTTTTTCTGCTGAATCCAGTCACTCTGAAACCTTGGAAAGGAAACCTTGATGAGAAGATGAGGATTCTAATATTCTACAGGATACAGTAAGTTTAACTGATTACCTGAAACAACTTAGTAGTAATTTTAAGATTTCTGTCTTACTTTCTCTTTTTGTGTATCAACCATGCTTCTCTAATAAAGCAAGAAGCATTTCTAATTTGATTACTCAGCAATTTCATGGATTGACTGGGCTGCTAAAACATAAATCAATCAATAACTTCAGGCCTAAAGGTTAGCTGTTTTCTTTTTTTTCTGCAACTATAGCAACCTTGTCATTTATGGAGATTTACAGCCCGAATGCTGGATGTTTAGTAATAAAAAAGGTAAGTCGACCTTATTCAAATTATAAATACACCAACATAATCAGCGGAGTATCTCTTATCACTGCTGCCATCACTGCACTCATGATTCTCCATACAAATGAATGTTTTGGACACCAGAAGATCTGGTCAATCAGGGTGAATTTTAAACTATTCAACTTATTTTGTGGTTCGTTTATGAATCCTCACAGACATTTTTCTTTTTGTGTGAAGATGTCTAAGTCAGAGGCTAATTGTTAAGATATTTATAGTAGAAATCAACTATGAAAAAACTGAATCTTGATTCTAATAGTTTTCTATATTAGTCAGATTTTACAATAAACTGTAAATAAATTCATTGAACTGACTTTCTCTGCTGAATCCGGTCCTCTGAAACAAATTAAACATGTGAAGATGAAAGTTTCAAAACTCTGCAGGTTCACCAATAACCTTGACTGATTTTCTAAACCATGAATAAAGAAAATGGCATAAATTGAGTGGATTGAAAGGGGAGTTTATGCTTTATCATTAGCCCAACCAAACACAGACCACACCGTATGGCATGATGAGACATACGACAGAGAACGCTCATAATAGGGTATCCAGAAAGCCAGATAAACAAAGATCACAATCCCCAGAGTTTTTGCTGCTTTGGTTTCTGAAGATCTGGAAACATTGGCTCTGCGATTGTTTGAACTAGTGTTCATCACATTTCTGACAGTATTAGCCTGACGTCTCGCCGCATTAAAAATGATCGAATACAAAATCAGAATAATAACAAGCAAGGGCAGAAAGTAAGCCACAAGATGACAATCACCCATGAACCTTTACAGAAGTCACACACTCCGCAACGCCCAGTGGAAATCTCACGATGGAAGGAAGATGGTCGTTAAAGTATTCATAGATAATGGCAAACAACAGACAAATGCTCCAACCTAGAATTAGGAACACAGACATCTTACAGACTGTGACTCTAGTGTTATAAAACGAAGGATCGCAACAATGTGCGATCAACTGCAATGAAAAACCATCAACAGAGAAGATCCTCCCGCTGAAACTTCATTTGCCGAATTGGAAATAACAAGCATGCAATGGTTTAGACCATAACAGAGTCTATCAGTCCCATTATGTTCTGAGCACCAACTCTCCCACCAGAAGATCTGCCACAGCCAGAGAGGATGGAGGCAGGTTGGTTGGAGTGTGGAGCTGCTGAAGTGGAGAGATGGAGATGATGACCAGCGGGTTCAGAAACACAGTGCGGAACAGGGGCTACAGGAGAAAAATAGACAAACAGATGTATCCAGGTCCTGTTTTGGCCACCTTTTTCTGGAGCGTTGTTGTTGCCAGGAAAGCAGTTTACAGATTGACATGTTTTGCTGAAGTCGGTAGAAGTTCATCGGGACAGTGTGGTTGATCGTATGTGTCTGGTCATTAGTTTTTTCAGTGATGGACTGGTATTTTGTCCTCTTGCAATCTTTTATATCACGGGACCCTCCCGCAGTGGCCTGGTGGCCCCTCGGTGAAAGCCATCACTTTCGTTTGGAATTTTCACCTGATTGATGCCAGGAGCAGTGCCCCAATCCTGGATGGAAAGCAAGATTTCTCAGCTCACCAAGTAATTTGAGGTTTTGACCCTCAGCCCTTTACCTGTTGGACAGGTTTTACTTCAGTCTATGTCACTTAAGATCATCCTTTGCTTTGAAGCCTTTTCCCCCTGCATGCAACGGTCAAATTCAAGTGAGTGAAATGAGGTGGAAAAGTCTCCAAGCTTCAAAAAGTGTAAAGGTCATTATGGCATTTAGCAGACAAGAGGACTTCCATGTCCTAACACACGGGAATGTACCCCTGGTTCAAGACTCTCAGAACCCGATGGAGGTGGTGTTAGAGGTGGGATTCTAACCTGCAACCTCTTTGCTCATATTACAGTATCCTACCACTAGACTGCCACCACATTTCACACTCGAAGGCCAGTGTGCAGGCCAAGGAGAATTTTATGTTGTCTGGCTAATTGAAATACAGCTCATGCAGATAAACAGTCAAAAATCACCAACAATCATCATAATGAGTATTTTCAGGAAGATTGGTAATCTTCATTCTGGTATTCCAGCAGTTTAGAGAAGATCTTATAGAAGTAGTAAGATGTGGGCCTCAGGCAGAGATATACAGTGGAAACCATGGTTCTGAACCACCAAATGGATCATCATCAAGGTAAAAGAAGATGCAATGATGAGATGTTCGCTTAGGATGCTCTGCAACTTTGGAGAAGATGGTGTGTGCATTCATTAGAACAAGAATTTTCCCGCACTTGATGAATTGTGTACTAATGCCACCTGAAAACTGATCTGGGGTACCAATCTATTATTTTAGTAATAATCCAAAGAATAACCATCCCATAGGAAGGTGGGTGCACATGAAACAATGCCCATGGGTCAAGTAGACCAATCTGTGGGTTATAGCAGCTGTGCTTTCAGAGTGGAGACCTCAGACAGTCTGTTCCTCAAAAAGGGTACCTCAGGGCAGCAACCTACTGGTCTGGGACTAGAACCCATGACCTTCCTGATCATGTGTGTTCTAGTCCATAAACACTACCCACTTGCCAATTTATTAGCCAGTGCTTCAGCTTTAGTTCCTTTGTACCTCCAACCAATGTTAATAGACATTGAATATTTGTGATACTGAATTGTTCTGATGGATCTAGTTTTTTTCTTTCATCTCTGAACTTCAAAAATATGTTAAAATCAACTGCACACCATCAATATTGGGTACTTTGAGGGAGATCTTTCATATCTGCAGGACCCCTCTGATATGTGATCCTTTAATGTTTACTTTGGTGTTGAGAATCCACGCGCCTTCCTGATTAGTTGATGGCACATGGTTGCTTTTTCCCTAGGAAAGAATTTTTCATCTAGTCAGAAAACTCAAACACACTTCTGAGGATTTTCCTTCAGGCTACTTTTTCTATTGGACAGACTTAATCGTGGCTTAAGTTAAGTAGGTTTTGCTCATTTTTCTCAGGCCATCTTCTCTGCATTCACTAGTGAAATTCAAAATGGACCTGCCTATAAATTTGTGATGAACATCTAAACCAGCAACCATCCGGTTTTAATCTAGTCTCTCAGGTCCATTATACTTTCTGCTGCATCCAAACAGAGGCTGATCTTTCAGATCACATTCAAGTGAAAGTGACAGCGACTATGTGTCATGGTGGAACACATCACACAGTGAGAACAACAACAAACTGGAACCTCTGCTTTCACCCCAGACACTGTGCCTTGGTGGGCATACAAATCCTGCACCCGAGGAACAGTGATGGGCAGCCTGCTGGTTCTGGGACCTTCTGATCTGTAGTGCCCTGAGATCCACAGCGCTAGCTTTGTAAAAGTTATTGTGGTCTCCAGCTCTGACTCCTTTGTGCCTCCAACAAACATTAGAGGCAGCAGTGGCCTAGTGGTTAGGGAGTTGCCCCCGCATTGGTTCCCTCCTGGTGGTTGCCCTGAAGGTACCCATGAGCAAGGTACCGTCCCTGTCACTACTCCCAGGGGCTTTCAATGGCTGCCCCTGCTGCACAGTGTTTGCATGGGTTAAATGCTGAGATCCAATTTCGTTGTGGTTCACTGTGTGCTGTGACCTCATAATGACAAGAATTTTCACTTTCATGGCTTCAAATCCAGACCAGTAGATTGCCCAGAGGTACCCTTGAGCAAGGTACCTTCCCCAGCACTGCTCCCCGGGTGCCTTTAATAGCTGCCCCCCTGCTGCATGTTTGTGTATGGGTTAAATGCAGATGCTGGGCATGGATGAAGAAGCGTCGTCATTTAGGGACCAGGCCCAGAGTTGGGAAATCATGGGTTCAAATCCCCTACTTAACAGGGTGCCTTTTAAGCTGTGGGATGTGTTTTACAATGACAATTAGTCACTTTCACTTCGCTTCAATAGACATGGTGTTGGTAGGTGGTCATAGTGTACATTGTGGAGCCAGATTGAATGTTTTTTAGTTTATTTTATTGTACAACACATTATTAACATCAATGTGGGGTGGTGGGGTTTAGTGTTAGGATACTCGCTAATAGACAACGACGTCTCAGTTCAAATCCTACACTCCCACCACACTGGGTTCCTGATAAGCTCCTCAAACCCACACCTTGCTCCAGACTGTCCCTGTAATCGGGAATTGTAAATCACTCTGAAGTAATCAGGCATTGGAAGTAGCTCTGGATAAGAGCGTCTGATAAAGGCGGAAAATGAAAATGTTGTTTTGTTCTGGCAGCAGGAGGGATATTCACACTGGCTTTTACAGAGCTATATCAACTCCATGATTACTCACATATATCTAAGATAGAATAAACGCATCTCTCTATTAGGACTAAGCTGATGAGGAGAAGTATTGCCGACACACACATTTAAACTCAGTCCTAAAACCCCTTTAAATAGCAGTAGCCAACCGTAGTAAAGTTAATGTGAGTTGTATCCGTCTCTGCTGAATCCCAGTTGCACCCTGGAAACAGGTTCCAACCCTGAAGATGAATCTAATATTCTACAGGACACAATATGAGTTTATAAGTTTAATAAGTTCTTCTGAACCACGAATGAAAATGGCATAGGCCAGAAGGAGGATTGAGAGGGAGTTCATGTAGACCAACCAGCGAACACAGCCACACCATGCGACGCACTGGCGTGAGACTTTCAACTGATAGTGAACTCACATAAAAGTGGATCCAGCAAGGCAGATAAATGAAGATCACGATTCCCAGAGTTTTTGAGTCTTTGGTTTCAGAAGAACTTGAAACACTTTTGGATTCTGTGGTTGTTTGAGGCAACGTTCTTCACAGTTCCTGACAACTTTAGCCTGATGTGTGACTAAAAATCATTATAACAGACAGGGAGCAGAAAATGCTTACGATATGAGATGATCACCCAGGAATATTTTAGAAGATCACACACTCTCCATAACAGCCGGTGGAAATCTGAGATGGAAGGAGATGGTCCTTAAAGTAAAAATAATGAATGACATAAAAAAGACAGAAAGTCCAGAAAAGAATTATGGTTACAGACATTTTACAAACTGTGACTCGAGTGGAGTGAAGTAGAGGATCATTGACTGCGATGTATCGATCAACTGCAATAAAAATGATGCTGCAGACTGATGCTCGCATTGAAAGGCTATTGATTAACAGAGAAACAGTGCATGTTATTTCCCCAAAATATAACGGTTAGTGGATTTCATTACTTTCACAGGTTGGTTGAGTGTGGAGCTGCTTGGAAGTGAGGCTGGAGAGATGATCACCAGCAGGTTCAGAAACACAGTGAGCATGAGATACAAATGAGAGAAAAAATGAACAATAATATGTATCCAGAGTCCGGTTGAACCTCCTTCCTGCAGGAGGCATTGTTTGCCAGTAAACAGGAGTGAAGTGTCATGTTTTGCTGAAGATGATGAAGTTATCAGGCAGAATACTAGCAGAAAATGGGTCCAATTTCAAGACCAGTGCTCTTAAATCTTTTATTTTATGCAGTTGCTAGGTGTGGTGACTACAATGCTATCATAAATAGAACATCATACTACTATATGGGTGTCACCTCATCAGGGATAGATCTTAATCAGAACGAGTGGGCCAGCAGTGATTCACCATATGAATCAATGATCTTCAGAGCCTGCAGCCATGTTGCCAGTTGACAATTTGCCCTTCGCTTGAACGTGTCAGGAGATTACCATCCATAACACCTGCTTTTTTGGAATATCCAGTTGTTCCTGCGATGGGCTGGCGACCTGTCAGGTGCATCCCGTCACCGCCCTGTGTGCGCTGGGTTTGGGCGTAGCACTACAGCGACCCGTTTGGGATAGCGGCAGATAATGAATGGATAATCCCAGTTGTAAAGCGTGCCAAGTTTTTGTGCTCACCACCATGAGTCCATCAGTGTTATATTTCCAAAAGAAGAAAAGAGGATGGTTTAAGAGCTATTTTTAAATGAGGAAAGCTTTTCCAAGCATTTACAATCACATGAAGCTTCACATCTAAGATTTTTTATGAATACTTGGACGATGTCATACAATTGGTTTAATTCTCTTTCTATCGTCCATAAACTGAAACAAAAGCAGCATTAATGTGCTTGGGTGTTTAAGAGCGGAAGCCTGCTAATCAGCAATTGCTCCAACAAGCAGAAATACATACACATCTTGCTTTCAACAAACCATCTTCAGAAACTATATATAAATCACATTTAAACATTTAAAATACACATTTTTGTTTTAAAATCTTGTCATTTGTGGATGTTCTGCAGATTGTAACCACGCTTTTTCTACTTTATTATGCATGTATATATGATTCAAACTTTATCAGCCTCTGCTGAATCGGTCCTCTGGAAACAAGTTAAACCTTGAAGATGATGAGGATTCCTAATATTCTCCAGGACTAATAAGTTTAACTTGATTTTCTGAACCACGAATAGAAAATGGCATAAATTAGTGGATTCAGAGAGGAATTAATGTATATCAACCAGGCAAACACAACCCAGGCTACTGACACTGATGTGAAATTTTCAGTTTGTTAGTGAACTCACGTGCAAGACAGATAAATGCAAAGAAGTCACGATTCCCAAGTTTTGCTGCTGGTTTCGGAAGAACTTGAAATATTGGTTCTGTGTTTGTTTGAATTCGTGTTCATCACAGTTCTGACAGCTTTAGCCTGACGTCTCGCCACATTAAAAATGACTGAATAAGTATTACAAAGCAAAGGGCAAGAAAAGCTCCAAAATCAATGATCATACCCAGGAGCTTTTACAGAGATCACACCTCTCCATAACCTTCAAGGAAATCTGTGAGATGGAAGGAGATGGTCATTGTAGTAATTAAGCAAGATAAAGCGATCAAAAGACAGAAAGTCATCCTAATTATTGAAACAGACATTTTACACATTGTGTTTGAGTGGAGTAAGTGAGATCACTGACTGCAATGTACCGATCAACTACAATAAAAACATGTTACAGACAGATGCTTCTGTTGAGAGGGAGGCGTTGATTATTGAAGAAAGTGTGCATGAACTGTCCGAGAGATACCAGCAGGAGTCTATCAGTCATTACTTATTCACAGGCATAACAAACAGTCCCACCAGAAGATCCATACAGCCAGAGGATGAGCAGGTTGATTTGAGAACAATGAGGCTACTTGAAGTGAGAGATGGAGATGATCACCAGCAGGTTCAGGAACACAGTGAACACAGAAACACATGAGAAAAATATGATAAATATCAGCCCATCAGGGTCGATTTGAACACTCCTTGCTGCAGGATGCGTTGTTGCCTGGAAAGCAGAACTGAAGCGTCATGTTTTGTTGAAGATCAGCAGAGTTCATCTGGAACTGATTGGAAGGATGTGCCAGTTAGATGAACATTACAATTTGTCCTCACAGTGTCTTTTATAGCTATGCACTGAGGACCCTCCTACTGAGACATGAGTGGTTCTCGATGGCACTTCACTCATCTGGACTCCATCACCTTTTTAACTGAAGGAGGTGAAAGTATTCTTAAATATGGGGTCAGGATTTCTCCATGATCAGATTACTCACTGAATCAAGAAGGTTTTAATAAGGAATGTCTCTCAGCCCTTTAAATGTGCTTCAGGTTTGTTTATGATCCTGCAGATGATCTTCCCTGCTTGTAGTAGTGAAGCTGCAGTTGGAGCTGACTTGCAATCTGGCGAACCTGTTGTGTGTACCTGCTGCACTGAGCAAGGGATGACACACAGAGCAGGATCACAGGACTGCTTGTCTCTACTCAGCTGAGAGAAACACGGCTCAGACAGACCAGGAATATGAACAAAAATTAATTCTTTATTTAAGAGACACCACACACCATGACTTTGAGGTTACCATTACTCACACATCAGGGAAGAAACAAACAGAGACATCAGACTAAGGCAAAGTAGAAACACATACTAAACCCAAACTATATTCAGGAATATTAACAAGGAAGATTAGTGCGGTGGCTAATGCTAACTGCTAACCCACACAGCAGAGGAAGGTTTTGCTTTTATGTACACACATAGACAAGGTAATGATCATGCTTTGCAGTTCATGAAAGCAGACATAAGCAGTAGACTCTCAGTTCAGTGGCAGAGGTTTTCAGAAAATCCCGTAGATTGCTGCAGTGAGCAGAGGAACTCCAAGGAAGCACCACATGGGGGCAAACACTGTCGCACCCACTAAGCATTGTAACATCCTATATATTCCCTCCTGCTGCTGAAGCTCCACCAATGGTTCCCCTTTGGTGATAATTGTACAACAGAGAGGGCTTTCGGAGTCACGTTGACTCACATAGAACCCATCCATAACAACAATCAGGTTCATCGTCTGCTAGAAGGAGCCACTGCTATCAGAGTAATGTTACCATGAAGTGGTTTACTTGATCTAACAATGTTGCCACAGCAGGTCAACTGTCTTATTTTCTTGGTCTCTGCATCTTTCTCCTTCAAGTAACCACCACCATGTCCTCTACGTCCTCAAGCCTCCTCTTTGGTCTTCCTCTTCTCTCTTACCTGGCAGCTCCATCTACCAACATCGCTCTCTAATATAATCCTCGTCTCTCCTCTCTGGACATGTCCCGTCAAAACAACCCTGCATCTCGTCAAATTAGCCAACCTGAGGTCCCTCTAATATACAACTGATATGAAAGAAAACATGATTGAAATAAAGCATGTTCTTTGGACCCATTCCATGTTCTAGCTCTAACCCTCAGTCCAATGTAGGGAGCTTTCAACAGTATGGATACTCTGTCCTGGTCTACACAGGTACCAAGCTCCATATCCAACATGCTGCAAAGCGACATTTATTCTGACAGTTTTGTGTTTTTGCACACATGAACTGTCTCAATTATTTTTGGTGTAGAGGTTCTTCCATGGAGAGTTTTAAATATAGTGTGAGAGGACATGCAGGTGGTTGGGAAGAAGAAGATGCAAAATATAAGTGGGAATAGCAGTGGATGATCAATGGATGATTAACCCCTAATGGGAGCAGCCTGAGATAAGAAGAAAAAGATGATGATGATGATAAAGATCTTCAATGGAATCAGTCCAGATGGACTAACAGTGATTCACCATGTGAATCAGTGAATCTTCGAGCCTGTGGCCCCTGTTGTCCAGTTAACAATTTGTCCTTTCTATGGACCAGTGTCAGAATTGCCGCCCTGCTGCTGCTTTTGCGGGGATGATCCCAGCTGTAAAGCCACCACAGTTAGGCTCATGTTTTGTGCTCACCACGGTCCATCAGTGTTGTATTTCAAGAAAGAAAAGAGGATGGATTAAGAGCTTTATTTTAAATGAAGTAGCTTTCAGCATCTACAGTCCACTGAAAGCTTCACACTCTGAGATTTTTATGAATATTATTTGGATCGTAAGCGCAATTGGTTTGATTCTCTTTCTATCGTCATAACATTGAAGTAAAAAGCAACATTAATGTGTAATTAAAACATTTTTTTAAGGGTGTGTTTGAAGCCAGCCTGCTAATCGCATTTTTAACTCACCGACAAACAAGAAACTCCATACATTGCTTTTCAACAAGCTATGTTCCAGAAACTGCCATAGAAATTACATTAAGTATTGTATACATTTTTATCAAAATCATTTTTGTTTTATATCTTGTAATCTGTGGATATTCTGTGAGTGCTAGTTATTGGGTTTTTTTTCCACAATGCATTATATATCTATAAATATATTTATTTTCCAATAAGACTGTATCAGTCTCTGTAGATCCAGTCACTCAGAAACAAGTTAAACCTTGAAGATGAGGATTTTAATATTCTACAGGACACAATCAGTTTAATTGATTTTCTGAACCACGAATAGAAAATGGCATAAATTAATGGATTCCAAGAAGATGATGCATATCAGCAGTAAACGCCTGGCTTAGGCTACCAACACTGATGTGAAATTTTTCAGTTGTTAGTGAACTCCAGATAATACGAAGGTCCAGCAAATCAGATAAACGAAGACCACAATTCCCAGTTTTTGCTGCTTTGGGTTTCTCGAAGATCTTAAAAACATTGGTTCTGTGTTTGCGGTGCGTGTTCCTCACAGTTCCTGACGTAATACAGCGTCTTAACCACATTAAAAATGATTGAATAGAACTAATTATTGCAAAACGGGGGTAGAAAAAACACAAAAAGATCAATGATCATGGGAGTATTTAACGAAACACACACTCTCCATAACACAGCTAATGGAAATCAGAGATGGAAGGAGATTATCATTATAGTAGTTATATAAGATGGCGATCAAAAGGCAATAAGTCCATCCTAGAAATATTGAAACAGACGTTTTACACACTGTGACTCGAGTGGAGTAAAGTAGAGGATCACTGACTGCGATGTATGCCGATCAACTGAAATAAAAACAAAAATATTACAGACAGATACTTCCATGGAGAGGGCGTTGATTAGTGAAGAAAGTGTGCATGTGAACTGTCCGAGATACCAACAGGAGTTTATCAATCCCATTATATTCACAGGCATAACAAACAGTCCACCCAGAAAGATCTGCCACAGCCAGAGAGGATGAGCAAGGTTGAGTTTGGAGTGTGGAGCTGCTTGAAGTGAGAGATGGAGATTGATCACCAGCGAGTTCCAGAAGAACACGAAGTGAAAACAGATGATACAAATGAGAGAATGTTGAACAAATATGTTTCAGGTCGGTTCGAATCTCTTTCTGCAGGATGCATTGTTGCCTGGAAAGCAGAACTGAAGTGTCATGTTTGCTGAAAGATCCGTGGAGTTCATCTGGATCAGATGCTGATTGGAAGGATGTGCAGTGTAGATGAACTTGATACATTTGTCCTCTTGCAGTGTCTTTTGTAAGCATGCGAGCCACTCCTGCTGATAAACAGTGGTTCTCCAATAACCTTCACTCATCTGGGAACTCCACATCGCCTTCTTTTTCACTTGATCAGTTAAGGTAAGATCTAAAATGTGAGGAGTCAGAATAGCAGGATGTCCTCTTCTGCACATGTCCAAATCAAAACAACCTGCATCACTAACTTTGTACTAAACTGGCAACCTAATTCCCTCTAATAATATACCCAAGCTGATATGAAGAAAACATGATTAATCAAAACCATGTTCTTTAGTTGTTCCATGTTCACAATTCCGCCTCAGTCAATGTAGGAGACTTTCAGCAGTATGGATACTCTGAAAATCTGGCTGGTACCAAGCTCCATATCCAACATGCTGCAAAGCAACATTTATTGGAGTTAGGGAGTTGGTGGTCTAGTGGTAGGGTACTTGCTTATAGACTTCTGGACCAAGAGGTCCCCGGTTTCTTTTCTACCACTGGGTCCCTGAACAAGACCCTTAACCCTGAATTGCTCCAGGGGACTGTCCCTATAATTAGGACATGGAAGTCGCTCTGGATAAGAGTGTCTGCTGAATGCGTAAATTTATTCTGACAGTTTTTTGTTTTTGCACACATGAACTGTCTCAATTATTTTTGTTGTAGAGGTTCTTCCAGCGGAGTTATAAATATAGTATGAGAGGTGGTTGGAAGAAGAAGATGCACAATATAAATTAGGAACAATGGATGATCCCGTGTGTTAACCCCTAATGGGAGCAGCCTAAGGAATAAGAAGAAGAAAAAGATGATGATGATGATAAAGGTCTTCAATGCATCAGTACAGATGGACTAACAGTGATTCCGCCATGTGAATCGGTGAATCTTCGAACTGTGGCCCTGTTGTCGATTAATAATTCGTCCTTCCTTGGACCCGGTGTCGGAGATTGCCATCCCGCAACACCTGCTGCTGCTTTTTGGAGATGATCCCCGGTTGTAAACCACCACCAGTTGGAAAGCTTGTCTGTTTTTTGTGCTCACACCACAGTCCATCGGTGTTATATTTCAAAGAGAAAGAGGATGGATTAAGAGCTTTATTTTTAATAAGAGCAGCTTTTCATCTACAGTCCATGAGCTTCACCTCTAAATTTTTATGAATGTATTTTGGATCATATTCAGTGGTTTGATTCTCTCTTTCTATACGTCATAAAAAACTGAAACAAGGCAAGAAATTTTTTTAAAAAGGTGTTTAAAGGCCAGCCTGCTAATCAGCATTTTAACTGCGACAAACTGAAATATACTTAGCATTCAACAAACATGTTCCAGAAACTGTACAAGTACATTTAAACATTAAGCATACATTTTTATCAAAATCGTTGTTGTTTATATCTGTAATCTGTGAGATATTACAGATGCTAGTTTATTGGGGTTTTTTTCACAATGCATTATATATCTATAAATATATTTATTTTTCCAATAAGACATATCAGTCTCTGCTGAATCAGTCACTCAGAAACAAGTTAAAAGTCTGAAGATGAGGATTCTAATATTCTACAAGGACATCAGTTTAACAGATTCTCTGAACCAGGGAATAGAAAATGGCATAGAGGTAGTGGATTCAAAGAGGTGATGCATATCAGCCGAGCAAACCTGCACCCAGGCTACTGACACTGATGTGAGGGTGTTCAGTTGTTAGTGAACTCAGATGTCACCGAGGATCCAGCAAATCAGATACGCGAAGACCCACCGATTCCCAGGATTTTTGCTGCTTTGGTTTCCTGAAGAACTTGAAACAGTGGTTCTGTGTTTGTTTGAATTCATGTTTGTCTGATTCCTGACAGCTTTAGCCTGACGTCTGCCACATTAAAATGATCGAGATACAGAACAATTATTACAAGCAGAGGGGGCCAGAAAAAACACAAAAGATCAATGATAAGCCCAGGAATATTTAACAGAGACCACACACTCTCCATAACAGCTAATGGAAATCTGAGATGGAAGGAGATGGTCATTATAGTAGTCATACAAGATGGCGATCAAAAGACAGTAAGTCCATCCTAGAATTATTGAAACAGACATTTTACACACTGTGACTCGAGTGGAGTAAAGCAGAGGGATCACTGACTGCAATGTACCGATCAAATGCAATAAAAACCATGTTACAGACAGATGCTTCCATGGAGAGGGAGTTGATTAGTGAAGAAATAGTGCATGCAAACTGTCCGAGATACCAGCAGGAGTCTATCAGTCCCATTATATTCACCGGCATAACAAACAGTCCCAGCAGAAGATCTGCCACAGCCAGAGAGAGGATGAGCAGGTTGGTTTGGAGTGTTGGGCTGCTTGGTAGAATGGAGAAGATCGCAGCAGGTTTCGAAACACAGTGAACGCAGATACAAATGAGAGAATATTGAACATAAATATGTATCCAGGTCCGGTTCGGACCTCTTTTCTGCAGGATGCATTGTTGTCAGGATAGCAGAACTGAAGCGTCATGTTTTGCTGAAGATCTGTGGAGTTCATCTGGATCAGATGCTGATTGGAGGGGATGTGCAGTTTAGATGAACTGATACATTTTTCCTCTTGCAAAGTCTTTTTATGGCTATGCAGAGACCTCCTACTATCCAAAGCCTTCACTCATCTGGAACTCATCACCTTCTTTTTACCACGATGGAGGGTGAGATGTGCTAAATGTGAGGAGTCAAAAGCAAGATTTCTCAATGATCAGATTACTCCACTCTACTCAACCAAAAGGTTTAATAAATGTGCTTCTAAATGCTTCGAGTTTGTTTCTGGTCCTGCAAATTATCTCCTTTGTATGTATTAATGAGGAAACTCAGTTGGGCCTGACTGCAATCTAACTGAACACATCCATTACAACAATCTGGGATCGCTTCTCCAACAGGCCATTAATTTGTCATTTTCAGTGTGGCAGATCTCCATCCTGCTGAAGAGCCCCACTCTGCCCAAGTAGGGGATCCACTGTTAGATGATGAGCTGGTGGAGGAGAGACCCCAATTGAAAGTGGGCCTGAAGGTCAGGACTTGATTTTTAGGAAGTCTGGGGTTTTAAGCGACTCCAAATATGCAAGCAGACTTTATGAAACCTCAGATTAAAAATGTCTGCTATTCATCGATGGAGAAAAAGCAAGATCGTGATGATACCACCAGATTGGCGATTTCTTCTTGTATTCCGGAAAGCTTTTGGTACAATGCAACCAGATGAACAGATACAGCGAATCATTTGCTTGATGATGGACTGACTCCTCGTTGGACCAGATTGTTTGCGGCCAGCTTGCTGAAGCTCTTCTGGTCCCACAATAAACTTAAAACTCACTTAAACGTGATCCTAGGCGACTATCCTTTAAAAAGCCAAGACTAATGGCGCTGTGTATAAAGAATGACATGAATCAGCCACAGGGTTTTAGAAGATCAAGTCACAAACATGATTTAAATATATGATTCGAAGGTGATGATTGATGTAAGATATGTTGATGCTCATTCAAATTCAATGTATTATTTCAAGTCAGACAGGCTTTTAAGCGCTTTTTAAGGAATTTTACCACATTTCACCAGAAAGAATGGACTTTAAAAAACCTAAATGATCAAACTGAGTTTTGAGTTGAAAAAATCCTGTTCCACACACTGCTGATAAAAATCATTTTTAAATATACAATTCTACTTGAATTTCTAAGTACATTTTATACCATATTGTTCATACATTATGTGTTATATGCACATCAAACTTTACATCGAAGACCTACTGCTGAATCGGTCACTCTGGAAACAAGGTTCAACCCTGAAGATGAAGTTTGTATTCTACAGGACACAATAATTTTAACTGATTTTCTGAACCACGAATAGAAAATGGCATAAGTGAGTAGTTGACAGAAGAGTTTATAAATACTAGCCAGATAAACACGACCCACCATCGACACTGATGTGAAATTTTCAGTTGTTGAGCTGAACTCCAGATAAGCGGGATCAGCAAATCAGATAAGCGAAGACCACGATTCCCAGAGTTTTTGCTGCTGGTTTCTGAAGAACTTGAAACGAGTGGTTCTGTGTTTTGTTTGAATTAGATGTTCATACCAGTTCCACGGCAGCTTTTAGCCTGGCGTCGCGCCACATTAAAAATGATCAATTACAGAACAGGTATTACAAAGCAGGAGACCAGAAAAACACAAAAAAGTCAATGATCGCCCAGGAGTATTTAACAGCGATCACACACTCTCCATAACAGCTAATGGAAATCTGAGATGGAAGGAGATGGTCATTATAGTAGTTATATAAGATGGCGATCAAAAGGCAGTAAATTACATCCCTAGAATTATTGAAACAGGCGGTTTTTACGCAGCTGACCTCGAGTGGAGGTAAAGTAGAGGATCACTGACTGCGATGTACCGATCAACTGAAATAAAAACCATGTTACAGACAGATGCTTCCATCGAGATTGAACTGATTATTGAAGATACAGTGCATGAACTGTCCAAGATACCAACAACAGAGGTCTATCAGCTGCATTATATTCACGAGCACTGGCACAAACAGTCCACCAGAAAGATCTGCCACAGCCAGAGAAGAGAGGATGGGCAGGTTGGGTTGGGTGTGAGAGCTGCTTGAAGTGAGAGATGGAATGATCACTGTGAGTTCAGGAACACAGTGAAAACAGAAACACATGAGAGAAAATTGAACAAAAATATGTATCCGGCTCCTGATCGAATCTCCTTTCTGCAGGATGCGTTGTTGCCTGGAAAGCAGAACTGAGAAATCATGCTTTCCTGAAGGTCAGTGGGATCTGGAACAGATGCTGATTGGAAGGGAGCGTGCCGTTTAGATGAACTGATACATTTGTCCTCTCATTTTTATAGCTATGCAACCCTCCCTACTGAGGCGTGAGTGGTTCTCCAGTAACCATCACTCATCTGGAACTCCATCACCTTCTTTTTTTACCTGATGGAGGCGAGATGCTAAATGTGAAGGGTCAAAAAGCAGGATTTCTCCATGATCCAGTGCTACACCTGAAACAGGAGTTTTAATAAGGTGTCTCTCCAGGCCATTGCACCGTCGCCGGGTTTTGTTTCTGATCTGCCGAATCGATCTTCCCTTCTTGTAGTAGTGATAGTTCAGTTGGGCCTGACTGCAATCTAGCTGAACACGTATCCGCATAACAGCAATCACAGGATCTGCTTCTCCAACAGACCATTAATTGATCATTTTCAGGTCTGCACCACTCTTTACTACGACCATCCACAGATCAGTTATGATCTGGATTCTTGCATTCACCAGTCTGTCCATAGTAGAAACACTAATGCAGGTTTAAATACCACTCACTGCTGGTCACACAATCTACACAAACCAATCAAAATCACCTAAGCTATGTAGATCCTCTAATGCAAGCGCAGAGTCCTGACCCATCAGAGGCATGGAAGCTCTACAAATCTATGAAACTGTGCTGTGTATCTCTGCACCAAGATGTTAGTAGCACTCTTTGAGTCCTGAGTTGTGATGTTGGGCCTCCGTGGGTGGACCTGTTTGTCCCAGCATGTCCTACAGATGCTTAAAGTGAGATCTGGGGAACTGGGAGCCAAGTCAACACGTTCAGCTCTTCATGATGCTCCACAAACACTTCCTGAATGAGGTTTACAGTGTGGCAGACCTTCAGTGCTGAAGGCCTCTCATTAGAGGATCCTGTTAGTGGTATTGAGCTGGTGGAGGGAGAGACTGGTGAAAGTGGGCCTGAAGGGGAAGGACTGATTTTAGAGTCTGAGGTTTTAGCTGACTCAAATATGCAAGCAGACTTTATAAACCTCAGATTAAAAATGTCTGCTACATGGACAGTATCGGAGAAAGTAAGATCATCTGCATCAAATTCTTAAAAATGGAGGTTTATGTTGTAGATCTCTCACCAGCTTTCCAAAATATGTTTATCCCTACGAGACTGCAGGCCCAGGTGTTTGTTTAAAAAAAGCTTTTGGCTTTTCAGAACACTTTGTGTGGTTTTATTCGCGTGTTTGCCTGAATTCTAAACAGTCTGCAGATGATCTGGGTTGCCATGCTTTACACAAGCATTATTCATCGACGGAGAAAAGCAAGATCATGATGATACCACAGGATTTACTGATTTCATATTCCAGTTAGTTTATTAGTACAATGCAACCAGACAAACCAAAAGACAGATACAGCGAATCATTTATTGAGCGACGGACTGACTCCTCACGTTGGACAGATTGTTCGGCGACGCTTGTTGAAGCTCTTCCTGGTGCACCCAATAAACTTAAAACTCACTTAAAGCTGTGATCTCGAGCTATCCTTGTAAAAGAAGTCAGACTGGCGCTGTGCGTAAAAGCCAGGTGGTAATCCAGGGGTTTAGAAATCCAACTCTAAAAACACCTGGTTATATATGATTCGAGAAGGAGTGAGGATTGATGGAAGATATGAAGTGAAAGTGACTACCCTTGTCATTGTGAAGCACAGCACAACACAACAAAATTCAACCTCTGCATTTCACCCCCACACACACACGTGCAGCAGGGGGCAGCTATTGAAAGCACCGGGGAGCAGTGACGGAGTACCTGCTAAAGAGAACCTCAGGACAACCTGCTTTAGGGAGGAATCGATCACCATCTTCTGATCCGGGACACCTCCCGAACCACTGAGCCGCTGCACTGTTGGGGATATCAATGGCGCTCATTCTTAATTCAACATATTGTTAAAGTCAGAGAAAGAGCTTTTAAAGGCCTTTGAAAAATTTTACAACATTTCAACAGAGACAGTGTTTCATAAGAAAGAAAGAATGGTCTTGAAACTATATGATTAAGTCAGGTTTCAGAAGTCAGAAAAAATCCTGTTGCACACATTATGATTAAATCATATGTAAATGTAAATCTTAGACTTTTTATACTATAAGCATTTAATACATTATGTATTTATATGCAAATCAAACTTAATCAGTCTTGGCTGAATTCGGTCACTCTGGAAACAGGTTCAGTCCTGACGATAAGGATTCGAATATTCTACAGGACACAATAAAGGTTTAGCATTTTCTGAACCACGAATAAGAAATGGCATAAATTGGTGGATTGACAGAAGAGTTTATGAATACTAGCCAGATAAACACGACCCACACCATCGACGCTGATGAGAAATTTTCAGTTGTTAGTGAACTCAAAAAATATGGTATCCAGAAAGTGATAAGCCAAGATTACGATTCCCAAGTTTTGCCGCTGATTTCTGAAAGATCTTGAAACAGTGGTTCTGTGTTTGTTTGAATTCGTGTTCATCACACAGTTCCTGACAACAGCCTGGCGTCACCATACATTAAAAATGATCGAATACAGAACAATTATTACAAAGCAGAGAGGGCCAAGAAAAAAAACACAAAAGATCAATGATCGTAGGAATGGTAACAGAGCACCGCTTTCCATAACAGCTAATGGTAATCTAGATGAAGGAGACTGCATCATTATAGTAGTTATAAATGGCCATGAGGCATTAAGTCCATCCTAGAAATGTTGAAACAGACATTTTTTTACACTGTGACTCGGTGGGTAAGAAAGAGGATCACTGACTGCAATGTACTGCGATCAACTGAAGCCAAAAGCCATATTTACAGACAGATGCTTCTATCGAGATACGAGTTAGTTATTAGAAAAGAAACAGTGCATGTAGTTGTCCGAGATATAACAGAGGTCTATCAGTCCCCATTGTTCCGGCATAACAAACAGTCCACCAGAGAAGATTTGCCACTTACAGCCAGAGGATGAGCAGGTTGGTTTAGATGTGGAGCTGCTTGAGACAGGAAGATGGAGATGATCACCAGCAGGTTCCAGAAACACAGTGAGCACAAAAACCATGAGAGAAAAATGAACAAAAATATTGTCAGGTCGGTTTGAACACTCCTTTCTGCAGGATCTCGTTGTTGCCTGGGAAAGCAAGAACTGAGAAATCATGTGCTTTCCACAGGTCCAGTAGAGTTTAAAATACCTACTCTGTTTGGAACAGTGTTCTGATTGAAGGTGTGCAGTTTAGATGAACGTACATTTGTCCTCTTGCAGTGTCTTTTTCATAGCTGTGCAGGGACCCTCCTACTGAGGCAGTGGTGGCCTTCGACCAGCATCACTCATCTGAAACCATCACCTTCTTTTTACTTGATGGAGGTGAAACTTCTGTTAGACACGACTGCAATCTGTTTGACAACATCCCTGCCAGCAACAAGTTCATCATGCTGTACAGAAGTCCACTGCCATTGGGAATACCAGTACCATGAAAGTAACAGCTGGTCTACAACGAGTGTTTTAGATAGTTGGTTGGTGTCAAAGCGTCCACACATGAATTATGACACTCAACCTGATCTTCATCTTTGTCCTTCAACTTTGCTCCATTAGGGGTTACCACAGAAAAATCCAACTTCTTGTCTCCCACATTTCCCTGGTCCTCTACATTTCCTCCAACTAAACCAACCACCATGTCCTCTCTCTACATTCATAAACATCATCTTTAGTCTTCTTCTTTTCTTTCCTGGCAGCTCATTCCTCAACGTTCTCCTCCAAAAATATGCCTCGTCTTTCCTCTGGAAATGTCCAAACCAACATAACCTTTTCTTCTCTATTTTGTCTCAAAGCGTCCCAACCTGAGCTGTCCCTAAAAGATGCCAAGCTGATATGAAAAAGAAAACATGATTAATCAAACCGGTGCTAGTTGATCCATATTATAATTTTTGCTCAGCCCATATTATCCACCCTCATAGAGTCTGTTTCTAATAGTTTGGTCAAGACATTCATGCCAGTGGCCCACCTGGAGTCACTTTGCAGGGCTCTGGTGGTACATCCTGTTTCTCTTGCACAAAGGAACAGATACCCATGACACTGACCCGGTCAGTGCAAAACTATTGAAAAGCAGTAAAGCAAAAAAAAAAATGGGGAGGGAAAATGCCTGTGACGGCCCACTCCACCTGGAGAATATTCCTGCCTTTTGGGGTCGTCTCACTGTTGCACCTTTAGTGACACAGCTGACGCTGATTCGACCCTCTTGATACTGAACTATTGAGATCAACATCCACAAGTTGAACTGAACTGATACTATACCCTAATTTAAAGTGTTCCTTACATTTTTTTGAGGAGTAAATATATGAATCAGACTTTATCTGAATCCGGTCACTCTGGAAACAAGTTACAGCTTGAAGATGAGGATTCTAATATTCCACCACAGGACACAATAAGTTTAACTGATTTTCTGAACCACGAATAAAAAATGGCATAAATTAGTGGATTCACAGCAGAGTTCATGAATATTAGCCAGACAAACCTGACCACACCATCGACTTGCTGATGAGACACTTTGGGCAATGTGAAGTCACATAGAAAGGATCCAGCAAGACAGATAAACGAAGATCACAATCCCCAGAGTTTTTGCTGCTTTGGTTTCAGATGATCTGGAGACTTTAGCTCGGTGTTTGTTGGAGACACCAGGTCTCACAGTTCTGACAGCTTTGTATGACGTCTCATACATGAAAAATGATTAGACCAACAGCAGTATAACAGAGCAGGGGGCTAGAAAAAAAAATACAAGATCAACAATCATCCAGGAATATTTAACAGAGACCACACACTCTCCATAACAGCTAATGGAAATCTGAGATGGAAGAGATGGTCATTAGTAATATTCATGATGGCCATCAAAGGCAGTAAGTCATCCTAGAAATATTAAGTAGACATTTTACACACTGTGACTTGAGTGGAGTAAAGTAGAGGATTATTGATTGCAATGTACCGATCAACTGAAATAAAAACCATGTTACAGACAGAAGCTGCTATCGAGATGGGTTGATTATTAGAAGAAACAGTGCATCGCGAAACTTTGTCCGAGATACCCAAAAGGATTCTCATTCATTATCTGTTCACAGGCATAACAATCGTCCCACCAGGAGAAAGTCTACAACCAGAGAGGATGAGCAGGTTGGTTCAGATGTGTGGAGCTGCTGAAGTGAGAAGATGGAGATGATCACTAACCAGGTTCGAGGAACACAGTGCAGACAGGAAACACATGAGAAAGAATGAACAATGTGTGTGGATCCTGTTCGGACCTCCTTTCTGCAGGAGAGCGTTACTGTCAGGATGTCAGCAGAACTGAAGCATCAAGTTTTTGCTGAAGATCAATTGGAGTTCATCTGGAACAGATGCTGAGTTGGAGAGTAATAGTGGTTTAGATGAACTGATACATTTTGTCCTCTTGCATTTTTACTCCAGCCTGTGCAGGTTCCTCCTATATGTGATGGTTTTCAATACCTGTCACTCATGTAGCGTTCCTCGTCCTTTCATTTCTTTCAACCTGAATGATGGCTAGATGTGCTACAGCAATCTGGGATCCGCTTCTCCAGCAGACCTTTTTTTGATCATTTTCAGGTCTGCAAACTCTTTGCTACGTCCATCCACAAGATCAGTTATGATCTGGATTCTTGCATTACGGTCACATCATAATGGAACACTAATGCAGATTTTGAAAGCCACTCACTGCTGGTCCACAATCTACACAAACCAATCAAGAAATCCCTAAACATGTAGATCCTCATGCACAAGCAGTTCTGACCCATCACGGCATGGGCTCACAACATGAAAGGCTGTGCTGTGGTATCTGCAAGATATTAGTAGCACATCCTTTAGAGATCTGAAGGATTGTGATGTTGGGCCTCCTTAGTTGAACTTGTTTGTCCCAGCATGTCTACAGATGTAAAGTGAGATCACCGGGGAACTGGGAGCCAAGTCAACACGTTCAGCTCTTCATGATGCTCCACAAACACTTCCTGAATGAGGTTTACAGTGTGGCAGACCTTCAGCCTGTTGAAGAGGCCTCTGCCATTAGGGGATCCTGTTAGTGAGGTATTGAGCACGAGGTGTCGCCCACCCGCTGTACGGAGGCCGGGGGTGAGGGTCCCGTCCCGGAAAAACGACCCGGGCTTTCATAATCACCTATTAACGACCATGATCACAGCACCTGGAGAACCCGCATGCTCGCCTGCCAATTCGACCCAGCATTGTCCAGTTCCACCGTCTTCTGACTGTCAGTTCCGTGAATCTGGCTTCTGTTTTGTTCTGATTCTGATTAAAAGCGTGCCTCAGTTGGAGCTACGGTATTGTGTGCCTTGCTTCCTGTGTGTGTGATGACAGATGGGCGGACCTCTGCCCACCCCTTTGACACATGTACTAAAAGGAAAACCTTCCATGTGGCTGGACACCGACGTGACATGTCCCCTGGATCTCAAACTGAGGAATTCGCCGACGCCTATCCTTCGGCTGCCCAGCAGATCCGAGAAGGTCGTTACGTGGGCTGGTCGTGTCGGAGTAGGTCTGGGGTGAATACTGTCTCAGCAACCCCAAGAAACTATTTCCCCTGTGCATTCTTCTCCCGTGGAATTAACTTAGTGACCAATTACGACATAGGAAACAGGGAACTCTTGGCAGTAAAACGCCGTTTCGAGCCGTCAGAAAGGGTGTCCCGGCCGGAACCTATATTGGCTCCGACCGTTGTGGCAGCTCCAGTGCAGTGGGACATCGAGCGGGACAGTCGTCGGAAGGCCGGGGGAACTTCGGCCCGCCAGTGTACCGCCTGATGACAACGTGCGAGAGCACCTCGTAATTCGTTGATGAAATGGGCCCACACCTCTCCTGCCTCAGGGCATCCGGGCATTCACCGCACAGGGGAACAGTTGAAATAGAGGTACTGGGGGGCCACCTTGTGCCGGAAACGTTCGTGCACTTGTCCGTTCCTGCTCTACCGCAATGCGAAGACTAGAGCAGCCTTGAAGTGCCAGCTGGTAGTTGTTACCTCTGCGATTGCCCACCGTCCGTAGACTCCGTGGCCATTGATTTGGCACGGATCTGCACTGCGTTCGGTGGAGTCCTGCGTGCATTGGTGGTGGTGGATCGGTTTTTGAAGGGATGTAGATTCATCCCCTTTGCACCGCTCTCCCCTTCTGCTGACAGGTCGAGGGCCTGTTTCAGTACATGTTCGATATTCACGGTTTCCAGTATCTATCTGAAGCCAAGAAGACCCCGAGAAGTTCACCTCTCAAAGTCTGGCATGCCTTTTTTCAGTGACTGGGGACCTCAGTCTCTTTGTCTTCTGGTTATCATCCCCAAACTAACGGTCAGGCCGATCGAACCATACAAGAAATTGAATAGGTTCTCCAGACTTCCCTGTCACCACCACCACTTGAGCTAGGCAGGAAGTTCACTCTATTGGACCAGTCGCCCAAAACTGTCGTCATTCTCAGCAGGAATGACCCGTTGAATGTGTGTGCTGGGTTTCCGCCTCTCCTCTGCCTGGATACCACACCCACAGATGTCCAGGGATCGGCGTACCAGTTTCGAGGAGGCTGGCGTATGGGAAAGGCCAGCATACGTGTCCCAGGCAGGCAGTCGTGATTCCTAACAAGCCAACAGGCACGGCGTGAGGCCCGACTTCCACACACAGGGCAGGGTGTGGCTTTCACCCAGGACCTCAATCTCCCCGGATGCCCAACAAAAAACTCAGCCTCGATTCATTGGTCCCTTCTAGTCGAATCAGAATCAACCCCAGTCACCTGATCTGTGCCAGCTACATGCACACAACCCACTGTCTTTCATGTTTCCTCACTCCAGACCACTTCGTCCGGGACCCTGGCCACACCGGTGGGAGGCTGAACCCCACTCTATCATCATCACCGAGAGCAGGGCAAGTCCACTTAAGGTCCCGCTCCCTGGACTCCCGGCGTCGAGAAGGCTACCTGTGCACCTGGTGGACTGGGAGGGCTACGGGCCTGAAGAACGAAGCTGGGTTAAGTCCAAAGAGATTCTCGACCCAACCCTACGGCTGGAGATTTCCATGTCCTCAGGCAGCCACGCTCCCAAACCGAAGGCCAACCCCCTCGGCGCGGCGGACCCCCTTGCATCCCGGGCCGGAGAGGTGCAGGCCCGCGCGGACCACCGGCCGTCCGAGCCACCCCCTGAAGGGGTGATGTCACGCCACCGCTGTACCCAGGCCAGGGTGAGTTCCCCGTCCCAGAGAAAACTGACTTCGGACTTTCTGCGTCACCCTAATTGCGACCACTGATCACCAGCACCACAGAACCACATACTAATAGCCTGCCAGTCCATTTCCAACATTGTCCGTTCCTGCGTCTTCCTGACTGTCAGTTCCGGTAGTCGACTTCTGCTGTTTTGTTTCTACGATTCTGATTGAGCATTGCCTTGGATTGGAGCTACCTGTGTGTGCCTTTGGCTACACTGTGTGTGGCTTGATGACATTGGTGGAGGAGGGCTGGTGAAGGTGATACAGGGGACGGACTGATTTTAGTGTCTGTGGTTTAGCGGCTCAAATATGCAAGCAGACTTTATAAACCTCAGATTAAAAATGTATACTCCATGGACCGTTATATCGGAGAAAGTAGATCATCTGCATTAAGTGCAACAATGGAGGTTTATGTTGTAGATCTCACCAGCTTTCAAAATGTGTTATCTGAGCTGCAGATGGAAAGTTGTTCTTTAAAAAAGCTTTTAAACTTTTCCAAACACTTTGTGTGGTTTATTTGTGTGTTTGCCTGAATACTAAACAGTCTGCAAGGGAATCTGGGATTTATCATGCTTTACACAGAAAGCATTATTCATCGACGGAGAAAAGCAAGATCAAGATTTCATATTCAGTTAGTTTATTAGTACAGTAAACCAGACAAGCTAAGACAGATACAACGAATCGTTTATTGACGATAAGACTGACTCCCTCCGCGTTGGACAGATTGTTCGATGACGCTTGTTGAAGCTCTTCCTGGTGTACCCAATAAACTTAAAACTTCCTTAAAACTGTGATCTCGACTATCATGTAAAAAAGCCAGACAATAAGGCACTGTGTAAAATGACATGAATCAACGGGGTTTTAGATCAATTCTAAAACATGATTTAAATATAATTCGAAGAGTGATGATGATTGATTGCTAAATATAGATATATCGATGCTCATTCAAAAATTTAATGTATTGCTTTAAGTTAAGCAGGCTTTTACCAAATCCTTTGATGTTTCATGAAGAAGAAGAAAGGATGGACTTTAAAAATCTAAAAAAAGAAATCTGTTACTGCATATGCTGATTAATATCATATTTAAATATAATTATACCATAGTGTTAATACATTATGTATTAATATGCATCCAAACTTTGTGATCTTGGCTGAATCCAGTCACTCTGGAAACAAGTTCAACCTGAAGATGAGGTTTCAAGAAATATTCTACAGGACACAATAATTTTAACTGATTTTCTGAACCACGAAGATGAAAATGGCGCAAATTGAAAAAGGTGGATTCACAGAAGAGTTCATGATAATTGTGAATAAGCGACCCACTGTCGACACTGATGTAAAATTTTCAGTTGTTAGTGAACTCAGATAATACGGGATCCAGCAAATCGAATGCATGAAGACCACCGATTCCCAGGTTTTTGCTGCTTTGGTTTCTGAAGATCTTAAAACCCATTGGTTCTGTGTGTTTATTTGAATTAAAATTATTGTCACAGTTCTGACAGCTTCAGCCTGACGTCCTCGCCACATTAAAAATGATGAAATACAGAACAATTATTACAAAGCAGGGCCAGAAAAACACACAAAAGATCAATGATATTAGGAGTATTTATAAGAGACCACACACTCTCCATAACAGCTAATGGTAATCTGAGAGATGGAAGGAGAATGATGCGTATAAATGAATCTTATAAGATGGCGTCAAAAGACAGTAGAACCATCCTAGAATTATTATTAGACATTTTTACACACTGTGACTAATTAGGTAAATTAGAGATCATGACTGCAATGTGCCGATCAGCTGAAATAAAACCATATTGCAGACTTGAATTAACTTCTGTTGAAGGCGTTGATTATTGAAGAAAGTGTGCATGTGAACTGTCCGAGATACCAACAGGAGTCTATCAGTCCCATTATATTCACAGGCATAGCAATCAGTCCCACCAGAAGATCTGCCACAGCCAGAGAGAGGATGAGCCAAGTTGGTTGGAGTGTGGAGCTGAGAAGTGAAGTGGAGATGATCTGTAGGTTGAAAGGGAACACAGTGCAGACAGGGCTTTCATGAGAGAAAAATGACCAAAGAAATATGTATCCAGGTCCAGTTTGAACCTCCTTCCTACAGGACGCGTTGTTGCCTGGAAAGCAGAACTGAAGCATCACGTTCTGCTGAAGATTAGTTGAGTTCATCTGGAACTGATTGGAGAAGATGTCCAGTTTAGCTGAACTGATACATTTGTCCTCTGCAGTGTGTGTATTTCTAGCGCTGCAGGACCACTCCTACTGATAGTGAGTGGTTCTTAACAACATACTATCTGGAACTCCATCACTTCTTTTTCACTTGATTAAGGTGAGATGTGCTTAAATCTCTGGAGTCAAAAGCAGGACCTCCATGATCCAGGTGCACTCCACCTGAATCAAGAAGGCTTTAGCCAAGGAATGTCTCAGCCTTTTAAATGTGCTCCAGGTTTGTTTCTGATTCTGTAGATGATCTACTGCTTGTAGTGAAGAAGCTGAAGTTGGGCACTGACTGCAATCTGGTTGAGACCATACACAACAACAACCAGGTTCATCATGCTGCTTGAGAGGATTACACTGCCATTAGAAGTTTTTGATACCATGAAGTAGTGTACTGGGTCCACAGCAGTGTTTAGATAGTTTCTTGGTGTCAAACAGCATCCACATGAATGCCAGCACTCAGCCTGACCTTCATCGTTATCCTTCAACTGCTCTCATTATGGTTCACCACAGCAAATCAACTGTTTCCTGTAACGGTTCTGTGCCAGTAGAGGGCGCCCTGCTCTGATTGTGCACACACACCCTGAACATTCAAGGTGCCAAGGTGTGATGCCTCATCGAGAAGCTCAGCGTTTATAAAACAGTGAATTGAAACAGAGCTGAGGGTCATTCCTGTGTGCCTGTGATTACTCGGGTTATGTTTTACATTTGTTCTGTTGGTTATGTTTAGTTTGAGTTCCGTGCATGTTGCCCATCATTAAAGTTCAGTACGAAGTTCTCGGCTCTGCGTTGGCATCCAGCCCTCAACACCACTCCGTGACATCTCCAGTTTTCTTGGTCCTCTGCATCTTCCTCCTTCAAGCCAACCACCTGCATGTCCTCTCTCACCACATTCATAAACATCATCTTTGTCTTCCCTCTTTTCTTTCCTGGCAGCTCATTCTCAACATCCTCCCCCGTATATAATATTCGTCTCTCCTCTGGACATGTCAAACCAGCATATTGCCTTTCTTCTCTAATTTTGTCTCAAAATGTCCCAGCCTGAGCTGTCCCACCAAGATACCCAAGCTGATATGAAAGAAAACATGATTAATCAAACCACATGTGCTTTAGTTGATCCATGATATAATATAGCTCAGCCAATATTTGGACTTTCTAAAGTATCACTACTCTATCAAGTCTACAGCTTCACAGCTCCATGTTGCTGCAAAGCAACATCTTACAATCTTGTGTTCTTGCGCATAGACTCCTCGATTATTTCTGCTGTGAGAGTTCTTCCATGGGAGCTTTATGGATGTAGTTTGAAGACATGCAGGCAATTCGAAAGAGGAAGATGCAGAAGACCAGTGGGATTGGCGATAAATGATCGCTATCTCTATCTACTTGATCTGGTGTGTTAACCTTTAAGAGGAGCAGCAAAAGGAAGAAGAGGTAGAAGAAGAAAGAGAGAGGAAAAAGAGGAAAAGATGAAGAAAGGTCTTCCACAGATTCAGTCCAGATGGGATAACAGTGATTCACCATGTGAATCAGTGAATCTTCGAGGCCTGCAGCCCTGTTACCAGTTGACAATTCGTCCTTCCTTGGACCAGTGTCAGGAGATTACCATCCCATCACACCTGCTTTTGGGGCAGTCCCAGTTGTGAGCCACCACAGTTTAGAAAGCATGGTTTTGTGCTCACTATAGTCCATCAGTGTTATATTTCAAAGAGAAAGAGGATGAATTAAAAAGCTTTATTTTTAATGAAGTAGCTTTTCAACATTATTAATCACACATGGCTGTTTCAGTCCACATGAAGCTCTTAGATTTTTATGAATGTATTTGGATGATCGCCTGGTGTTTTGATTCTCTTTCTATCATCATAAAACTGAAAGAAAAGCAACATTAATGTAGATTTAAAGGCCGACCTGCTAATCTGCATTTTAACTCACCAACAAACAGAAATACAGAAACTGACTGAAACTGCCACTAGTACATTTTAAACATTCAAAATATGTTTCAAAATAGTTTTCATTTATATCTTTCATTTTTGGATATTCTACTTAGATTGTAAATAAACCTTTTTCTAATGCATTATATAATATATATATATATATATATATATATATATATATATATATATATATATTATATATATAAATATACACCACTCAAAAAAGTTAAAGGAACACATCAGATCTCAATTGTAAGCTTCCACTTTCAGTGTGGAATGGGTGATATTATTGAGAACATAAGTACCACATCATTTGGTGAAAATGAAAACTATCATCCTACAGTGGGCTTAATTCGAAATCACCAAGAAATGTCAACTGAAAAACGGATGCGGCGGACGAGTCCAATTTGCTGAAATGGCATTGGCTCAGAGAATGATCCTCAGGAGTTTGTATGGACCCTTCGTGATTGTATGCACATACCTGAAACAACGTTGGGGCTCCTTATGAGATGATGGATGGTGTCCTGGGGTATCTCCTCCCAGATCCTGACCATGGCACCACTGAGCTCCTGGACAGTTTTAAGGTGCAACATGATGTCAGAGATGTTCTATTAGTTTAGCTCAGGAGCGAGGCATGGGCCAATCAATGGTATCAATGCCTTCATCCTCAGGACTTATTATCTTGTGAGGCAGGGATTATCACCACCAGGAAGGAGGCCAGGAACCTTTTGCACCAGCCAGGTGTGCAATGGGTGTTGGACTTCATGCGATGCCTAATGGAAGTCCGGGTGCCATCGTTTATCCTGTACAGGTCTTAGTGTCCCTCCATGGATCTGCCTCCCCAGACCAACACTGACCCACCAAACCGATCATGCTGAACAATGTTGCAGCATAGTATTCACCGGGATTTCTCCAGACCCATTCACGTCTGTCACATGAATCTGCTCTCCTCTGTGAAAAGCACAGGGCAGCAGTGCTCTACCTGACAATTCTGGTGTACTCCCTGGCAAATGCCAGTCGAACTCCATGGTGCCAGGCAGTGAGCACAGGGCCCACTAGAGGATGCCGGGCCCTCAAGCCACCATCATGAAGTCTGTTTCTAGTAGTTTGGTCAAAGACATTCATGCCAATGGCCCGCTGGAGGTCACTTTGTAGAGCTCTGGTAGTACACATCCTGTTCCTCTTGCACAAAGGTGAATGCAGGTCCACTGCTGATGGGTTAAGCACCTCCGACGGCCCTGTCCAGCTCACATAGAGTAACTTCCTGTCTCCTGGAATCTCCTCCATGCCCTTGAGACTGTGCTACGAGACACTGCAAACGTTCTGGCAATGGCACGTAATGACGTGCCATCTTGGAGGAGTTGGACTACATGTGGAACCTCTGTAGGGTCCCGGTATCGCTTCATGCTACCAAAGTTGTGACACTGATCCAGTCAAATGCAAAACTATTGAAAAAACAGTCACAAAAAAAAAATGGGGAGGAGGAAAAATACTGTGGCCTCCACCTGCAAGTCATTCCTGCCTTTTTGAGGTCGTCTCATTGTTGCACCTTTAGTGACACAGCTGACACTGATTCACAAAACCCTCTGATACTGAACTGATGAGATCAACATCCACAAGTTGAACTGAACTGATACTATACCCTAATTAAGTAAGTAAGTGTTCCTTACATTTTTTTGAGGAGTATATGAATCGAACTTGATCTAGAATCAGTCACTCTGGAAACAAGTTACAGCTTGAAGATGATTCTAATATTCTATAGGACACAATAAGTTTATTTGATTTACTACAGACCACGAAGATAAAAAATGGCATAAATTAGTGGATTCACAGCAGAGTTCATGAATAAACACAACCCACACCAACGACACTGATGAGACACTTTCAGATCAGTTGTTGCCAGGAAAGCAGTATTGAAGTGTCATGTTTTGCTGTTTTGCTGAAGATCAGTGTTCATCTGGTACAGATGTGTAGGAGAAGGGGAAACTGATGATGAACTGATACATTTGTCTTTTTATAGCTATGCAGGAACCCTCCTACTGATATATGAGTGGACTCAAGAACCATCACTCATCTGGTGTTCCTCAACCTTTCATTTCACCTGATTGATGGCAGAGATGCCTAAAGCTAGTCCCAGGGCAATTTTACAAGTAGAGTAGATCAGGTAGCCAGACATCTTAAGCAGGATTTATATTACATTATAAACGTTTTTCTGCACATTTCTGTTGGACGAGTTTGCCTTTGGGTTAAATTAACTGGACAAAGTGAGTCCTCGTCACTTAGACTAGGTGTCAGAATGGGTTCCTACAACACCCCCCCCTCCCCTGTGACACCTGATCATAGTTAAGAACCGGTACTTTGCACCTCAAAACCCCTTTGAATGGCTCAACACTCAACATATCAACATCATTCAGAAATATTCTTTTGCTAAGAAGGAAGCAACAGTGAAACTACTGCATACAATGTACTTGTCTTTTCACTTATTCCACTCATCCATCATAGGGCAGAGACACAAACACACACTCACAAACACCTAGAGGGCAACTGAGCATCCACCTGATGGGCATGTCTTTGGACTGTGGGAGGAAACCCATGCAGACCATGGGAGAACATGCAAACTCCACACCGAGAAGATCCAGACCATGAAGGAACTGGGGCCGCAGTGCTCCCCACTGCACCCTGTGGCACCCCAGCCCATTCTAAAGACAGTTGAAAAGAAATGCCACCATTTCCTCAGAAGCCCAAAAGGATCAATGTGACAGATTAGTGTATAATTAAAGAATCGGACTCAGGATGCTTTAAAATTAGGTAACATTAAAGGAAAAAAAGCATTCCTTAATGCCAACTTCACCATGTTTTTTTTTATTCCCTCGATATTTATATATATATAAAATCCCAGCACTTCCTTTTCCTTCTAAGATCAAAGGGCATTTTGTATGTTAAAGATCCAGCATCATGAAAACCACATTTGTTCAGTTGATCAAGTGTCTGTAGGTTGATGTTTTGTGTAGTCACTGTTACAGCCTCATAATGTAACATTCACTGGCCAACTCTCACAGTCTGCACAGATACTGTGTATTTCTTGCAGGCCCCACTCATTGCCAAAAAAACAGCTTTGATCCATTTGAGCCCTGGACTCCAGAAAGTGTGCTATTGTGTCTGGAAAAAAGCAGCAGATGCTTTAAGCTCTGCAATTTGTGAGATACATAGACCAAGCAAGTTTGTTCAGCACATCCTTTGTTTGGATTGAGGTCTTGCGGACTCACACCCACAGAGGTTTGGATAGTCTGCTGTCACATAAAAACTTTATGGAGTGCTTGACTTGTGAATTGGTTTGCAGACCTGAACTGATGAGTTTGATGCCAAAGTTAGACCTTTAGAGAAGTGCTTCTAGTCTTTTTCATTCAAAGTACAGTAAATGCTGTAAACAAAGAACGCTTTCAGAAATGGAAGTTGGAAGTGGAATGGAAGTGATCATTTATTTTCATCAATCAACAAAATGCAGTGAATGAACAGAAGAGAATCTAAATCAGATCAATATTTGGTGTGACCACCCTTTGCCTTCAAAACAGCATCAATTCTTCTAGGTACACTCGCACATGGTTTTTGAAGGAACTCGGCCGGTAGGTCGTTCCAAACATCTTGGAGAACTGAGCACAGATCTTCTGTGGATGTAGCTTCCTCACATCCTTCTGTCTCTTCATGTGATCCAGACACACTGGATGATGTGGAGATCAGGGCTCTGTGGGGCCAGAAGAACTGATGCTGCTCTGAAGGTAAAAGGTAGTAACACCAGATATTGATCTGATTTAGATTTTTCTTTTGTTCGTTCACTTTGCATTTTGTAAATTGATCAAAATAAACAATCATTATTGATATTTCTGAAAGCATTCTTTGTTTACAGCATTTTTTCCACACCTGCCTAAAACCTTTGCACAGTACTGTATGTCTGAAAGGAAGCTGCTGTAGGCCTCAGTCTCTCAGTTCTACCCACAATCCCAGCAGCGTCCCTTACATCATCCGGCTCTTGTTTATTTGACACCTCTGATTGTTCGGTTTCAACTGAACGGCTTGTTAGGACATCATTATTGTAGGGCAGGGCGCGTAGGTGCTAATATGGCCTTGGGAGACTCACGGCTAGACACAAGTAAATATTATCATCGTGAACTTTCTAATGTTAAAAATATACTTAATGAAGGACGTTAATGTTCCCAGATGAAAAGAGGCAGATGGCATTACATCATGGAAGCTCCACTGACTTACTGATGCACACTTCACTGCTCTTCCAGCTTCCAACACGAGGGATCTGTGCAAAAGTTGTGGCACTCGGGCAGGCCTAGGTTGGACACAGGCTGATGCAACAGTGAGGCGCCTGATCCGAGGCCGACTTTCTGTAATAACACTGCAGTAAAGAGCGAAGATAAGATCGGCTGGTATCTTCTTAGATGTGATCATTATCTAGATCATCTTCAAAGATAACTTGGTGAAGGAGATTGATGTCCTTTTGTCAAGTGCAGTCTTGCACTTGTTCGTTCATTTACAAGAATTGCAGGTCCTGAGCTGAGACCTTGTTTGAAGACCACCTTCATAAAGACTTCATAACAGTCAGTCAGTCAGTCATTTTCAAGCAGGGTCACAGGGGAGTGCTGGAGTCCATCCCAGCTCACACAGGGTAAAGGACAGGGGACACACCCTGGACAGGTTGCCAGCCCATGTGACGGTGACGATACCTTGCTCAAGGATACCTCAGAGCAACCTATCGGGAAGGGGTTCGAACCCCTGATCATGTGGCCAACGCCCTAACAACTAGGCCCCTTTCATAGCAGTCTTTTTAATTAATGAAATGATCTACCAAATAGGCAGGGGCAGCGGTGGCCTAGTGGTTGGGTGTTGGCCACATGATCGGTGGATCAGGGGTTCGAACCCCTTCCCAATGGGTTGCCCTGAGGTACCCTTGAGCAAGGTGCCGTCCCCGTCCCGCTCCTCCCTGCGATGGGCTGGCGACCTGTCCAGGGTGCGTCCCCCGTCCTCGCCCTGTGTGCGCTGGGTTGGACACCAGCACTCCCCCGCGACCCCGTTTGGGACAAGCGGCAGAAAATGGATGGATAATGGATCTACCAAACTTTGATAGCATGTTCACAAGTGGAATCAATGTTTACTGATACAAGAGTAGATTCAGAATCAGAAACCCCGAGGGAACTTGCTAAAGAGACATTGGCAGCATTTATTACACGGTTACGATGGTTCTGCTGGAACCTAAAAGGGTGAAGCCTTGATTAGAACTCTGTATCAGCCCCACGTCTTCCACTGCGACTAAATGACCATAAATGGATATTTAGATCCAAACAGTGTAAAAGACTATTTATTTATTTATTTATTTATTTACCAGCTGCCCTTCGCACTGTGTGAATGTTTTATTCTGACATTCCGTCATAATTTTAACCTTAAATGCTGCCATCCAGTCTGGGCCTTTTTCCAGTTCCATACTTTATCCAGCAGCAATGACGGCCGAGTGAGTGTAAAGAACTGACCTATAGATAGAAAATCCTTCACATTTCAGAATATATAAGAGAAGGGAACACCGCAGTCTTCCATAACGGCCCAACGGGTGGTAAATCAGGATAACAGGGCACAAGGGGTGTTTCAGTAGCGTGAACCTGATTTGGCTTTCAAAAAAGAGAGCAGGACCTGCGATGGACTGATGACCTGCCATGGGTGTTTTTTCCACTCTTGGCATTATGAGAGCTGGGGTAGGCTCCAGCAAAACCATGTCCCTACTCAGGATAAGAGGTTCAGATAATAAGAGGAAGCAAATCCAGAACCTGGAAATTTTAGGCTGTTGAGAATTCTCAGTGTCTGAGGCCCAGCAAAAAGATTTTGAAAGAGGATGTATGATCATCAGAGGTTCACTCAAACCATCTACTTCATACACATCCCCTTCCATCTGGCCTGGTGCCTGCCCTGTCAAAAAGTGATGTCCTAAACCTTGGCCTGCTTAAAAACCACATACCTAAGGCTGAATAAAATCACTTTCAGATTTGATGGTTGACCGTTCATGGAATTTTGCTGCTGAGATCTGTTGTCTACTATCATTAGATATGATCTGATAATCAAGGGGATTGTGTGTGTCCAATCTAAACTTTGCTCCAGACCCCCTGAAGGCAGCATTTCCTAAAGGCATTAGCCTCTTTCAGCAGGACAATACATCAAATACTCAAATCAGTTTTCTAAACTGAAGAGTGAAAGGTGTAGAATCTGGATTGAACACTGAGGCAGACCAATCATTAAATTCATCATAAAGCCAAGGTTTGTGGGTAAATTAGCTTTTTGCAGCTAGTGCTTCTTTTTGGCTGGTCAATGTCATTGAGTTCCTCCTGCTCCAAGCACATAGATCAAAGATCTGCCCTTCTGGGGGAAAGGAGGAGCAGTTGCATCAGACTGTTTCACACCTTTGATGAACACGATACATTGGAGGATACCTACCATGAGCAACAGCCGCCGCTAACAGCACCCTGAGGTTTACTTTTGTGTCATTTCTGTCTGATTCCTAATTCCCATCACTCCCTTTGTTGTGATTGCTGAGACAGAATGAGTCACACAAAGTGGGGAAGTTGTCCAGGAAATGGCCTTGTTTGGGTCTCTTAAATGTGCTGGGCACTGGAACGGTCAGCTTCTAATATCCATTCATCCATTTTCTGCCGCTTGTCCCAAACGGGGTCGCGGGGGAGTGCTGGTGTCCAACCCAGCGCACACAGGGCGAGGACGGAGGACGCACCCTGGACAGGTCGCCAGCCCATCGCAGGGAGGAGCGGGACGGGGATGGCGCCTTGCTCAAGGGAACCTCAGGGCAACCCATTGGGAAGGGGTTCGAACCCCGATCCTCCGATCATGTGGCCAACATCCTAACCACTAGGCCACCACTGCCCCTGCTTCTAATATCATAGCAGTCAAAATACCTTCTTAGAGACCCCACAGACATCAATGATGCCTGGGGATCTGACACAGGTTCACTGGTCGCCCTCCATTGGTGCACTTTGGGAAGGTACTGACCAGACAAATCTTCTACAACCACATCCCTTTTCTGAATGTCCAAGAATGTGTTTTTTTTTTTTTTTTTTACTTTTCCACAATCTCCTTCTCTTTTAGTCTGATTTAATTCCAGCCCCTAACATGGAGTCCTTTGACCACCATACTTCTTAATGGACATTTCAAACTACTATTTTGAGCCCAGTATTAACATTAGACTTGGGCCCCTAAGAAGAAATACTCAGTTTTAGGTTTAAGAGCCCACTTTTAAGAGGCCACAGGGGCAGTGGTGGCCTAGTGTTGAGGGAGTTCCCCCGAATCGGAAGATTGAGGGTTCAGTTCCCTCACCAGTAGGTTGCCCTAAGGTATCCTTGAGCAAGGTACCGTCCCAATCACTGCTCCCCAGGCGCTTTCCATAGCTGGCCCCTGCTGCACGTGTGTGTGGGTGAAACGCAGAGGTTGAAATTCATTGCGTTGTGCTGTGCTGCGTTTCACAATGACAAGGGTAGTCACTTTCACTTTTTTCTTCAGGAGATGTTCTGCTTTCTTACATCAAAAAACACAGAAAGTGAAAGGAGTCACGGAAACGGCTTTTAAATACCTTTATTCATTCCGTCCTCCTCCAGACCACACTGTATAATCTTTAGTTCTTTCTTCTGAAAGTACTTGTTTTGTTTTTCAGGGCTCCCGGCTTGCGGCCAGCGCGCGCGGGGGTCCTTTAAATATTCACAGGACCTATACACAACATATACATACATTATAATATATGTATAAATATTTCAGCTCGATATATGGAGAGTAAAACAATAAAAAAAACAGGTATTTATGCACATACATTTGCAATACAATGCCACAATACTTATGTTTGTACTCCTTTAACCGCTCCTACTTCAGAAGGCTGGGATAAAGGATGTGAATACAGTAGAGGCCTAATTTTGACTGGATAACACTAGAAACTCTGCTTCGTTCCAGTAAAGAACTTCAAATCTATTTAGTGAAAGGACTAATGGTTATCATATTTTGGCATTCAGGTTAAAATCTGTTATTAAAAAGCCCAGCAATGACTGATAATCTTTTTCTTGTTTCTTTACATGCTGACTGTTAGACTTAAAAACTGCATTTCTGTGTATTAAAATTGTATTTTGGTTTCATTTCCGTAACCACTGGTTCTTCATTGAGTCTAGACCATAACAGTCATGGCCAAAGAAAACACCCATGCAAGACTTCTTACAGGAATAAAGACTGTTTGGAAAGAACCATGCAAACCACTTACAGGCCCGAATACAGGTCTGATCTTTTAAGACACTGGGGCTGCCCCACACGCATCCTCCACGGAAATCGGAAAAATGGAAAGTATAACTGTCGGTTTTTGGTGATCTGCAGAGAACGGTGCTGAAACGACGAGATTTAAAACTCACTGGCCAGTTTCCCAGACTTAGATTAAGTCTAAACCCAGACTAAATGGGCCTTTCTTCAAAGGATGGGTCCTTGGAAAAAACGTAAAAGTATCAACATTTAACAATTAAACTCGATAATATAAAAGTTTTATCAAATACGGTAAGAATCGCAACATGCATTTCACATCTTTTTCAATTAATGAAACTTTAAAACGACCCAGACTAGCAAGTTCGTCCGCACTTCGTTCTTTGTAACAGTTGGCGAAAAGGTGCGGTGATTGATTTTTCGCATGAAGATGAATTAGCACATAACTGTGCAAGGCTTAAGCCTAAAAGTGAAATGATGAAAATTTCTCCAAAAAAGAAAAACCCTGCCCTTCCAGAACTTGTAACTCTTAGGCTCAATTTCCCGGACTGGGATTAAAAAGATCTTTTCTACTGGACGCCTTTATATTTTGGTTTTCCTTGCAACTATGTCAGAACTCATTTCCCTTGCTGGATAAGCCTGACACGATCACATGATCTGCGATAGGCTGGCGACCTGTCCAGGGTGTGTCCCCGTCCTTCGCCCCGTGTGAGCTGGGATGGACTCTGGCACCCCCCTGCGACCCTAATTAGGACAAGCGGCCCAGAAAATGACTGATTGACTGACTGACGATCCCATGATCCTACCAACTCTGGCAGCTTTGAGGCTCGTGTTTCGTCCTTTTCATTCTGAGTTCATGTTGTTCTAATGACCTGCTGTCATAGGACGGCCAGCAAACACCATGCTGATTGGGCGAGAGAGGGCCAACCTGACAACCCAGACGTATCACTGCTGGGGATTGAACTCAGGATTAAAAGGCCCAATCAGGAGCCACTGCTTGGAAATACAACCAAGCAAAAGTACATTTACTGTAATTTCTCTTTTTACAGTGACAGGCGTCGCGATTTAGTCCAGGACTAGATTTAATCCACATCCGAGAAACCAGCCCCGTTCACACCGATGATCTCCATCTCCGTTAATTAAGGCGAACACATGGCATGCATGCATCAGGGATCAGAAGGCCGAGGGAGAGTGGTTTAGGGATGATGAACATGAATTTGAAAAAGACACATTTACACATTCTGCTCTATAGGTGCAAGAATCGCCAATTAATTCATTTGCATATTATTTTTCAAGGCCTGTGATGAACTGGCAACCAGTCCCGGGTGTTTCTCTGCTCCGGCACCACCTGCAAGTGAAGGTTTCGAAGCACAAATCGTCTTCCAGCTATTGCGTCTTCTGACTCACAACGGCACGGAGAGATAAGCGCTAAGCCGGACCCTCTCGGCCTGCCTGCCGTTCCGCTTGTGTGGCGAGAGAAAAAAGTGCATGATGTAAAGAACGGGGAGGAAAGCAGCCTTAGCGTTCCCATCTGTCATCTGCCACCGAGCAGGCACTTCTCCATTGAACAACTTCTCGGAAACGCGATGATGCAACACCAGGCGGTCTGTGCAAGCACTCATTAGATTCTACCAAACCGAAAGGAAGTTAAAGTCATAGTTTGCTGGGTGCAAGAATAAGGCTAGGAACTTAAATAAATGAATAAATAAAAAGCTGAGAAACCCAGTGAGTGTCCAGCAATAAGCCAGAGATTTTGCAACCCTGACCAGAAGGTGGTGCAACAACCGTCTGGGAAGTGGGAGTCCTGAACAAATCAATAAACAGATGGAAAATAACTGGTGAGCAATGATCTCTGAGGGAAAAGGGCAGTTTGGCCATATCTTGCGATGGGACGCTGAAGCTGTTTAGATGTTCGAGGGGTCACTGAGACATGTCTGCTTCACGTTTCAACCCTTAAAGCTCCCGCGCTAATAAATAATAACCGAGTATCCACATTTCAGGACTGAAAGGGCCTCTGACCTCAACTCCCAGCTCTTTTTTCACAGTTTAGTTACGACTCTTTCTGCTGGTCCAGCTGCAGTACCCCGTAGCAGCACTCGCCGTATCTAGAATGTTTGCATCCATACGGATGGAGGAGAAATAAAAACACCGCTGGATCGCAGTCACTGGCTCCGAACAGCAGCTGCCAAATCCGGATCACTTTCACAATCGCTGGAGTCCAGCAGGGTTTTGTTACAGACATTAACACCACGTGGTAAAAAAAATAAATAAAAATCGGTGTATATACACACACACAATTGTACAGTTGCAAAGTTTGAGAACTCCTGGTCAAATGATCATTTTTTGGATTTTCGTAGTGAATTTAGGTTCCTTCGGGTGGCTCGTGGATAGAGTTGGTTCTGGATTTGATTCCCAGCCTGGTCCTTCTCCTGTTGGAGAGACCGCTCTGCCCTTGTCTGTGAGGTTTTCCTCCCACATTTCAAAGGCAGTCAAGCCTGAATCATTGCTAAATTGCCCCGTGAAGAGAGCGTGAGCCCTGAAATGGACTGGCGACCTGTCCAGGGTGTTTCCTGGTCTTTTGTTCCCCGAACACTGGGGTAAAGTGAAAGTGAAAGTGACTGCCATCGTAAACCACAGCCCACAGTGATCTGCAACGAAATGCAACCTCTGCTTTTAACCCACGCGCACACCGTCCAGCAGGGGACAGCCTTATCCAGTGCCATGATGGGGACGGTACCTTACTAAAGGGTACTTCAGGGCAGCCTACTGGTCTGGGATTCAAACCCACGACCTTCCGATCCATGTGTGGAAATAAGCCCTGGATAAACATCCTCTGTCAATTTGTCAGTGCATTGAATGTGCTTTGGATGGTTTTAAAGCGGTTATCCATCCATTCATTTTCTGTGCCGCTCGTCCTGAGCAGGATTGTGAGAGGGGCTGAAGCCTCGCCCAGTGTTCATGGGAAGAAAGGAGGAGGAAAACACCTCGACGGGTCACTAGTTGATCGCAGAGCTCAAACACGGTCACACCTTGGGACCAATTTAGGATGTCTGGTATCTTTGGATTGATGGAGGAAAGGGAGCACCTGACCTGGAGACACACGGGGAGAACATACCGGAAACATCCAAGAGAGAAAACATCAAAGTTTGGCCCTTAGATTCTAATATTTGTCCATTTTTTCTGCTTCCATCACACAAACTCTGAGATTTCTCTGCCCACTTGAGGCCTAGTCCATCAAATCCAGAGGTTCTGGAAAATCGAACCCAGGGTGAAGCACCACAATAGCACATCTGGTCAACATTAAAATGGAATACACTCAGTAACCAATCAAAAATCACAGCCATTCAGCGCCTTCCTATTGTCTGTTTCTTTACAGGACGTCATGTTTGTCGAACGAGACGGAACTTGCACGCTAAATTATGACGATTTCTAATTCTTTGTGAGTTTAGCACATCAGAAAGCACAGCAATTAAAATACGCTGTAACTTTTGCCCCGGCCACCTTTTAATCTTCCGTTTAATTCTATACCGCATCGGAATAAACAGAAGTGCGCTCACTAGAGGACTTGCAATTCTTAAAGCATGCACTTTGACCAGGGGCGCCCAAACTTTTTCATGTGGAAAGCCACTAAAACGACAGTAAAAAGTGACTTCTGACACTTGGCAACACAGAATCCTAGCCCGGAGGCCTGAGGCAGGAAAAACAGAACGCGGTCCTGCTCTGAAACGGAGTACAGTACTAGGAGGGAACCTGAAAGACCATCAGGGAGGATGAGGACGAGTCCACGTTCCGACAACAGGGTCTACTCCACACACGGACAGAAA
Organism: Hepsetus odoe; assembly: GCA_017165825.1. Lineage (NCBI taxonomy): Eukaryota > Metazoa > Chordata > Actinopteri > Characiformes > Hepsetidae > Hepsetus > Hepsetus odoe. The sequence continues at coordinate 7,714,380 of CM029383.1, read as the reverse complement.
AAAAAAAAAAACAGTAAAAAACAACAGTAATCGTAACATAGATGCATAATTAGCACCATGGCACAAGCAACCAGGGTTCCAGCCCCGGTTTTCCATGGAAGCCTCGTAAAAATTAGCTCTGGCAACAAATATAGCTCTACATATAAATCATATTTCCTCAGGTGCGCTCAGGTAAGTTGCTCTGATCCCACATTCTCTTCTTCATGGATTAATGTGCATGTTTCCATTATAGGTCGGCGTTTTTAACCTGGTCCCAGATTCCGAAAGGTTAATAAAAAGGGATACTGCAGCTGGGACGTGGCCTTGTGTGCGTTTTACACCCATTCGAGTCCTTTAAAAGGCCCTGAATGAAGATTTGGGGAATTTTTTCAGGTCGAGAGTCAAAGTCTTCCTTTTAGGGCCGCATGCAGCTTTGCTTTTTTTTTTTTTTTGTCACCTTTCTGTATTGCTGGTCCTCCTCTGCCACAGTGGAACAGGCTGGAGAAGCGAAGAAGACAGTCTAGTCCAGTCCAGTCCAGCCTAACCCGTCATATTAACCCTTCATATTGCACGAGGTGTCCGTTCGGCCGGACCCGGGGCCTCAGTGGTAGCGGTGGCGTTTGTCCTCAGCCTTGGAGCTGTATTCTCTCATCCCGAGTCCGTTCTGGAGGGTCGTTAAAGAGTCTCTCATCTGAAAGCACGCAACCACAGAACCACGGAAGAAGGGATGCGATTGAGAAAAGATAAAAATGGGTTCCGGTGGGATTGTTTTTGGTGTTATCTTAAAGGAAAATACCGGGCTAATTTAGATTATTTCAATTTTTACCTCATCCAACAAGACCACCGATGACCTGATGATCTCCCGCCACTTCTCCAGCTCCTCGTCATGGTAACGCTGCTGGGATTCCAGAAGCTGAGCCCATTCCATCTGAGTTTGTGGGAGTTTGCTAGAACACACACACACTGTATGTCACTAATAAATAAATATATATATATATATATATATACACACACACACACACAATTGGGCCTAAACACACCTTTAAATACAGAGAGTGTGTTAGAACTGGGCCTAAACACACCTATAAATACAGAGTGTATTAGAACTGGGCCTAAACACACCTTTAAATACAGAGAGTGTGTTAGAACTGGGCCTAAACACACCTTTAAATACAGAGAGTGTGTTAGAACTGGGCCTAAACACACCTTTAAATACAGAGAGTGTGTTAGAACTGGGCCTAAACACACCTTTAAATACAGAGAGTGTGTTAGAACTGGGCCTAAACACACCTTCAAATACAGAGAGTGTGTTAGAACTGGGCCTAAACACACCTTTAAATACAGAGAGTGTGTTAGAACTGGGCCTAAACATACCTTTATATATTAAAAGTGTACTTAGTAGAGTCTAGTTGAGTTGAGTCTGTTTAAATTGAGTTGACAGGGGTATTTATTCCTGGAAAGTGTGGTTTTCTGGTAAGTTGAGAGCTCGTACCTCTCGCCGGGCCTCAGGCCCTGCAGCGCCGCTAAGCTCTGCGTGGTGTATTCCAGCATCCACAGCTTATAGAACAGCATCATGTTCAGAAGAACCAGCAACACCAGGCTGTCAGACAGCAGAGGAGAATAGCACCAAGTCATGTAAAGCTCAGGATGATAAATCTCCATTAGCTTGACTTTGCTGCCCCCTAGTGTTAGCAGCCTGGAATCACTACAGCTAAGTAAAAGCAGCATGTACCTTACACAGATCCTACAGGATGCAATGAGGATCAAAAGAGAGAGATAGAAAAAGAGAGACGTATGAAGCCAAGGAAGAGCACAGACAGATGCTTTTTTAATTTATATACAGACAGAAAATAATGGCACCCCGTGTTTCACAAAGCATGGGCTCTTATTAAAGTGGGCCAGAGCGTTAATAAGAGAAACGATAAGGGACATTCCTATTGGACAGTCCTCTCTTCAGGCTTATGTCCTGAATCTAAGAAACAGCACCCCTTAGTGGCTGAAAATAAAACACCACTACTTTCTATTTAGGTGGGTATCCATGCTGTATTTGTTGAATCAACATTATTAAGGTCAGTTTAACTCCCAAACACGTCAAAGCCTGGAAGGGACCCTGTTTACAGCAATAAAAGCAGCTTTTACACTTTACACACAAAAAATTGAGTCTAGTGATTGTAAACTCACCTTCAACTTAAACTCAACTTTCACTTCATGAGCAGAACTTTTGCTATAAGTGGGCCTTCATGTAAAAAAAAGTGCTTCATGTAGGCTTTAAACAGTTTAAAGAAAGGTTTTTTCTGATTTTGATTCTAATGAACATACATTTATAAACGGTGAGTGTGTTAATTAAGTCTTAACACACATTAAAACACACAAAGTGTGTCAAAAGTGGGGTTTTACACACATTTACACAGAAAGTGTGTTAAAAGTGGGGATTTACACACACACACAGAAAGTGTGTTAAAAGTGGGGTTTAACACACATTTATTCACAGAAAGTGTGTTTAAAGTGGGGTTTTACACACATTTACACTCAGAAAGTGTGTTAAAAGGGATTTTACACATTTACACACAGAAAGTGTGTTAAAAGTGGAGATTTACAAACACTTTTATGGAAAGTGTGTTAAAAGTGGGGTTTTACACATTTACACACAGAAAGTGTGTTAAAAGTGGAGATTTACAAACACTTTCATGGAAAGTGTGTTAAAAGTGGGGTTTAACACACATTTATACTCAGAAAGTGTGTTAAAAGTGGGGTTTAACACACATTTATACTCAGAAAGTGTGTTAAAAGTGGGGTTTTACACATTTACACACAGAAAGTGTGTTAAAAGTGGAGATTTATAAACACTTTCATGGAAAGTGTGTTAAAAGTGGGGTTTTACACATTTACACACAGAAAGTGTGTTAAAAGTGGGGTTTAACACACATTTACACACAGAAAGTGTTCAAAGTGGGCTTTTAGTGTGCTCTTAGTGTGCTTTAAGACACATAGTCATACCCAGCAGGCTTTAAAACTAATTTTTTTTGTGTATTAAGTCTTGGGAATGAGGAGTGAATGCTTTGCTGTGATTAGGAGTGAAACCGGTATCCTGTCTTTAGCCCTGTTTAGCCCTGCCTTGTGAAAGACCTGGCCTGAACGTGTTCATATTTTCTGAGTTGAGACACAAGGGACAGAAATGAGACCGATGTGAGAAGTGGAGCAAGACAGCTGTGTGTGAAAAAGGCCGGGGAGACTGTCTCCTCTCTGTCCTGGAGGACCCCAGCACCATGTTTTAACCCTTCACTGTGGTTGTTACTACAATCCAAATAGTAAGAAATCACTTATTTCCTTGCCAGTCCAGATTAGAACTAAAGCTCAGCTCCTAAAGGGCACAAGATCAGGGCCTAATGATGTAAAGCTACGCTCCCAGGTCCTCCAGGATCCTGATTTGAGGATGTTTGATTCTTTATTCCTCACTGGATTCAAAAATAACACAATATTTCAAGAATGGAGTAAAATACTAGAGACGAAAGTGTTCCACAGGTCTAACTCTCTCAGGCCGAGTTTAACTCACACAAAGCTGATGATGAGCAGCAGTTTAGAGACGCTGTAAAGGGCCAGGCCTCCGGGGCCCGAGTCAGGGAGGTGTCGGGTCTGCGTGGAGCCTGTGGAGAAGAACAGAGGGATTATATGGACTCGGTTCAGGACGGTTTGAGTCTGAATAGTTTATTTGTTGTTTGTTGTTTAGTATATGTTGGACATTTTGTGTCTGAAAATATATTTGGTTATTTATTTGTGAAAATATGTTTTATTTATTTTTGAGGACATGTTTGTTTATTTGGGGCAGCGGTGGCCTAGTGGTGAGGGAGTTGCATCGGAAGATTGTGGGTTCGATTCCCTCACAAGTAGGTTGCCCTGAGGTACCCCTGAGCAAGGTACCGTCCCCGTCACTGCTCCCCGGGCGCTTTCAATAGCTGCCCACTGCTGCACGGTGTTTGTGTGCATGGGTTAAAAGCAGAGGTCCAATTTTGTTGTGGTTCACGCTTGCTGTGCTGTGACCTCACAATGACAAGGGTTGTCACTTTCACTTTATTGTTTTTGAAGATGTTACAAGTATTGATAGGTAAGGATTATTGATGGGTTAGGATTATTGATGGGTTAGAATTATTAATGGGTTTGGATTATTGATGAATTAGGATTATTGATGGGTTAGGATTATTGATGGGTTAGAATTATTAATGGGTTTGGATTATTGATGAGTTAGGATTATTGATGTGTTAGGATTATTGATGGGTTAGAAGTACTGATGAGTTAGGATTATTGATGTGTTAGAATTATTGATGGGTTCGGATTATTGATGAGTTATGATTAATGATGAGTTAGGATTATTGATGTGTTAGGATTTTTGAGGGGTTTGGATTATTGATGTGTTAGGATTACTGATGAGTTATGATTATTGATGAGTTATGATTATTGATGGGTTAGGATTATTGATGGGTAAGGATTATTGATGAATTATGATTATTAATGAGTTAGGATTATTGATGGGTTAGGATTATTGATGTGTTAGGATTGTTGAGGGGTTTGGATTATTGATGAGTTATGATTATTGATGGGTTAGGATTACTGATGAGTTATGATTATTGATGAGTTATGATTATTGATGGGTAAGGATTATTGATGAATTATGATTATTAATGAGTTAGGATTATTAATGGGTTAGGATTATTAATGAATTATGATTATTAATGAGTTAGGATTATTGATGGGTTAGGATTATTGATAGGCTAGGATTATTGATGGGCTATGATAATTGATGGGTTAGGCTGGGTTAGTTTTGGATAGTTATGTTGATTTGTGAGCTGGGTAAGTGAACTGGGAGGCTGGCAGACCTGCCACGTGTTTGATGCGGTGGATGACCTCCTCCTCGTCCTCCGGAGTGGTGACGGGACTCAGGGCCTCGTCCAGGTGCTGCGGTCGCAGGTGCACCATTGGCCTCTTTCTCCGCCTCGCCGTGGCCGTACGGACCACTTTGGATTTGGGAGACTGTCTGTGTGGTTCTATTAGAGCTTCTTCCATCTTACTCAGTTCCAACTCTACACACACACACACACACACACACACACACACACACACACACACAGACACACAGACACACACACACACAGCAACCCTCACAACATCTGTGTTTACATTATTTTTCAATGCTTCACATTGTATGTTCACTGAAACCAGAGGAGAACTGCTGCAGAAAGTGCAGATTAGACTTTTCCAGAAGTTTGCAGATAAATATTTTATTACAGCCTAATTTTAGGTCATATTTATATCAGTCCTGACATTCAGGAAAAAGTTAGAACAGAAGACATTTTTACATGGCATTCTTATGAATGTTACTGCCATTCATAAGAAAAAAAACGAACAATATGCATTATTACTATGTTATTAATATGTTATTACTATATTATTACTATAATTGTGCAGCCTAGATGATAGATCAAGTGCATATGAAAGGAAGAATAGTAACTAGACTAGTACAAAACCAAAATATTTCTAAAAACAGACCTGGAAAGTGGAGTAAATACTGACTGCAGAAGTCTAGATACCACAGATACCATAGTCTAGATACCATAATCTCCTAATTACTCCCAAAACTCACCTAAATGTCGGAAATATTCATCCAGACCGCTCCAGAAGTTTCTCTCAATGAAGCCCTTGACAACACCCCACGGCTGCTTCCTGTAGCGTAACTCGGTGGACACCCTGCAGGAGGCACCATTATTGAAACAATTGCTCATTTAGGAAACGGCAAGCAAGTTTGATTTATCAAAAGAAATTAAAACAGCAACAGTGTCAACACAGATATAAATACATCTCTGCTGTCAGAGTGAAAACCCAAATTTTAAAGTGGAATAAAAGCTCAGTAAAACATTTGCTCCCGTTTCTTCCTTTGAATCTACTAAATATACCAAAGAAAAGACAGTTCCAATGAAGGGAACGCCTCAGAAAATATAAAGAAACGAGTGGTGGTTCCAGACTTTTGCGCAGTGCTGTACAACTGCAGAGCAAATGATGTTCAAATAGCAAGACGGAAGGCTTGTGGAAGAAGGTTCACCTGAGCCGACACTTGTTCTTGGCCACCCTGGTCAGCATGTAGCGGTTAAGGGTGTAGAAGTAGTCGTGATAAGGAACGTCATGGGTGATCACTTCAGCGTCGATGATGTAGCACTCGCTCTCCTGACTGGCCTTGTAAAGAGTCTGGAAGATGAAGATGGAAGACTGAAAAGGTTCTTTTGCTTTAATGAACCAGGTAACAGTGAGTTCCTGATGTTCAGTAGGTGGGTTTACCTGCGTCTCGGTGACTGTTGCAGTCTTTGGAGCCAGAGGGTTCGTCAGGGAGATGGTGTACATGATCTCCCTGCTCTGGTCCCCCGTCTCCTCCTTCTTCCAGGGCCGATACACCACGTCTGGTGTAGGAGAGGTTTGAGTGATGAAGAGAAATGAAGGAGAGAACACAAATCAGACATGCTTCCCTTTTAAGGCCAAGACAGATTCTTTGGTAGGTCAACAGAAGGTACTTTGCAAGTTTTGAGCCTCTCGCTTCTTTAGATTTTGTAGAGAATCACCTTGTTGGAGCCAAAATACTATTTTATGACGGCCAAACTGCCATAAAAAGTTGATTATATGAAAGAAATTGGAATGTTTTAGTGCTCCAGGCAGCAAAGTGTCTAAAGATACAAGGCTCCAGATAAAGGGGAGCCACTCAGCGTTCAGTGTCAACAGTGAACGAATCACCTGATCATCTGGAAACATCTGCACCTGTCACATATGAAGTGTTTCTGGCACGTGTGAGGTGTGTTGGGCACGCTAGAGGGCGCTCTGTTCTGACTGAGCACACCTGAGCTCAAGAAGGCACAGGTGTGCCTCATTGGGGCTGCTATTTAAGCCCCGATGAGTCAGAACAGAGCGCGGCTCATTAGTTAGGCTAAGCCTACGTGTAAGGGTGGCTTTGGGTTTTTTGATAACTTGGATAACTTGGTTTAGACTGCAGTTCCTTGAGTTTTGGGGTTTTTGATTAGAACTGCAGTCCTTGCTTCTTGTTTTTGTAACTGTGATTAATAAACCTATGTTCCAAACTCCTGGCTCTGCACTGGCGTCCTTCCGGCACCCCGCCACCGTTACAGCACCTGTTTCTTCACTGCTTCATGTCTCAAGTTAGACGCTTAGTTCTGCGTGAAGGTTCAGATGAAAATCACTGTCTGGAGAACTGTTCCTCAACATCACATTAAAAATACAAGAACGTCTGGCTCTTTGGAAGCAAAGTATGAAGAAATGAGGGGCTCAAGACTTTTGTCCAGAACTTGGGAATGAAGGTGATTTGTGACTTGCTGGGCTCGTTTAGGTTCTGACCGGAGAAGCGGCGCAGCTCCAAAAAGTCCCTCATGAACTGGGACTCAGTGAAGAGGAGGTCGTAAAGCTTATCCACGCCGAACTTGTAGACCTCATTGATGTACTGCTTGCCATTAAGGTCATCGTGGAAGGCCTGGACTTCTCCTGGTGGTACAGAAGAACACATCACTGTAAGGAACATGGAGGAATGTGTTCAGCAGGAAGGATGTTCTAGCTGAACAATCTTGTCTTGTCTCGTAGAAACAGGAGCCGTAACGCAGTAGTTTGGTGATATTTGTTCAGTTTATTGGGAAAAAGATCAGACCAGGAATGCTCTTACATTTCTAGCAGCTTTGTTACTTTTTTAACTTTTCCAGGTTCATCATGAATACATCAAACTACGTTTTGGAGGGAAATGCTTCCCCAATAGAGCCACTTTTCCTTTATAATCCACTATAATCCAATCTTATCCAGAGCGACTTCCATTTCCTCATCACAGGACAGTCCCCCTGGAGCAACTCAGGGTTAAGGGTCTTGCTCAGGAACCCAATGGTGGGAGTGCTAGAGGTGGGATTCGAACCTGTGGCCTCTTGATTCATAAATCCAGAGACAAGCATCCTTCCACTACTATACATTCTACTATACGTTGATATTCTTTTCTTGTCTTTAATGACAGAGAAGTGCAAAAAAATGCATCAGTGTAACAAAAGGTGAGCACTCCTTCACTGATTTTATCCCAAGCATGAATATTGAAGCCTTTAGAAGCTGGATTTCCAGTGCAACACAAAGTACGGTGTAGAAACACAGTAAAATACTGTTTATTTAATGGTGTATTTTTTTAAGGGTAAAAAAACAAGACAATAACACTACTTTTAATTTCTCTAGTTCAGTATTCAGAAGAAGAAAAGTAACTTGAACCGACTGTACGTCGGAATTCAGTAAAGTGTTATAATTAAACTCTATAATATAGAAAATAAATCAGTAAAAATACTTCTACAGACTATTTAAAGGTACAGTAAAGCAATGTCACGTAACTGAATTATACGATACATATAAGAACAATAAAATAACCGATTTTAGAGATATAGTAACCTAATTGTTTAAAAAAATTATCTAGAAATAAAAACAGTACATTAACGACTTCATAAAAGTAGTAAATAGATTGTAGTGATAAATAAGGCGCTTTGTTTCAATTGCTTATATATGGTGTAAAAAACAGTTAAATAATTTGAATAAAATCATTTATGAGTACAGTTAAGTACTGAGAGCCCGTATAAGGTCTAAATTTCAGTACTAAATATGATATTAAATATAATAATGGTAGTTAAATTGTATGAAATATTATAAGTACATTGATTTAATTCACTTTGTATCTTTTCTGCAGAAAACAATCGGAACCACCCTCGAGTTAAGGGATGAAGGGATGTTGGCAGATGTTATTATTCAGATGGGTCGTACCTTCGTCATGAGTTTCGGAGGAGTCGCTGAGCTCAGTGGGCAGATCCTCGTTGTCGTTGAAGTCGAGCGACGGCGAGGGCACGGGCACGCTGGACTCGGACAGCTTGTTGTCCGGTAAAGGCAGAGCGAGGAGGTCCTCGGAAAGACAGCCGGCAAACTCGTCTTCCGGTGCCAGATCATACTAAAAGAAGAAAAATCAGCCGTTATTCCTGAAATAAAGTGTGAGATAACTTTAAGAATGAGATGAATAACTGATATCCACCTATAACCTCCAACATGGATTTCAATATTTAACTGAAATTCATTGAAATTTTGACACTAAGACGTTATTAAATGATGATCTGTTTACAGGAATTCCCTGTGACCTTATGAATAATAGTCATAGCTCCATTTTTCCCCAATTTGGGGGTTCACTTTAGCTTTAATTAACTTTCAATTCATGTGGAGTAACTGGTAGCTTAGCTCACTGCTACTTTCTTGGGAAAGAAACACTCAAACGACAGGAAGTCCTGACAGCGCTGCATTGTGAGACAGTAAAACACAAATGGACGAATAAAAATGCTAAAAAAACAACGTTTCCCTGTTTTCATCGTCCAGATGTTATGATTATTCCTACACTTGGTCCAAAAGTTAGCGAAGACGTCTTGTTTTACGGCCCTTACGGGGACAGGTGTGTCCGTGCTGCCCGTGGATGGGAGGTTATTGCTGGTGAAGGATTTCTTGGGCAGCTGCGGGCTGGCGTCCACTTTGACCTCGGGGCTTTTGGGGCAGGGGTCGTTGGCCTCGTTGTCCTCGGCCGGGATCTCCTCACAGTACCTGCACCAGGGGGAGGGGCAACAGCTGGAGGTCAAGATTACCAGCTTGGGGAGGGGAGCAGGCACTCTCAAACACATAGAGATGGGACGGGTGATGATCTCTTCTAATCTGGGACCGTTTTACTGTCGTGTTGATGTTGGTGGTGGGTTTGGATCTGATTGGCACAATATTTCATGGAGGCATTAAAATGGTATCAGAGGTGTGGGAAGTGGGTTTAACAAGATCAGAGTGTGATTGGTTGATTCCTACAGAGATGTTAAAAGAGACAGGAAGTAAACTGGTCTGGTCACTGTGGCCGGTGATGTACTGTGGATCACAGGTAGATGGGCTTGTGTTTGTGGGAGGGGGCAAAACTCACCCCATGGTGTTAAAGTCGTTGTCCGGAGGCACGTAGTCCTCGTCATCACTTGTCAAGCCCAGTTCATTTCCGTAGCACTGGTGGACAAAATGCCACAGCTCTTTGGGACATAATGGCTACAAAGCAGAGGAAGAAAGAGATTTTTTCTATTATTTTGTCGTTTATATGGGTGTTTAAGTTACATGCATAATATAAAGTAAAAACCATTTGAGTTATTAAAAAGGGGTTCAGCTTTCTCTAAACATGTAAAACATGGAAAAGAACTTTAAAAAAGGAATAGTTATAACTGGAAGTAGAAATTGTGGGTAGCAATGGGCATCGCTGTCGCCTCAAAGTCAAAAGGTCCCGCGCTCGATTCCCAGGCAGGACGGTTTTGGTCCTTTCTGTGTGGAGTTTGTTCTCTCTGTGTCTGTGTGGTTCCTCCAGGAGCTCCGCTTTCCTCCCACCATCCAAAGACCTGCATGTCAGGTGACTGGAGATTCTGGAGATGGATGGATGGATGGATAGATGGAGACATCCATCTATCCATCCATCCATCCATCCATCCACCCATCCATCCATCCATCCATCTATCCATCTGAGCCAGAAAACCAGTAGTTCAACAGTATTTCCATGCACTAGAGTGTTGTGGTCTAGTGGTTAGGGACTAGGCCCCATAATCAGAAGGTCGTAGTCCTGCGACGGTCGAAGTTCTAGACCAGTGGATCACCCTGATACACCCTTGAGCAAGGTACCGTCCCCATCACTGTTCCCAGGGTGCTACGGCTGCCCAGTGTGTGAGTGGATTAAATGCAGAGGATGCATTTTGTTGTGCTGAGTCACTTTCAGACATGGGGAGAACTTACATACCCCACTAAGAACTGTGTATCGAACCAGAACCTATTTAGGACACTAACTGCTTTTCTGTTCTTGCTGTCGTAGGTTCTAACCTTATCCAGGAGGGCGTTCTGCCACAGCCGGAACATCATCATGTAAGTCCGGTCCCGTGCCCCGAATGAGGTAAAAAAGTGCTGCAGGAAAAGACCCGGAATATTTAGAACAAAATAACGGTCATTACTCACATTACTCACATCACAGAATGAAAGTAGGTTAGTTCACCTTTTCATTGTCAGTACAGAGCTGGATGGCGTTGGGGATGAGTCGTGCCGTCTTCTCCTTCGTCATGGAGCAGACATCCTTCAGCCGCACCGTCAGCTGAACCCAGACACACACAGAAGGAGACTATAGCAGGGTATACTATTCGAGCACACTGGACAGAGGCGGAAAGCAGCACAGTTCTCAGGAGTAAATATAAATGCACTTTTTAAGCATGATTACAATGTAGAAATTGTACTTTTGCAAATAAACCCCCCATTAAAAAGATGGTAGATCACTTTTGCCCACCAAAACATGAGGGTTGATCTTGCTTGACACAGATATTTACTCCTGCTGTCTTTACCTTTTGGTAATAGTTACATCATCTGGTCATGTTTGCAATACTGATAGCGATAAGAAAAATCAATAAAGTCAAACCACTAAGTACCAGCGTTTCCCAGCGGAAGATGTTGCTATAGAAACAGATCCAGTTCTCTGAGAGGTAGAGGCGACCCTGGAGGAGGATGTCTCTCTGCAGGGCACATGAATAGTCTAGCAGGACAGGAAAGAAGAAAGAAGGCGACAGGTCAGTATGTTGGGCTCAGTGAGGTGAAGATGTAAATTCTCTGCTGCTGCTTTCAGGAAGCACAAGTACTTTATACGTGCAAATCTGGAAACTGTGCTGCATGGATGAAGAATATGGAATATGCTGTTTGCTACAATATATACAGTAAACAAAGCTAAAAGCTTGAGCCACCCCTCTTTTCTGCTCCTGGCAAAGTGCCTAAAGATGCAAGGTTCTAGATGTTCTCAGCGTTCTGCAGTAAACTAGTCTCCTGATCATCTGGAATCATCTGCACCTGTTTCTTCACTGCTTCCTGTCTTAAGTTAGACGCTTTGTTCTGCTTGAAGGTTCAGACGTAGATCACTGTGTGGATTAACCAACACAGAACTATCAAACTGCTCAGGTACAGAGACTGGACTGAAAATGAGAGACAACAACACTGTCCTTCAGGAAGATTTGGAGAACTGCTCAGGTAGAGAGACTGGACTGAACATGAGAGACAACAACACTGTCCTTCAGGAAGATCTGGAGAAGTGCTCCTCATTGATACATTAAAAAAAGAAAGTTTGGCTTTTTGGAAGCAAAAGAAATGAAAGGTGGCTGAAGGCTTTATCTCATTCAACTGCCTTCTATAGGAGCTAAGAAGGTACCTCTACATATCTGGTACCAAATCAAAACTCTGGTAAACTGAATGAATTACAGTATCACCATTTTCTGAGCCTTAAATATAAAAACTATCGCTTGCTGGTGTGATTTATAATCACGTTTACTCCCAGACTCACCCACGATGAGTCTCTCCGTGTCAGGCAGCTGCTTGAAGAGTTTTCTGAAGTCCTCATTGCGCTGCTTATACGTGGGACTCAGTACCTGAGACATGAGACAGAAACTGTCAGAAAGCAGAAAGGGCACAGACATATAGCAAGAGGGTGGTCCACTAACAAATCCAAGCCAAACACAAAAAGTATAGAAATGAAATATTATCACAATGTTTTCATTTCAGCTTATCGAGTGTCTGGTGTGTATCGCAGGCCTTCACGTTCCAGAACCCTGTGTTTGGACAAAAACCATCAAAGCTCTAGCTGGAGACAAACTCTGCCCTGGACAGACGTTGGGCCTCACGAGGTGAGAAGAAAATCTGGCATGCTCTGTAATCATTTCAGAGAACGCTGTTTTTCTGGGATTTGTCAGAATACCTGGAAATGAAACTGAAAAATTCCTAGAAACCTCCAATGCACTCATTTAGCAAGCAGCTCCATTTGTCACCAGACACAAAAGCCTGATGTTTCTGAACCATAATGCAAGTTTATCAGAGAATAACCCCAGCTAAACTCCATCTTTAGAGCAACGACTGGAACTAATCTATTCTGCAAAGCTGTACGAATCTATATGATCCAAAACCCCAACCCTCCTCCTTATGGATCACTTACTGCTGGAACTCTCTCAAACTCCCATTCCCATTGACTCCACTGACACTGGTATCCGTCAGCATCCAGGATTGCCTCCCAGTCAGATAGTGTGTCGATCTCAGTCCCCATGCTGAACACTTTCATCAGCCCAAAAAAGAAAAGGCCACGGGGTTTTCCCGAACGGCCGCGCAGCCGAGTGAAATGTTTGTGAGGTCAGGGGTCACTCTTCCTTGGACAGAACTCCTTCCTCACGAGTGCAGCCTGTTGGTCAGTTGACCGAAAGTGAACTCATGATTTGTCATTTTCTCACCAGGGCACGCAGTTCTCAACACCGTGCTGCAACTTCTGGGAATTCTCTCATCCACTGAGTCCTTTTCCTAGAGTATGAGGTACGATTATGCATGTCACGATGCCTGCAATGAAGCTTGGAGGAGGTGTGCAAGAAATTTCATGCAGCTAATTTTCCAAGCATGTGGAAAAAGTAATCATATTTCACTGGGGCATTCAGCAGCTTCCACCAGCCAAACGGAAACCCTTTCCTGAGCTGCCGTTTCCTTGTTTTCTGATGAGGGCACTTGTGTCCACTAAACCTCAGAAGCTCATCTACTGGCTTCTCCTGTTAAGTGAGTCAAGCGAGGCAGCTGAATTCAGCCCTGAAGATGGAGATGGTACAGGTTGACCAGGCTCTTCTGACAGTGAACCCTAGGAGTTCTCGGTAAAGCAATTACAACATCAGGCAGTTCATGATGCAAACGCTGCCACCACAGCAATCAAGAGTGAAAGAAATGAAATTGCAGAGTCTCCTGAAGTCTCCTCAGAAGATCCCAAGCTGGGAATCCTTGCTTAAAAGCAGGTAATCCTTTGGAGAAAGACTCGTGATCCTCATGTCATATTCCAAACGGCATCTCCATGTATTCTCAAAGAGCTTGAAAGAAGAATAAGTCGAAAAACATAAGATGTAGCTTTCCACCGCAATGTTCACCAAAACCGTCCTACAGCAATTCAGCCCACTGCCCTTCTCAGGCTTCCTACAAAACAACAGTGGAGTGCAGCAGGGTGGGAGGAGAAAGTGAGTAAGTGGGGGAATGTTTGTGCCTTGGAAAAAAAAGGGGGGAGGAGGAGACGGGCCACACACCAACCAATCAGAGGAGGGCAGAGTGTGAACTGTCATTCTTGTGCCTTGTCTCTTGATATTTATCAAGGCCCCGTGTGTAGATTTTTCAGCTCATCTGTATCTGATCAGTGGGGACACAGTTTGACACATTTTCATCAAATTTGGATTTAATTTCACAGCTATGACATCATATACTGAGCACAGAAACAGTCTGACTTTAATACTTGAGCTAAAATAAAGATTTGATTGTAGGATTATACAGTTGTGCACCAATGCACCTCTTAACATCTAAATCCTGCTCTTATCTGCCCAGAACCCTGTTCCTCCAGTTCCTCCAGTTCAGTTTCAGTCTTACTGATTCCAACCGTTGCCCCGGGGCAAAGGCACCATGACTCTACCAGGCTCCTCCTGGCAGCCCCAGGGCCTGTACCCCCCTCATATCCTGCAGATGCACTCGCTGACCCCCCTCGCAACCGCTTCCACATTCCTCCCCTAGGCCAGTTTCTGAGAAATTCAGCAGAAAATCTGTGTAGTGAAAGTGTTCGAGACCTTTCTTTTTTCCCACGTGAGATGAACTTGAAGGTCCCGTGAGATCCCAGCAGCAGACTCACTGAGAAGGCCATTGTGCACAAAGCAAGCTGTTTGGTGGAACAGGCCTAAACATTGTAGCAGGAACACACCCCAGTCAGATAGCTCTCTCTTGTTTGCCCACAGCGGGGTGAATGACCCGTGGTAACCCTTTCTCTGAGAGGAAGGGGTCTTGGGGAAGCTCATGCCAAAGAAGTGATTCACCCTCAGACTCCCTCTCCCATTCTGTTCCCCAGCAAAAACATCTGCTGCAGAGATCCACAGCTAACGGGCCCACTGTGCTCCAGGCCAGTCCAACTCAGGTTCAGAAAAGGTTCATAAAGCCGAGCATTGTGGACTCAATGGAGCTTTCACTCCGTTCTTGCTCTCGAAGAACACACGGGGAACATTTCTTGACCTGTGTCTGGTCTGGGCCTTGTAGTAAATGGGGGTTTCAGGGTCACAGAAAGGTGGAAAGGTGATGGGCCACCTACAGCATGACAATTTGAGAGCATAGATGACTAATTCTACATCACCGAGGCAAATGTTGCTGTTTAATCATGTATGCATGACAGAATTTCAGCTAAATTTCAGTTTATTTCTGAGGAAAAGGAAACAACCTTAATGACTTGCCATTGAATATTTCTGCCAAAACATATTTTAGCATTTGTACACACAGCAGTGAGGTTTTTTGTAACATTTTCTAGTTTCAAGGCACAATGAAATGAAATTATTAATTCAACAATAATGAAATATACTACTAAAAGCATGTTTTTCTAATTATTTTATTCCCAAATGGAAAAGGAAGGGGAGGGATTATATAACAGAATGCAATAGAAGCAGAAGACGTGCACTGATGTATAGATGCAGGGCCGTGGACAGTTATTTTTAAGAGATAAAAACAAAAATATTAAATTTTCACAAACTGTGCAAACTTTGAACTATCAAATGTATGTGCTTGCGATCAATTTTTGAAATTCACATCTAACTGGTAGTGCACATCGCGTGAAGGCATTTTTTGGACTATGTGGTCATAAAAATATTACAATAATAGCACCTTCAGATCCACAGGCCAAGCGCAAAGATGCAAAACTGCATACAAAGTTGTTAATGTCTACGTGTCTGATTTTCTTGCAAAGATGAATTATGGTGCCATCTTACTTGGTTGTAAATATTACCAGCCCTTAAACAGAGACACGTGATTGGTAGCAGGGGAACTCCGGTTGATTTTAAAGCGTTACTAAGGGATCTTTTTCCATATTGATCATCAGAGGAGTTCGTTTTGCAATTCAAGCAGTTTCCATTTGTCTGCACCAGAGAAATGTGACACGTCCATCTGTGGTTCCATGTAGATCTTGACCTTCTCAATGCGCTGGGTGAAAATAGACGGTAGGAAGGCAGATCTGCTCGCTACACTTGTTTTAACACCAACAGTAATATTTTGAAAAATAAAAGCAGCATGATGAATGGACCCATGGTCAACAAAGCATACTGTCAGTTAGCATACATCTTCATTGTGGGGTGGCATGCACAAGTCCAGAAAAATATATTTTAAAAAAAAACAATTCTCTAAAAAATAGTCATCCAGTAGTTGTATAAATTCTAAAATATTATAAAAACTATATATTTTGAGGGGCTTTTTGGCAGATTTCTGCAGATCAGTTCTAAATGCATGTCACCAGGTCACCCCTAGCTACATTTTCAAGCCTTCAGTCTATAAGAAATGCCTTTTGCTAGCCCAAGGCTGCTCCATCATGAAAGAAGGAGCCACTTCCAGAGCAAAACGAAGAACAAGAGACTGCAGGACTGAGTTCCAGAGCTGGAGGCCACGGTACTGAAGGACCGTCCTTCCATGGTGCAAACCCCAGTATGGGGCTTCCTCCAGTCTCCTGTGCAGTAAAAGTCTGCAGACCTTAGACTAGGTCTCATGATGCATATTGTAGTCTAAAACAACACAAACCCAACAGTGTTTATCTATATCGTGCAGATCTAGCGCAGGGCCTGTCCGGACCACTCTACTCTGAACAAGTCCAGTAAAAGCTGCTCTGCGTTTCCAGAGTGAATACGACTGTTGTAACACAAGTGTGTATCAGCAGAGTCCAACGTCCTAAACGGGAGTATTTCCTGCTGATTTCCATAAACAGGATGTGAACAGGCTGTTCTGTTTCTGCTCATTCTGGTAAACTCACCCACAACTGATTAGAAAGTGCAATCAGCTGGGCTTGCAGCTACAGCTGGAGACATTTCAGCAACATCTCAAAGCTCAGGCCAACACGAGGTGAAACGTTTGAGTTAAATAAAGTGCCAGATATAAGCTATATATACGTTGTACCTTTTATTAAGACAGAGATTAAGAAAAATGGACTATTAACTGAGCTCCTAACGTTTCCCCCAAATTCAGTGTTTGAGTCATTCCGAGTCGGTTTGATGTGAAACAAGGGATTTCTTTAAAGTGGTGGTGAATGGAACCAGACGTCGCCAACACACCAGTAATGCTCCATCTGTTTCCGGAGTGTTTATAAGGATTGTGGATGATGGAAAATGGTGAATTTGAATTAAATCGAGGATTTAGCCTCTGAATGCCCTGCATGTATTCCTCCACCATGAGGGGGTTTCAAAAATTTCACTCTGAAAGCTTCTGGTCACACTCACTCCAGAATGTAGGGAAGTTCCGAAAAAAGAGAAAACAGGCAATCAAGACTTTCAGAGGTGATTTCGGAAAACATGGCACAGAGACTGATGTGGCTCAAGGAACATGAGATCAGAAACAAAAAAAGCTCAAAAACGCAGTGGAGAGATCCAGAACAGCTTCTAAAGGTGGTCCCGTTTGGAGACAGATGTTGCTTCAGGCTCCTTACAGGTGGGCGTGGCCTTGACTGGAACTGAGATCTGTGTCCACACAGAGGAGGCAACTTCAAAATTCCCACATCCCACGGCATGAAACGCTCACACAACACAACCCTCAGTACCAACATCTACCACTCTAACCTTAAAGCCTAGTCCTAATCCTAAACCCAATCCTAGTCCTATTTCTAAATCCTGCCCCTAAAACCCAAGAAGAGATCCTTACTCTGAAGCCTTACCCCAGGACCTAAAACACAATACCTAAAGCTTAATCCTACCCCTAGACCTAAACCCTAATGCTAACTATATTACCTAAACTAAAAGCCCAAGTACTGATCCATTCCTAAATCTAAAGTCTAATCTTAACCCTAATACCTAAGACTAAAGCCTGAGAATTTACCCAGAAATCTAACCCTGACCACTAACGGCTAACCCTCCCCACATCCTAGTCCTAACCCTAACACCTAAATCTAAAGCCTTGAACTGACCCTTAGCCTAAAGCATACATCCCAACAACAAACCCAAAAATGTAAACAGTTTTAGGCCTCCATGCTGACGGCAGCATTCTAAGGCTGACACGCTTAACACTCTCTTAGTGCCTGAGACACAGCAGAGCTGAGAGACATCTCAGAGAGAGCTGAGACAGAGCTGAGACAGAGCTGAGAGAGAGCGAAGAGAGAGCTGAGACAGAGCAAAGAGAGAGCTGAGACAGAGCAAAGAGAGAGCTGAGACAGAGCTGAGACAGAGCTGAAACAGAGCGAAGAGAGAGCTGAGACAGAGCTGAGAGATATCTCAGAGAGAGCTGAGACAGAGCTGAGACAGAGCGAAGAGAGAGCTGAGACAGAGCAAAGAGAGAGCTGAGACAGAGCTGAGAGAGAACTGAGACAGAGCTGAGAGAGAGCTGAGACAGAGCTGAGAGAGAGCTGAGACAGAGCTGAGAGAGAGCTGAGACAGAGCTGAGAGAGAGCTGAGACAGAGCTGAGAGAGAGCTGAGACAGAGCTGAGACAGAGCAAAGAGAGAGCTGAGACAGAGCTGAGACAGAGCAAAGAGAGAGCTGAGACAGAGCGAAGAGAGAGCTGAGACAGAGCGAAGAGAGAGCTGAAACAGAGCTGAGACAGAGCTGAAGGAGAGCTGAGAGAGAGCTGAGACAGAGCTGAGACAGAGCTGAGAGAGAGCTGAGACAGAGCGAAGAGAGAGCTGAGACAGAGCTGAGACAGAGCTGAAGGAGAGCTGAGAGAGAGCTGAGACAGAGCTGAAGGAGAGCTGAGAGAGAGCTGAGACAGAGCTGCGACAGAGCTGAGAGAGCTGAGACAGAGCTGAGACAGAGCTGAGAGAGAGCTGAGACAGAGCTGAGACAGAGCTGCGACAGAGCTGAGAGAGCTGAGACAGAGCTGAGAGAGAACTGAGACAGAGCTGAGACAGAGCTGAGAGAGAGCTGAGACAGAGATGAGACAGAGCTGAGACAGAGCTGAGAGAGAGCTGAGACAGAGCTGCGACAGAGCTGAGAGAGCTGAGACAGAGCTGAGACAGAACTGCGACAGAGCTGAGACAGAGCTGAGACAGAGTTGCGACAGAGCTGAGAGAGCTGAGACAGAGCTGAGAGAGAGCTGAGACAGAGCTGAGACAGAGCTGAGAGAGCTGAGACAGAGCTGAGACAGAACTGCGACAGAGCTGAGACAGAGTTGCGACAGAGCTGAGAGAGCTGAGACAGAGCTGAGACAGAGCTGAGAGAGAGCTGAGACAGAGCTGAGACAGAGCTGAGACAGAGCTGAGAGAGAGCTGAGACAGAGCTGAGACAGAGCTGAGACAGAGCTGAGACAGAGCTGAGACAGAGCTGAGACAGAGCTGAGACAGAGCTGAGACAGAGCTGAGACAGAGCTGAGACAGAGCTGAGACAGAGCTGAGACAGAGCTGAGACAGAGCTGAGACAGAGCTGAGACAGAGCTGAGACAGAGCTGAGACAGAGCTGAGACAGAGCTGAGACAGAGCTGAGACAGAGCTGAGACAGAGCTGAGACAGAGCTGAGACAGAGCTGAGACAGAGCTGAGACAGAGCTGAGACAGAGCTGAGACAGAGCTGAGACAGAGCTGAGACAGAGCTGAGACAGAGCTGAGACAGAGCTGAGACAGAGCTGAGACAGAGCTGAGACAGAGCTGAGACAGAGCTGAGACAGAGCTGAGACAGAGCTGAGACAGAGCTGAGACAGAGCTGAGACAGAGCTGAGACAGAGCTGAGACAGAGCTGAGACAGAGCTGAGACAGAGCTGAGACAGAGCTGAGACAGAGCTGAGACAGAGCAAAAGCAAACAGAGAGCTGAAACAGAAACACAAAAGTCAGCACTTCCTCTGCCCCTCTTAGAGTCCATTGTCTGCTCAGAACGCCAGCTCTACTTTTCTCACGGGAAAACTGACGGGAAACCACAGCAGATTACTGAAACTGTCAGAAATCAGAAACAAAGGACCGGTGACGCCCATGTAGAGTCTGGAGCTGTGAAGCCCCACAGTTAGTACATTATAAAGTAAAACAAGGGATAAAAAAGAGCACTTACGTTGTACCAGCTCTGACTTTTCTGTTTGTTGGTGGTCCAGGTCGGAGAAATGGGGAGACAAAAGCAACAGCATGGTTAGATGATGGATTAAACATTTCATAATTGACCCTCACACCAGTCTGGGACATCGAGTCCAGGCTGCAGATACAGTGTATATACGTCTGTTACTGGAGTGTAACAGTGTAATGCATTAAATTAAAAAAGCATTTGGTTCAGAATACACACACACACACACACACACACACACACACTGATGCAGTGTAAAATACAGGGATTGGTGCAGGTCTGTAAAAGCTGAAACTGTCCTGCAGACGAAGAAAACGTCTCTTCTCTTTACTTCCGTCCCAATCCGGCATCTCAACCAGCCTGGCTGCATGATGTTCAAAGCATTTTCAAGTTTATACCAAATTTATTCAACAAAGGGGTTTAGTTTTTAGGGATGTCCATGATCGCACAGCCATGGTTGGTTTCCAGAGCAGTAGGTACCCTTGAGCACGGTACCGTGCCCAACACTGCTCCCCGGGTGCATCAGCCCACTCCTCCTGGCATTTTGGAAGGGTTAGATGCAGAGGACAGATTTTCAGACTAATGATTTTTAACTTACATTTTTAATTTTGTTTCTGTGTTGGATGTGTTTTCGGATGATGGGAATGATTCATTATTATGGAATTATTATAATCTGACTTTCTGGACGGGCTCCTGCGGTCCGGGACGACATGACATATTGTGTTAAAAGCAATTCAGGAGAAAAAAAGATAATATTTATGATCATTTCTAATAAAAGTATCTCCATGGTTACACTGTGTAAAATTGTATTAATTGATTAAATTGTATTGATTTATTGATTTTTTTGAAATATTTGAATATAAACTGGGGAAAATTCTCTCCTCGACGATGCTGTATGACAGAAGGGGTTAAAACAGGTCTAATGTCAGTTTGTTGCAATTATTTTACAGTTGTGAGTCTCCACCATTGTTCCAAAATGTGAAACATAAAAATAGATTTAAATAAATAACACGATAAACAAAAATAGCACATCGCTATATGTCTATACATCTCCTTTTTCTTTAATTTTTAACAAATTAACATTTTTCAGATATGAGCATACTTTAATACGGTCAGCACATGTAAGCAAATGCATTTTTTATGTGCTGAAAACAAGAAATTACTATTTAAAAAATGCAATTTTAGCTTCGTTTGAATGTGTTACGAAGAATAATTTAACATTTAAAGTAGTATGAATTTATTTTCACTAACATCATGGCTCTCTTCAAAGCTGATCCACCAGGTCTCCATTAGAGGGCTGTCTTTCCCTTAGAATTAACGAAGCTGCCGCTGTTAAAAGCGTCCTGCATCTGTTTGATCTCTCAGTGTCAGGAGCCTCGATACCAACCATCAGCAGGAAACGCATCACCTGATCATCTGGAATCATCTGCATCTGGTTCTTCACTGCTTCATGTCTTCAGTGAGACGCTTTGTTCTGCTTGAAGGTTCAGACGTAGATCACTGTGTGGATTAACCAACACAGAACTATCAAACTGCTCAGGTACAGAGACTGGACTGAACATGAGAGACAACAACACTGTCCTTCAGGAAGATCTGGAGAACTGCTCAGGTACAGAGACTGGACTGAACATGAGAGACAACAACACTGTCCTTCAGGAAGATCTGGAGAACCGCTCAGGTACAGAGACTGGACTGAAGATGAGAGACATGAGTATACAACTTCAGGAAGATGAACAGCTCAGGTACAGAGACTGGACTGAACATGAGAGACAACAACACTGTCCTTCAGGAAGATCTGGAGAACTGCTCAGGTACAGAGACTGGACTGAACATCAGAGACAACAACACTGTCCTTCAGGAAGATCTGGAGAACTGCTCAGGAACAGAGACTGGACTGAATGAGAGACAACAACACTGTCCTTCAGGAAGATCTGGAGAACTGCTCCTTCACAGAGACTGAACTGAAGATGGGCACTAACAACACTGTCCTTCAGGAAGATCTGGAGGAACCGCTCAGGTACAGGACTGAAAGTGAAAAGAAAGTGAAAGTGACAATGATCTTGTCATTCTTGAGGAATCACGGCACAACACCATGAACCACAAGTGGACCTCTGTTTTTAACCCACACAACGTGCAGCAGTGAGCAGCTGTGCCAAGCAAGCCGGGAGCAGTGATGGGGACGGTACCTTGCTCAAGGTACCTCAGGACAACCTGACAGGAGGGTTTGAACCCCCCCCGATCCTCCGATCATGCGACTAGCAGCCCTAACCGACTGGACTGAAAATGAGGAGAACAACCAACACTGTCATCAGGAAGATCT
This sequence comes from Hepsetus odoe, assembly GCA_017165825.1. Classification (NCBI taxonomy): domain Eukaryota; kingdom Metazoa; phylum Chordata; class Actinopteri; order Characiformes; family Hepsetidae; genus Hepsetus; species Hepsetus odoe. The sequence continues at coordinate 7,691,959 of CM029383.1, read as the reverse complement.
AGAGCTGCTCAGGTACACAGAGACTGGACTGAAGATGAGAGACACCAACACTGTCCTTCAGGAAGATCTGGAGAACTGCTCAGCTACAGAGACTGGACTGAAGATGAGAGCAACACCAACACTGTCCTTCAGGAAGATCTGGAGAACTGCTCAGGTACAGAGACTGGACTGAAGATGAGAACATAACACTGTCCTTCAGGAAGATCTGGAGAGAACTATCAGCTACAGAGACTGGACTGAAGATGAGGAACCTCAACACTGTCCTTCAGGAAGATCTGGAGAGACTGCTCCAGCTGAGACTGGACTGAACATGAGAGACACCAACACTGTCCTTCAGGAAGATCTGGAGAACCGCTCCTCAGCAACCTCTGTTTTCTCAACTTCAGAACAAAGCACTACACTTTCGACTTATATGTACTGAGCAGTCAGGAAGGTTGACATGGTTCACCCTCCCCTCCCAGAACTTGCCTCCTGGTTGAGGAAGCCTGATCAGGTCATGCTCATTTAAGGGAATAAAGGCTTTCAAGTGGCACTTTTAAGACCTGTCGATCTGTAGATCTCCAAGTAGCACCATCTGTCCTCATCTGTCAAAGAGAGTCTGGCCATCTATACATCCTGAGTGGCCGCTTTAGTAGTAGGGGCCATCCAAGAACGTGTATATTTGAAAAGATGTGGCAGAGCTTCTGTGGGGGAGACAAAGGTAGGGGACGGAATTAGAAACTGAAGAAAAGAGAGGACAAATTTTAAAAATATCACCCTGAGCAGTAACAAACTATTCCAAAACTCATTTTCTAAAGGTTCATTGATTCATGGTGACAGCTCTGTGTTACAGCAGCCGGTGTGGTCAGTGGAGTTTCTTTTCTGCAAAGCCCGTTTTCTTCCACCTGTCCTCCTGCTATTAGTAGGTATGGCTACATGTCTTTGTGGACGTCCCCCCTGCAGTGATCCTCTTATTTCCGTGAACATGCTTTTTTGTTGCTTCCACTGAGACTGTAGTCATCCACTCTTCTAGACTAGTTAAGACTTTTCCCTGCTAAAGCTTCAAACGTTCTCTCAGGTCTGGCCGTTCGTTACTTTTACTCTGGAGTTAATGTCTCACTGGCCACATTATCAGAAACCCCTCCCTTGTATCTCCCAGTATCTGGTGAACAGTTCAATCCTGTCCGTCAGTGGACAGTTTCATGTCTGAGTGGGGAAACTGCAGTTCACCATGCAGGTTATAGGATCCCAGACAATAATGGCAAATTATAGTCAATTATATATATATATATATATATCGTGTGTGTGTGTGTGTGTGTGTGCGAGTGTGTTAAATACTAAATATACATACTAATTACTCACTTATAATAATTAATAGAAACCTAATTATTGACTAAAGGCATTATTATTATTATTATTATTGTTGTTGTTATTGTTACTATTATTATGATTGTTACTATTATTATTATTATTATTATTATTATTGTTTATTATTATTATTATTAGTGTGTGATCATTGTAGAATTTATGTACAGATTTTGGTATAAAATAATGACATATTATAATACATAAAATAATCAAGACTGACCAATAAAAACAGCAAATTCACGGTGGCATTTTGTATAATAATTAAAAAAGTAACTTTTTTTGGAGATATGAGGCTTTTTTCCAAATGGGATGACTGTCTACATGTATTCGTAAAAATAACAGGAATAATAACATTAGTTCTAATTATAATAAAGTCAATTAATAGAGAACAACTGCAAACTAATAATTATCAATAATGTCCATGTGAGGTTTAATATTAATAGAGGGTGTGTGTGTGTGTGTGTGTGTGTGTGTGTGGGTGTGTGTGTGTGTGTTTTCTAATTCATAAACATTAATCCTGACCTCAGGTACCAAAATTAAATGTTCCTCCTAAGTCAGGATTGTTCCCGAGACCTAGTCTCGTCTTTGTCCAAATCCTGTCCGTTTTAGTCTTGTCCAAAAGCAAGCGGACGCTCGGCTGTGCTGATCTGTTTGGATGGATGGGTTTTGGCTCGCCCGCTCTTGTGTGGATCTGATTGGAGCAGCTGCAGTGGTGTGTGTTTAACGAAACGGTGACGCCGCTCCCGGAGGACACGGGCCAGAAAAGCAGGCCTCGTGATCCTGGCGCGCTTGCTGGCTCGCGGCCACACGTGAGCGCCGGACGACACACAAACACACTCAGACACACTGAACAAATGTGGCTACGGGACAGCCGCGCTTCTTCTCTGACCTCTAACTGTTATTTGATACGAGCGCATGTCTGGCCGTGGGACACGTCTGAGAGAATCGGACTGATTCAGGCTGAAGACCGGGCTTTCTCTTTTCCCGGCTTTACAGTCTTTTCTCATGTATCCAAATACAATACTCATTGTATACTCATGTCTCTCATCTTCAGTCCAGTCTCACCTTACCTGGCGGTTCTCCAGATCTTCCCTGAAGGAGACAGTGTTATTTGTCTCTCATATTTCAGTCAGTCTCTCACCAACACCTGAGCAGTTCTCAATTCCCTGAGACAGTGTTATTTGTCTCTCATATTCCAGTCCAGTCTCTGTACCTGAGCAGTTCTCAGATCTTCTGAAGGACAGTGTTGTTGTCTCATATTTCAGTCCAGTCTCTGTACCTGAGCAGTTCTCCAGATCTTCCTGAAGGACAGTGTTGTTGTCTCTCATTTCAGTCCAGTCTCTGTACCTGAGCAGTTCTCCAGATCTTCCTGAAGGACAATGTTGTTGTCTCTCATGTTCAGTCCAGTCTCTGTACCTGAGCAGTTTGATAGTTCTGTGTTGGTTAATCCACACAGTGATCTACGTCGAACCTCCAAGCAGAACAAAGCGTCTAACTTAAGACATGAAGCAGTGAAGAAACAGGAGCAGATGATTCCAGGTGATTCGTTTACTGCTAAACGCTGAGTGCTAGGAACCCCTTAATCTATAACCTTGTATCTTTAGACAGCCTGCCTGACTCATGACTTTTGGACAGAATGGTTTAATACAGGTCATGAAAAATAAACCTCAAAGTGAATATAGTTTCTAATCACTTCGATAAACCCTAAATAACAAACAAACTCTGTTCACACCTGGAATTTTAATGCGTCTTGGGTGATCCGATAGCAAGTGCTGAGCTCTAAGTACTATCCAGCCACAAAACAGAGGCATTGTTTGCCAGGAACTTCCTGAGCGGCTGCATCCCAAGTGTTATTCAACAAGACGGTCTGAGCGCCTTTCAACCCTCATCAGAAAAGTGTAATGCTGCCTCCTGGTGGCTAAAAACAACAGAAACGACATCTGTCTTTATCTGTGTATAGAGCCAGGAAGTAAGGTCTGATCACAAGCCATCTGGCGATCCTGTGCAGGTGGGAACGAGGACTTAGATCAGATCGGCCAAGACGCTCTTAAATGCCAGGCGTGCCGAGTGACAGCTCTGTTATTACAGCGCCTAGAGGTTGGGGTCTGAGGTTGGTGGAGGAGAGGCAGGCCAGGCGCTGTCTGGAAGTTGGGACGAGGGACGGGCACAGCAGACCTTGCATTCCTCCAGAAGAAAAGGCCAGAAAGTGTGATGCTTACTTTGGGAAAGTCTCTTGTGTGACTAGCATGCATGAGAAGAAGAACAAAGAAATCAGGAAACAAAAATGAAACACTGGAACAGAAAAAGCAGAATGAGTTTCAGTGACACTTCACAGACAGAGGGGGACGCATGAGAGAGACGCTGTCTTCCCTGTGCATGGGGAGATGGTGAAAATCATGCGTATGAGACATGGAGGTCTAGCCTGGGGAACGGGGCCGTGTGTCGGCCACGTGTCCTGCTGGGATTCCTTTTTTTTTTTTTTTTTTTTTTTTTTTTTGTGACCCATATAAAAGGATTTCTGGGGTGTCCCTCCATTTTATTTCCAGAGCTCATCCTAGCCAAAGCTGCGGGAGTGCTGGAGCCCGTCCCAGGTCTCCATGAAAGATGGAGAAGCAGATCACCCGTCCGTAGAAGCTTAAAAATATAATAAAATGTGATACATTTTAATATGCTAGTATTCAATTAATTAATTTAGAATAAATTACAATCTTACTAAGCTTCTTAGAGTGAAGTTATTTGAATAATCTCATTAGGGGTCGCCACAACAGATCATCTGTCTCCATTTCTTCCAGTCTTCTGCATCTTCCTCCCTCAAACCGACCACCTGCATGTCCTCTCTCACCACGTCCATAAACCTCCTCTTTGGTCTTCCTCTTCTCCTCTTTCCTGGCAGCTCCATCTTCGACGTCCTCCTCCCGATATGATCCTCGTCTCTCCAATAGACATGTCCAAACCAACGGAACCTCGCTTCTCTAACTTTTTTTCCAAACGTCCAAAATGTCCCTCCAATATATTCATTCTGTCCGTCCTCGTCCTCTAGATGTGACTGTGTCCACGACCTGTGATGGACTGGTGACCTGTCAGAGAGTTTCCTGGTTTGAGCACTGAGACAGGACCCAGCACCCCAGGATCTGACAGACAGGTTCAACAGATAAAAATGATGCGGTAGAAAATGTATAATCCGATCTTTTCTCTCTCTGTCTTTCTTTGTATAGAAGTACACTTTGACTGTTGGGATACATTTATGCAGGAATAAATTATGAAGAAACCATAAATAAGAGAAATGATCCGAAATTTTCAGTTCTTATTTTACCATGTGCTCTTTGTGTGTGTGTGTGTGTGTGTGTGTGTGCAGCACAGTGATGCTGACCTTGGAGTTCTTGCCGCCGCTGCGTGTGCTGGTGTGGACGGACTGGCTATACGTGCGCTGGACGGCCTGCTCGGGGGTGGAGGGGGATTTATCAGAGGAGTGATCAGAGCCCTTCTCCACCATGTTCTCTCCCTCGGGACTCTGGGGGGTGGGCGAGCGAGAGCGTTTTCGGAGGACGGGCGAGCAAGTGGGTGTGCTCCGGTTCGAGTTACTGGCAGTGCTGGAGGGAGAGAGAGAGAGAGAGAGACAGAGAGATAGAGAGAGAGAGAGAGAGAGAGAAAGACAAAGAGATAGAGACAGAGAGACAAGAAAGTAGAAAGAGACAGAGAGAAGAGAGACAGAGACAGAGACAGGGCAGCAGAGAGACAAAGAAGTGAGAGAGAGAGACAGAAGAGGGCAAAAAGTAGAGAGAGAGAGAGAGAGAGAGAGAGATTTTAATTTAAATAACTGATTTAATTCGAAGTGATGAACAGAAATGTATAGAAGGTAAAAGACTAAAGCAGATGGAGCATTCCACCCATTATGTCATGCATGACTCAAAACCTGGAATTTCATTGTTCGTTTAGTTTTTGCTTTTTATGTTTCCCTTAAAATTAACTTTCTGAGGCATTCTGACAGTATTTCAAAATTGTGCTAAAATTCACATATTGGCGTTCTTACATTAACAGCACATTAAATAACACATAATCGATTCGAAGAATGTGAACTGGTTTAAGTCAGGCTGCACTTCTGGAGGGACAATAACAGATCAATAACAGATCAATAACAGATCAATAACAGATCAATAACAGAAAGTGTAAAGACAAATAGTCCAAGAACAAGTGCAAGATTGATGCTGTTTGGACAAGCAGGAGTAAAACCATCCCTCAGGAGAGGTTAGAAAATGGGCAAGAAGGAACAGATCTGGCAACTCAATAATAATAACAATAATAATAATAATAATAATAATAACAACAACAACAACAACAATAATAATAATAATAATATAAATATTACAGTTTTTAGGAATTGTATGAATTATATTAATTGGCTCATATTATTATTTTTTAACAATTATAACTATTTTTATATTAACACTAATCATCAAAATGTATCAATCAAATAAATGTGCAGACACCTAAAAACCCATCTCCGCTGGCACATACTAAAAGTTTAATTCTTAGTTTTAGTTACACACTTCCTGCTACTACTGTAAAAACATATGAATATTATTAATAAAAGTAATAAAATGAACTGCTATGAATTAGTAATTGTAACAGAGTTACAGTCAGATAAACCTTTGCGCACTGTTTAACTCCCTTAGCATTTAATCACCAAGTAACAACATTAACGAGAACAGTAACTTTATTAACATGAACATTTGAAAAACAAAAAAGGCCAAATGCCACAGAACACACTAACCTCTCTTCTACACACTGCACCACCTGACAAACAGGAGGGCAGTAAAGAGCACTAAAGGTCATGACCTACGCAAATGAGACGCGTCTACTCTGTCAGCTCGCTTGAATGCCCAAGCAGACTGGCATTTTCACCTAGGCTGTGGACAAACAACAGCAGTGGACTGTGAGATGACAATCCAGGGCTTATCTGGACTAAACTTCTATCACTGGACTAACTCTAATATCACTCTTAACTCCTGCTAACTTGTTTTTTAAACTGGAAAATGCTGGAATTCTTTCTCAGTCAGAGTGAAAAAGTACAGGAATGTACTGAGTGTAAGTAAAAGTACAGATGTACTAGAGTGTAAGTAAAAAGTACAGGAATGTACTGAGTGTAAAGTAAAAGTACAGGAATATTATGAGGTACAAAGTAAAAAGTACAGAAAGTACTGAGGTATAAGTAAAAGTACAGGAATGTACTGAGAATGTAAAGTAAAAGTACAGGAATGTGCTGAAATTGTAAATAAAAGTACAGGGTGTACTGAGTGTAAAGTAAAGTACAGGAATTGTACTGAGAGTGTAAGTAAAGATGCAAGGAATATGCTGAGAGTATAAAGTAAAAGTGCAGAGATATTACTGAGACTGTAAAGTAAAGTACAGAATGTACTGAGGTGTAAAGTAAAAGTACAGGAGTGTGCTGAGGTGTAAAAGTGGGCGATGTCTCCTCTGAAGGGCGTCTGGAGTGTCTGTCTGTGCTGAAAGTGAACTGAATCTCCTCCATATTAATAGAATTAAGACTATTAAAGCCTCGAACTTCAACTCCAATAAAAACAATCTACTGAAAATAATCCACATGAACTTCACTGCTTCACTTTCATCACCGTCTCTACTAGTTCTCCATCAGGACACACTCAACACACCTGAACTCCACCCCGTCCCTCTCCCTGTCCTCTCTCTCACTCCTTCACTCTGTCCTGCCGGTGGACACACAGAGGGCACGTCTCTTCTGTGTTTGTGTGTCTGTGTTTAGTCTGAACAGTCTGGATGTTGAAGGTGATGGAGGATAAATAGAGAGAATTATGGAGAAAAAAGGAAAGGGAGGAGAAAAGGACTGATATTTGGATTCAAATGTAGGCTGTGGAAGTTAAGTGAAGTACAGATATCTGAATACTGTTAGAGAGGGGTAAAAAAAAACATGAAGGGCAACTTCACAGGCCAAACAAAACATTATCAATAACAATTTTTAAACTTAATCAAAAAGAAAACAATCCCTTTGGCTGTTTCTGAAGTATTATTAAATAATATTGTAGATCTGATTATTAAAATAAGACTCAGGTGTTTTCAAGTTAAAGAAGTCAATTCTAGTCAATGTCCCCAAGACGTCGCACCCCAATGAGCCAAACCACTTCAGACCTGTTGCCTCACTTCTAACCCCTGATGAAGGCTATGGAGAGGATCATCCTCCATCACCTTCGTCCACTGGTCAGGAGGGACCTGGACCCGCTGCAGTTTGCTTACCAGCCGCACATTGGGGTGGATGATGCTGTCATCTACCTGCTGCATCGGGCCTCACTCACCTGAGTGCTGAGCACTGTGAGTCATGTTCTCTGACTTTTCCAGTGCTTTCGAAGAGAGAACTTGCAGCACACACACTTGCCACACGCGTGATCCGGCCTTCAGTTCGAGGAAGCTGGAAGGAGGCGGGTGTGGACATCACATGTCTGAGTGGATTATTGACTACCTCACCAATGAACCCCAGTATGTGAACTCCAGGACTGTGTCTGAGGTGGTAGTCTCTGCAGCACTGGAGCCCCACAAGGGCAGTCCTCCCCCTTCCCTCTTCACTGATACAGCCAGGACTTCAAATTCCAACACAGACACCTGTCACCTACACCCAGAAGTTGCCGGACGACACACGCTGTGTTGGTGGTATGCAGAGGGGAAACGAGCAGGAATACAGGGGGTCATCGGAACCGTCAGATGGTGCGATCAAAACCATCTGCGCATCAATGCCAGCAAGACGAAGGAGCTGGTGATTGACTTTCACAGGAAGTCACCCCCCATCACACCGGTGGACATCCAGGGTTTGTGCATTGAAAGGGTGGAGGAGTACAAATACCTGGGTGTCATCCAACAATAAACTGGACTGGTCCCACTAACACTGCTCAACTCTCTGTACAAAAAGGGCCTCAGTCGTCTACACTAAGGGCGGCTGAGGGTCTTTAGGCTCAAACAAACATCTCCTTGGGATGTTCTATGACTCTGTGTGCGTCGGCTGTTTTTACGCTGTGGTCTGGTGGTGTGGAAGAATTCGCAGAGAGGACAGGAGAGAAACTAAACAAACTGGTCAAGAGGGCCAGCTCTGTCCTGGACTGTCCGCTCAAGTCCATCGAGCAGGTAGGGGAGGAGAGGATGTTCTCCAAACCAACATCATCATGGACAGCACACTCCACCCCTACCGCGGACTGTCGGAGCACTGAGCAGCTCGTTCAGCAGCAGACTGTTACACCATGGTGTAGAAGGCTACCACTTAGGTGTTCTTACCTGCAATAGACTCACAACTCATCACTTAACATTACATTACTGTTTATTATTATTATATATTATATTATATATATTATTATTGTGTATATTATTGTATATTATTATTATTATTACTGTATTGTATATTATATTTTTAATTATTATTATTACTACGTTTTATTATTATTACATATTATTTATTATTACATTTATATTCATATTTTACTATATTTATATTTGCTACTTGGGAATTTATATGTATAATTCATTCAAAACTTTTGAATTATTACCGTGTATATTACTCTTGTAGATATGTATATGTATATATATATATATATAGATAATTTATTATTATTATTTATTTATAGCTCCTCTACTTTTCTCCTGCTTGTTTCCTGTTCCTCTTTTCTCTATATCTTTATATATTTTTCTTTTCTGTCACGCACACCTGTCTTTTTATAAGAGCCTGTAGCAGCCATTTCCCATTCGTGGGATAATAAAAGATCACTCTACTCTACTCTACTCTAAGGGCGCCCCCTAGTGGTTTCACTAGTGGTGCCACTGGCTCTCTTAAACTCTGTATGGATTCAAATCACTCAGTGCTGTCCAAATGTGTCCATCTTGACATTAAGCTTGGCTTTAAAGTTAAAGAATGAAGAATCACCCTTTCCTCTCCTTATTTATCTTTCCTTTCCCATCCGTCACCCCCCTTCACAGCTGTGTCCTCCCCTCACCTCCCTCCTTCCCTCCCTTAGAATCACAGAAAGGGCACCAAGCTCAGTCTAAATTATTAAAGGACTGAACCAAGAATCAGCAGGAGAGGAGGGCGCAGAGGAGGGGACGAAACCATAAAGATACAAAATCTGTATTTAACAGCATTACAGTCGGCTGTTTGGCTAAAATTTCTACAAGGCTTTTCAAGTATTCAAGCTATCTTTAAAATAATCTTTGTCCAGATATCTAACTGGCTTTGCTATCTCTGGTTGGGAAGGCTGGCCCTCCCCCTCCCCATTACTTCAGTAGTATTAAACGTGTCCAAGGCATTCAAATGACAATTCAATGAAATTCCTGTGTTGTGAACAGGGAGCAGTGAATTTTCCTTCTGCATTTAAACAATCCAAACATACAAGTAGTGAACACACACACATACAAGAAGCAGAGGCAGTGGGATGCAACCACTCCACCCAGAGAGCAGTGATGGGGACGTGCCTTTGTGCAATTTGAGAAATGCAGAAGACAGGAGTTGTGGTTCTGGATATGTATGAGGGCAGTGTGACAGTGGTGAGATCTGCAGTAGGAGCGACGGAGGCATTTAAGGTAGAGGTTTGATTACATCAAGGATCAGCGCTGAGCCCATTCTTGTTTGGTTGACAGGTTGACGGACGAGGTTAGACAGGAGTCCCGTGGACGATGGTGTTTGCTGATGATATTGTGATCTGCAGTGGTAGGGAGCAGCTTGAGGGAGAACCCTGCAGAGATGGAGATCTCTTCTAGAGAGGAGAAGAATGAAAGTGAGTAGGACAAAGACAGAATACACAGCTTCTCTCTAATCGCCCTGTCATCTGCTTTCTCCAAGTCCACAAAGGAACACTGTAACTCCTTCTGACCTTCTCAGAACTTCTCCATCAACACCCTCAGAACAAACATCTGTGGTGCTCTTTCTCAGCATGAACTCATACTGCTGTTCACTGATCATCACCTCTTTTCTCAACCTGCTTCCACGACTCTTTCCCATAACTTCATGCTGTGCCTGATCAGCTTTATCCCTCTATAGTTACTACAGCTCTGAGCATCACCCTTATTCTTGAAGATCGGTACCATCTCCCCTACGCTTACCTCCATGCTTCTACAGGTATGTCATCTGGACCAACAGCCATTCTTCATCCTCTTCATCGCTGCCCTTACCTTGTTGCTGCACTACCTGGTTCACTTCTTTCATATCATCCAATCTTCTCTCTCTCTCTCATTCTCTTCTTTCATCAGCCCCTCAAAAGTACTCCTTCCATGCTCTGTTCATCTACATGAGTACGTTTCCATTTCTATCCTTTATCGCCATTCTATTCTATTCTTTTAAAATATTTAAAAAACAATAATAATATAGTATAATATGAAATAATAGAATAGAATTATTATATTATATTTTAAATGTTGCCACGTTTCACCCTAAATAACAAATAACTTTTTGTTACACAAAGTTTTAGAACCTAAAAGGCTGTAAAAGAAAGCGAAACTGAACCGTTTAATCAAAAAATATGAATGAATTTAGTGTTTGGACAGGAATTTCTCATCATAAAAACATCTTGGTGGAACCTGTTTCCCAGCAGTGCTGCTGTTTTGAAAGCCGTTGTGGGAAGATGACTATTCCCCTTCAACCACCTGTTCCATTTTCCAACTATTTTTAGCATTTCTCTGATTTTTAATGGCCCACTAGATGCCCGGTGACAGGCGGGATTCGTGAGTACACTGGACTGAGTAGGAGGTGTTTGTGTGCTGTGTGTGTGTGTGTGCATGTGTGTGTGTGTGTGTGGGTGATTTGTAATTACACCTTCACTGTGACGTGTAGGTCACTCAACCACTTCGGGGTTTTCAGAAACACTGCACTACAATACAGCAGTGAAACCCAAAACTCTCTTCATAAATGACTTTTAATACAAACCTTTCCTAAAGCCCTCAACACGCATCCTAATAGCGTGACCGTGTGGTTGAGAAAACTACAGTTTATATAATTTTAGTGTCCATATAGCATGTGAAAGTAGAAGTGACTACCCTTTGTCATTGTGGCTTGTAGCACAGCTTCTGTTGACGAAATACAGCCTCTGCGTTTCACCCACACACACCACGCAGCAGAGGGCAGCTATTGAAAGCGCCCAGGGAGCAGTGATGGGGACGGTGCCTTTCAAAGTGCCTCAGGGCCATCCTACTGGTGAGGGAATCGAACCCACAATCTTCCGATCCCTAACCACTGGGCCACTGCTGTCCCTTTATGAGAGTTATAATACAGAAATCTTCCCAAAGGATAATTTTAGTAGTTTGATTGAAATCCATTCATTTTATATATATATATAGATGTTTATTCTAATTTTGCTTTATATTGCTGTTACTTGTGTATCTGTCAGACTATTTGTGAAGTTGTAACAAAGTGATTCCCTTCAGGACCAAGTTTTTCTGGTTTTAAATATGTAGAAGTTCAAATTTTTTGCAGGAATTTCTCAAAAACTCCAGAAATTCCTGAGTTTTGACCTGTCAATTCCGAGAAATGAATAACAGCGAGGCTTTTAAACCAGGTTTCTCACTATATTCATTAGTTGTTACTGAAGTGACTATTTCTTAAAGCACAGCTCACGGTGAAACAAAATGCATCTCCTGGCACCCCAACCCCCACGCCCGTGCAGCAGGGGCAGCCAAATCCAGCACCCAGGGAGCAGTAATGGGGGCGGTACTGCCTTCTTCCTCAAGGGTATCTCAGGGCAACCTACTGTCCCAGGACACGGACACTGACCAGAAATATGCTGCCTAGTCGCTCTTGTAATGCTAACAGTACATATATACAATCCAAGGTATTCTGAGCTGATCTTAAACAGGGTTGAGAAGGTTCTGGAGCTCCTACAGCTCTCACAGGAAGAGGAACATCCTGTACAGGCTGCCAGTTCAGCACAGGAAGACACGCTGACAGTAGGTTATACTACGGTATCTAGAATCCACCTGAGAAATCCATGAAGAGTGTTTGGGTGTTGAGACTATTAACTAGAGACACGATGCCTGAATTAATAGTTGTTGGCCTTTTTGCGTCTTTACCGCCAAAAGGTCATCGACCATTTATAGTATTTATTTATTTATTTATTTGTATTGTTTTATTATAATCTTGCAGTCTATGTGCCATATTATTATTATCATTATTGTTGTTGTTTATTGTTTATTATTGTTATTATTATTGCTGTTGTTGTTATTGTTATTATTATTATTATTACTGCTATTAGTTTATTATTATTACTATACTTGTTATTTTTGTTATTATTGTTGTTGTTGTTGTTGTTTAATCAATATGTTTATGAGATGGCCTGGTGCCCTTTTCACCAATGAGCCCTCGGATTGGCTGCAGCGCCCTTCCCAAGCCTTGTTAGAATAAGAAACTCATAAAATAGAGGGATGGATGGACGGACGGATGGATGGACGAATGGATTGACAGATGAATGGATGTTTGGATTCATAAAAGCACATGAACATGAAGATCACAGAAAAGGACCAGTTATGCACCTGTGATGCCCCCTAATCAACTGATCAACACTGTATACAACACCGGCCGACCAGCTCTCCAGTGGACGTACGCCCACTCCCGTCAACGCTCAGCCTCTAAATCATCCTAAAACTCATTTTGCCCAATTTTAAACAGAAACTGAGACACTTACAGAGCTCGTCCGTTAACAGATATTAAAACCAATATTTCCTTAAACTGACTGCTTGTGAATTGTTCCTCCATTACAAACAGGAGTCCATCACTAAGGAAGAGTCTGGCCTCTCAAACTCCTGCTGAAGCATTAAATGCATAAAAGCACGCTGCTAAGCGCTCCAGCGTGAAATTCGCCTGCAGCCCTCAAGATGCGCCGCCGTGCTTTCGCGCTTTCGCGGCTGGCTTCTTTTGCCAAGCGACGGCGGGCGAGGAGGCCGCGCGGCCGGCTGGAATGTCGCGCGCACCAAGGCGGTCAGGTTCTCACGCGGCGGCTGGGTATTGATCTGTCGCGTTACGTCTGAGGCTCAGAGTGACCTGCTGCAGTGGAGCCCAGAGGCAGGGTGAACATCATCTAGACAGAACTGAATTTGTCCTGCATCCTGCAAAACAGGAAAGCATCCTTGCACCCCACCATTGGATGCACCAATGAACGCAGGGGTTAAAAACAGCGACTCCACCCTGCTCGCAATCGAAGCGCTCTGTTTAATGGACCTGGTCAAATCTGGAAGCCATGAAGGACAGCCTCTCTGAAAGCGTCTCTCTGCTTCATTCATTCGGCCCTCGCGCAGCCCGAGGAAGGAGTGATCTGGAGCGGTGTAATCGTCTACGCGAGCCAGACGATTCAAATCCGCGCTCTTGTAGGAGATCCTGCGAGAGAAAAAAACCTCTCCCTCGCGCAGATCCGGGCCCGGCGTGCCGAGGAGTCCTGCATCGCGGCTCCTTCCGTTATTCACGATTTTTATGAATGGAGCCGCGGACGTCAGCTGCAGCGGTCGTGTCGCTTTAGCCCTTCTCCTCGTTCACCCTCCCCCAGGTCTGCTCCCCCCCAACCCCCACCGCCTCCGTCAGAGCAATAGGGCTGGGTGATGAGGAAAGAGTTCTCCATTGTGATTTCATCGCTATGTGTATGCTTGGTGATACCGGGCTCAGATGCATTAATTTTGGTCTTTGGTGAAAGATCAGGTGCTAGAAGTGAAAGTGACTACTTGTCGCCAGTGCGCCACAACACACAGCAGTGTTTCTGCACTTCAGTCCACACGCACCGCGCAGCAGGGGGCAGCCATTAATCCAGCGCCCGCGGAGCAGAGTGGGACTGATTAGGACAAGCGGGGTGAGTTTCTGTCGTGCGCACCCCCAAGAGGCACGCCGCACTTTGGTGTCGTTGTTGTTCCTTTAATAAGTACTGAAAGGAAGAAGGTTCGCTGAATTAACGTCCTGACTGGAGACCATGTCTGAGACGTCTGGCTCAGAAGCTGGAATCTCAGAGAACATGGTGCTCATGGCCCTGAAGTTCCACACTCTAATCCCTTATTTGCAGTTTTTTTTTTTTTTGTTTTTTTTTTAGTAATCTTAAAATGATGAATCCGATCTCTTATCAACATGCAAGTGCGCTGGAGAGCATCGTTACAGAAGTGTGGGCTGGAAGAGCATCAACCTCCTAAAACCTTCAGGGTGATGGGATTGATTTTGGTCCAGGGTCGCATCCCGCCCTGCCACCCACTCGAGGTGACCCATGTTTCATGCAGGACGGGTCGTCAGCGCTAGAGTGACGGCAGGCGAGCACACGAGAGGCCCAACACTTAACCCTGAAGACCAGTTATAGAAACTTCTACCCTCGTCTGCATCTGAGTCTGCTGCTTCTCTAAAGCTTCAGCTCCACGCATTCATGAAGAAAAGCAGGCGCTGTTAGTTGAGGCGAGGTCGCTCGTGGGATGATATACAAATTAGCTGCATTATTGCAACAGAAGTAATTGGTTGTTTCTTTGTATGCATTCGGCAGCAGGATTTCTTTCTGCTGCACCTCAGCAGTGGGATGCTGGAGGTGGGAACAGCGTCACAGTCGACAAAAATCAAGTCCGAACCTTTAAATGTTTAGATTTGAACACTTGATTATGTTTCTTTATCATTTTTTATTTATTAACAATTATTTGTACATTTTTCCTAAATATATTTTTAACTGAAATAATTTTTCAATATAATTACACATATTATTCATTATTAAATTTTATTTATTTGTAAAAGTATTTTATATATATATATATATATATATATATTTTTTTGGGTGGGGGGGGGGGGGGTGGTTCTAAAGTTCTACCCAGTTCATTTGCAGCAACAAATTGGTGTAATATTTACAGCTAATGCCGAACGCTGAGTGGTTGGAACCATTTTATCTAGAACCTTGTTTCGTTAGACACTTGGTGCGCAAAAAATGTGTTACCATTTCTTTCATTTAATCTCATTATTAACTCAATATTTACTCAGTATTAACGACATGAGTGGACTAGTGTTTAGGGATGAGACCCCAGGATCAGAAGGTCGTGGGTTCCAATCCCACCCCGGGAGGTTGACCTGAGATACCTTTGAGCATGGTACCGTCCCCGTCACTGCTACCTGGGTGCTTTAAATGCCTGCTCCCTGCTGTGCGGTGTGTGTGGGTGAAAAGCAGAGGTTGTATTTGGTTGTGCTTCACTGTGTGCTGCGCTGCTTCATAATGGCAAGTAGTCGCTTTCACTTTCACTTCAATATGAAAAAGATGAGACCGAAATAAAATCTTTGCATTTTTGGCCTGGTGCTTAGGGAGTTGCCCCGGATCGGAGGATTGTGGGTTCGAGCCCCTTGCCGGTGGGTTGCCCTGAGGTATCCTTGAGCAAGGTACCGTCCCCGTCAGCTTGCTCCTCCCTGCGATAGGCTGGCGACCTGTCCAGGGTGTGTCCCCGTCCTTCGCCCTGTGTGAGCTGGGATGGACTCCAGCACGCCCCCGCGACCCTAATTAGGACAAGCGGCCCAGAAAATAACTGACTGACTGCATCAAGAAGGCTTTTCCTCAGCAAAATTAAGGAGAAACAAGGGGCTCAAAACTTTTGCACGCTACTGTATGTTCTGTGCAAAAGCGAATGGTGGGGGTTTGTCTGAACATAATGATACATGATGGTGGGCAGCGAAGACCAAATCGTGAACAGGAACGCGGCCTTGAGGCAAATTACACGGGCATTTAATCTCTGCTGTCGTCGTCACTGGGACGCTGCTGAGATTGTCCCCGGTGTGCAGTGTGAGAGGACACGTTCCACACTTCCGCATGTCCCCTGCTGAACAGCCCATCCTGCATTACCTTTAACGAGCATGACGAAGGGACCTGAGGCCATTCGATGGCGGGTCGCTGCCAAGTCAAATTAAATCAGAAATATCGATAAACCACTGCAGGAGGTGAACGTGACTGAGCTCATATGTGTCCCTCAGAGAGCAGACACAAGAACATGAAAGTAAAAAGTACAGGAATGTACTGAGAGTGTAAAGTAAAAGTACAGGAATGTACTGAGAGTGTAAAGTAAAAGTACAGGAATGTACTGAGAGTGTACAGTAAAAGTACAGGAGTGTACTGAGAGTGTAGAGTGAGACGTGTCTCCTCTGAAGGACGTCTGGAGCGTCTGTCTGTGCTGAAAGTGAACTGAATCTCACTCCATATTAATAGAATTAAAGACTATTAAAGCCTCGAACTTCAACTCCAATAAAAACAATCTACTGAAAATAATCCACATGAACTTCACCGCTTCACTTTCATCACCGTCTCTACTAGTTCTCCATCACGGACACACACTCCACACACCCTGAACTCCACCGTCCACTCTCCCTGTCCTCTCTCTCACTCTCCTTCACTCCGTCCTGCACCGATGGACACAGAGGGACGTCTCTTCTGTGTTTTTGTCCGTTCAGTCTGAACCGGGTCTGGATGTTGGGAGGGTGATGGAGGATAAAATAATGGAGGATGAATTCATAATTGAAAAACGGAAAGACGTCTGGGTTCAAATGCAGGGAGGAAAGTGAAAATGTAAGAAATAAATGTCTGAGAGCAAATCTAAAGATGTCTGTAGCCACACACTGTGATAAATCATGAATAAGTGATGCCTGAACACCGCCGTGTGCAGGCATGCTGCCTCTGACCCACTTTGCTGGGAATGATCAACGCGGGGGGTTGGGATGGTCACATGATCTGCACACATCTGCACACAGAAGCACATTCTCTTAGTGCGCCGACATGCCGGCGTTAAACTAGGACAGGAAGAGCCCACTGAAGCTGCGTCATAAACCGGGATTAAAGTGGCGTTAACCCTCCAGCCACCGGCGGCGGACGGCCGGCTCTCTCATTCGACAGAAAAAGACACGGCTAGGGCTGCACGATACCGACAGAACCAGTACTGCGATCAGCCGCTACACACTGCGAATGTGATACATCTTAAAGGCTCATACCGTCACTCTTGTGGGGTTTAATGATGCACCGATGTGGGATTTGGAACAATTTCTGATATTTTTAATGCAGATATGTGTTGATTCTGACACACAGAAGTCAGAATATATTAACTTTCTTATTTCTCCATTCATGATGATTTAATTATTTATATTTTCTGAATTTTTTTTTTTTTTTTTTTTGTGGAGGTGGTGAATTTTGTGTTTGCTAGGGTTCCAGGAATTTGTTTTTAAATTTCTAATTCAACAACGTTGCCCAAAAAAGCAGAATCCAACCAGGATGGACGAATGTTGGATTCGTTAAAACTGACTTAAAAATGAGTTTAGATTTATTTTAAGACTGAATTCCAGCATCACCAGTTCACGCTGCTCCTCCAGAGCGCGACAGGAAACAGCATTTATCAAATGTGGGTCAAATCTCGAATGTGTCCGGAGACAAAATATATGTAATTATCAATTTTTATCAATTTTTAACAACAGGCGGTTTTGAGTCAAAGGGGAAAAAAAAGGTGTAAAAAGAAAACGATTTTTGAAAGTTAGTGCACAGTTGACCTTCGTTTGACTTAAATATAATATATAAATCTAAAATAAAAATGTGTGCCATCATTTTTTTGCACAGGCCACATATAGCTTTTTTTTAGAAATGTATTATAAATAATAATAATTTTTAAAAAATGTAAAATATATATATAAATATACGCATACAAAACTGTACTCACTCGAGGACGTGGACTTTTTTTTTTTTTTTTTTTTTTTTTTTTTTTTTTTTTTTTATATTACTTCATAATTATTATTTTATCATATATTGATTTATTTAATGTTCAAATAAACCTCAGAATCAAATCTCCCTTCTCAGTACACTTTGCTTCAGTTGATTAAAATAAATGCACTGTCATTCTCCTCTCGTGCTGAAATTGCATAACACACTCCAGGATGACGGACTCACTGATCAAAGGTTTGCTGTTCGTCATCAAAGCACGAAGGAAAAAAAAAAAAAACACTGAGTCATTCTAATCCCCCTCCGCTCTCGCAGCCCGAGCCCGAAATAAAGCGAGTCCTGCCAAATGCAGAAACCCAGCTAAAAAGGGCAGAGCCTTATATAACCGCAGAGCTAAAAGCTAAGGCGCAGGGTGGCAATCACGGAGTCCCGGCCGCCTGAGGCTCACCTGGGTCTCACTCTGGACACCTGGGTCTCACTCTGGACACCGGAGTGTTAAAATGAAGGGAAAAAACAAGAAAAGGTTCTATTTCACGTCTCGGTAGGGCAGGGTCGTCCCCTGTCCCTGCTACCCAGCGTCAACGTGCAGACAATGCACATAAAATTCAACAATGTGTTTGTCATATTAGGCTCCGCCCACTTGATAAATTCTTGCAGAGCAACTGTTGCAAAGTTGGACTGTGTTGTTGTGGCTGAATCTAGGAAATAAAAACAAGTTTGCCAAATATTTGGGGAGTATATCAAACTAATCGAAGTGTTTACACTGTTGTTTAACCAGTAATTATGGTACACTTCATAGAGGTAACATAGTAATTCATAGTGATTACATAGTAATTCATAGTGTTTACATAGTAATTCATAGTGATTACATAGTAATTCATAGTGTTTACATAGTAATTCATAGTGATTACATAGTAATTCATAGTGATTACATAGTAATGCATAGTGTTTACAAAGTAATTCATAGTGACTACTGTCTTATCTACAATAGTTAAAGAGTAATGTATACTCATCACTGTGTAATCTGTATTAGTAACTGCTAAATCCATAGTAATTACTATTCCATATATAGTGGTTCCTTAGTAATTCATAATAATTATTTAGTAAATCATAGTAGCTACCATCTTATTTATTGAAGATAAAGAGCAATTTTCTTTTTAATCAGTAATGTTTATTAGTTACTGGCTAAATCATGGCAATTGCTGTAAAATTCATAGTGGTTACTTAGTAATTCATTATGGTTAACAAGTAATTAATTGCCAGTACTAAGTAGTTCATCAATAGTACTCAGTAATTCACAGTCAGTACTCAGTAATTCATCGTAAAGACTCAGTAATTCATCGCCAGCACTCAGTAATGTATCATCAGTACTCAGTAATTCACAGTCAGTACTCAGTAATTCATCGTAAAGACTCAGTAATTCATCGCCAGCACTCAGTAATTTATCATCAGTACTCAATAATTCATCATCAGTACTCAGTAATTCATCATCAGTACTCAGTAATTAATCGCCAGTACTCAGTAATTCATCGTCAGTACTCAGTAATTAATCGCCAGTACTCAGTAATGTATCTTCAGTACTCAGTAATTCATCGCCAGTACTCAGTAATTCATCGTCAGTACTCAGTAATTCATCGCCAGTACTCAGTAATTCATTGTCAGTACTCAGTAATTCATCGCCAGTACTCAGTATTTCATTGTCAGTACTCAGTAATTCATCATCAGTACTCAGTAATTCATCGTCAGTACTCAGTAATTCATCGCCAGTACTCAGTAATTCTTCGCCAGTACTCAGTATTTCATCGTCAGTACTCAGTAATTCATCGTCAGTACTCAGTAATGTATCTTCACTACTCAGTAATTCGTTAGCAATTTGTTTTTATTCCTCTCTGGAGTCACTGAGTAATCTGTTAGTTATTGTTCGTTCCAAAGCAGCTCCTGTATTATCCTTAATGCTGATTGATCCACAGCAGCTACTGAACACTTCTAATGGAGCAACACACACGAGCTTCAGAGTTATTGATAGTGTTCACTGAGTAATCAGTAAACTAGTTCCTGATAATTTCATATTAGTTACTTCATAATTCACAGTGGTTAATGCGAGATGCACGGGGTTCATTTACAGAGATTACTGTAACTCACAGTAGTTGTGTAGGTACAGTAATAACAGTAAATGCTCAGTAATTTGAAGTCGTATCTCAGTAATTAAAAGTCGCCACAAAGCAATTCAGTTTGTCAACGGTTACCGAGTAATCCAAAGTAATTCAGGAGAAATCCAAAATAGGTACACTACAGTTCAGTGATTCACAGTGCTTGCTGAGAAATCCAAAGTCACTGAAGAGTCAGAAGCAGGTACAAAGTAATTGGGTAATTCAAAGTAGTCACTCAGTCGTTTGCCATGCTTCCTGAAGAATTCAGAAAAAGTAATTCATAAAAGTAATTTTTGAACCCGTAACCCTGAACAGTTCACAGTACTTAGTAATGGCTGGACGGTAACTCTGTCCAACAGTAATCACCGAATCTGTTAAAGGGGTCAGTTCTAGAGTCTAGAGGATGAAAGCAGAGGACAGGGTGAGTGGGTGGAGCAGTGCTCGGTTCTCAGCAGCTTCCTACAGCACCGCCGATGGTCTCTCCTCCTGCGGCACAGCGGAGCTCAGCACTAAAAATATCCCCCAGCCAGCAGGAGGAGGCACACAAATGGACGGTGCTGCAGAGGAAGACGAGAGGAAATGTGATGGGGGGGTCGGGGGCTTTAAACCGCAGGATCATTCTTCTGTTATCAATCGCAAGCGCTAACCAGCCAGCCGTCCGGTATGAATTACTCATAAACGCTGCCCCTCGAGGCACGCAGCGCCGAGGTCTGGAGCTGTCCGTGGTCCTTAAGATCTTAAAGGGACGGGAAAACCGCTGCGTTTCTTACCAGGCGAGCTTGAAGCCTTTCATTAGTGCAGTAAGGGCTGTCCGGTTGCCATAGCGTCGTCTCCCCACTCGGCTGGCCAGTTGTCCAGTGGCATGGCGGGGGTCAGGGGAAAAGTCCTGAGCGCTCGCGCCTTTGCCATGCGAGTCGCCTGCTAGCACGTCATCTCTCCCTCCGAGAGAGTCCCGAGCCTCCCCAGGGTCGGACTGGTGCACAGGAGGAGCGTCCACTTGCTTTCTGCAGTCTCTCTCTCTCTCTCTCTCTCTCTCTCTCTCTCTCTCTCTCTCTCACGGCCCTACTGCGGATGAAAAGCCTGAGACGCTCTTGCCGGCCTCAGACGCGAGCTGAGCATGCTCCGTTAACTGCAAGCCCCTCCTCCTCCTCCTCTCCACAGTCTGCTTCCTCTCCAAAGTCTGCCTCACTCTCTCTCTCCCTCAGTACCGTAGTGTCTCTCGGCCGCTGCGAGTGCTGCGTGTGGTTCGCCATGAGCTCAATCGCCCCGGCAGCTGGCCCTCTAATCCCTTAATGCAGGATAGGTGGTGCACTCTGGGAAATACGCCTGTGCGGAAAGCGGCTCTAACCCGGCTCGGATGAAATGTGGCAACAAACGTTTGATCATTTTTTAAAATCACGACACGACAGCACCTGCGAGCCTGTAAACAGGACGGCTGGACCAAATTCCTGGGAACGGGGCAATCAATTAGCATGAGGTCATTTACATAATATTAATTGGAGGGTTTTATTTATAACTCAGAATTCGTGATGCAACGAAGTGATTAAAGGACTCTGAAACATGCAACATTGTTGCTCTCCTAGTCCTGTTTGTTTTTCAACAACATGAAATCAAAATGGATTATTTTTCCCCTCTTTTTCACATCTTCGGTCATTTTATCCCTCCGGCTAGACCTAACTTAATCTCGTTTTTGATAGAAGTGTAACGATTCCTAAACATCCAACAACTTCCTCTTGCATGAGACGTAAAGAACCATTATATTAACCGATAACGTCACTTTTCCCTCCTCCTTACACCACCAGCCTTCACCTTCATTCCCAGATGTTCATACACTGATCTCAGCTACGCTAGCTGGGTAGCCTGCTGCTCTTTCTTTTCTAACTTTCACTTTCAGTTTTTGGAGCGGTTGTAAAACAGTCACAGGTTGCGAAGACGTCGCCGAATGAACTCTCCCACCGGTTAGACCTTCGGGGGCTGGGCTGAAGGATTCAACCCATTCTAATTTCCAATCGATGGGCCCAGGAAAAAGGTCTTCTGGAGGTTCTAGATACGTCACAGACTGTGAATAAGAGCAGGAGGATAACCAGTGGGTTTGTGTCAGATGGTAAACAGCAGCAGCTTCATGCCAGAATCCCAAAAGCGTCATCGCTGGGTGTATTTTTCCTCTTTTAGGACCGTGTTTAGGTTTTCATAGCCCAAACGGACTCTACGCTGTATGTGTGTGGCATCTGAACCCTAGCCTGGGGTAGCTAATGTTCTCAAATGTGCCCCAGAGTCCAGCAGTTTGCTGTCAGCAGCAGGGCAGTGGGGGTGGTGTGTGTGTGTGTGTGTGTGTGTGTGTGTGTGTGTGTGTGTGTGTGTGTGTGTGCGTGTGTGCTGAGTCACTGTCCCCTCTGTAGGAAGGCTGCCACACAGCAACAGCTCTGCAGCCAGCATTATTCTACCAGCTTTCAGCAGCATTGATCAGAGCGTTCCAGACTGAAAGAGCCCGTATCTCATTCTTCCAATTTTCTGCTGTCGTTTGTGAGGTCATGTGACATTCGTCACACAGTCATGATTCATTTGTGCATGACCTCCTTCCATCCTGTCCTTCTCCTTTAGACATGCACTAACTGTTTTTGTTTCTATGCCTTTAAGACAAACCTAAGCAAATGACCTCTATTCTACTGTGCCCTAAACTGATTCATAAGGGGGCGGGGTTAACACTGATAGGCAGAGAATGTGGATATATGTAAATGAGACTGAGATCAGTAAAGTAGGATCAAATAAAATGTAGAAAAAAATAATGCTGCG
>CM029383.1:7603990-7656490 GCA_017165825.1 Hepsetus odoe | reverse complement strand
CATACACACACACACTCATAAACACACACACACACACTCCCGCACACACACACACTCCCGAACACACACTGCCTCATACCTTTTACCTCATGCACACACACTGCCTCATTTTACTCCTGCACACACCACTCCCTTCCCCACACCTCCGTGCACACACACCCCTTTTACACACTCTTACCTCATACACTCACACTCCTTTACACACACACACACACACACATACATGGACTACACTCCCCACACACACACCTCATGCCACACACTCACATACACTCATACACAAACACGCCCTCACACACACACTCATACACACATGCACACTCCAAGCACACACACCTCATACACACAGACACACTCATACTAAACACACACACACACTCCTTACACCTCCTTACACACACTCCTACACACACACACACACACATACACACACACTCCATACACACACACTCACACATACACACACACTCCACACACACACAAGCTCACACTTTACACTCCCAGACTGCAGCTTTACCTCCTTTGCTCCATACACACACAAACACACATACACACACAAACACACACACACACTCCCGCACACACACACACACACACACTCCCGAACACACACTGCCTCATACACGCACACACTCATACACACACACTGCCTCATACACACACACTCCTGCACACGCGCACTCCCGCGCACACACACACACACTCCCGCGCACACACACACACACTCCCGTGCACACACACACACTCCTGCACACACACACTCATACACACACACACACACACACACTCTCCTGCACACACAAACTCACGCACACACACACACACACACACACAAACAAACTTGCACAGCCTGCAACGATGGAGGAAATGCAAGAACTGGGGGGAAAGAAAGAAAGAAAGAAAGAAAGAAAGAAAGAAAGAAAGAAAGAAAGAAAGAAAAGAGAAAGAGACAGAAAGTGAGACAGAGAGAGAGAAACAGAGAATTACAGAGGGAGAGAAAGAGAGGGAGAGAAAGAGAGGAATGGCTGGGGTTAATGAGAGGCTGCAGTGTGAGGTGAGTGTCCACCAGGACAGGCTGTTACATCATCACTCAGCGCCGCTGGACGTCCACGCTTCTCTACACCTCGTCCTCTTTTAATGAGACTCACCCGGAGCGGCGCAGCGTCTGGTTACACGAAGGCCCCGCGGTCCGGCTGTAACACACACCCGTTCATGCACCCTGCAGGTCCACCTGGACGAGGGACGGCGTCTTCCACAAGGACACTCGGCGCAGCTGAGAACCTGAGCGGAGCGTTTCCGCTGAAACAGTCCTGCTGATGTCAACACTCGCAGCACCTGCTCTCCAAAGGCTTCACGAGGTCGAGCGCGAAGGACACCGAGAACCGCCGTCCCCCCGGCCAGCGGCGAGAGACGGTCTGCTCGAACGGTGAGCGGGACGACAAGCACGACCCCAGGGAGACGAAGGAAGAAGTGAAAGTGAAAGCGACTATTTGCCATCGTGAACAGAGCGCACACTGAAACGCAACGAAATACATGCTCTGTATTTAGCCCTCACAGGCTGTCTAGCAGGGGGCAGATGGATCCAGCACCCAGGGAGCAATGAAGGGGACGGTACCTTGCTTAAGGGTATCTCAGGGCAACCTACTGATCTGGGATTCACACCCATAACCTTCTGATTACGAGGCCTCGTCCATAACCACTAGACCACCGCTGACCCATAAACTGGCCAGGACAGCGTCTCCCATTTTTTCTTTTTTGATTTTTTGAGAAAAGAATGAAAGAGTGCCAAAGAAGAAGGTACATCTAATGTAACTGAGGTTAATTATGGAAGTAATTATGCCATTAATTACATACTTAATTACTTCTTAAAAGTATAGCAAATTAGTGATCATACCTCTCGATTAAGTGCTTAAACATCACAATATTTTCTTCAGAAAATGACAAAAGTATCTGGACGTCTGGCTGTTACTACAAGGTTTCAAGAGAGTTTGGACATTTGAGTTATTTAGGAACTATAATTCATTAAAATCCCGTCCAGTATCAAACAGCGCCGCCCTGTATCGGAAAATAAATTGCATTGTCAACGGATCGATGTGAGACGCGATACAGCTTCATTTAGCCCGCATCCAGCAGATGGAGCCTTCCAAAATAACTTTAAATATATAAGTAATAAAAGTCTTTTGGATGCACGTATGGTCTAAAATAAAACAAAGCCCAGCTAAATAACTCAAATGTCCAAGCTCTCTCAAAGCCTTGCAGCAAGAGCTAGGCGTCCCAATACTTTTGTCATTTTGGGAGAAAATATTCGGATGTTAAAACCCTTCATCCAGAGGTAGGATCATTATCACTGCTATACTATATGTTTATCAGTATTTCATCTACAAATACTGATTTCTCCAAAGCCTGCTATATGCAAATCAGGCTCTAACCAATCACATCATCCGGTGAATCCAGGAATCAATGCAACAAAAGTCCAAGCATTTAATTATTCTGTCCCATCCTGAACCATTAAAGCCTGTAAGTTGGCTCTATGTACGTGATCTCTCTCTTGATCCTGAAACTTTAACGATACTTCTTTTCTTTGTCAAGTTCCCTGCTCCAAATCCAGGAAGTGGTGCCCTCTAGTGCTCACGCCAGACAAAAACTCCTAAATCCAGTTATTATACTGGTTTGCTGCTGTCTGCCATCAAAATGAATCGGTGACCCGTCCACGTTTCCTGTAGTTCCTCCAGCAGGCTTAGGATGAACAGATGGACGGATGGATATATATACCCTGATGAAGCCGTTTTATGGGTCCACCTACCTGATACCTTTCACTGTCCATTTCACCACACTCTTTGTCCCTCTAAATAGCGGTCCATATCATTTGGACAGTGGATTAATGCGTATGTTTTAATAAAATGTCCCGGGATCAAAAAACAGGAGCCAACGTTCATCGCTGGAGGTCCTGGGGGGTGTTTTCAAACTGTTCTGCTCACCTGTCCTCGCGGGTGTTGGGGGTCAGGTAGCGGGTGGTGTCCTCCTCATGGCTGCTCTGCAGGCTGCTTTGCTGGCTGCTGTAACAGAGAGAGCCACAGAAACAGGAGAGACTTGAAGGTTTCTGTCGTTCAGCAGAGGGCAGCAAATTATTGTGAAAGTGAGCTACACATTTTTTCATTTCTCCTGGCTTTTGAGACGAGAGCTCACCAGTGAGCACGGATCATTACGCTCTTGATTCGAATCCTGTTCAAAAATCCACACGTTTTCCGTCCGAATAAGGAGCCTGACGCTCGGGACGCTCTAGCAGAGGGTGGAAAAGATTTTGGACTAAAACTAAAGCCCTTCATGGAGGCATACAGGGAGAGCGAGGAGGCCATCGGCCAATCTGGATGAAAAAAGAACTCTCGATCTAAGTAAGCCTCCGTAATTCAAGATCGATGTCTTTCGTTTGGCCCTGTTCGTGGTGCAGGCATGAGGCGAAATATATTTTTGTGTAAAAATGGTGCTCCAGGATTCCTGTTCCCTCGATTTCATCTTTTCCTCCTCTGTGTGGGTACGTGGACCAGAAATATAACTCAGGATTCAACTCTTACCTCACAGTTTCCCAGCCTTTGTTTATCCCTTACTATCAAGCGTGCTGGCGCTGAGCCTATAAGACGAGCACGTGTGAGTGATCTCTTTTCTGATTGGCTGCTCTGAATTGAAACTTCCATAATTTTATGACAGAAAAGTGAGAAGGGACTTTTAATCAAGCTGAAAGGCACGACCATGCTGATATTTCTACAAGCTGACATCCATGAGCTTCACCACAAACAACTTCAAACCCAGTTTTCATCCCAACCAAGCTGACGTTCGGAACATTTTCTTAAATTGATGGTTTTTAAACCACTTTAAACCATGATAAACTAATTTAAACCAGGTTAAACCACTTTAAACCAGGTAAAAACAACTTGAAACCAGGTTAAACCATTTTAAACCAGGTTTAACCACTTTAAACCACACTAAGCCACTTTAAACCACTCTAAACCACTTTAATCCATTTTAAACCAGGTATAACCACTTTAAACCACTTTAAATTAGGTTAAATTACTTTTTAACCAGTTTAAACTAGGTTTAACCACTTTAAACCACACTAAGCCACCTTAAACCACTCTAAACCACTTTAATCCATTTTAAACCAGCTATAACCACTTTAAACCACATTAAGCCACATTAAACCACTTTAATCAATTTTAAACCAGTTTAAACCACTTTAAAACATTTTAAACCACTTTAATCCATTTTAAACCAGGTTAAACCCTTTTTAACCAGGTTTAACCACTTTAAACCACTTTAAATCAGGTTAAGTCACTTTAAACCAGTTTAAACCAGGTTTAACCACTTTAAACCACTCTAAGCCACCTTATACCACTTTAAACCACTTTAATCCATTTTAAACCAGGTATAACCACTTTAAACCATATTAAGCCACTTTAAACCAGGTTAAATCACTTTAAACCATTTAAAACCAGGTATAACCACTTTAAACCACAATAAGCCACATTAAACCACTTCAAACCCAGTTTTCATCCCAACCAAGCTGACATTCGGACCATTTTCTTAAAATGATGGTTTTTAAACCACTTTAAACCACGATAAACTAATTTAAACCAGGTTAAACCACTTTAAACCAGGTAAAAACAATTTGAAACCAGGTTAAACCATTTTAAACCAGGTTTAACCACTTTAAACCACACTAAGCCACTTTAAACCACTCCAAACCACTTTAATCCATTTTACACCAGGTATAACCACTTTAAACCACATTAAGTCACTTTAAACCAGGTTAAATCACATTAAACCATTTAAAACCAGGTATAACCACTTTAAACCACATTAAGCCACATTAAACCACTTTAAACCAGGTTAAATCACTTTAAACCACTTTAATCCATTTTAAACCAGGTATAATCACTTTAAACCACATTAAGCCACTTTTACCTGGTTTAAAATGGATCAAAGTGGTTTAGAGTGGTTTAAGGTGGCTTAATGTGGTTTAAAGTGGTTATACCTGGTTTTAAATGGTTTAAAGTGATTTAACCTGGTTTAAAGTGACTTAATGTGGTTTAAAGTGATTATACCTGGTTTAAAATGGATTAAAGTGGTTTAAAGTGATTATACCTGATTTAAAGTGGATTAAAGTGGTTTAAAGTGATTTAACCTGGTTTAAACTGGTTTAAAGTGATTTAACCTGATTTAAATTGGTTTAAAGTGGTTAAACCTGGTTTAAAATGGTTTAAAATGGATTAAAGTGGTTTAAAATGTTTTAAAGTGGTTTAACCTGGTTTAAACTGGTTTAAAATGGATTAAAGTGGTTTAAAGTGATTTAACCTGGTTTAAAGTGGTTTAATGTGGCTTAATGTGGTTTAATAAACCAGGTTAAACCACTTTAAAACATTTTAAACCACTTTAATCCATTTTAAACCATTTTAAACCAGGTTTAACCGCTTTAAACCAATTTAAATCAGGTTAAATCACTTTAAACCAGTTTAAACCAGGTTTAATCACTTTAAACCACACTAAGCCACCTTAAACCACTCTAAACCACTTTGATCCATTTTAAACCAGGTATAACCACTTTAAACCACATTAAGTCATTTTAAACCACTTTAAACCAGGTTAAATCACTTTAAACCAGTTTAATCCATTTTAAACCCGGTATAACCACTTTAAACCACATTAAGCCACTTTAAA
This sequence comes from Hepsetus odoe, assembly GCA_017165825.1. Taxonomy (NCBI): domain Eukaryota; kingdom Metazoa; phylum Chordata; class Actinopteri; order Characiformes; family Hepsetidae; genus Hepsetus; species Hepsetus odoe. The sequence continues at coordinate 7,650,778 of CM029383.1, read as the reverse complement.
CCAGGTTAAACCAGGTTAAACCAGTCCACAATGTGGTACAACTTGGTTTAGAGTTAGAGTTTGTTTTGAGAGCTGGTGGTAGGTCTGAAAATCATGGAATTTCCAAAGTGGGAGAAGGTGAGCCCACAACTTTCTCTTCCAACCCTCCAGTCTTCTTCTTCTTTTAGCTGCTCCACAGCGGCTCATCCGTCTCCATTTCTTCCTGTCCTCTGTATCTTCCTCTTTCACACCGACTGCCTGCATGTCCTCTCTCACGACATCCATAAAATCCTCTTCTCCTCTTTGCTGCAACTCCATCCTCAACATCCTTCTCCTGATATGCTCCTCGTCTCTCCTCTGGACGTGTCCACACCAACACAGTCTCAGGCTCTGAATATCTGAACATCAGCCTGAACTGTACTCTCGTTTTTATTCCTGTCCAGCTCAAATCTCAGCATCTTCAACTCTGTCCCTCTCCAGCCCGTATAAAGTAGCTGGTCTCACTACCAGTAAACCCTTCTTTTCCCGCTCCCATGAGACCATGAAACCCACACTTCCGTTCATTCTCATCAAGAAACCCACATTTGCCTGAAAGAAATGCAACGTTCATGTTTGGGACGTTGGCAAGGACCTGAAAATGTCCCGATCCTTCCCCTTCACGTCCCCGTCCCCGGCTGGAACCTCTCAATCTGAAACCGAGACCTTCCCGATCGATGAGAACCTCTGCATCGGGACTCATATTCCGGGATCAGAAATAACGGCATGTTTTTTTATTTATAATCCAAAGCTGCGCGGAAAGCAGGGGGTTGATGAATATTTAATGGCGCCCCAGCCGCTCCCCTGTATATTCCTGCAGCCAGCAACCTCGCACTGCTATTAATGTCACCACAGGGACGTCGCTCCCCTGGGAGCAAACAGGCCTTCTAGCAGCCAGACGGCGGCTTGAGATGGAAACAGGGCTCCATGTCCACCATCATGGTGTCCATCTTGCGAAAGGGTGAAAACGGAGATCATGTGAATTCCTCACTCTCACGGCACATTTTTAGGTCCTACACTTCTAAAATTTGTCCGTTTTCCCTTGATGGTTGCAGTAGCGCAAGGCTGATAATCAGAAACCAACAAACTGCACATGTGTGGTAGGCGTTTCTCATAAAGTGGCCAATTTTAGGGACTGTTTTTGATGAGATTTTGTGGACGCTGCAGTTTTAAGGTGTTCATTACCAAGAATTCAATGCTATGAGTGTGATATCATGAGCGTGATCACAAAAATGAACAAGGAATTTTAAACACAAATCAAAAGGCTGCTTCAAACTGGGGAAGGGACTCGCAGGCCGATGTTTCCATGTACGTATCTCCCGATGACGACTCAAAAACATTTTAAAATCGCAGACGCCGGAGAGACATCGACCTGATTAAAGAAAACGTAACTTGAATGAGGGTGCACAGAATATCACCGGTCTCTGGACATATTTAGGCCGCTGCACTGGGTGTGTTCGGGTGTTCGGACGAGTCGAGATTCATGCGATCCATAAAAAATTTCAAAAACTTAAAGAGGCCGAGATTTCACAATTTCCTATTCTTCTCTTTGTGTCCATTTTGCAACGTCTGCTATTTTTCTTAATGAACCTTTTCGACTATGTAAATGAGCTCTTTTCTGATTGGATGCCCAGTTCTGCAGCTCAGCGTTTCACCCATACATACATGTGCAGCAGGGGACAGCAATTTAAAGCACCTGAGGAGCAGTGACAGGGACGGTACCTTGTTCAAGGGTACCTCATGGCAACCTGCTGGTATGGGATTCAAACCCACAACCTTCTGATCCTGGGGCCTCGTCTTTAACCATATTTATTACATTTTAAAAATGAATTTAAAAAGAACATCTGCACCATAATGTTTGACACATGTAGAAGATGAACGTTTGCACATTGTTTCAGGTTTAAAAGTCTTGAAGAAATGGTTCAGATTTGATACGGACTGTCAGTCAGTCATTTTCTGGGCCGCTTGTCCCAGTTGGGGTCGCTGGAGTCCATCCCAGCTCACACAGGGCGAAGGACGGGGACACACCCCGGACAGGTCACCAGCCCATCACCTTTCTCATGGCTACCTCAGGGCAACCCACCAGTAAGGGGTTCGAACCCACAACCTTCTGAGCCCGGCAACTCCCTAACCACTAGGGAGAACATGCTAGAATACTGAGAAAGACCACTGCGGGACGTGAGAGATGCCTGGTTGATGAGAAATCACAAAGAATGAGCGCTTCAGGGCTACACATCTGCAGCGACGTGCCAAATAAAATGTGAAAGTAAGCTGAGGGGTTCAGTGAGGATGAGAGCTGGAAAGCCGGAGAAGGGTGAGACAGGGTAATGGGAAGGGACGGGATGGCGGGGACAGATGAACAGGGTGCTGCTGGTCCACACCATCATACAGACCTGCTCTCACTGCTCTGCTCCTTCTTGTCTCCCCCTCGGAGCCACTTGCGCAGGAGGAAGCGCTTGCGGCGCGGTGAGGCGCTGGGCGTGGAGCAGTTGGACCAGGCGGCGTCCTCGTCGCTGGACGGCGTGATCTCGATGGAGGGGAGCTGCAAGTACTCCTTGGAGCCGGAGTGGCCAGGGGAACCGCCGTCAGGAGCCTCCCTCTCGCTCTGGACGTTCTTCATGCGCAGCATCTTGAAGCGCTTGCGGCGCAGCGACGGGCTGGACGAAGGGCTGAGAGGACTGGTGGGGGCTCCGGGCGGATCTCCACTGGTGGAGACGTTCTCCTCCCAGTCCCCGGGAGCCTGGACCTGCAGCGCAGGCAGCTGCAAAGTCTCAGCCATGGTTTTGCTTTCTCTCACATGTGATCCTGTGGCGATCCGGTGCAACTAGGACAAAAGCTGGAAGGGTTCTTCTGTTGGGCACTCCAGGAGGTCAGAGTGATCTGAGATGATGGGTTCTCAAGGAATGGTGAACTTCAGGGTGATCTTTAAGGTATCTGCTCTGGGGATAATGTTCCTGTTGGAGCATCTAGTCAAAGAGGTAGATGAACAGATCAGGGCACTTTAATATTTGCTATAGGAGGAGGCTGGACCTGCAGGACAGTGTCTCAGCCATGGTTAATCTTCTCAAGAGGTCCAAAGTTGTCCAATTCCAACGCCACAAACGATCTGGTCAACTTTAGGCATCTGGGTAACTGTTCTGGAAGCAGTTCAGAGGAACAGTCCTACACCTGAAGCAAAAACCACGTACTTTCCTGATCAAACAAAAAGGTTTTGGTTTTGATGCAGAGGTGAGGTCCAAAAACAGGAAGTATCTTCATGGTTCCTCAAATCGATAGGAAGCGATTCTGTTTCACAGGTTTGCTTGACAAGAGGATGGTTTCAGCATGTTGGGTGCCAACATGTGCTCCAGTTTTGTCCTAGAGGTCAGAGGAAGGTCAGAGGGTGGGCTAGGTATGACATGCGCTCAGGCAAACACACACACACATCAACACGCGCACACACACACAAACAGACACTAACACAAGCAGTCTCATAAAAAGTGAGATACTGACTACATGCTCAGCTCATCTTCCATTGCTTTGGAGTGAAAGTGAAAGTGACTACTTGCCATCTCAAAGCACAGCACACCCAAACACAGCCTCTGCTTTCCGCCCATACACACTCGGTCCAGCAGGAGGCAGCTCCACCAGTGCTCGGGGAGCAGTGATGGGGACGGTACCTTGCTCAAGGGTACCTCTACTGATCTGGGATTCGAACCCACGACCTTCCGATTCGCTGCCGCTCCTCCATTCTGTTTAATCTCCCTCATATTGAGTAACCAAGCTTTAATTAATGCCTCGTGCAAGGACGAGTCCCTCTCTGCACAGGATTGGCCGAAATCTACTCCAAGGGTTAAAGGAACGATTCACGCTGCATATTTTCGCACCCGTGCACCGCAGCCAAGACTTCCTATGTGAAAGCGTGTGTGCGAAGGCGAGGAGATCGAGCGCTTAGCCTTTGTGACGTCACAAAAGCTAATGCATTGCCATGCATCCGCTTGTGCAGTTTAGCCCCGCCCACCAAACCAGGTGCGCTGCAGACCAGGTGAGCTACAACTAGGAGTGTCCTTCCTGACCTTGTGTCTATGAAAATGCTGCTTTGAAAAATGCACCCTTGTGTTTTGGATGAGATGCAAGTGTAGGTTAGCCAATTAGGTGGGCTTATACCTGTTTTAAAGGGACAGTAACACAAATAGGATGTGTTGTGGAGTAATAGTGGTTGGAAAATGGTTTTATTGGACAATTTTGGTGTCGCAAGGGGCAAAAGGAGCATGCATGATGTGTTTTCTTTAAAAGTTATGGATAAAAAGCAGAGTGGACAACTTCTGATTCGAACTTTCCGTTCCACCTTAAATTCTACAGCAGTTTCCATTGAGGCGCCCCGGGGCGCCTCAATGGAAACTGCTGTAGAATTTAAGGTGGAACGGAAAGTTCGAAAAAAAAGCAACCGAATAAGAATTTCAGCCTCGTCCTGCAACACGAATACGGCAAAGTTATAAATTTCGAAATAAAGCCGTCCTACCTCTGCCGTTTTAATGGAATAACAACTGCAACGTTGATTCATTACGGCGCCTCAACTTCTTTACTTTTTGTTCCGTTATAATTTTCGCCGTTCCCTTTCGGACGAGTCCATTCTGCCACCGCGGGGGGAGACGTGCTTCATCTTCTCTCAACAAAACGCCTTTCTTTAAGATGCAGATTCGTTTCAAAATTAGATTAGTAATTAAATATAATGTAATAATTTACACGTGTAAATCTGTCAGCTCGGACGCTTTAAAAATCTCTTTTAATATCGTGCTGTCGCGCCAGTCCCCCCCCCCCGATTTAATGAATGTTAAAGTCGGCCCAAGAGTCCACGTCCATGAATGAAGTGGGGGTTTAAACACAACACTGAACTCTTGGTAACGATTGAATGAAAATAAAAGTAAGTAATAAAAATAAGCCTAAAAATAGACTGGAAGGTGTTATAAGGACACATCCTCCATTTGGAGGATTCTTCCTTGTTTCCATGTTACCTATAAATAGATAGATAGATGGATGGGCAGATGGATGGATGATGGATGTGTGGATGGGTGGTTGGATGGATGGATGGATGGATGGGTATGGGTGTGGGTGGGAGGGTGGTTGGATGGATGGATGATGGATGGGTAAGGGTGGGTGGGTGGGTGTTGGATGGATGGATGGATGGATGGGTAGGTGGGTAGGTGGTTGGATGGATGCTGATGGACGGGTGTGGGTGGGTGGTTGGATGGATGGATGGATGGGTGTGGGTAGTGGCTGGGATGGATGGATGGCTGATAGATGGATGGATGGGTGTGTGGGTGGTGGATGATGGATGGATGGATGGGTGTGTGGGTGGTTGGATGGATGGATGGATGGGTGGGTAGGTGGTTGGATGGATGGATGGATGGATGGATGGATGGATGGAGTGGGTAGGTGGTGGTTGGTGGATGGATGGATTGATGGATGGGTGGGTGGGTGGAAGGATGGATGGATGATGGGTGGGTAGGTGGTTGGATGGATGGAGATGGGTGGATGGATGGGTGGGTGGTTGGATGGATGGATGGATGAATAGATAGATAGAGTGAGTGAAAAAGTGAAAGTGAATACCTTGTCATTGTGAAACGCAGCACAGCACAACACAAATATTCAACCTCTGTTTCACCCACACACACATGGGGCAGCTATTGAAAGCGCCCTGTGAGCAGTGATGGGGACAGTACCTTGCTCAAGGGTACATCAGGACAACCTACTGGTGAGGGAATTGTACCCACAACTTTCCGATTAAGAGCCAACTCCCTAACCACTAGGCCACCGCTGCCCCAGTGCAGCAGGGGGCAGCTATTGAAAGCAGCCAGGGAGCAATGACAGGGAGGGTACCTTGCTCAAGGGTATCTCAGGGCAAACTACTGATGAGGGAATCCGACTCCCTAACCACTAGGCCAGCACTGCCCTGTGGATGGAGGATGGATAGATGATGGATGGGTGGGTGGTTGGATGGATGGTTGGATGGATAGATAGATAGATAGATAGATAGATAGATAGATAGATAGATAGATAGACTGGTTTGGTTAGTTTTCTCTGTTTGAATGGACTTTGTTTGCTCGATCGATCGATTGATTGTTAATTTGATCAATAAACAACCAAGTGAATAAACAAAGCTTAGACCTTTTAAAGGTCAGTTGTTTGATTGCATGACTGATTGATTGATTGATTGATCGATCCACTGACTGAATCACTGGATTGATTCAATGGATTGAATAAGGATTGACTTATTTTTATTTACATGTTTAATTGCAGATGCCCGCCTGCCCTTTTGTTTTGTTTTGTTTTTCGTGATTCGTTTTAAATTATTATGTTACAAGCGAACACGTTTCCTGGGACTCCTCCAGCGAGGGACAGGTCAAAAACAAGGACGGTCCCCAGAAAGCACAAAGTAATAAGGCTGTCATGAGACCGCAATAAACAGTTTGATCTACTTCACTATAATCAATAACAATCTCACCTACTGCTACATTCATCTCTTACTGTCTTCTAATAACTGATAGCAAACTATTCCAGCCATTCAGCGAAACAGAGCGTGTGAGTCAGCAGCTTGACTTTCAGCACTAAAAAATTACCCACACGGGGAGTTTTCCATCTCATACAAGAACATTTTCCTGAATTTATCAACACTGAGCTGCTCACAAACAGGAAAGGTGTACTAACCTGCCCAGCAGTGATGGGGACGGTACTTTGCAAGAAGGATACCTCAGGGCAACCTATTGTCTGGGAATCGAACCCACGACCTTCTGATCCTGGGGCCTCGTCCCTAAACACTAGGAGCACCTCTGCCGCGCCCTGACGAGCCTGTGAGTGTCGGGATAGGGACCGGCACCCCGTCCCGTGTCCCTGGTCAGGACACGCATGGAAATAACAGATATTAGCACACATCAGTGAAGGCTGAGAAAGTAGTGTTGCATGAGAGAGACGGGAAAATGGATGGATGGTATTTTTTAGCGCTGTTGTCTGGTGCATTTCCATTGAAGCTTCAGATGTGGTTCAAAGACACACTGTTCGGAAGAATCGCTGCTCTGGAACGTATAGGCCACTTTATTTATCCCAGAGGGTGAAAGACAAAACAGCACCCAGAGCAGGACACGAGAGCAGGTCTTTTCTACATTTTATATACATTTGCATGTGAACTGGACCTCGCTGCATATTAATAGAATTAAAGACTATTAAAGCCTCGAACTTCAACTCAATAAAACAATCTACTGAAAATAATCCACATGAACTTCACCGCTTCACTTTCATCACCGTCTCTACTAGTTCTCCATCACGGACACACACTCCACAATACCCTGAACCACGTCCACTCTCCTGTCCTCTCTCCTCACTTCCTTCACTCCGTCCTGCACCGACGGACACACAGAGGGACGTCTCTTCAGTGTGTTTGTGTCCGTTTAAACTGAACCGAGTCTGGATGTTGGGAAGGTGATGGAGGATAAAATTATGGAGGATCAGGTTTGATGAGTTCAGACTAAAGGAAGGAGTCTCTTCTGAGTGTGTTCTGAATCTGTTCTGAGTCTTCGGAGTGTGTTCTGAGTCTGTTCAGAGAGTGTTCTGTGCCTGTTCTGAGTGTGTTCTGAGTCTTCGGAGCCTGTTCTGAGTGTGTTCTGAGTCTGTTCTGAGTGTGTTCTGAGTCTGTTCTGAGTGTGTTCTGAGTGTGTTCTGAGTGTATTCTGAGTGTGTTCTGAGCCTGTTCTGAGGTAAGTTCTGAGTCTGTTCTGAAGTGTGTTCTGAGTCTGTTCTGAGTGTGTTCTGAGTGTGTTCTGAGTGTGTTCTGAGTCTGTTCTGAGTGTGTTCTGAGTGTGTTCTGAGTGTGTTCTGAGTCTTCGGAGCCTGTTCTGAGTGTGTTCTGAGTGTGTTCTGAGCCTGTTCTGAGTCTGTTCTGAGTCTGTTCTGAGTCTGTTCTGAGTCTTCGGAGTGTGTTCTGAGTCTGTTCAGAGAGTGTTCTGTGCCTGTTCTGAGTGTGTTTGAGTCTTCGAGCCTTTTCTCTGAGGTGCGTTCTGAGGTGTTCTGAGCCTGTTCTGGAGTGTGTTCGAGTCTGTTCTGGAGGTAACCCTGGAGTCTGTTCCTGAGTGTGTTCTGAGTCTGTTCTCTTGAGGTGTTCTGAGTCTGTTCTGAGGTGTTCTGAGTGTGTTCTTATCTGTTCTGAGTGTAAGTTCTGATTTGTGTTCTGAGTCTGTTCTGAGTGTGTTCTGAGTGTGTTCTGAGTCTGTTCTGAGTGTGTTCTGATTGTGTTCTGAGCCTGTTCTGAGTGTGTTCTGAGTCTGTTCTGAGTCTGTTCTGAGCCTGTTCTGAGTCTGTTCTGAGTCTGTTCTGAGTCTGTTCTGAGTCTTCGGAGTGTGTTCTGAGTCTGTTCAGAGTGTGTTCTGTGCCTGTTCTGAGTGTGTTCTGAGTCTTCGGAGCCTGTTCTGAGTGTGTTCTGAGTGTGTTCTGAGTGTGTTCTGAGTCTGTTCTGAGTCTGTTCTGAGTGTGTTCTGAGTCTGTTTTGAGTGTGTTCTGAGTGTGTTCTGAGTGTGTTCTGAGTGTGTTCTGAGCCTGTTCTGATCCTGTTCTGAGCCTGTTCTGAGTCTGTTCTGAGTCTGTTCTGAGTGTGTTCTGAGTGTGTTCTGAGTGTGTTCTGAGTCTGTTCTGAGTGTGTTCTGAGTGTGTCTGAGCCTGTTCTGAGCCTGTTCTGAGCCTGTTCTGAGTCTGTTCTGAGTCTGTTCTGAGTGTGTTCTGAGTTTGTTCTGAGTGTGTTCTGAGTGTGTTCTGAGTGTGTTCTGAGTCTGTTCTGGAGGTGTTCTGAGTCTGTTCTTGAGTGTGTTCTATCTGTTCTGAGTGTGTTCTGAGGTGTTCTGAGTCTGTTCTTGAGTGTGTGTTCTGATTGTGTTCTGAGCCTGTTCTGAGTGTGTTCTGGGTCCGTTCTGGGTCCGTTCTGGGTACTGTTCTGAGTGTGTTCTGAGTCTGTTCTGAGTCTGTTCTGAGTCCGTTCTGAGTCCGTTCTGATTGTGTTCTGAGTCTGTTCTGAGTGTGTTCTGAGTCTGTTCAGAGAGTGTTCTGTGCCTGTTCTGAGTGTGTTCTGAGTCTTCGGAGCCTGTTCTGAGTGTGTTCTGAGGTGTTCTGGAGCCTGTTCTGAGGGTGTTCTGAGTCTGTTCTGAGTGTGTTCTGAGTCTGTTCTGAGTGTGTTCTGAGTCTGTTCTCTGAGCTCCACCCTGAGGGGTGTTCCTGATTGTGTTCTGAGTCTGTTCTGAGTGTGTTCTGAGGTGTTCTGAGTCTGTTCTGAGTGTGTTCTGAGCCTGTTCTGAGCCTGTTCTGAGTCTGTTCTGAGTCTGTTCTGAGTCTGTTCTGAGTGTGTTCTGAGTCTGTTCTGAGTGTGTTCTGAGTCTGCTCTGATTGTGTTCTGAGTCTGCTCTGAGTGTGTTCTGAGTCTGCTCTGAGTGTGTTCTGAGCGTGTTCTGAGTCTGCTCTGAGTGTGTTCTGAATATGTTCTGGAGTGTGTTCCCAATCTGTTCTGGAGTGTGTTCTGAGTCTGTTCTGAGTGTTTTCTGAGTCTGTTCTGAGTGTGTTCTGAGTGTGTTCTGAGTCTGTTCTGAGTGTGTTCTGAGCCTGCTCTGAGTGTGTTCTGAATCTGTTCTGAGTGTGTTCTGAGTGAAACTGAATCTGTTCTGAGTGTGTTCTGAGTGTGTTCTGAGTCTGTTCTGAGTCTGTTCTGAGTGTGTTCTGAGTCTGTTCTGAGTGTGTTCTGAGTCTGCTTTGAGTGTGTTCTGAATCTGTTCTGAGTGTGTTCTAAGTGTGTTCTGAGTGTGTTCTGAGTCTGTTCTGAGTGTGTTCTGAGTTTGTTCTGAGTGTGTTCTGAGTCTGTTCTGAGTGTGTTCTGAGTCTGTTCCAGCTCTGTTCTGAGGTGTTCTGGAGGTGTTCTGAGCCTGTTCTGAGCCTGTTCTGAGCCTGTTCTGAGTCTGTTCTGAGTCTGTTCTGAGTGTGTTCTGAGTTTGTTCTGAGTGTGTTCTGAATCTGTTCTGAGTGTGTTCTGAGTCTGTTCTGAGTGTGTTCTGAGTTTGTTCTGAGTGTGTTCTGAATCTGTTCTGAGTGTGTTATGAGTCTGTTCTGAGTGTGTTCTGAGCCTGTTCTGAGTGTGTTCTGAGTCTGCTCTGAGTGTGTTCTGAGCCTGTTCTGAGTGTGTTCTGAGTGTGTTCTGAGTCTGTTCTGAGTCTGTTCTGGAGCTCACCCTTGGAGTGTGTTCTGAGTGTGTTCTGAGTCTGTTCTGAGTGTGTTCTGAGTCTGTTCTGAGTCTGTTCTGAGGTGGTTCCAGAGTCTGTTCTGAGGCTGTTCTGAGTGTGTTCTGAGTGTGTTCTGAGCCTGTTCTGAGCCTGTTCTGAGCCTGTTCTGAGTCTGTTCTGAGTCTGTTCTGAGTGTGTTCTGAGGTGTTCTGAGTGTGTTCTGAGTGTGTTCTGAGTCTGTTCCTGAGTGTGTTCTGAGGTGTTCTGAGCCTGTTCTGAGCTCACACTGAGTCTGTTCTGGAGTGTGTTCTGAGTGTGTTCTGAGTCTGTTCTGAGTCTGTTCTGAGCCTGTTCTGAGTCTGTTCTGAGTCTGTTCTGAGTGTGTTCTGAGTCTGTTCTCTTACTCTGGAGTGTGTTCTGAGTCTGTTCAGAGAGTGTTCGGGTGCCTGTTCTGGAGGTGTTCTGAGTCTTGTTTCGTTCTGAGTGTGTTCTGAGTGTGTTCTGAGCCTGTTCTGAGTGTGTTCTGAGTCTGTTCTGAGTGTATTCTGAGTGTGTTCTGAGCGTGTTCTGAGTCTGCTCTGAGTGTGTTCTGAGTGTGTTCTGAATCTGTTCAGGCTCAGAACACACTCAGAACATACTCAGAGCAGACTCAGAACACAATCAGAACAGATTCAGAACACACTCAGAACACACTCAGAACAGGCTCAGAACAGTGTGTTCTGAGTCTGCTCTGAGTATGTTCTGAGTGTGTTCTGAGCCTGTTCTGAGTCTGTTCTGAGTGTGTTCTGTGTGTGTTCTGAGTGTGTTCTGAATCTGTTCTGAGTGTGTTCTGAGCCTGCTCTGAGTGTGTTCTGAGTGTGTTCTGAATCTGTTCTGAGTGTGTTCTGAGTCTGCTCTGAGTGTGTTCTGAGTCTGTTCTGAGTCTGTTCTGAGTGTGTTCTGAGTGTGTTCTGGGAGTCTGTCTGAGTGTGTTCTGAGCGTGTTCTGAGCCCTGCCCTGAGGTGTTCTGAGTCTGCTCTGAGTGTGTTCTGAGCCTGTTCTGAGTCTGTTCTGAGTCTGTTCTGAGCCTGTTCTGAGTGTGTTCTGAGTCTGTTCTGAGTGTGTTCTGAGTCTGTTCTGAGCCTGCTCTGAGTGTGTTCTGAGTGTGTTCTGAGTCTGTTCTGAGTGTGTTCTGAGTGTTTTCTGAGTGTGTTCTGAGTCTGTTCTGAGTGTGTTCTGAGTGTGTTCTGAGTCTGTTCTGAGTGTGTTCTGAGTGTGTACTGAGTCTGTTCTGAGTGTGTTCTGAGTGTGTTCTGAGTCTGTTCTGAGTGTGTACTGAGTCTGTTCTGAGTGTGTTCTGAGTGTGTTCTGAGTGTGTTCTGAGCCTGTTCTGAGTGCATTCTGAGCCTGTTCTGAGTCTGTTCTCTGAGGTGTTCGAGTGTAATTTGAGTCTGTTCCTGAGTGTGTTCTGAGCCTGTTCTGAGTCTGTTCTGAGTGTATTCTGAGTGTGTTCTGAGTGTGTTCTGAGTCTGTTCTGAGTGTGTTTTGAGTCTGCTCTGAGTGTGTTCTGAGTGTGTTCTGAATCTGTTCTGAGTGTGTTCTGAGCCTGCTCTGAGTGTGTTCTGAGTGTGTTCTGAATCTGTTCTGAGTGTGTTCTGAGTCTGCTCTGAGTGTGTTCTGAGTGTGTTCTGAGTCTGTTCTGAGGTGTTCTATGTGTTCTGAGCGCGTTCTTGAGTCTGCTCTGAGTGTGTTCTGAGGTGTTCTGAATCTGTTCCGAGGTGTTCTGAGCCTGTTCTGAGTGTGTTCTGAGTGTGTTCTGAATCTGTTCTGATTGTGTTCTGAGTCTGCTCTGAGTGTGTTCTGAGTGTGTTCTGAGCCTGTTCTGAGTCTGTTCTGAGTGTGTTCTGTGTGTGTTCTGAGTGTGTTCTGAATCTGTTCTCAGTGTTCTGAGCCTGCTCTGAGGTGTTCTGGAGTGTGTTCTGAATCTGTTCCGAGTGTGTTCTGAGTCTGCTCTGAGTGTGTTCTGAGTCTGTTCTGAGTATGTTCTGAGTGTGTTCTGAGTCTGTTCTGAGTGTGTTCTGAGCCTGTTCTGAGTGTGTTCTGAGTGTGTTCTGAGTCTGCTCTGAGTGTGTTCTGAGCCTGTTCTGAGTGTGTTCCTGAGTCTGTTCTGGAGTGTGTTCCTGAGGTGTACTGAGTCTGTTCTGAGTGTGTTCTGAGTGTTCTGAGTCTGACCCTGAGCCTGTTCTGAGTGTGTTCTGAGTCTGTTCTGAGGTGTTCTGAGTGTGTGTTCTGAGTCTGTTCTGAGGTGTTCTGAGCTCACCCTGAGTGTGTTCTGAATATGTTCTGAGTGTGTTCTGAGTCTGTTCTGAGTCTGTTCTGAGTGTGTTCTGAGTGTGTTCTGAGTGTTTTCTGAGTCTGTTCTGAGTGTGTTCTGAGGTGCCCGAGTCTGTTCTGGAGTGTGTTCTGAGCCTGCTCTGAGTGTGTTCCTGAATCTGTTCTGAGGTGTTCTGAGTGTGTACTGAGTCTGTTCTGAGTGTGTTCTGAGTGTGTTCTGAGTCTGTTCTGAGCCTGTTCTGAGTGTGTTCTGAGCCTGTTCTGAGTGTTCTTGAGGTGTCTTGAGGTGGCCTTGAGTCTGTTCTGAGTGTGTTCTGAGTGTGTCTTGAGGTGTTCTGAGTCTGCCCTGAGCCTCGTTCTGAGTGTGTTCTGGAGTGTGTTCTGAGTCTGCCCTGGAGCCTGTTCTGAGTCTCACTCAATCTGTCTGAGTGTGTTCTGAGCAGGTTCTGAGTGTTTTCTCTGAGTCTGTTCTGAGAAAAGTAAAAGTACAGGAATGTACTGAGAGTGTAAAGTAAAAGTACAGGAATGTACTGAGAGTGTACAGTAAAAGTACAGGAGTGTACTGAGAGTGTAGAGTGAGACGTGTCTCCTCTGAAGGACGTCTGGAGCGTCTGTCTGTGCTGAGAGTGAACTGAATCTCACTCCATATTAATAGAATTAAAGACTATTAAAGCCTCGAACTTCAACTCCAATAAAAACAATCTACTGAAAATAATCCACATGAACTTCACCGCTTCACTTTCATCACCGTCTCTACTAGTTCTCCATCACGGACACACACTCCACACACCCTGAACCACCGTCCACTCTCCCTGTCCTCTCTCTCACTCTCCTTCACTCCGTCCTGCACCGACGGACACACAGAGGGACGTCTCTTCAGTGTGTTTGTGTCCGTTTAAACTGAACCGAGTCTGGATGTTGGGAAGGTGATGGAGGATAAAATTATGGAGGATCAGGTTTGATGAGTTCAGACTAAAGGAAGGAGTCTCTTCTGAGTGTGTTCTGAATCTGTTCTGAGTCTTCGGAGTGTGTTCTGAGTCTGTTCAGAGAGTGTTCTGTGCCTGTTCTGAGTGTGTTCTGAGTCTTCGGAGCCTTTTCTGAGTGTGTTCTGAGTGTGTTCTGAGCCTGTTCTGAGTGTGTTCTGAGTGTGTTCTGAGTCTGTTCTGAGTGTGTTCTGAGTGTGTTCTGAGTCTGTTCTGAGTGTGTTCTGAGTCTGTTCTGAGTCTGTTCTGAGCCTGTTCTGAGTGTGTTCTGAGTCTGTTCTGAGCCTGTTCTGAGTCTGTTCTGAGTGTGTTCTGAGTCTGTTCTGAGTCTGTTCTGAGTCTGTTCTGAGTCTGTTCACTGTTGTTGATTCGTTAAGTGTGTGTGAATGTGTTATGAAGTATCTATGAAGCAGCATCAGCATTCAAGGAAAGTCACATTATCTGAAGCAATCCAAAATTCACACACACACACACACACACACACACACACACACACACACACACTGAGCCTCTCTTCATTTCACAACCCGCCATGTTCTCTGTGATTTGATTTCAGTGTTCGCTCTGATGACAGAGGCTCTTTTTAATGTGGTTCAAAGCCTGAGCTTCTGGATTCCCTTTATTGGACAGTAAAGGAGAAAAAAGCGCTTTGACTGAAAGTGACTACAGCAGACGAGTGGTGCACATGTTCACTCCGAGCACTCGCTGTTTCCTGGTTTGACCCATGCTGAAGCACACAAGACTTTCCCGCGGGAACAAACCATCGCTCTAAAATTAAATCTGCTTTCTTGAGGCCGATGACCTTTTCAGCAGAGGATGTTAAAGCAGGTCACTGGAGTGGTCCTCTGTCTACACGTTTGTTTGAGTTTGGGGCTGCAGACCGGTCGGAGTGCCCATACCGACCCCTGTCCACGCAAAGAACATGCAATGGGCATCAGAACTGGAGCGATGAAAGAAGGTGGGCTGGTCTGTAGGGCTGCAGTGATTGGTCGATGGTTTTGGTGATGTTAAATATACAATGAGGATATATTAAGAGGAGCATCTTGTTTTAATGGTTTTATTTGATTTTTGGATTATTCAGAGGCTTTTATTCCATGCATAATCATTGTGTAATAGCTGTTGAGTGGCTGTAGTCACCAACCACGACAGTGTTAAAAAATAATGGCGCCCATTATAACAAAGAGGATGCTATTCCAGAAAAGACAAAACCAAAGTAATGTCTGTCTATAATGAGCCTCTTTTAAAATTTGCCACCCTTTGCTCACAGTTTGCTTTGTCCTGCATTTTGTTGTTAAGTTAGATTTTTAGAGAAAAATGAATCATTTAATCAACTAATAAACTGAAAAACAGTCCTTAATGGCAGCCCGATCGATCTGATAGATGCCGTTGTTTTTTTAAATCGGGTGCACAGCTGGCCCTGTGAAGGCTGTGAGGCAGTGTGACGCTCTGGACAATGATCTGCTGGGAAACCTGCATTGTGGACGTTACTTTGATACCTAAATGTCGCTGCAGACCAAGTTCCACCTTCGTGGTCAAGCTAAGTCAGTTTTAATCCAATAGAGCTTTTTACATCAGAATCCGAGTCCAAGCCGAGGGCGGCAGAGATAAAACTCTCAAAAATGGAGGAAGAAACCTTGGGAGGAACCAAATGGTGACGTTGTTTCTTCATGGCAGTGTCCTCTTTCAACAGGACAATGTCCTGCCACACTGCAAACACTGTTTGAGGAACGAAAACGTTCTAGGTGTTGCTCCAAAATTCCCCCGATTACAACCTGGTCGAGCATCTGCGGAATAAACTACTCTGATCCAGGGACTTTGCTTTATCGTCATTCTCACATCTCACATGTTAGAAACGGAGACTTTAGATTTATTTCACAAAGTAAATGTGGACAACAGCTGATATTACTCTTCTTTTTACCAGAATGATTTGCAAGTTTGAGCTTTTGTAAATTTCCTGACTTTCACATTTCACTTCTGCCGCGCCATCTCTTCTTGTTTTTTTCACATACATATCTTCGTTCATCCCCAGTAACACTTCCTCCCCCCAGCGCTCGTGTGTTTTCAGCCTTTCTTGAACTGATTGCCTGTCCTCAGGCAAGGTTATGTAATTTCCTTACATAAATCTTTACACACCCTTTTGTGGAGGCATTGTTGGCGTAACTCAGGCCCTCAGGCTCTGCTGCTGATGTTCTCAGAGAGCGAGTGTGAAGGAATAATCACAATTACACCCAAATTGAAATGGAATAAAGTTAGAGTGTAATTATACAGAGATGAATGAAAGAAAATTACATTGAACACAGTCGAGAGACGGCTATACTGAACCCTGATGAGCTCCGGTGATGGATGGTGGTGGTCCAGTGGTAGGATATTCACTTATGGACCAAGAGGATGCAGGTTCAAGTCCTACCTCCAGCGCCACCTGGTTACTGAGCAAGACACTTAACCTCAAGTGTCTCTCTCTGTATTTAACCCACGCATATAATATAGCAGTGGGCACACATATCCAGCATCCAGGCAGCAGTGTTGGGGATAGTACCATGCTCAAGGGTACCTCAGGGTGACCTACTGGTCCAGGATTTGAACCCATGACCTTTTAACCCTGGAGCATCGTTAAGATGATCTGCTGAATGCCATAAATGTAAAAGATCCCATATTCGCCTGTGGTCAACTATAGGTAGCTCTTAACTGTAGGGCTACTTAGACCTTAGTTCATATGACAGCATTATGAACCCTACCCTACAGCTAAGAGCAGCTGACTAAACTGGGAAGCTAATGAACTGAGCAACAATCTAATGGACAATTCATTAAAAACAGGAACACTGTTAGTACAGCTGCTGAAATAATAATGATATGGTAATAATATGGTAATAACAGTTAATAACAGTAATAGTAATGTCTGTACTCAGCTTGCCATTAACCATTAGGAGCGATTGCATTTCAAAGGCCTGACTTGCATAAGAAGTGAAGGGAAGGGAAAGTGAAAGTGACTACTTGCCACTGTCAACAGCACAGTGATCCACTATGAAATGCATTCCCTGCGTTTAACCCACACACCGTCCAGCAGGGGGCAGCCATATCCAGCGCCCAGGGAGCAGTGATGGGGATGGTACCTTGCTCAAGAATAAGAAGAGGGTTGGTCGACACTATAAGACGTCCAATGACACTGCGCTAAAAAACTGCAGCACGATATTAATTCTGCAGCTGAGATTAACAGGTAGAATAAATGCAGAGCAATAAAGGATTTCATTCTTCAGACAGATGCTGCAAAACCCACACAGCAGAGACTTTGATCACTTTATGGCTCATATTTTAGCAACAGGCACCAGATGTAATATTTGAGTTTGGGGAATGGCCTGGAGAGACCGATCTAAAGCACCGATCACACGGGGCTAAGATGCACTTCTGCATAATTCTGTCCCTTTGATTTTCCAGTGCTGGCGGGAGGTTGGCTATGATTCGCAGTTATAATGGTATTAGATGACATTTGCGCCGAGACAAAAAGGCCCATTGCAGGAAATCCAATTTCGAAAAAGTGTCTGAGCCGAAAATCTGTTCTATTGACTGGCAAAGGCCAGAGAAGCCCCAGGGTGTCCCTCACGTCAGTTTAGACACCTATGGACTGTTTTCGAAATACAAAAGGAAGTGAAAGTGATCACTTTAAGGAACAATTTGTAGCAATTTATGTGAACTAAACATTGTAAAATGACAATGAAGAGCATCTTACTTCCATCCATTCATCCATGTGTCCTGCATATCCTAACCAGGGTCGCAGGGGATGGTGCAGGTGAGCCCAATGCTGACAGGTAAACACCCTGGACAGCTTTGATTTAAATTTAATCAAAGCCAATGTTGTCTGTAAATCATCACTGCTGCACATTTTTAGGCTTCTGCCTTTAGACATGCTATCTGACCTGAATGTCACCAAATTATGGGCCAAAATAATGTTTTCAGTTCTAGATAATAGGCTTCTCATCAGGAAAATACAGTTTGAACTGGAGGATGAGCTCTGCAGGGAGGCCCATGAGCAATACCACATCAAGTGTTCCTCAAAGTGCTTAAGGTGAGTAGAAATTAGGACCTTTTACTAAACCGGGGTGGCTAGAAAAGCCATTTTTGAGTCGAATCACTCGTCAGTGATGCGGTGCATTAACCACGGTGGTTCGTCCACCATCTATCAGCACGGATCCTGTTCCAGTCCAGGAGCCGGTCCAACACACCAGAGATATGAACAGAAGTTCCCGATTTCTTCACGAGTGCACTCGAGAAAGTTAATCCTTCAAAGTGTCATATAAATGGAGCCACTCACTACGAGCCTCTCTGGAGTAATCACAGGAGAGTGCTCTGGAGGTTGCACACCATCTGCACGCTTTGTAGGGCAGCAGTGTGTGGAGTGTTGTGTAACACCGTGGTGACTAAAGCTCGGAGGAACAGCTCGTCCACAGGCAGGTCGTCCCAGAGCTCTTGCCGTGGTGACGTTGCTGCCATCGTGATTTTTGTGATGCAAGTTAGTGAAAGTGAAAGTGACTGTGGAACCGAGAAGCACGACGAAAAGCTGCTCTGCATTTAAACCATCACACACAGCAGTGGGCGGCCATATCAAGGTCCGCAGGGGAGCAGTGGCGGGGGCGGTACCTTGCTCAAGGGTACCTCAGGGTGCTATTATCCTCAACTATGCATACAGTTTACAACAACAAGCTTAATCCATATCTTTCCAAAAGCCATGGACAGAATGGTGGAAAAATGACATCCCTCAGTGTCGATTATATCTCCCTGAATGTTTTTGTCGTTTTTTTGGGGGTTTTTTAAATTGAAATACAATTGATGGGACTCAGCTGATGATCAAGGCTTTAAGCTGAATCAGGAGGCAGTGTGGAGCTCGTTCACCGTTATAAAAGCTCATACTGTCCTCTATGAAGATGCATGTTGTCTGGAGATGGAGTCTGACGTGACGTCTGCAGACATGCTTCACTGAGTCAAACCGAGATCGTGCCAGTTAAATCACAGTCCTAGTGTCGCCACTAGTTACACAAGGGATGGCAGGTGGTGAGCAGGAACCGCTTTACTTTTACTCACTTCTATGTTCTTGTAAACCAGTTTTAAATGTGATTTCACTTCTAATTAAGTAAATGTGAAGGAACCTTCTTCTCGTGTCCATTTCAGCCATTTGCATTATTTCTATATCATATTTAATATCGTATTTCTTTACCGTTTGATTTTATTCTGTTGGCACAGCTTCTGGACTCCACTGTCAAAATGTGAGCCAAGGATGAAACCCCAGATCAAACCGGTCCTCAGGGAAGCCCAGATGGTCCACAGTCTTGTTCTATCGTTGTAGAAGTTGGGCTGGAGCCAAAATATGAACCGTCTGGGGATCCCTGATGACCCCTTTTGGAAAATCTCTTTTGTTCTGTAACATAAATGTAAAAAATTAAAATGTTAAAAAAGCAAAAGCAGACTTTTGCCTCGATAGGTAAGTGAGCAGATAATCCTTTTTTTAAGGATGCAAGTTTTAAGAGTATAGAAAGAAAATCATTCAAGAGTTTCATTCATGTGTAAGTCGTTGTGGATGTAATCCCAGTTTGTTTTGTTAAAAGGATTTTTGTATCGCTGTTGGTGGATATGTGAAAAACGTTGGAGGCCATTGGTCTACAAATCTCCCATCAATTCATCTCTATTTTTATCCACTTCCAAGGCTGTTTCTGGTGCTATTGTCAGTTTTTTTATGGACAAGTCAGTTTTGCAGGGGATTGTGCATAGTTCATTGCAAGGACACCTTCTCCTTTCACTCCTCATTGCTCTCTGGAAGCTCACAGGGTCCCTGAGATTTAAAAGATAAAACAACCTTCACCCTACATAAAATCTAAAATAATGCTTAATTATAACCCATGTGTAGTTATCCCATGTGTAGCAATTTCCAAAAAGGGCCCCTTATGATCATTTTTTGCTGGCCAGACAGAAATTGCCTCATCATGAAACATTTTAATTTGATCCTCTTCTTTAAATATATTGTAATATCTTAAAAATGTTCTTTTTAACTGGGAAAATATATGATTTAAGGCTAAAAAACAAAACTGTATCAAAATGATATCAAAAACAAACATCAACAAGATGGACGTGCTGAGAGAGGACATGCGGGTGGTTGGTGTGAAGGAAGAAGATGCAGAGGACCGGAAGAAATGGAAACTTGAAGATCCGCTGTGGCGACCCCTAAATGGGAGCAGCCAAAAGAAGATGAAGAAGCGAGACCAGCTATGCTATACGGGCTGGAGACAGCGACACTGATGAAAAGGCAGGAGGCGGAGCTGGAGGTGTCAGAGTTAAAGATGCTGAGATGTTCGTCGGGTGTGGCGAGGATGGACAGGATTAGGAAGGAGTATATTAGAGGGACAGCTCAGGTTGGACAGTTTGGAGACAAAGTTAGAGAAGCAAGGTTACGGTGGATTATATCGGGGGTTGAAGATGGAGGATAAAATGTTGACCAAAGAGGAGGTTTATGGACGTGATGGGAGAGGAGGTGGTCGGTTTGAAGGAGGACGATGCAGAGGACCGGAAGAAATGGAAATGGATGATCTGCTTTGACGACCCCTAAATGGGAGCAGCCAAAAGAAAAAGAGGAAAAGATATTTCCTGGCTGTTGGGAACAGTTTTAGGCTCCATGAGCTGTATGTAGGGATCGTCCAACCAAAACAATCACATTACAAGACTTCCTCTAAATAATGGCTTTGAATGAGGAACCGAGGCGGTCACTACCCCACTGTTATTACTTCATTCGTGAACCAGGATGCTTTCGCACTCGTTTCATTAAATTTGACCACCGACGGATTCCACTTGTTGCTTCCATCAAATAAATAATGCAAATTGGAAATGGATTGAGCAGAGAGACCTAAACGACGTCATTCCGAGAGATGGAGTTGGTAATAAAAGGTGGAATTAGTCACGAATATGAACAAACTCCACACTAAAGATATTCCAAGACGGATGATGCTTTGGCATTTTGAGGATGGAAAAAAAAAAAACATCTGACAGTCGGTGATGTGCAGTGTGCTGGAAATCACTGTCACTGCGCTTTGTCATGCACATCAAAGAGACTGACAAGTTTGTGGGAAACGTTCCTTTCCGGCCCATTCAGCCGTAGATTCACCTTTTCTTTTTGCCAAAATGTCATTTTTATAGAGGCCATCATTATATACAGAATAACCGTCTCTACATTGTGAACCATTATCATCTTTTAATATCTGTCCCATCTGCCGGACATGGCCAAGAGCGCTTCCACTTCTCTTCTTATGATGGGCGCTTTAATAAAGCTTAGGCTCGAAGTATTCTAGACTCACACTTTGGACTAAAAGTCCAGGCTTTCCTTGCTCAAACCCAGACTAATCCCAGGTGCCCACTGATCACGTGATCAGTTCTCCAGGTTTCTTGAAGGACGTTTCAAAGCTCTTCTTTGGACGTCGGCTGCCTATTGTTTTCTCTGTGGAGATGATCCCACACTGCTTCTGAAACTGCTCAGATAGAAAGACTGGACTGAAAATGAGAGACAACAACACTGTCCTTCAGGAAGATCTGGAGAACTGCTCAGGTACAGAGACTGGACTGAAAATGAGAGACAACAACACTGTCCTTCAGGAAGATCTGGAGAACTGCTCAGGTACAGAGACTGGACTGAACATGAGAGACAACAACACTGTCCTTCAAGAAGATCTGGAGAACTGCTCAGGTACAGAGACTGGACTGAAAATGAGAGACAACAACACTGTCCTTCAGGAAGGTCTGGAGAACTGCTCAGCTACAGAGACTCTGCTAAAAGTGAAAGACAAAGTGTTTTTTGAACCTGGGGAACTGTACCTAATCTATACAATGAAAATAAAGGAAAGTCTAAAACAGGAAGAAATGAGGAGGCATCAAAGCTTCATTAACATCAAAGCTTGACCCAAATCTAGAATGGCAATTTGGCATCTCAAATCCACCTGATGTTCACCTCAGGACTGTGGGAAGAAACTAGAGCACTAAGAGGAAACCCAAGTAGACACGAGAAGAACATGCAAACCGAGGTTGGGGTTCGAACCCACAACCTTCTTTCTGTGAGGTGACAGCACCAATCATATTGCATGATCTGAAAGCAGGCTATGATCTTACAGCAGAGCATAATCGGATCTTTTTAACCACAACGAGATGAAGTTAAAATTGCCGAGGCGAGCTGTTCTCCCCACTGGGTGACTGATAGAGGAGGAAGAGCAGAACACCTGGACCTGCTCCATGCGTGGGCTGCACAACCCTCAACCAGTCAGGATTTGTGCTTCGTTTCTGTTCTGTTGTTGCACATTTTCTGCTGGCAAAGCTATCTGTGCTACCTGTATCTTCAGATGCTATTTAGAGTCACAGACGACAGCGACGACAAACTATTTCTAACACAAAGAGGGCACAACTCTCTGTTTAACCCAAAATATCATTCTGGAGCAACAATGAGGTTTTTCAAATCTCTAGAGAGTGCTAGTAAGAAGCGAAGGGGATTAAATGAAACTGGGTCGACAAGCTGTTCGATTCGATTAGAGATGGGGGAAGATCCCCATGTCGCATCAGGAGAAGATACCACCTTAAAATTTACCCTTAAAACATTTTTTTTTAATGTTTGTAACATTGATATTCATCTCGATACATATCCTTCATATGGGCTACAATAGTGGGCAGATATAAAGCAAATCACTATGGCAACAACATATATTATATATAATATAACCTATATAGCCATATGCTTTCATTTATAGGCCACTTTATTAGAAATACCTTCCTTTTGCTTCCTCTAACTGGACACTTTATTCAAAATACCACTTTATTGTTTCCACTCATTGGCCACTTTATAAGAAACTACCTTTTGCGTCCCTCATTGGCCGCCTTTTTTCAATCCTTATAATAAAGGTTGGCTATTTTTTGCAGTAAATACTAACATTAGCCTTTTAAAGATGACATAAAACAACAACAATAAAACAACAACAATATTTATAGTTGATTCCAACAAGGATCACTTTCCGTGCTGCTTTCATGACAGAATCAGCCCGTGAAAATGTCTATTATGTCAGTTGTCATGACAACCTTATGTCTGACCCCACCTTATGAAAGACCCTACCGTAGTGTTACGCTAACGCTTCATATCAGTGTTGTAAATGAAACTGTGAACTGTGTTACAAGGGCCCGTCTATCACTGCAGGCCTACACAGGCTGTCAAGTGTTTATTTTTACGTGTTTCTGCACGAGCCAATGAGAGTCCTTATGCAGCCATTACAAAATACAGCAAACACATCGCTGCAAACTGCAAAACAAACAAGAACTTCAAAGCCCCGCGGAAGATTATAAAGGCATCCAAATGTAGCTGTGTCCTATAAAGCCCCGTCCTCAAATGAGATCGTGTGTGAGACGGGAAGGGAAATGCTATCAGTGTTACACATGGCAGCAGATGGGCCGCCCGCTGAGTTGGAGGGCGAGAGACCCCCTCCTGGGCGGAGAGCTCTGCTCACCCCCCCCAAAATAATACACATGCTCAGACGAATAGGTGGATTGTTTAACAGAATGCACACAGCGAGAGGCTCATAAAGATGGAGAACCATCCCGGGTCGGAGCTTTTACGCTGCTCATCCTGAGCCCTGATGGAAATATGAAGCGAGAAATCACTCACAATTTTGTGAAGCGGTTCTATTTTCTGATTGGCTCAAGTGCCCTGAACTGTTGCACTTTCTTGGAGCAGGTTCTTTGAATGATTCTAAACAGAAGAACCTTTTAAGCTTCATATGGAATCATGTTAGTGAACGAGATGCTGTGATGGTTCTTTTGATGGAGAACCTTTGCTTTATTCAAAGGTACTTTACACACATTCGTATAAAGGCTCTTTGTGCAAAACGTAATTTCCAGAGTCTAAACGTACCTTCCGGAGTCCGCCAAGGTCCTCGAGGTCCAGTTTTCTACTCCAAATATGTTTTGCCCACAAGAAAGGGACACCTTTTCATAACGTCTTGAAGTAGAACAGTGAAAAAAGACATGGAGTCGGTCCACCTCCTCTTTTCCTCTTGCTTGAAAACGCCATCCTCGACACAGTCCTCCCAAAATATTCCTCGTCTCTCCTCTACACTTGTCCAAACCAATACGGTTTTGCGTCTCTGAGTTTGTTTCCAAATCATTCAACCTGAGCTGTCTCTCAAATAAACTCCTAATCCTGTCCATCCTCGTCCCTCCCAGCGCAGATCTCAGCATCTTTAACTCTGACACCTCCGGCTCAACCCATTTAGTCAACCCAGTTCATGGACCTGGTGGAGTGGACTGGTAGTTTAGGACTCAGTATGACTTAAGATCGATTCTATTTCTGCCCCTTGTCCCTTGTTTTCGAGTGTCCCCTCACCCCTTGGACTGATCATCAGGACTTGTTAACGGCTTCTACGTAAACAGCGGCAACTCGTTTAATTTCCAGTGTTTTATCCTCAGCTCAGTTTCATTGTCTCCTATCAATTATAAAAAGATCAAAGATCAATCAATAAAAAGGAGCTGCTTTGTTGCCAGGCAACTAGCAGTGACCCAGCCAATTAAGACTGATATTCGAAGAGCCGTAAAGTTTAGTGACCTCATTGCCGGACAGTCCCGTAAATTTACACCCCTCTTTCAAAACATCACGTTTTATTAGAAATCGATCTGTTTGGGGAATGAACAGCTTCCTGGCCGAGACTAAGATCCGTTCACCCACAGCCCAGAACATCAGTGAGATTAACGGCCAAAGCCAGGCTCGTTTATAAGGATCGCTTTCATTTTTGACCATAAATTTGAAAACATTTAACACGTTCAAATCTCATTCAGCTTTGTGGAAGAATAAACCGAGCAGAAAGAACAGACTCAAGCTGAAGGAAACACCTGCAGGCGTGCTGTTAAAAACCATCACTAGCTTCTGATCTCTCCAAAGCGCTGGATGAGCTGAGCTTAAAATGACACACGACTTCAGCACCACGGACAGCAACATACCAGTAAACACTAGCACTAACTTCACACTCCTAACAATCCACCACACACACACATGCACACACACACACACACACACCACATGCACGCACACACACACACACACACACACACACACACACACACACATAGACAGAGTCTTGTACGTTACCTCACAGCTCTGAGCAGCTCCTCTCCACTCTGTCAGAGAGAGAGAGAGAGAGAGAGAGAGAGAGCTGTGGACAGTGCCCCCCCCGCTGTCCTTGTTCAGGACACGGCTACAGTATCATGTTCTCTTATTCTCGTTTCTCTACGGCTTCCCCGCTCACACACTCCTTCTTCATCTCTTCATCAGGGTGAGAGCACTGCTTTGCTTTAGTCTCGCTCTTTCTCTCTTTTTCTCTCCTTCACAGCCTAACGTCTCTCTTTCCCGACAATCTACTCTTTCTTCCTTTCTCTCTCTATCTCTCCTTCATAGCCTACTCTTTCCCTCTTTTTCCTCTTTGTCTCTCATTCACAATCTGCTCTCTCCCTCTCTCTCTTTCTTTCTCTCTCACATACACACACATGCACACACACGTTATTTACTCAGAAGCTACTCTCTTTCATATTCTCGCTCTCTCTTTCTCTCTCTCCCTCTCTCTCTGTCAAAAGTGGTTTTGAACGTCACATGATATTTTTGCCTAAACGAATAAGAATGAACACAGAAACCTCTCTCTCTCTTCGCCTCTCTCCCGCCTCCTTTCACAATCTACCCTCCCTCCTTCCAGCTCACTTGTTCTTTTTTGTCCCGCCCCTACATTTCTCTTAGTCACACTCTCTCTCCCTCCCTCCTTCACCAGCTGGTCCTGCCCTCATTTTCTTGTGGGTCTGACCGGGTCCCTCAGCAGCAAAGCGTGCACACGGGGCCGAGCTCGACTCCGCCGAGCTCCAAAATGAGCTTTTAACAGGAAAGTGTTCAGCGCTCGACTTTGCTCTTCTTACATCACCAGTCCAAGAGCTCCGCAAACAAATGCGGAGACAAATATAACCCACTAATGCAATCGAAAGTCGCTGAATCAGAGCCCCAGCTGTGCCCAAAAGCTCTGCAGCGTTAAATCATCCATATATGTGGGTTCAGCTGGAAATAATTCAGGCTTTTTGGGAGGTGAAAGCTCTTCGGAGCTAAAGGGGTCCATAATGATGAATAACTTCAGAGGCTTCAGCTTAATAGTGAAGAAATAGCCACTGAAAGGTTCTTTAGGGAACCAAAAAGGTGTTCAATGACGGATACATAACTAAAAGAACCCTCTTTGGCACCTTTATCAGAACAAACTTTTTAATCAAAATGCTAGTGCTGGTGTACTATCTTCATATCCAGTGGGCAGCCATATCCACCACACGGAGCATTGATGGGGCCTGTACCTTGCTTAAAGGCACCTCAGGGAAACCTACTGGTCTGGGTTTTGAAGCCACAACCTTCTCATCATTGACTTCCTATTTTGGGCCAGACTTTCTTGTGTTTAAGGTATTGTTGAGGAACAGATCTCGTGGTTCCAGAAGGACAAAGTTTTTGTCCCATTTTCAGTACTGTCCCAGTACTGGAGCTGTTTCAGAGACAGACTGAGTGTGGGATCATCTCCACTGAGAAGGGAAAACAAATGGCCGGGCTTTGGGACGTCCTTCAAGGAGCCTGGAGAACTGTTCCTGAAGACGCACCATGAAAGAAACACCAAAGAAGCTCAACAGCTCAACATCCTTCTCTCATGATGCTCTTCATCTCTTCTTTACACATGTCCAATGCAGTCTCACCTTCCTGAGTTTGTCTCCAAACCGTCCAAGCTGAGCTGTCCCTCTAGTATACCCCCTCCTAATCCTGTCCGTTCTTATCAAATTTCCCCACCTTTGCCACCTCCAGCTCTACCACCTGTAGATCTCTTAAAACCTGAGATAATTATGAGACCACATCTTCAAAACCATTCTCATTATTGTGACACCCTAAATGGCTTCCAAATGAAAGTGAAAGTGACCATTCTCGTCCTTGTGAGCGCACGGTGTAACACACAGTGAATCATAATGAAATTACACCTCTGTATTTAACCCACGCACAAACACACATGCAGCAGGGGGCAGCTATTAAAAGTACCCGGGGAGCAGTGATGGGGTCGGTACCTTGCTCAAGGGTACCTCAGGGCAACCTACTGGTCTGGGATTCCAACCCATGATCTTCTGATCTGGGGCCAACTCCCTAACCACTAGGCCACCGCTACCCAAAATGCTGTTCTTTATCAGAGTGCAATCTTCCCATCATGCTTTGCTTGAAAGGGTGGAGGGAATTTGGTTCTAGACAACAGCCAGCTCTTCAAAAGCTGCAAAAGGTGCTGAAATGTCATTGATCTTTATTTCAGCGTTGGCAACTGTATTATCATTCCTTCTTCTCCTTCAAACTGGACGTAGAAGAACACTAATCTTAATTCTCCAGCTCACTCCAGACGCTAAAGGGGCTTCAATCATTCGCTACACTCCATTTTCATCCACAGGCCCACTGAGACTGAATTTTGAGAGGGCTAAATTTAGCACCTTGCCTCCGATACATTGAAGGGGCTTGCTGTTGTGTCATTGAGAGTGTGTGGGAAGCACAGCCAGTGGAAAGATCAGCACAGAAATTGCACCTCGGAGCAAAGCTTGCAGTATTTTCTCCGCCGAATCTTTCCAGCAGCAGCCGGATTTTTAATTACACTGCTAATGGAGCTGCAGGGAAAGCGAAAGTGAATATTTGTCATTGTGAAACACGGCACACAGTGAACCATTACCAAATGCTTTGCTGTGCACACTGCAGTGGGCAGCCATATCCAGCACCCAGGGAGCAGTGATGGGGATGGTACCTTGCTCAAGGGTACCTCAGGGCAGCCTACTGTTCTGGGATTCGAAGCCTGATCCTGGACCACTAAAGGAAGTATGCGAGTCATTGTTTTAGGATATTTTTTTGGCTTTTTAAAATGAAAACCAGCCCCAACGTAGACCTACAGCACTGAATCTCATGTGCCGTCCTCCCCGCTGAGCGGATGTTTTTGCTCATGGCTAAAAAAAAAAGACGTTTGGCAGGTAATAAGAGGCACATTTTTTATTCACAAACGACAGACATCTCATTAAAGCAGCCGAGCGGAGAAGCGGCATGCCGGTGCCTCTCTGCCTCCTCCTCGCCTCATTCGACCCTGATAAAGTCAGGCACTTTCCATGGATTTGGGATACGGTTGGTAAATGGATTCATGCGGAAATAATGACACTGATTACGTTTGTTCTTCTGTTATTATGCAACAAATTTATCAATTAAAGCCCTAAAAAAAGTAGCGACATGAAAAAAGACATTCGTTGCAGGGTGCATTGTGCTTGATTTGAAATAATTAACTAAAATTAAAGGAATTTAAACATAAAATAAAACAAAATAAATAAATATGTATATTCATAAGTTTAATTAATAAAAAATAGACGACCAGGCAGAGATGATTGTTATGCTTTTCTAAATTCTGTCCTGAGGAGCATTTCCTTCTTATTCTGACGTCCAGGATTGTTTGGTGGCCATGTGTCCAGACTGAGGCCATACCGGACTCTGCCGCTTCAATATTTTCCACCCGGAGAAGCCACGCTGTGATCAGCCTGCCGTTCCTTGGCACTTTTGTTCTCTTTAATTGGACCAGAGAATCGCAGAATCACATTTAGTAGCCATCAATTGGGCATCCCAGGCTCCTCAGACCAGCGGGTCGGAGGGTTGTTGTGTACGGTATCGAGACCCACGCGTGCATTGGCGTGTATGTAACGGGAGCCACGGGTGGCAAATGAAGCGACATACCAAATGTCAAGCCTCTGCTGGAGTCCACAGTCCTCTGTGCGGACTGATTGTGGAGAGATGATGAACGGTCCGTGAGTGCGACAACTAATTATATCCATCCGACACACAGAAGCACATTCAAACACATCCGTGTCCTTCTGGACCGAAAGGGCTTTCCAAAGTAATGGGATCGACCTGATTGATTGATCAATGATGCAGTTAAAACACTCAAAATGAAGCGGTGGACCACGTTTGGTCGCCAATAAATGGTCGGAACCCATTACACGCCCTCTAGTGGCCACTCCACCTAAACATTAGACATTCAGTCCAACATAATCTGATCTGCCCTCAAATACAGAGATTAAAAAATGATAAAGAACAAATATTTTGTTGCAGTAATGGACTTTTTTTCTCCCTTCTCCCAAATTTCTTCCATTTTCAGAACTACTGAATGGAGTAAATCCTCCATTATTTTTATCCTCCATCACCTTCCCAACATCCGAACCCGTTTCAGACTAAATGGACACAAACGCACAGAAGAGACGTCCCTCTGTGTCCATCGGTGCAGGACGGAGTGAAGGAGAGTGAGAGAGAGGACAGGGAGAGTGGACGGTGGAGTTCAGGGTGTGTGGAGTGTGTGTCCGTGATGGAGAACTAGTAGAGACGGTGATGAAAGTGAAGCGGTGAAGTTCATGTGGATTATTTTCAGTAGATTGTTTTTATTGGAGTTGAAGTTCGAGGCTTTAATAGTCTTTAATTCTATTAATATGGAGTGAGATTCAGTTCACTCTCAGCACAGACAGACGCTCCAGACGTCCTTCAGAGGAGACACGTCTCACTCTACACTCTCAGTACACTCCTGTACTTTTACTGTACACTCTCAGTACATTCCTGTACTTTTACTTTACACTCTCAGTACATTCCTGTACTTTTACTTTATACTCTCAGGACATTCCTGTACTTTTACTTTACACTCTCAGTACATTCCTGTACTTTTACTTTACACTCTCAGTACATTCCAGTACTTTTTACTTTATACTCTCAGTACATTCCTGCACTTTTACTTTACACTCTCAGTACATTCCAGTACTTTTTACTTTACACTCTCAGTACATTTCTGTACTTTTACTTTTCACTCTCAGTACACTCCTTTGCTTTTTACTTTACACTCTCAGTACATTCCTGTACTTTCACTTTACACTCTCAGTACACTCCTGTACTTTTTACTTTATACTCTCAGTACATTCCTGTACTTTTACTTTACACTCTCAGTACATTCCTGTACTTTTTACTTTACACCCTAAGTACATTCCTGTACTTTTTACTCTACACTCTCAGTACATCCCTGTACTTTTTACTTTACATTCTCAGAACATTCCTGTACTTTTTACTTTACACCCTAAGTACATTCCTGTACTTTTTACTTTACATTCTCAGTACATTCCTGTACTTTTTACTCTACACTCTCAGTACATTTCTGTACTTTTTACTTTACATTCTCAGTACATTCCTTTACTTTTTACTTTGTACTCTTAGTTCATCACTGTACTTTTACTTTACATTCTCAGTACACGTTTTACTTTGTACTTTCAGTAAATTTTCAGTAAAACTTTTTTTACTGAAAACAGTAGTTGAATCTGTACTTCTACTTTTACCAGAGTTTTTTTTTGTTTACACAGGTATCTGTACTTCTACTTAAGTAAAGAATCGGGTTCACTTTTGCAGTCCTTGATCAGATACACTCATTATAATTAAAATAAAATATGTAAATATTCCCAAACATCCAGAAAAGCCTCCCTCAGCAATAAATCCAGAGATGTTGTTTAGGAGTAGTAGGAGTGTCCTGAAAGGAATCTCTAAACAGCATGTTGTTGTGAAAGTTCCCGGCTCCCCACACGCGATGCCCAGCAAGAATTGCCTACCGCCCTCTTTCTCTTGGTTATCCATGGAGACAGCTCTGCAGGCCTGTCCCTCTGGATTACCATGACATTACAGCGCTGTGTGGGAGTGTTACACAACCCTGAGCCAGCCCGAGACACATTACTGACACAAAACAAAAAGCCAGAGTTCGTTTTTAAAAATCACAAATGTTCAGCTACACCATGAATTTAGTCAGATTTTCTGAAAAGGCTTTACTGAGTACTGCTTTTTAACGACGGGTTTTCTCTTTTCTCGCTAATTTTGTAACAAAAATTGCTAATGATAAGGAAAGGTAGGTAGACCAGCTATGTCACATGGAGATTGTGGCACTGATGAAAAGACAGGCAGTGGAGCTGGATATGGGAGAATTAAAGATGCTGAGATTTGCAAAGAGAGGGACCAGAATAGGCAGGTTTAAGGACTTGACAGCTCAGCCTGGACAGTTGGAGACAAAGTAAGACTGTGTTGGTTTGGACATGTACAGAGGAGAGGCGATGAGTGCATCAGGAGGAGGCCGGGGTCCCTGCAATGGACTGGCGACCTGTCCGAGGTGTGTCCCGTCTATCAGCTCAGAAAATGAATGAATGTATAAACTACAGCCCACAGATTTTACAGTGGGTGATGAAGATGAAACAACTAGCTGTGCTTAGAAGAAAGGTAAATGGATGAGTGAAAGGATGACTGGGTCAGAGCATCTCCAACAATGCAGGTCTTGTCACTAATCACTATGCAGTGGTCAATACCTGCAAAACCAAGGATGGACAACCAGTGAAGAGGAAGCAAAGTCATGAACTCCCGAGGTTCAACTGTGCTTGTTTGGTCCCAGAGAAGAACACTGTGGCATGAACTGCTGAAAAAGTTCCTGCTGGTTCTGGAAGAAAGGTGTCAGAACACACAGTGCAGCCTAACCTGCTGCAGACCGGTCAGAGCACCCATGTTGTGACCCTAGTCCATTGCAAAGGGCATATTTAAGGAATTCAAGGTGCTGATTGGGCATTATTTTCTTTTGGCTGCTCCTGTTTGGAGACACCACAATGTACCATATGTGTCAATGTCTTCCTGTCCTCTGCATCTTCCTCTTTCACACCAATCGCCTGCATGCACCAAGTAAGAACCCACAGGGACCCAATTCAAGTCAATAAGAGAAATATTTAAAAAGTGGTCTGAGATTAAACGAGCAGGTAGGTTCTTAACCAGCAGGTAGGTTCTTTAAAGCAACTAAAGCTTGCACCACTGGTTGCCTGAATGAATCTCACCCCTGAGCTTTCCTGTTCAGAATGCTGGTTTTGACTTTTATGGCAGGTCCTCTGAGAGCTTCAGCTCAAGCCAGAGAAACAAAAAGAAATCTTTATAAAACAAGGAATAGGACTCCCACGACTATTCACAAGCTGTCATTCACGCCGATCAAATCTATCCTGCCGCTAATGCGTCCCTTGCTTTGATTCAGCGCTAATGTACAGGACGGGTGGGTGGACAGAGACGTGTGACGAACAAAATTGATGGTTTGTACTTTGCAAAGCCGTTGGTACTTCAATGCAAGAGGATGACTAATTCTTCTCGTCTAATTTGCTTTCACATCAAATTTAAGGCAGGAATGAAAGGCAGCTCGGGGCGGCGGTGGCCTAATGCTTAGGCCGCATGATCGGAGGATCGGGGGTTCAAACCCCTTCCTGATAGGTTGCCCTGAGGTACCCTTGAGCAAGGTGCCGTCCCCGTCAAGCTCCTCCCTGCGATGGGCTGGCGACCTGTCCAGGGTGTGTCCAGCCAAAGGAGCATAGCATAGCTCCGCCCACTCCCTTTACCAAGAGCTTTGCTCTCTGAAAGATGCATAAGACAGTAAATAGCTCATATGCATATTAATGTCATTTATATGCATATGAGCTTAATGGGGCAGCGGTGGCCTAGCGGTTAGGGCGTTAGCCGCATGATCGGAGGATCGGGGGTTCAAACCCCTTCCCAATAGGTTGCCCTGAGGTACCCTTGAGCAAGGTACCGTCCCCATCACTGCTCCCCGGGCGCTTTCAATAGCTGCCCACTGCTGCACAGGTTTGAGTGTGCATGGGTTAAATGCAGAGGTCCAATTTCGTTGTGGTTCATGTGTGCTGTGCCGTGACCTCGCAATGACAAGGGTTCTCACTTTCACTTTCACTTTAATTTTCTTTCATCAGGCAGAAAGAAAAAAGAAGAAAAAAGAAGAAAAAAGGCGGACTGTAGGGATAGTTCATGCTTCTGGAACTTTCAGTGCTTCATGCCTAAAGTTAGACCTAAACATGCAAGGTTCTAGATAAAGGGGTTCTGCGCACTCAGCGTTGAGCATCAGCAGTAAACTCATCAGCTTAAGTTAGAGGCTCTGTTCTGCCTGAAGGTTCACATCTTCAAGTAAGGTTTCATTTAAGAACAGACGGGCTGATCCAAAGGTTTTTTTTCTTTATCTTAAAAACATACCCAGGCCACGCCCATTTCTCATTCTGGATGATTTATGATAGTACCTTAAAGTCGTCCAGCTCCACCCATCCCACCCACAAGAGACTCAGTTACATATGCATGGTTTCAAAAATGTAATTTAAATGCAAATCAATTAAGACCCATACTAATGTAATAATTTATTCATCAGTGAAAAAGAAAACATTGGAATGTAGGGATATAATTCTTCCATTTGGAGCTCAATGAATTTAATATTGCTAACAATGTAATCAATCAAACAGCCACTAAGAAGCACCACGTGCATCAGATTGGCCTCCGTTAACCGTCAGCTGGACGAATCCCCCACACAGTTGTTCTGAAATCCTCCAGATTTGTCCTGTAAGCTTCATGTCTGTGTCACGTCTGCCCCCAAGTGGTCGAGCTAAAGACGAACATGGCTCATGGGATTTCGAATGAAACAAACAGCGCAAATGTGTCCTGCCAAACTGGCAATGGAGAAAAGAGAGCAGCATCCAAATCCCAATTACTGGCGGAGACAAATGCAGCTGTCCTTCCCAAACGAGCAGGACTCAGGGTTTGATGTAGTATTTCAATCTGAAGACTGTCAGCTTTACGGGCTGGAAAAAGAGTCTGGACTATTAAAGCAGCGGAGTCGCTATTAAAGCAAAATCGGGCGGCCCGGATCGAAGATGTTGGAGAGGGCGCTGTCCGCGGTGCTGACCGGTCTGCATTAGATTTAATGGATGGCAGGGGTGCTGATGACCCTACAGCTTTCCCCGTCCAGGTCCTCCGGCTGAGACAGCAGGGTTGTGAGGGTGGGCTTGTTTTTTAGAGGCTTCGCTAATTTCTGAAATGTATCATGATTTTGGCCTCGATCTTGGTGTCACAGAAGGCTGATTTGTGCGAAGGAGCCTCCCGACCAATTCCAGTGATGTTCTGTGGGCGTCTGGATGAATCGTGGCGTTCTTGTCAACCAACAAATCATGGTTAAAGTAACAAAAGCCAATCAGGTCTGGTTCTTCTTTTATTTATTCTTTTATTGTGAAGGCAAGTATTTCGTATGCAGAAATATGTATCATCTTTAAGACGTGACTCACATTTTACATGTTTATTCAGATGTTTTACTGACAGGCTGCAAAGTGTCTAAAGATACAAGGTTCTAGATAAAGGGGTTCTACTCAGTGTTCAGAATCAGCAGTAAACGAATCACCTGATCATCTGGAATCATCTGCACTGGTTTCTTCACTGCTTCATGTCTTAAGTTAGACGCTTTGTTCTGCTTGAAGGGTCAGATGTAGATCACTGTGTGGATTAACCAACACAGAACTATCAAACTGCTCAGGTACAGAGACTGGACTGAAAATGAGAGACAACAACACTGTCCTTCAGGAAGATCTGGAGAACTGCTCAGGTACAGAGACTGGACTGAAGATGAGAGACAACAACACTGTCCTTCAGGAAGATCTGGAGAACTGCTCAGGTACAGAGACTGGACTGAACATGAGAGACAGCAACACTGTCCTTCAGGAAGATCTGGAGAACTGGTCCTCAACGATACATTAAAAATACAAAGATTTTCAATTTCTTTATCCCCTTAATTATAACGATTATACATAAGAGTGTTTGGAAACTCATTTAGCTAATTCTTTTCATGTTAAATTATGACATCAGAGCTGCTTTAAAAGCATGACTTCTTTCAAATGCTCAGAAATGAACAATTCTCCTCACGTCAGGGCCTGATTTTGGCCCAATCCCATTTTACCTCTCCATTTTATGCCCACGGTTTGAGTGTCTTTAATCTTTCTGGGACGGGTGGGAGACATTTCTCACGATACTTTGTGAATCAGTGGCTGCCACTGATTCCCATAAATGTGATTTCTTCTGTTGAGAATGATCTAGTTATCTAAAAGTATGAAACCCTTTGTATCTTGTTCAGAGGATGATGGTTCTTCTCTTCATAACAAGCACTGGCAAAATTGCTAAGTAGTTCAAGGGGCAGGAAGGACACAGATAAAGGGATGGAGTAAAAAAGGAAAGAAGGTGGGGCCTTTTCCAGTAAAATGACAGATTGGTTCTGTTTTTTTTCAACTCCCTGCATGTACAGTATGGGTTTCCAGTGGAGAAGAAAAGCACACGGTGCAGTATATGACACCACCGCGATCTCCTGGCCCTCTATTCTTACCCAGAGAGCAAAGGGGGGAATCTAATCTTGGCCTTCTCCCAGTCGTCAGGGATAATGGACAAACGGTCGATAACGTCTAGCGGAGGGTAATGGGTGCAGTGCGGGAACTCAGGAGCCAAGCTGAGTGTGGTGGAGAAGATGATGAGGGTTTGGTTTCAGCCCTGAGTGTTCAATGTGTTTCCTGCACCTTGATCCACGTCCTGGGTTTATGAGCTTAAGCTCAAGTTTAGGGTGTAAAGCTCGAGATCAGCACAGTGCAGCCCAGTTCCCGGACAGTGCAGCCCAGTTCCCTTGACTCTGTGACTTTGCTCCACGTTCCAGTTACATAGTAATTACACGTGTAATAAAACAAATGCTCCACAGTGCATTTACAACATTTACAACCAGTTTGGTGGAACTGGTCATGTTGGTAGGCCAGATAAGCCAGCTTGGGCTGGGAAACATGGCGCCAATCGCATTTATTCGACTCAGTAATCTTTTTACAGACCTGCTTATGAGGTTTCTGGCTGGTCATCTATGAACATGGACAAACTGTGTCCATATATTTGCACGCCCTCAGAAAATGGTACGAAACTGTCCCAGGGTTGGTCCCCCCAAGGGTGAGTCATCATCCTCAGATGGGATATTTTTAAGACTGTGCCCCTGTCCCCCCGAGACACATTCATTCAAAGAAGGTCCACACTGTGAAAAATTGGTACTGTCAAATATATTTCTCCTTTTAATTTTACATTTTAGAAATGTGTGGAAATTGTATAATACTAATAAAATAGAGAATAAATTTGCTAATGTCCAATGCAAAATAATGATAATGAAATTCTATCACAATATTTTACATTAACGATCACCATGTTTCACATTTTTAACAGGAAAATGTATTTATTTTTAACTTTAAAATCGACCTTTTTAAAGTATTTTCATAAACATTTCCTCTGTTTAAAGAATGAATGGAAATGATAATTGTAGGTCTTTCCCAGCTGCTTTCACACGAATCACAGACGGGGTTCAGATTTATTTAACGCTGTCAGAAAATAATAATTTCACGTCAGAATTACTGTTGGAAGCTGTTTCAATTCTGGTCAATTGTTGTATTTCTATTTTGGCTCATTTCTGTTATTTTACACAACTGTGTAGGCGCTCCAGCTGCTTCACTGTCGATACGTGTTTGTTGCACTATTTATTTTTTCTGTTCCATTCAAAAAGGACCAAAAGAGTGCCCTTGAATTCATCAAGGCCTTCCATCCAAGGATCAGCATCCTGATGTTGGACCATGTCCATCACCGGGACATCAACAGCGAAACAGCAGGACGTTGCTGACTGAAACTCTGCCTCGAGTCCTGCGAGCTGCACTGCGTTCTGGGACGAACTCTTTCACTCTCAAGGTAAATCTGCACAGAAGACCTCAGTCGATAAAAGAGAAGGACCACCGCCGCCGCTGAGGCTCGAGGACGTCCTTGAGGTTCTCACAGTCTCAGAATCAAGGCTACAGGAAACAGATAAGCGACGCTGAACTCACTGGTAGAAACGTTCATCTGCAAGTGTGTCTTTCAGCCGTTCTTTAACACTGCCGTAGTGAGAAAAAGATCAAAGTCCCGTCTACTTAAAAAAATAATAAAGTTCTTTTGTTGAAAGGCATGTATGGGTTGTGGAACCTCAATATAAAATGGCAAGTGATTAAATTAAATTATATTAAATTAAATTAGACTTAAAATGCTAAAAAGTGGCTTCCCATGCTATATTTTTAACTTCTTTATTTTCACATTTTTAAAAGGCAGGCTGATTTAAATACATTATATTTATAAACAACTTACACTGTAATAATAATAATAATAATAATAATAATAACAATAGTTATTATTAGTATTATTATTATGTAATAAATGCACAATAATGATACATAACATTGAAGTTATATGAAGTTATAAAAGTATTTATAATTTAGTTTTGTTTTTATATTTATTTATTTGATCAAATTAGTTAAATGACACAGAACTGGACGAGTTCAAATAATGACACAATCACACACACACACACACACACACACACACACACACTCTGGACATGTCCAATCTGGTGCAATTTTGCTTCTCTAACTTTGTCTCCAAAACGTCCAATCTGACTCTCCCTCTTTTTCTTCTTGTTCTTCTTGTTCTTCTTCTTTTTCTTCTTCTTCTTCTTCTTTCGGCTGCTCCTGTTTAGGAGTCACCACAGCGGATCATCCATGTTCCTTTCTTCCGGTCCTCTGCATCTTCCTCTTTCAAACCGACCACCTGCATGTCCTCTCTCACCACGTCCATAAACCTCCTCTTTGTTCTTCCTCTTCTCCTCTTTCCTGGCAGCTCCATCTTCAACATCCTCCTTCCAATATATTCCTCATCTCTCCTCTGCACATGTCCAAACCAACGCAACCTTGCTTCTCCAACTTTGTCTCCAACACATCTAACCTGAGCCGTCCCTCTAATCTACTCACTTCTAATCCAGTCCTCCTCCCAGTTCATATCACTTTGCTGGGGCAAAAATACTGTTTCCTGACTTTCAAACTGACTTATTTTTGGCATTTTGGGTGGATTCAATGCAATGAGGACAAATGTTTTAAAATGAAATGCTGCAAAGTGCCCAAAGGTTCAAGGTTCTAGATAAAGGTTTCCAACCACTCAGAATTCAGCATCAGCATTAAACTAAAAACTAATCTAAACCAGAGAGACATCCGGAGTCCTGTGAAGTCCCTGTTTTACCATCACATCATCCTCGCACAGAAACATCGCATGACTTTTTCCCTTTTATTGGGATCCACACGGTCTTGAAACGGATTATTCTCTGAGCGTTTATCGCCCAGTAACTCTGGCGGAAGGAAGGAAAGATTGTCTCACCTACTTCTCCTCCAGCTGTGGTCTAACATGACCTTTAAGATACACTTTCTCAATAAGGTTACAGGTAATCCATTTCTCGATCCACACACACACACACACACACACACACACACAGGTTGGTTGTCCAATTCCAGGACATCTTTCTTTGTCTCAGCAGTCAAATAAATGGGTTTTGCCCATAAAATAATATAAAAATCATGTTTTTTTTGCCCTGAAAAATGATTAAAAAGCACCGAGCACACACACACTCCTGCCTTCCCCTCAGCTGCAACATCCTCCCGTGTGATATCAGGAGGAACCGGTCACTCATCTCGCTCAGAGAGGAGCAAAGAACAAAGAAAAGTCTCAAACGTAACACAGCTAGTCCCGAAAATGATGCTCGAGCACTCTCACTTTAAACCATATTTAACAAACTTCTCCACTGAGTGTCCTGTTAAGGTGTAACTTCAGGTGGTCACACTTTCCCAGCGTTGTAAAAACCGAGTAAAACATTAATTGCTTTTAAAATCACGCATCGATGGTTTATAGCAGTCTGTAAACCTGCTCAAGGGTAATGCAGTGGACTGCAAGCCCTCGAATACATTGGCTTTACACCAGACACGCCGAGTTACACCGTGGACTTCAAACGTTCTACGCTGAGAACGTGTGGTTAGACTTAGACTTAAACCCTTAAATTTTCACTAAAAACTTTGGGTCGTACTGTAAACCAGAAGCTTTTAACAACAAAAATCCCTGGATGACTCGGGGACTGGGATCTTTGAACACCAATCCCTTTGGGTTACACTGTGAACTGCAAGCATTTTACACTGAAAACTGATTTTAAAACTGTGGACTGCACTAGGACACATTTGTTACACTGAGGACAAGATGTGTTTTATATTAAAAACACAGGGTTTTACTGTAAACTGCAAGTTTTACAATGAAAATGTCGTCACACTGCAGGCTACAAGCATTTTACATTAAAAACAAACAAACTGAGTTACCCTGAGAACCACAGTCACTTTACACTGAGAACGTCGGGTTACAGGGCGGACCACAAGAATTTTACATTGCAAACATTGGGCTATGCTGAAGGTTTACACCAGATTTACACCAAAACTTTGGGTCATCTTGAGGATTACAAGCATTTCCACTGAGAACATTGGGTTACGTGGTGAACTGCAAGCGTTTTAAACACCGTGGGTTTCATTGAAGACTGACTCATGTTTAACTCCTGAGCGTCCCACAGTTAAAGAAAAGGATGGAAAAGTTGCCCCTACCTCTGAAACCTCCTGGGACTGAACAGGGAGCTCCTGGTCTGCGATGTCTGGCTTGTCCCGGGTGAACTGGCCCCTTCTTCCCCCTCCACCTCTTCCACATTCACCAGCGGCACCAGATGACCGTCCGCAGTCCGAGCCATGGAGACTGACTGGGAGCCTGGAGCTGCAGGGCTGACTCTCAGAGGGAAGTTTCGCAGGATGGTGTTTGATTATTGTGAGCAGCGGAGCATCCCAGAGCGAGCCTGCAGAACATGACCATCAGATCCATGCAGTGGTGTGAGTCCACCACCAGAGGGCAATGCAGGACAGCAGCAACAACAACAACCAATAACAACAACAATAATTCTTCTCCTTCTTCTTCTTCTTCTCCTTCTTCTTCTTCTCCTTCTTCTTCTTCTCCTTCTTCTTCTTCTCCTTCTTCTTCTTCTTCTCCTTCCCCACAAACCCATGAATCACGTTAAGCTCGCGAGACCTTTTTAAAGTCCTTTTTATTTATTCTAATGTTGGTTATACAATCAGAACCAGATCTACTGCTGAGACGAATGATTAAAGTGTACAGTAGTTTTAATACACAGTTCTGTGAAAAACTCTTCACCCCCTCACTTCTTATATTTTGCCACGGAATCACCTTATTGGGTACTAGATTTCTATTCTTTGCGTGTCTTACTGTCTTATTTGTTGCATACTGAAAGGATTACATAAAGCAAAAGTTTCAAAAAAGTTCTAGATAAAGGGGTTCCACCCACTCAGCGTTCGGCATCCTCTGAACTAATCAACCGACCTGATCATCATCAATATTTCTGCACGGTGTTAACACACTGCGGAGATTATTTTGTGTCCTTCCGGAGCTGATGTTCTGAGTTACTCTATTCTGATTCGGTTCCACCAGAGGGCCCAGTTCTACAAGATTTTGAGGGAAGTAGTGAGGACAGGGTTTAGAGAGAGAGAGAGACGGAGACAGAGAGAGACAGAGGCCTGTATCATTAGTCCAGGCAATATTAGTTTAATAATCCATCAGGATTAGAAGTTGTGAGTTTGTGGTTCTTTAGAAAGCTGGAGGTCGAGCAATGATGCCACTCCAGTCTCCTTTCCTACCGTAAGGAACACCGAAGCCTCCGGCGGCCGTATTGATCTGCGTCTGCAGAGGACACACTAATGACATCGGGACGGGCTGAGAGTTGCTCCACTGAGGACTGAGCTCGCTGTCAGCATGAGAGAACAATTACCTCACTGTTGGAGGATTAAGGCTCGTGCATAATGAAGATCCTCGCTATTTTCTCGGCTCTTCGGCCCATGGGACGCCACCGAGTGTGCAATATTCATCCCGCCCGCCTCCTTTCTTAGTTAATTCAGCTGAGGAGCACTCAGTGTGGAGGGATGGATGGGTGTTATTGCCCAGATAGAGCCTTTTTTACTCTTTTTTATTGTTGGATTCGTTCAAGGGCACGGCGCTCTGAAGAAAAGAATTCTTCATTTCATCTGTAATCTCAGTTCATCCCCGGTTCTCTTCTATTTCTTCTGTAAGAAGATGCCGTTGTTCCCAAATACAAAAGGGCAGCTAAGCTGCTGGGATTCTCCTTCAATGACATTCAGACGTCAAAGTCATTCCGCT
Organism: Hepsetus odoe; assembly: GCA_017165825.1. Taxonomy (NCBI): domain Eukaryota; kingdom Metazoa; phylum Chordata; class Actinopteri; order Characiformes; family Hepsetidae; genus Hepsetus; species Hepsetus odoe. Next base: position 7,610,195 of record CM029383.1, on the reverse strand, counting down.
CTCCGAAAACTGAAGGGTCTCAAAAGGGTTCCTTAGAAGAACCTCTCATGTTCATTAAGAAACCTTTCAACGGATGATGCTTCCGGAAATCCTTTGTATTAATGGGAATCGTTAGAACCTGTTTTACATAAGAAGGAACGTTTAAAAGTTCTTGGGCGAACCAAATTTTGTAAAGAACTTTGTAAAGAAGAAAATAAGGATGCCAGAGGTTCTTTAAAAAGCTTTTCAGCTGATGGTTCTTACAAGAATGATATTTTTGAGAGGTGTGAGTGCGAAGAACCTCATTAAAGCTCTTGAAATAAGATCCACTGGAACCATTTTTGGAACATTTTGATGTTCTGAAAAGATGTTTTTGTAGATCTTTTTGAAAGACTTTAGGCGTTAAAGAACCTTTACACAAAACCTTCTCATTTAAAAATGTTCTGTAGGGATGATGGTTCTTCTGTGACAATCAAATAAACTCTTGCACCATTTTTTAAAAGAGAAATTATGGCTCTTTCCTTAAACTCTGTTTTTATGGCTCTTTAGCAAACAGTGGTTCCTTCACTTGTACTTCTTTCCATTTTGTGTTCTCCAGGTGTGAAATAAACTGGTTGAAATGCTTTATATTAATCAAAGTACTTTAAACCTTTAAAGATTCTTTCTAATGTGGCTCTTTAGGGGAACTAAGCTCGGTCTTAGCAAAACTAATTTCTTAAAGAACCATGTTTGAAGAACCTTTAAGGTTCATGAAACTTTTAAATGTTCAAGCATGTTTTGAAGAAAAGTAGATCTTAGCAGAGGGGTTCTATAAAGTTCCTAAACACGTCTTCACACAGGCTTTTTGGGGTTGTATATGGAACCATTTTTAAAAGGTTCTACAAGGGACCATGAACAAGAGGTTCACCATCTTACTGAGGAACTGAGGTTCCGTCATTTTCTATGTATAGTCATGACCTTTAAAGAACATTTAACGAATCTCAGTTTTAAGGGGGAAGGGCTTTTGTAGGGACTAGGCCCCATGAAGGTTATGGGTTCGAATCATGGATCAGTAGGTTACGCTGAGTTACCCTTGAGCAAGGTACCGTCCCCGTTACTGCTCCCCAGGTGCTGGATATGTCTGCCCACTGCTGGACGGTGTGGATGGGTTAAATACAGAGGATGCATCTTGTGGTTCACTGAGTGCTGTGCCACAATGCCAAGCAGTCACTTTCACTTTCACCTTCACTTCAAATGGCGTCTTCCCACAACTTTGCGTTTAGAAAATGAAATTCAGTCTCCATTGACTTGCCATTGAATGCTTTATTACAAACCAAAGAGTAGTAGAGATACTGTACAAATATACACTTTAAATGAGTGAAAGTATGTACAAGTGGTGGGTTTGTGGCCAGTCGAAGCAAGTCAGGAACACTGTAAGACAGAGGGAATAAGAGATTTCCTTCAGAAACATCTCAAATTGACCTGAACAGGCTGGAACGTAAAGCGAAATTTAAAAAATAATGATAAGAACAACCTTTCAAAAGTGCAAAGTTTGAGTTCTCAATTGTCATTCAGTTGAAATCAGAAGTAAAATACAAAACTTTCCCTTATTCACAGTAATAATTTTGTCCAAAATTCTTTTTTTTATACATAATTCCATGAATATATATTTATTTAAGCAAACGGATCGGTCTTTCCCTGGTACATGCAGTTCCATTGCTTTCAAATGCATCTTCTAGGTTTCATATGCATGATATTTAACATTACTATAATCCGCAGTGGCAATGCATACTGAAAAAATGAAGAGGTTCCAGCTCCAGATAAGGACATAACTCTGCAGAGACCAGGAGTGGGAAATTCGAGCCTGATGGTCATCCATGGTATGCTATGATTGAGGAACGACTGAGAAACGTTGAGGACATTCCAGGCATTAGGTCCAAGTATCTCTTGTCTGGGTTCTTTGGGTTTTGTCTTTTGACCGGCCTTCAAGAAGCTTCATCAAGTTTGACACTTTGGCCAAACGGCCGAAGCTTGGTTGACCGGCTGAAGCATGTTTCCTTCTTTGGGTTTATGCTGGAGCTACAAGGCTGAAACTAAGCTTAATGTCCAACAGGGTCTTAGAGATTCCTTATCAGTTCTATGCAGTTTTGTTTTTTAAATGCTGTAAAATGTAAGATACTGTTGTGAAGAATGAACAGCTTTCAAATCAAAGCTAAATACAGTAAAAAAGCATAATTCAAGAAAACACTATAGAGATTACAGATTATCACAACGACAGTTGGTGTAACTGCTTCTTTTACTTGTTAACTAGAATCTCATAACTCCAGCAAAACCTAAAAATGCTTCAGAAATATTTCCATCGCTGTTCAAGCAGCAGAAATTTGGGCGTCCCTCATCAAATGGCATGTTTTGTCAGTTTTTTAAGTGAAAAGGAGATCCATCCTTAAAGGAACATACAAAGCAAGCCATCACTTCTTCATATTTTGCTAGAGGAACCATACAGCGCCAGCCATCACTTCTTCATATTTTACTAGAGGAACACCTTCTTGGTGCAAAAATACTATTTTATGTCTGTCAATCTGTTTTACTGTGACAGGTTGCAGTGTCTAACAAAGGTTCTAGATAAAGGGGTGCCACTCAGCATTCAGCATCAGCATTAAATGAATCACCTGATCATCTGGAATCATCTGCACCTGGTTCTTTACTGCTTAATGTCTTAATTTAGATGCTTTGTTCTGCTTGAAGGTTCAGACGTAGATCACTGTGTGGATTAACCAACACAGAACTATCAAACTGCTCAGGTACAGAGACTGGACTGAAGATGAGAGACAACAACACTGTCCTTCAGGAAGATCTGGAGAACTGCTCAGGTACAGAGACTGGACTGAAAATGAGAGACAACAACACTGTCCTTCAGGAAGATCTGAAGAACTGCTCCTCAAGAATACATTAAAAATACAAGAATGTCAGACTCTTCAGAAACAAGATATGAAGAAATGAGGGGTGGCTCAAGACTTTTGCACAGCACTGTATGCTACAAATGCTAAATAACTTTTAAAATGAACAAAGCCTGCCATTTAACCAGCCACCGCTCACATGTGACTTTTCGTTTCCAATGGCAACACGGAGCAAATGTGATTCCTCTCAACTTCTCTCTCAATCTTCTTCAGGAGCTACATGGACCTCCCTTGCAATAGAGTGAAGCCATTTAGGATGATATGGGTCTCAAACTATCACTACATGACACCCTTTTCATCCAATGGCATCCCAGCTCTTGCTTTTAATAAAACATGACATGTGGGAGAAGGTCTTCCTAACCAGGCCTATCACATTCAAAAAAGAAAAAGTGAATAAAAAAAGAATGCTACTAAAAACCTACGCTAAAGTAGAACACCAACTTTCATCCTAAAATACAGCAAACCGAGCAGAGAACCTGACATAGTTTCACAACAGTACAAGATTAGAGTTGGCCCGTGATAAAACCGCCACACATGTAGGTCACGGTTGAAGATCGGATGAAAACAGCACTTGCTCTTCTTCTCTAGAGCCATCAGGCTTGTACTTTCACTGCAAAAAAGGCCATTTTACCCAAATCACGCTTGAGATGAGGTCCTAATGCAGCAGGACCTAAAGAACAAGAAGGTTTTCTTACCGTCTTCCACTAATAAGAGCGCTAATTTATTGCCGCTAAAGGAGAAGCAACTCAAACGAAGACAATGTTGAAGAATCATAAAAAAGCCAATTACTACGTCGTTTCAAACTGAAGCTTAAAACACAACAAGACAAGCAAATCCATTCATCCATGCGGCGGGCCCCAGTCGAAACTCCAAACAGTTAATCCTGGAGAACGACACATTATTCATGGACTTTCAGGAGTGGGGCATTGGTGGCCTAGCAAGGTACCGTCCCCGTCATTGCTCCCCGGGTGAGCTGCCCCCTGTGGGTAAAAAGCAGAGGCATAATTTCGTTGTGGTTCACTGTGTGCTGTGCTGTGTTTCACCATGACATGAGAATAGTCACTTTCACTTTCTGGCTGAAATTCCCAAATTGAGGGAATTCACTCTGGACGCGTCCAAAAAAGACGGGAAAGCGAAAGACGATTTGAAATAATACGATTGGTTAACGAAACATTCTAGTCTCCACTCATTCACTCTACTCCATGAAGCCGCAGCCCATTTCGAATGCATTGATTTTGACGTCAACAAAACCTGCATTTACACATATCCGTCCGACAAAAGTTTAGCTCCGCCCACTCACGCTGAAATAAAGGCTCATTTATGCTCCCCTTATGTAAAAATAAAAAAGCGTCCATGTCAGACCATGCGACCAGCACTGCTCACACACTTCCACACGTTCTTTAATTTGGCACGGAGCACGTCCGCCCGACGGAAGTGGGAAAACATGGCGGTGGTAGAGCAGGTTATGATATAGCTGAAGACAAAGGGCTGAAGCTTCGTTAAATACACCAAACATCTATTTCTGTTCTATCCTCAAAATAAACTCCTCGTTTTTAAAAGTAATTTTTTGCGTCTCACCTTCTGCCGCTGCTCCAGTTTGTCTCCAAGCTTTCAGAAGCATGAACGCAAACAGAAGGCCATTTCCATCCATGACACTGAGCATAAATGAGCATTTACAAGGATCATAGCAGGTCCAACTGCATTCTGAACAAGGACATCCAATCAGAACACACCTCATTTACATATATCCGTCTTAAAGGCACAGAAACGAAAACAATCTGGGTAAAACTAGTTTGAAAACGGTTCAGTTAATTGCGGTTTCTGTTTTATATTTGTGTCATATTCCGCGAGGCAGCACTGCAGCCCCGGGCCTCGGGTCGTCGCATCAGAATTCACAATCGTCATCGTTCATTTGTGTTCTTTCACTACAACACCCAGCATGCATTACACAACCACCATTGCTCTACCTCACATTAAAAAAACGTCCGCCATCTTGAATTTTCCAGCAAATGGACAAAGAAAACAGCCTGGGCGTCCATCCCAAAGGCCGTATAGCTTTTCAGTTCGTCCCACCTTAGAGATACCTCATCAGAAGGGGTTTGGTCAAGAACACACTCTTGTAGAACCACTGAAAGAGGTAATTATGCATGTTAAGACCAAAGAAAGGGTAAAGTTCTTCATTGTGGCCAGAGTGCCAGCAGACAGCAGAGTCTTAAAAAGAGGCGTAACGATACACACATTTTACGATATGTGTTATGAGCGGTGATACATGTTCAATATGGAAATAAAGGAAAACTCTTTCTCTTGTGGTTGTAAATGTAAGATTTTACAACTTAGAATCCCACCGATTTGAATCCACTGAGACATCACGACACCCAACAATAAGGACAGCATTCGTGCTCATTAAATGGACGTAAGCCCTTGTGGAACCTGACACAAACGACAAAAACTCGTATAAATGCTTACTCAAATAAGTGCCGGATGACTTCTCTAGTGAGAGTAAGGTAGTTTGTAAAAGGCTACGTATGCTTATCATTAACGGCCCACTCCAAAAGTATTGGAACAGACATTTGAGACAAGAGAGATCAGATTTCCCACGTTTAATCACCCATATGTGTGAAATGACAAGGAACTGACCACCCAGTTTTTCAAGTAAGCAGAACTGGAGATGTAAGATAACGCTAATATTAAGCCGCAAAACACTCGTTCGCAATATCTGCCTGAAAAATCTTTGTTTTCTTCTTTTCCGTTGTTGTTCTGGAGGATTTCTAGAGGTTCCTCTCGCTTATTCACTTAGGAAAACTGGGTGGTCAGATACAAAAGGTGCTTTGCAATTGAACAGATCGAGATGTAAATACCAGGCAATAAAAGCTGAACATTTCATCTCATGTTCATCTGATCTCAAAGCCGCAAGTCTGCATTTCAAGCCTTGCTGTCCCAATACTTTTGGCAAGGGTGGTTAATTCCTATCTACATTTTTCTCAAAGGCTACTTTCGTATCCCCTCAGACCGAGTGGCATCAGCAGATGGATGCTGACCAAAGGCTATGTTATAAAATGCTTATGCGGATTTAATGCGCTCATCTTGTTTGAATAATCCTGTATGGATATCCTACGTAAATTGTCCAAAAGTATTCAGACAGCCTTCTTTTCAATGACCCGGTCAGTGTCATTATCAATGTCAGTGCTCTTATTGCTGACACAGCAGATATCATTTCCCCTGCAGTCTCTGTTGCCCATAGATTGGGATGGTATGTAGCAGCCATGCCCAAGGTCACCGTACCTGATGTT
>CM029383.1:7588990-7598990 GCA_017165825.1 Hepsetus odoe | reverse complement strand
AAGTTTGCATTTCTGATCAAGAAGCACTTTTCTTCTCAATCTGGCAACATGATAACCAAATATTGATGTTCATCAATCCTGAGTTTATTTGACTAAATGCACACATACACACACACACACACACACACACACACACACACACACACACACATGCCCTAAGGGATACTTGAGCAAGGTACTGTCCCAATCATTGCTCCCCAGGTGTTGAATATGGCTTTCCCCTGCTGGATGGTGTGTTAAATACAGAGGATGCATTGAGTTGTGAGAGCTAGACTGTGCTTAACTCCACACACAATTCCAGCACACACACACACACACACACACACACACACACACACACACACACACACACACACACACACACACACACACTTACAGTGGATTTTGACCTCCACGGTGCAGCTCTCTTCTCCCACGTCATTGCTGGCCGTGCATCTGTAGACTCCTGCACTTTCTCTGGTTAAATTCCTCAACGTCACGATTTCTGGATTCTTCAGATCTGAACGACAACACGATGAACATTAACTCACCAGCAGAGATGAGAAGAAAAAATCCTGTGCCGCTGTACTCAAGCAGAGCTTTCAAGTATCTGTACATCAGTCGAGTGTGTATTTCCTCCCTACATGTGAACCCAAACATTAGTGCTTTCTCCACCTTCAGAACACGCGCCTTTAATCTGAACACACTTTGAGTTCCTCCATTGCTTTAATTCTCCATCACCTTCCCAACATCTCCATCACCTTCCCAACATCTCCATCACCTTCCCAACATCTCCATCACCTTCCCAACATCCTGTTTCAGACAAGCGCACAGAAGAGACGTCCCTCTGTGTGTCCGTCGGTGCAGGACGGAGTGAAGGAGAGTGAGAGAGAGGACAGGGAGAGTGGACGGTGGAGTTCAGGGTGTGTGGAGTGTGTGTCCGTGATGGAGAACTAGTAGAGACGGTGATGAAAGTGAAGCGGTGAAGTTCATGTGGATTATTTTCAGTAGATTGTTTTTATTGGAGTTGAAGTTCGAGGCTTTAATAATCTTTAATTCTATTAATATGGAGTGAGATTCAGTTCACTTTCAGCACAGACAGACGCTCCAGACGTCCTTCAGAGGAGACACGTCTCACTTTACACTCTCAGTACACTCCTGTACTTTTACTTTACACTCTCAGTGCATTCCTGTACTTTTACTTTACACTCTCAGTACATTCCTGTACTTTTTACTTTATACTCTCATTACAATCCTGTACTTTTACTTTATACTCTCAGTACATTCCTGTACTTTTTACTTTACACTCTCATTACATTCCTGTACTTTTTACTTTATACTCTCATTACAATCCTGTACTTTTACTTTACATTCTCAGTACATTCCTGTACTTTTTACTTTGCACTCATTACATTCCTGTATTTTTTACTTTACACTCTCATTACATTCCTGAACTTTTTACTTTACACTCTCAGTACATTCCTGTACTTTTTACTTTACACTCTCAGTACATTCTTGTACTTTTTACTTTACACTCTCAGTACATTCCTGTACTTTTTACCTTAAAGTCTCAGGACATTCCTGTACCTTTTTTTTTTACACTCTGAGTACATTCCTGTACTTTGTACGTTTCCACTTGGACCGATGTGATTTTGTGCTGGTGGTGGGATCGGGGGAAACAATACACAGGTGTTAATGATCAGGGGAATGTTGCTGGATCCGTGATTATATATACGATATAATTAGATCTAAATGACTGGGCTGTATAATTAGTTTAGAGTTAAAATTAGAGGTAATTAACGAGGCCTAGATGATCATGTAGTAACATTTAAACAGCACAGCCTCTTAGGGGTTAATTGCATTTCCTTCCTTGGTGCACATCAGTCCCACGTAGGAAAAAAGTCATGCTGGAGCTGCTAAAAGGGGTAATTGAGGAGCGGCAGAGCACGGGGGCTGATGTAAGTGATGTAAATTAAACCTGAGCTCGCTCGTTGTGCTAAACAGGCCCTGCGGAGTCATCATCCGCAATCTTCGTCCTCCGGAGACGAGTCACCTACAGTTGGAGTCGTGGGAGACTGTTTCAGTTTGACATAAGTGGGAGCAAGAGGAGGATTAGGGATCTGAAAGTGCTCATCATGCTGCCAAATTATGAAACTAGACTTTTAGACTAATGTACAAAAACGTTGCCCACCACAGAAGAAGAGATTCAGATCTGATCTATTTATTCATCTTAAAAATAAAGTATGAAAAAATGAAGCATGGAATTTTATCTCAGATTGGAGATCTTGGGTCAGAGGTGGTCTAGGCTTTAGAGACTAGGCCTCAGGATCGGAAGGTCGCTGGTTCAAATCCAGTAGGTCGCCCTTAAGTGCCCTTGAGCAAGGTACCGTCCCCATCACTGCTCCCCGGGCACTGGACATAGCTGCTGGACGGTGTGTGTAGGTGCAGCAGAGCTTGTGTTTCAGTGTGTGCTGTGTTTGGAGAACTTCCCAAAGAGTCGATCGAGTGGACCTGACATTTAAATAATTCTATAAGTTTCATTTTATGCTAATTTGGGTTCCATTGTTCTTCGTGTCTACTGGAGGATACGTCTAACTGGCCAGAAACGTAAGCGCTTTCCCTCATATCAGTAAAGTTTGGGGTAAAAGTGGAAGAGCTTACCCAGCAGGGCGAGAGGGGGCAGTTTCCCTACATATTTGCCCTTGTCCAGCACTCTCTCCCATTTGTAGTGGATTGGGTCGGACCCGTCTGCGGATTTACAGCTCATCTTCACGTCGCTGCCTTCCAGCAGTCGACCCTCCATCCAACAGCGAGGCTTGGACGGTTTTACTGCGCGGACACCACAGAAAAAAAACCCATTCAGCAAAGGCACAGACATTTATAGCACAGATAAGCACATTTTAAAGGGACTATATCATGGAAAACTGAACGCCCATCACCGTTTTTCCAACAAAGTAGCGCACAAACATGGTCACAACTCACCCACTCGTTCCTCAGCTCATTGACGGAGCCTATAATGAATTTCCTGAATCTGTGCTGCCCTCAACCAAAATCGTCAGCCTTAAGCAGTGAAGTCTGTTTGTGCTAATGCAATAAGCAGAAACTAATCCCGCACTGCTCTTGAAACCATGCTCAGCACTGTGCAAAAGTCCTGAGCCCCTCATTTCTTTATATTTTGCTAGAATCACGTCGTTTGTGCAAAAAGCCTGTTTTTATTTGGCATATTGAGTTGAATAAATGAAATCTGAGAGCAAATTGAGAGCAAATGTTTTATTGACAGGCTGCAAAGTGCTTAAACATACAAGGTTCTAGATAAAGGGGTTCTAACCACTCAGCATTCATCGTCAGCAGTAAACTGACCAGTACAGAGACCAGACTGAAGATGAGAGACAACAACACTGTCCTTCAGGAAGATCTGGAGAACTGCTCAGGTACAGAGACTGGACTGAAAATGAGAGACAACAACACTGTCCTTCAGGAAGATCTGGAGAACTGGTCTTCAAGAATGCAAGAAAAGTTCAAGAAAGTGTGGTTCCTAAGAAGCAAAATATGAAGCAATAAGAGGTAAGGCAAGTCTTCTGCACAGTGCCGTACGTCATGGGTATCCAGCTATGGTCCTTGAGGGTCTTAGTCTTGCAGTGTTTGGTGATAAATGGACCCTGAATCAACTCAGCAACCAAGGTAAGCAGTTCTGCAGCCCCCCAGGACAACCTCCCAACTACCTGTCTGCTCATGAACACCTGTGGGCACAGGACCCGAGGACGGCGTCTAATGCTCGTCTGGATCCGCAATGGCCATTCGAGATGAGTGTAAAAGGACCCCCACCTCACCATTAGCCCATACTGCATCAGTGATCACCTAACCACCCCCACCCACCGACCCACCACAGCCATCAACATCTGCTCCGGCTGCCGTTTTCTGCTGAGTGTGGAGAACGGAGCGTGGTACTTCCAGGCACTCGCTGCAGGATGCAATTAAAGGAGTGGATCAGGACGGGGAGGGGAGAGGATGGGGGGGGTTTACATCTCGTCCCGCTGTCAGGATCACTTACAGGGCTCAGAGGAGGCGCCCGGGCCGGGGCCTCCGCCAAAGCCATTATCTCTGTGTTGAACAAGACAAATGCTAATGTTTGTCCCTCCGAATCGAAAGTGTCGTCGCGGGGCTGCGGGCGATTTGTACAAATGCATGCGTAAATCTGCAGCGCGCTCTTTTAAAAACGTCTTTATACGAAGCTGAGGGGAGTCAGCGAAGCATCCTGCACCGGGTTCCTGCTGGTGTTTGGTACGATGTTCGTAGGAATCAGGGCTGTTGTTAGAAAAGCTCACGAAAGTAATACCTTTAAACACCCTTAAGAAGGACATAAAGACAACATGTCCTTAATAACAGCAACACTTTTAGCATATATATGTGAAATCCCCTCCAAAAGTATTGGAACAGCGGGCCAATTGATTTGTCTTTGCACCGAACACGTTTGGGTTTGAGCTTGAAAGACGAATATGATGTGAGATTAGCTTTCATTCCTTTAATAACTGGGTGGTCAGATACAAAATGTGCTGTGTCCTATTTAATTTAGCATATTTGGATGTAAATACCAGGAAATAAAGGCTGAAAATCTGAAAACACAAATGTCTTTGGTGCAAAAACTTTGGCATAGCTGTTTTTAGAACAGACAACTTCTGCTGGAAGCTAGCGAAAACCTTTAGCCCGACTATACGTGATTTCACTGGAGCTGCTGGGATAACTAAAAAAAAAAGAATAGTTTGAGGACTTTTCATAATTAATTTCCAATTTATAGAAGATATGTAGAAGAGAGGGGCAGTGGTGGCCTAGGGGTTCGGGCGTTGGCCCTATGATCGGAGGATCGAACCCCTTCCCAATAGGTTGCCCTGGGGTACCCTTGAGCAAGGTGCCGTCCCCGTCCCGCTCCTCCCTGCAATGGGCTGGCGACCTGTCCAGGTCGTCCCCCGTCCTCGCCCTGTGTGCGCTGGGTTTCACTCCAGCACTCCCCCGCGACCCCGTTTGGGACAAGCGGCAGAAAATGGATGGATGGATGGATGGATGGATGGATATGCAGAAGAGTGTTTTCTGCAGAGGGTGCATATTTACCGCCAAGACTTCCGCACACACCTGTACATGTTGCCTGTTGGAAAAGCATCTCAGGTGGCTCCTCAAGGGGCTTGGAGGAACCTCCAGGAGTGTGTAAAGCCAAATAGAGGCAACATGGAAAAATAGATCTGTTCGCCAAGTTGGGCTCATTGCATGTTATAAAGGCAATAAATGATAAAAAAAATAAAGGAACCCTTCTGAATGGGTGTGTTCAAACTTTTGTCCCTGTTGGTCACTTTTTTTTGCAGCTACATCACACCGTGAGTATCATTAAATTCTCTCTCTTTTTGCTTGCCATAAGCTGAGTGACATTCATGATGCTAAAGGACAATGTCCTAGTGCTATTTTTGTCTCTGACTGGGTGACACAGGCATCTGTCACATCCTTCTCCGTCCAGGGGGCCTGGGAGAGGACTTCATTAAAGGCGGAGGCCCTGAGGACTCACCCAGCACGATGAGGTTGACCGTGTTCCAGTGGTACTTCCCCCCGTTCTTGACCTTGCAGCTGTATTCTCCCGAGTCGCTGAGCGAGAGGTCGCTGATCATCAGTGAGGCATCCCCCTTCAGATAGTCACCCGCCAGCGACAGCCGGCCCGGCTCGCCTTCGTTGGGGTCGTAGGTGCGGCCCGCAAAGTACGTGATCACCTGTTGGGAGGAGGCAGAGCGTTTGGATTGACTTGGCAATGATCTGATAAGAAAATAAAAACAGTTTATTGGGATGGACCAGCCCTTTAGCCAATCACAATCATTCCTAAAACATCCTTATTCCAGCTGCAAAAACCAGCTTAACCCTTTTGGGGCCAGCGGCGGCCTATTGGTTAGCCTATTGGTTGGCCCCAGGATATGCCCTGTTTGGCTCCAGGATCTGCCCTGAGGTGCCCTTGAGCAAGGTACCATCCCCATCACTGCTCCCTGGGAACTGCTCCTGGTGTACATGTTCACTTCTGGGGTGTGTTTGGTTGGGTTAGACACGAATTCACTGCTCAGATCATGAGGGGATCAAACCTTCTGGCAGATGAATACCAATGGCCTACAGGAGTCATTCCAAGCCCTGCTCAGTGAGAAGTGAAAGTGAAAGTGACAACCTTTGTCACTGCAAGGTCACAGCACAGCACACAGTGAACCACAACAAAATTGGACCTCTGCATTTAACCCATGCACTCAAACACCGTGCAGCAGGGGGCAGCTATTGAAAGTGCCCAGGGAGCAGTGACAGGGACAGTACCTTGCTCAAGGGTACCTCAGGGCAACCGATCCTATGGCCAACTCCCTAACCACTAGGCCATCGCTGCCCCGGGGCCAAGTGTTTAGGGACCAGGCGCCACGATCAGAAGGGTTCAAATCCCAGACTAGTAGTTTGCTTGAGATACCCTTGAGCAAGGTACCGTCCCCATCACTGCTCTGCGGTTGCTGGATATGCTGGATTACAAGCACAATGATAAATAGTCACTTTCATTCCATATTTTAGTGCTTCCCTGCTCTAATATGCCCCGTTGGCCTGATCAGGTTTGCTGAAGCGGGAAAAACCTCGATCAGACTCGAGCGTCGTCAGCCTGGAGGATGTCAGAGGCGGTGAGTGTGACGCTCCCAGTGGACAGACAGGGGGCATGTGCGAGTCACACGGACGGCCCGCAGTGGGTGTGTGTTAAGTGCTGATGCCACGGTGAATCATCGTTCCCGGCGCCGGGTTATGTTTGACTTTTGGTGTCCCTGGCACGCGCTACCTACAGTTCAAGCGCCGAAAATACCGCAGCACAGCTATTCCGCACATGCTGACCTTTTCACTGATAAGCACTTTGGATTTTTAAAGCCCTTTTTGATGCGCATAAAACAACTGAGAGGGAAAGGACACTTGCGAACGCAGAGCAAGGGCGTCAAAAATCCCCATCCGTGTGAGAAATCGCTCTGAGACACGCGGCTTTTACTGTCTTTCTTTTAAAAAGAAAAAAATACAAAAATGATACGCACAGCAAAACACGGCAGGGGCTTCGCTTTAGCTAAAGGCGCAGGCCGAACCTTCCTCGCTTGCTGCAGTGTGTCAGATTGGCCCTGAGGCAATAGCTTGGACACGGACCAGAATCAAATGAAAAACTTGGCACTCCTGCCAATTCCACATCGTAAAATCAGGAAAGTAATGCAGAAAAAAAAAATACCATTGTGCAGATGGGGGCAACTCGGAGTCTGCAATAAAAAGCAAACCTGAGTTGGTTTAGGGAGTGAAACGCCTGCAGTTATGGGTCTCCGGACCACCTGAACGAGTGTTAACACAGATTATTCCGATTTCTGATCATGAAATGTTTTAAAGAATCTCTTCCACTTTAGGCAGCCGCAAGTTGGGGTTGAGGGTTTTGCTCAAGAACCCAATGACGGTAGTGCTGGAAGGAGAATTCAAACCGGTGGCCTCATGGTCCATAAGCAAGTATCCTACCGCTAGACCACCACCACCAAGAATCAGGTCTTCAGCTTTGGACGTAACGACTTTACGGCATTATTAGACATATCTGGTTTTATTCAAACATCCTCATGATCGCTCATTCAGCTCATTCTGCTTTGCAGCTTCGGTGAAGCGCACATTCATTTGAGACACGCCGTGAGTTCTGTAGACATGAGACGTGCTTAATTTGGGAGGCTCTCACCACTTTCTGCTTGGCGTTGGGCTTGACCAGCAGCCACTCGATGTCCAGCAGGGAGGTGTCGCCCTGCCAGAGCTGATGGTGGCAGGGCAGCGTGGCGTTGTCACCCACCACTCGCTTCATCTCCGTCTGCCCGCTCACACGCAACACACCCAGCACTGCTGAGAAAGAGAGAGAGAACAAAAAGAGACTCAGTGAGACCCCAGAGAACTGGGACAACAACCGCTGGTCTGACAGGGACAGAGACACTAAAAGGCTTTGGCTGCTTTTGTGCAGGAAGCTGCTGGATTGGCCGCATTAGAGAGCGGCGTCGGAGGGATTTACAGAGGCTGGGTCTCGGACTGACTCTGCACCACAGGCCTCGTTTCAAAGGCACACAGTCATTTCAACGCTCTGATCTTGCAGAACTGAAAGCAGACGAGTGCGGCCGAGGGACCAGAGTGGGTTCAGAAGTCCAACAGCAACCACAACACAACGATCTGTTCCACTGCCATCCACTCCTGTCTTACTGCCTTACCAATCGCTCTAAACGTCCCGCACCAAACAGCCAATCACGAGCAGGAGTTTACAAAAACGACAGCTTTATTGCAGGTCGTGGAGTTCATCAGAAATGGCTCTTCTTCTCAAAGCCACAGCGATTAATACTCTCTGGAATGGGTAATGTTGGGCTTCTAAAATAAGACTCTGGAGTTACTTGCTGACACGAGCATGGTCAAAATTCTTCCTCTCAAACTGTAAATTAAGTCTAAATCTATAATAAAGCTTGATCCCGTGTGGATCACACAGCTCATGGCAGTTGTCCCTCCCGAAGCTTTACTAGGGATTGGAATCAGACAAAAGAGCAAAAGTCATCAAAAGAGCAAAATCAAATGAGTCCCTGTTTCATTTCACATCAGTAAAGTTTGGTTTTATAAGGAAAGTTCTGTTTCACCGCTCATTTTTACAGCAAACGGGCAACTTCAGGGTCCAAAAAACGAAACGTCCATTCAAACTGTAAACTTTACTGTAAAACAAGCATCTCAGGGTTAAGGGTCTTGCTCAGGAACCCAATGATGGTTGAGCTGGAGGTAGGATTTGAACCTGCGATCTCTTGGTCCAGAAGCAGGTGTCCTACCACTAGACCATCACCACCCCAGTTTAGGGTTCACTTATGACAAACAGCATTTTATCAGCTTTAATAATCGAGGGTATGAGTAGAACTTGCTCCTCACAGCGAGAAGGTCCTGGGTTTGGTTCCCAGATGGGACGATCCGGGTTCTTTCTGTGTGGAGTGGACACGTTCTCCCCGTCTGTGTGTGTGTGTTTCCTGCAGGAGATCCAGTTTCCTCCCTTCGTCCAAACACATACAGGTCAGGTGGATTGGAGATGAAATGGTCCCCTAGGTGTGAGTGTGTGTCTGCCCTGTGATGGACTTGTGACCTGTCTTAAGTCTAAAAAATGACATTTTCACTAAAAATAGACTTTCACAGACAAAAGGATTATCACTTTGAAATTGCAATTAAAATACCGCAAGCAATTGGACATTTTTGCCCGACATTTGGACATTTATTGGACACTGAACCTGTTCCGGGACCCTCAGTCTACATCATGTGTATGTCCCCCACTTCTGATTTAGGTGACCTGGTGCCACCAGACAGCTCCGAGCCATTACCTGCTTCCCCCACTGCTGTAAAACACCAAGGCACTGCCGGCTATACATAATGAGAGTGATCTGGCGTGAACGGAAAGGGATAATTGCTAACGATTGTTCAATCAAGGCCTAATTACATTAACGCGAGCGGCGTTCGAGAGCTGTTCGAGAGTGACAGGCAGGTAAAAGTGGGTCCCATTGGTGAGACAATGGCGTCTTTTGTCCATTGTCTTTAATGCCGTGGGTGGTGGTGGTCTGGTGGTAGGTTACTTTCCTATGGACCAATGGCTCAAGAAGTCCCAGGTTCAAATCCCACCTCTAGCACTCCCATCACTGGGTCCCTCAGCAAGAAAATACTCATTTCTGCCACTCATCTGGAATCATCTACATCTGTTTCTTCACTGCTTTGTGTCTTAAGTTAGACGCTTCGTTCTGCTTGAAGGTTCAGACGTAGATCACTGTGAACAGAACTATCAAACTGCTCAGGTACAGAGACTGGACTGAAAATGAGAGACAACAACACTGTCCTTCAGGAAGATCTGGAGAACTTCTCAGCTACAGAGACTGGACTGCAACTGAGAGACGACAACACTGTCCTTCAGGAAGATCTGGAGAACTTCTCAGGTTCAGAGACTGGACTGAAAATGAGAGAC
>CM029383.1:7554993-7588611 GCA_017165825.1 Hepsetus odoe | reverse complement strand
ATTACTCTCTTGATTCCAACAATAAACTAAGGAAGCCACGTTGGGACATCAAACGTCTTTGCAGGTCGGCTAAATCTGGGGACACTCAAATATTGGACAAATTAGATGTGCTTGGTCAAAATGTTGCTTTTATATGGATTAAATATTATGAATCATAGATCTTTTAGATTTTTCACATTTTACGATAATATTAAAGTAGAATCGATCTACCGCCCGTAGTTTTTTTCCCCTTCTTTATTTTCTGAACGTCATTCTTGATGTTCTGAAGATGTCCTGTTTGGTGTAGAATCATCCACAGCTCGTTTGATTGTTCTGAAAACATTTCTTTTATTTCTTTGCTGCTTCTTACTAATGATCTGAACGCTGTAAAGAACAAGACAATCATCTGATAATCATATATATTAACTATTCATCCTCTACCAAATGGTTTCACATCATCAAAAACTCTGATTCCAAACATGTGAATGAGTTTTTCACACGTTTTATGCGTGTTTTATGTGCTTTGACTGGGTGAAGCCTTAGACAGTAGATCCAGTGTCCAGTTAAAGTTGTGATGTTTATTATACTTCTTCATGGCTGACCAATAAAAACACATCTACTTCGACCAGTGGAATCATGTTTCAGAGAAAAGGAGCTCTTTCTTCAAAGACCAGTCAGCTAATAAAATATGATCCTTAATGCAAACCTGTGGGAGAAAGGAGGACGAGAAAAGGGGGAGAGAGAAAGGGAGGAAGTACAGTCGGGAGCGAGCGAGCTGCTGTTTATGGACCAAATGAAGTGGACCATCAAGCAGAAGCTGGCGGCATGATAGAGTGATTACAGGGGAGGCGGGAAGGAGAAAAAGAGGGAGCAAAAGAGAGAGGGGGGACAGAAAGAGACCAAGAGTGAAAAGAGGGAAAGAAGAGAAGAAGAAAACATGTGTGCATATGTGTATGAGAGAGGGGGAACTGAAACATAGCAAAACAGAGACAACAAGAAGGAAAGAAAGAAAGAAAGAAAAAAAGAAAGAAAGAAAGAAAGAAAGAAAGAATGAACGAACCAAAGGAGTGTTGGGATGAAAAGATGAAAAGAAAGCAAAAGAATACTAAAAAACAAAAGAAGTGAACAAAAATGAACAAAGAAAGGGAAAAGTGCCTAAAAAGGAAAAAAGAAAGTAAAGAAAAAGGCTGGGAGGCTGAAAAAAAACAAAAAAGATGAAAGAGATGAACAAGAGTGAAAAAAGAGAAAAAATAGAGCGATGACAGAAGAATACAAATGAAGAAAGGAGAATGAGAAAAAGAAATGAGAAGAAAGGAAAGGTGCGTGAAAAACAATGAAAGAAATGAGAGAGAAGTGAAGAAAGACGGAAAAGAAAGACATGAATGTTGAATGCTTCTTTAAGGAATAACAGTATAAAGAAGGAAGGATGAGGGAGGAGTGGAAGTGACGGATCACATATATTAGCAGGTCGTTCGTCTGAGTTAGCGTGTTTACCTGCAGAGTAAAACCCTGTATCTCTGTAACGGAATGAACCAATAGAAACGCTGGAAATTTTCTAGACAATAAACCTGCACTGTGTCCCAAATCCCTCACTCACTCACTCGTTCACTCGCTCACTCATTCACTCATTCACTACTCCCTGCTCACTACATAGGGGCTTCTTTCTGTCTGTGTGGTTTTCCTCGGGATGTCCCGGTTTCCTCCCACCGTCCAGTTTGTCCGTGTCTTCCCTGTGATGGACTGGCAACCAGGGTGCGTCCCCGCCTTTCGCCATGTGAGAGCCGGGACAGACTCCAGCAACGCCCGCAATCCTAATCAGGACAAGCGGCTCAGAAAAAGAGCGAGTGAGTGCCCTACATAGTGAGTCGTGAATATTTTGGACAGAGGACTGCTTTACAGTGAGACCGCCCCCGGGACATGGTATTTTTGTCTTGCCTGTCACCAACCCAGTCCCCTAACCCAGTCCTCCCAGCGCACCTCTTTACTGCTGTGATAATTAGCTTAATCACCTTTTTAGCAAAATCTGCGACATCGCAAGGCCCTTCTTCCAGCTGATCTAATTATTCCATCCATCTCTTTTGGTCCACCGCTCCTCACTCGCTACAGAGGAGAGGACGGACCAGACCACCTCTCAAATCCGCCAACTGGGCCAAGAGGTGAGGCGAGTCGATAAACAAGCTCTTCTTCCTTCCGGTTCTGAGGCTGCTTGGACGGATTTGCTGGAAACGCTGTTTTTGTTTTTGTCCAATTTCAGGACGCAAGTACGAAAATCACTGAAAAGGAAAACAGAAAAGCAAGTCGTGTCTTGTCCTTGGTCCCGCGCACTGTCAGATCTAGTGGCCAGACTCAAGGACCTCCTGTCCTGCCCCGTCCCATCTTCTCTCCTGCCCCAGTCTCCTGTCCCGCCACATAATTCCCCGGTTAGTTTCCGAAGTCTGGCCCTTACGTCCCTTTAAGATTAACTCCCGCGATGTGATTTTTGTCCACCGTCTTGCACTGTTTTGTCCTTGTCATTTGCTTTTTGTTGTCATGGTTATCGTCTGCCTAAGCCCCGCCTCTTTTCATCCTCACCTGTGTATAGTTGGTTGCCTCTCCCAGTTGTGCACGCTCAAATTCCTTTGTGTTTTGCTGGAGGACCTCGGCGTTTATCACTTTGTTCCTTTGCACCACCATGGAACCTCTTTGTCCAGAACGGGACTTTCATCATTTTAGCCAATTATTGATTCGAGACATGATACTGGAGCCTAACACCCCCGTACACATTGCCGCCAATTCATAAGAGGACACAAAATTAGGAGGCAATTTAGCATCTCCAGTTCACCTCACAAGCCTGTTGAGCCCTGAACCTTCTCACCGTGAGGTGACAGTAGGAACCACTGCAGCACTGTGGGCTCTGAGGGATGCAGTCGAGCACGGTCTTCTTAAATGCATTAGCAGTGCTGCCCTCGTCGTTTACCAACAAATGACACAGAGCTCTCGCGGCCAATCAGCTGCAGACAATGCATCCAGCGTCAGCGCATCAGAAACCCACCGCTTCGCATCTCGGCCGCTCTGACAGGCCCATCACGCACTCGGGAAAAAACGAAACAAAGGTGCTCTTTTCCAGAACCTGAGGCTCTTATGGCAGCAGAACTGAGGTTCATGCTCCTTCTCTCGAGCTGGAAAAGCTCAGCGCCGGTGCCAGGACAGGGTCTTACAGCACATCTCATTCGATACTGTTTCACACTTCAGGCATGCCAGATAAAGGATTAAGTGTTGGGAAAAAAATCGAGAGGGATTCTCAGCAGGAATGGCAGTGGAGGAAGTTGCAGTGAAGGAGAAAAGTGGGGGATAAATTTACCCCTCATTGGTCGCTTGCAGCCCGACACAGTCATGCCATTTTATACAGAGTCAAAATAAGTGCTCCGGTTAACCTGTTAAAGAAGTCATGGGGAACATATTTTATATGATTGTACTCTTTAGGTCAGCTTCCCGAAGGACCGCTTGATTTTTCAACTCTTAAAAAGTTGTTTCCACCCACTAGACTGGACTCATTATGCTTAAATGCAAGTTCGTGTAAATGAACATTAAATGGAGGCAGTAAGTGCCTTGCCTTGGGATGGAGGCACGAGTGGGAAAGAGTTGCTGATCCACCCCACGATTTTTTCCTGAAAGAGATTAAAGTGAAAGTGACTATTCTCATCACTGTAAAACGCAACGGAATTACACCTCTGCATCTAACCCACACCATGCAGCAGGGGGCAGCTTTTGAGAGCGCCCCAGGAGCAGTGATGGGGACGATACCTTGCTCAAGGGTACCTCAGGGCAACCTACTGGTCTGGGATTCGAACCCATGACCTTCTGATCCTGGGGCCAACTCTCTAAACACTAAGCCACCACTGCTCCACTTAAATCCAACTTTCAAGGCCACAGCTGCTCAAGAGTAAGGCTTGTTGATGAAGGTTGATGATGTTTGCTGGATTGGTGACGTGCCTCTCACTAACCCTGCAGGTTGCACATATTGAAAAGTAAAGTGAAAGTGACTAATTGTCATTGTGAAACACAGCACACAGTGAAAATCTGCTTTTTACCCACGCACCATGCAGCAGGGGGACAGCTAACTAAAGCAGCCAGGGAGCAGTGATGGGGACCATACCTTGCTCAAGGAAGCCTCAGGGCAACCTACTGGCCTGGGATTCAAAATCCTGGGGCCTAGTCCCTAAACATTAGGCCACCGCTGCCCCAGATGACTCTCAGATGAAATTTTATGCAGCTGACCTCGATTCTTGATTTTTTCGGGGTGGCTGGGACGCGGACTTTAACCTCAGTCAGTCTGAAGACTGGTGACACTTTAGGAGGAGTTTTCAGCAGATGCAGTAATGGGTAAACTCTCTATTTTGGCCTCTTTACACAGGACCTTGATGGAGCAGAGGGCTTATTTATTTATTTATTTACTTACTTACTTTGATCAACTCATCTGCTGGGCAAAAAGTGAGGGCAATTACTCGCCCTTTTCCTGATCAAATATTCCGCCAAAGCCCTCGTTTGCATCTGGCCTGCTGGGCTCAGGTTATGAATATTTTTCTGTCATTAAAATCAAAGCCTTGGCCTCTGGTGTCTGCGGTTGCCACTTTGAAGGGAGGACGGGTCCCCTAATCCTCGCGTACTCTGGAGATGAGAACCTCCAGCATGGGCGCCACCTGACGGGCATGTTTCTCTGACGGAGAACGAAGGACACTTCTATAACAGAAACAGCTCTCAGAAGACTCAGGGAGAACTTGTTGGGTCTTTCAGCCTCTCCTATGTTGTCCTCACTGCTCTTTTGTGGTGGAGCTCACTTGAAAGCACTTATCTTGCATTCTTTCTCACTAATAGCTCTTTATGGTTCTCATCCATCCATCCATCAATTCTTCAATCCATCCGTCCATCCGTCTGCCTGTCCCTCCATCCATCCATCCATCATCAAAGCTGTCCAGCATAACCAAGGCACCATGGATGCTTGTAGCCTGGACAAAACATCCAACCATCCCATCCATCCTTCCATCCGTTGAACCATCCATCCATCCACCATCAAAGCCGTTCAACATAACCAGGAGCACTGTGGATGTCTATAGGTTGCCGGTTCTTTGCAGGACATAATCACAGCCCGACGTGCCTGGTGGGCTTTAGCATGTCCAACCCAGCTCTCTTCATCTCTCTAGACAGTCAGAGGAACATGAAAACCACAGAAAGGTTCCAGGCCATTGCAGCCAGGAATCAATCCTAGGACCTTCTCACTTTGAGGATCATTTTGTAGATAATTTGTGCCATAGCCTTATAAACCTCAAAATCTCAAAAGCTTGATTTCAGTTCCAACTTGGTCATAAGTTAAAGCACTTTCTGGTCCATTTATCATCCTGCACTTGTCTGCAAAAATCTTGAGCCATCTCTCATTTCTTTATTTGGTTCTAAATGAGGTACTAGATGCAGTGATTTTTTTGCAACTTGGATTTACATGCGTGAACCTACGCACGAAGAGATTTTTAATTCAGCTTTCAGGTCAATATTTGACCATCGTTATTCTTCAGCACAGCCTTAACTCTCTTAGACCAGCTTCTTTCTTTAAGTCGTCTTCAGAAACACTTCTCCAGGCTCCTCAAAAGACGTTCTAAAGCTCTTCTTCGTCGGCTGCCTTTTGTTTTCCACTCTGTGGAGAGGTTCCCACACTACTTCTGAAACTGCTCAGGTACAGGGACTGGACTGAAAATGAGAGACAACAACACTGTCCTAAAGGAAGATCTGGAGAACTGCTCCTCAACAATATATTAAAAAATAGATAAAAGTCTGGCTCTTTGCAAGCAAAATATGAAAATGAAATGAGGCACGAGACTGCACAGTACTGTAAATAAATCATTAGGGAGGGCAAAAAACGCTTCCGCCTGTCTGCTACTCGTTCACGTGCCAATGGCATCATATTAAAGTCATTATTACACTGGAATGCACCAAGGTATACCAGGCTGCACCCAAATAGCTGAATGAAGCGTCCTTTTCTGTCTGCTTGCCCTGATTTGGCCTAATCCGCAGCCTATGGCTTCGCTAAATATATCGGCAGAGCTGACCAGAACTTGGATCCTATTGCTTCATACCTGCTCAACGATTACCAACCACGTCTTTACTAATCGCCGAAGGAGGTCATTTGAGTGACCGTGAGTTATTTTTTCTTTTTGATTGACCTGTAAGAGCAGGAGAGCCAAGCCCTTGCAGCTGTGTTGTCCTTTTCATTCGCTGGCTGAATGCACACCGGCACCACTCATGGATGTCATCCAAAGAGACTATATCGCTGAGCGCCACCACCACCACCACCACCACCGCAGGCCTTTCCCACATGCGACGCAGCGAGACTCATCCGAGTGCCGGACTCCGAACGGCACAGCCCAGATCCCATCACCGGCTTCCGCATCCCAGCTATCCCCCAAGAGCGAACACACAGCCTGCGGCATATGCACACACACACACTAGCATGCATGCTCACTTGTCTTGGCTTTTTCCTTTTAATGAGAATGTGAATCTTGCAGAGGGAACGGCTGCAGTCCCCTCGGAGCAAAGCCCAGCGGAGCTCCAGTCTGCCAGAAAAACAACCTCTGAGTGGTGCAACTCCGACACACACAGCGTGCAATATCACACACCATTTCCAAGGTCTGCTTGGGAAGAAAAATATTGTGCGAATATGTACCCTAACTTGCCGGATCAATGGAGTACGCCTGCAGTAATGAACCCGGAGGCATCGTTTGGCGAGATATATAAAAGAGAAAGATTCATCACAGACGGTACCGTTGGCCAAGAGTCTTCGGAACCTGCCGAAGGATCAAAGCAGGAAGAGAGGCAGATCTTAAGGTAACTGATCGTGCCGCTTCCAACCAGCCTGATGCTCAATAAAAAGTAGCATCGTCAAGGCAACATCCATCTCACGTCAGCTCTCCTTGTCAAATTTAAAAGTGAGGAATTACCTTCCGGTGGTTGAACAGCATCAAGTTTGCCATGTCTCGCACCTCAACCGTGCAAAAAGAGGGACCTGCGATCCAAATTCATCTCTGGGACTCTTTCGATCCCCACCATTACAGGCAACACAAACACTTCACAGTCAATAACGACGCTCCGTCCCTTCTCCGCTGGAATCGATGGTGAAACATTTCTATCAATCGTTGGCATAAACATTAACGCAGCACATAAAAGGGGAACCGAATCTATGCAGGAACCTCGCCCACAGCCTTGCAGTGTTTGTCTTCGGCCCCTTCAGCCCGCAGGCCCGTACTCCAGCATTGACCCGCGCAAATCAATACGTAATACACTTTTTCTACGGCCAAGTCCATTTTGCTGCAATTTGCAACTTTTATGCCCATTAGGTGGAAAATAAAGCTGACTAGAGTGCAGAGCGGAAGAGGCAAAAATGCATCTTTGTCTTCCAGAAGCTGATGCACAATACGGCTTGGCTCACCCGAAACCTAAATTGCTGTATCGCTCATAGCCTCGTTCGGTTTCCTTTCATTAAACGTAATTGAATAGCCCCAAGGTAAGACAACATGCCCCCCTGCTTTCCTTCCTTTTTTACAACTTGTGTGTTTGAAAGGAGGACATGCCAAAAGACGCCGTGCATCAAACAGGACTAATTGGTAGAGCAGCCTTAAAGTCTACACTGGTTTTCAGCCATAAACCCATAATGGTACACGGTATTAAAAACTGCGGTTTGGATCCTCTACCAGAAACTCGCAGCAAACGAATGTGGGGACACTAGTGAGCAGCGGGACCACATCAGTGACAAAAGCAATTTGTCATGTGTTTTTCACGAGAGTCCGAGGCTGGAGTCTCGGGGTTGGAGGAGGGTCTGAGGTGTGGAAACAACTCCGCAACTGGATGTCAGGAATTCCATGAACTAATTAAAAGCAGACGTTCACTGCTCTCCCTCTGTGAATGGAGAAAGCATCCAGAAAAGTTCTGCTATTGCACAGAAATCTGTTCCATTTTTCTGAAAGGAAACGATGAAGAAGGAGTTTTGGTCACATGTTGTTTCAGTGTCTCCTCACGTTAACATCCCTACAAATCAAACTGTTGAGCTTCCAGTGCTGTGCATCATTAGAATACATTCAAATAAAAGATCACTTCAGTTCAAAAGTTCAAATAATGGATTTTGTAAGTAGTGGATTACTAATTAGCTGGTTTAAAGAACACAGGTTTAGTTTTGGATTTCAAAGGCTTCCATCAGCACTACTGGATTTATATTAACGAAGCATCGAACCAGACCAGGAACTACACATTTTTCTAGAATTCCTTGAGGACAACTTCATCAGCATTTTCTTCTTCTTCTTTTTCTTCTTCTCCTTCTTTCAACTGCTCCCGTTTAAGGGTCGCCACAGCAGATTAGCTGTTTCCATTTCTTCCTGTCCTCTGCATCTTCCTCATTTAAACAGACCACCTTCATGTCCTCTCTCACGATGTCCATAAACCTCCTCATTGGTCACCCTCTTCTCCTCTTTCCTGGCACTCTGGATGTCTTCAACATCCTCCTCCTCCTAATCCTCGTCTCTCCTCTGGACATGTCCAAACCAACGCAACCTTGCTTCTCTAACTTTGTCTCCAAGACGTCTAACCTGATCTGTCCCTCTAATATACTCACTTCTAATCCTGTCCATCCTCGTCACACCCAACGAAAATCTCAGCATCTTTAACTCTGACACCTCCAGCTCCGCCTCCTGTCTTTTGTCGTCTGTCGCAGCGTCTCCAACCCATACAACATAGCTGGTCTCACTACCGTTCTGTAAATCTTCCCGTTTACTCTTGCTGGTCCTGCCTGTCAGAAATCACTGCAGCTACTCTTCTCATTCCAACCTGCCTGCACTCTCTTCTTTGCCTCTCTTCCACACTCGCCGTTACTCTGAACTGTTGATCCCAAGAATTTAAACTCCTCCACCTTTGTCACCTCTACTCCCTCCATCCTGACCACTCCACTTTCCTCCCTTTCATTCACACTCATGTATTCTGTCTTTGTCCTACTCACTTTCATTCCTCTCTTCTCTAGAGTGGATCTCCATCTCTCCAGGTTCTCCTCAAGCTGTTCCCTACTCTCACTACAGATCACAATATCATCAGGAAACATCATCGTCCATGGGGACTCCTGTCTAACCTCGTCCGTCAGTCTGTCCATTACTACTGCAAACGAATGAATGGGCTCAGTGCTGATCCTTGTAATCCAACCTCTACCTTAAATGCATCCGTCACTCCTACTGCAGACCTCACCACTGTCGCACTGCCCTCATATAAAGCCTAATATAACTCCTCTCACATACTTCTCTGCAGCATCTAACTTCCTCATACAAAAAATTTTCAACAGCATTAAAATAAAGGGAATACACAGTGATACTGCCATCCATCCATCACTCCAATACAAGTGTGTCATTTTCTGAGATAATCCTGGACACAGATGTGATGGTTAAATCCATGTCCTTAGTGATTCTGTCAATGTTTTTTTGTGATGCAAGGCTGAATTTGTTTGGTCCTGCTACTTCATATAAAAGCTTTGTTCTGAATTTAATCAAACAAAATGGGTTCTTTTACCTTTTGTCATACTCGCTTACTGTCATTTTTCATATAAACAGCACAAAAAAAACTGCATTATGCTTATTTATATGATGTTCTTATCCAGAACAATTGTTGACAAAAGAGAGGGAGGGTCTCTCTGGTGCTCCTCGGTCTTAGGGGTCTTGCTCAGGGACTCAAATGTTTCTAGAGCCAGGCTAGAACCCACAAAATCCAACAGTGGCTGGACAGTGTGGATGGGTTAAAAGCAGAGGTTGCATTTAGTAGTGGTTCACTGTGTGCTGCCCGCAATGACAAATAGTCACTTTCCCATTTTTATTTTTTATTTTCACAACTTAACTGCAATTGATATGTGATTATCCTTTAATGAATCCTTTTATTTTTACTACCCAAGCCTTTTTTTGGACTTTTTTAGGCTCGAGTACTAAATGCAATGCACTGCTAGCTAAATGCAGCTAACAGGTTCTACATTACTAACCTCCACTCATAGCAAACTTTTCAACATTAAATAAGGCAGGATATAATTAAAAGTGCAACTGCAATTTCAATAAAAAACTATTCATTTTTCAGCCCAACTGCATCCAAAAAAATATTGGACAAATAGAAATATGAAAGCAGCAAGATACTGTGATCTTCCTTTCATATAAGACAATTTAACTGTGCTCTACATAAACCTCCTGAGCACTTTTAGTAAAGCTCAATGATGTAAGACAGTGTAAAATGTTTTGTTTATGCCCAGGCCCTTTTTATTGCATTGGTATCCAGGCCAGAAGGAGAAGCAGCTCATACAAAATACCTAATCATGGAGAAAACATCTGCTACAAAGGTTTACAGTCCATATTCGCCATTTATACTTGTCCAAACAAGCGCCTGTGGATTAAACCTAGTAAAAGCATTCAGTGGCAGATGGTGCATAGCCTTAAAACCTGCCCCCCTCTCAGCATCAGCACACCTCTCCAGGTTCTCCTGGAGGTGGACAGCACTGCATGTTTCTGCAAGATGACAATCATGCTCCTCGCAAGGAAATGCCAAAGGAACCTAAGAGAAGTGGAAGATGTAGTTACACCAGGTTCATGCAATGCCTCCACATCGATCCCGAGCACTTTTAACTGAGTACAAAGTACAGCAGTTACCCGGTCATTCATCCTAGTAATCACATCACCATAGTGATTTTCTCACCCGGGTCCATGCTGCATCTTTCCCTCTGGGAGCGTGAAAGTGTAACTCCGATTCATCCCTGATCAGGGGTCTGCAAGAATGGGCGTGCAGGTATTTTGAAGCTTATGACATATTTGTGTCATTAGTCATTTAATATATAATAGATGGATGGATAGATGGATGGATAGATGGTTAGATAGATAGATAGATAGATAGATAGATAGATAGATAGATAGATAGATAGATAGATAGGTGGAATAGGTAGACAGGTAGGTAGAAAAACCTTTAAGAACATGATACCTGATACATCACCAGTTGCTAGCGGTGGTCTGTAGGCCATCCTGCTGGTCTGCACTGATATAAGAGAAGCAGTCCAACAAGCTCCCTGCTGGACTTTCATTTAGTTTATGGCTCTGCACAGCAACGAAGGGAGGAGGGTCAACATGAAAACCCCAAAAAAACATTGAAACAGAAACTGTAAGGAATGTAAGGGAAAAAATCTTTTATTATTTTAAAAGGAAAAACATGAAAATATTTACATTTGTGGGTTTATTTGGTTGCATTTTGGGAATTTTTTAAAAAAATTCTCAATTTGGAGCCATATTTCTACCCACCACCCCTTTATCCCAACATAAACTGGGACACCCGACCTCTGGGCATGAGCTCGTGGATTTGAGGGGTAGGGCTAAGTGGTAGGGCGCAAAACGTGCAATGTGACTGAGCGAAAGAAACACTTCAGGTGGGATGTCCTAGGGATTCTTGAAGCTCTGTATCATTGTCCATACAGCGTTAGTTAGTTATAGTAGCTTTAATAGACGGCCTACAATTGGGCCATCTTGACAACAGGCCGTGAGAGACCAGGCTGAGCCTGTTATTCGCAGATCTGAGCAAGCAAAGCTGAAAATCGGCCCGTAGTTTGGTAACTCAGACACTGGCCTGCTTTAGCAGATTCCCATGAGTGATCTGCCTTTTGTTTCCAGACGTAATGGCAGACGCCTGAGCCTCAGGACGGCTGGAACAGAGCCCAGTAAGACCATGACAGCATCCCCATGACCCCTGCTATCAGGGCCGGGCAGGCGTCGGATGGTTTCTCCGGGCTCCACGAGTGAGGTGAGGGGCAGATTGGAAGCAGATGAATGAGGCTGTCCAGTTAAGCCCTCGCTGAGCTAGCGCTGAGGCTCCTACAGCTAAATTAAAACAATATGGGAGAAACCAGAGCCAAAGTCTCTCCTCCCACCAGGGTGGGAGCCACAATAAAGGCCTACAGAGCCTGAAGGAGTACCTGCCCTTTTACCTTTTACCATCGCAGAAGAACAGTGCTGGGACCATGTCCAAACAGTTCTTAGCAGGAGCTTTGCACCATTAACCCTTCACATGAACAGTGCTGTGCGAAAGTCTTGAGCCCCTGCTTTCTTTGTTTGGCTAGAATCACCTTGTGCAATAATTCTACTTTATGATTGCTAAGATGTCTTATCTTTTTCATTTTGAGTCGATTGATAATGGGAGTGAATGTTTTACCGAAAGGCTGAAAAGTGCCTAAAGATACAACGCTTGATATAAAGTGAAAGTGAAAGTTTCTTCTCTGCTTCATGTCTTAAATCAGACGCTTTGTTCTGCATGAAGGCTCAGACGTAGATCACTGTGTGGATTAACCAACACAGAACTATCAAACTGCTCAGGTACAGAGACTGGACTGAAAATGAGAGAAAACAACACTGTCCTTCAGGAAGATCTGGAGAACTGCTCAGGTACAGAGACTGGACTGAACATGAGAGACAACAACACTGTCCTTCAGGAAGATCTGGAGAACTGTTCCTCAACAAGACATTAAAATGCAAGAAAGTCTGGAAACAAAATATGAAGAAGTGAGGGGCTCAAGACTTTGGCACAGTGCTGTGCTGTGGTCTCAGAGCTACTATCTATCCAAGCTCAGAGCAATAAAATGAACAAACGCAAATGTATAAATACACTTTATAAAAAGTTAACATTTTCCAGGCCACCAAAGAAAATGGTGGTTGTAAGTTCAGCTCAGAGCTCAACAATGAACAGTCACTGCTTTGGAACCTCGCTAAGAGCCTCGTTAATGCTTGGCCTTTATTAGGCCTGAAATGGAAAAATAATTAGTGCAACAATTTTCTGTCAGATCAGGGTTACATCACCCCCACCCTCCCCAACCTATGTCTGTTCTATCTTTAGCTCTTGTTAGCATTAAGTGTAAAAAGCATGAAAAATGCATGCCATGCAATATTGAACATACTTTGGTCTAATTAACCATTTGACTTCTCATCTATTATTAGTCTTTTCATGATGAACACAAAACTGCTCAAAGCTCCCCCTTGTGGTGAAATGCTCACACTTCTAAATAAGTGCGAGTGAGTTCCAGATTCAGATCTATGGATTATTAAAATCAAATTCTTCTGGACTACAGCTGGACTATTCAATTCAATTCTATTCTAGGTGGTGGGTGGTCTAGTGGTAGGGTACTTGCCTACAGACGTATGGATCAAGACGACCCACCACTGGCTCCCTGAGCAAGACCCTTAACCCTGAGTGTCTCCAGGGGAGATTGTCCGCTGGATAAGAACGTCTGCTAAAGGCCGTAAATGTATTCTATTCTAGGCCTATTCAGGGTTTTTCTCTGCCTTCTGCCCTATAATCCCTGGGATGGGCTCCATTCCCTACTTTTTTAGGCTTAAAAAGTAATGAATAAAATAAAAAAGTCAAAAAATGAAGACTCAAGTATAGACACCTGAAAACTCTACATAAGTACAGTAACAGTACTTGTGCCTTATAATTCCCCATCCCACCAAAATCTGAGCTCAGCAACGGAGCTGTGTCTCTTCTGTGACCCCTCCTCCCCGTATCAACCCACTCCATCACTCCTCAACGTCCTGGAACCTCATCGCCTGCAGATGAACCCCTGATAACACACCTCAGCTCCTTACTCTGAGAAATAAAGAGCTCACGATCATCAAGCTTGACACTTTGAGAGGGTTAAGCACCAGAAAGGCACCCGGGCTGATCAGCAAGCTCCAACTGCTGCGTTCGGAGCATGAATGCGATGAGCGTTATGAAAGTGTCACTCACAGCGACGGGAGGGTGAGTTTGACGGCTGCGACGCTACCGCTTTGACCATCCTGTGATGAAAACGCCTATGGCTCCTGCTTTCATCTCATTTTTGGCTCGGGAGCAGCAGCGGAGCACTCAAGGCATTACGGCGCTTCAAATGTAATCAATGCGCAACCTCTTTTAGCTCGCCGAGCCCTTGAGTGCTAAATAAATGGATTTTCTTCTCGCACCAGGGTGTAAAATCTCATTTCTGCTCAGGCATGTGGAGTGTTTTGGCCACTGTCTGTTCCTCTTAACTAAAAGGAGGAGTGTGTACGAAGAGTCGGAGCAGAAGCGATGAGGTGTCTCGATGCAGATGTTTGCTTCCTGCAGGTTGATGGAGACGCCGTGCTTTGTTAATGGCAAAGCGTGCTGATTGGCCACACCCACTCTTACTGTAGGTGATGGGACGATCTGACCTTTTAAAAAAGTTCATCACAGAAAATCCATTAAGAGTGAAGGCTGTTTGATCTATAGTCAATGAGGTTATATATCGCATACCTAAAGCCGTCAATGAAGGCATATACCATGGGTAATATATACAGAAGAACATATAGATCATATATATCATATAAGACATGCGCCACGCATAATATATACCGTCAGTAGGCATATATATATATATCATATTTATCACTCACAGTCAATGAAAGTGTGTATTATATATCATACACAGTCAATGAAAATAAATATCATGTGTAATATATATATCTGTAGAACCTATATATCATGCTTGACGTATCCCACACATTATATACATGGTCAATAAACATATATTGATCATATACAGTCAATGAGAATATATCCCATGTTTACAGTCCATATAAAGCTCATGGTTCCTCTTCATTCATGCAGCTCATAGATTCTATTGCTTTTGTTTGTTCGCTGCTCATTGATTTTTTCGCCACTGTCCAGTATTTGAGACAAATGTGACGTTTTCATTGAAATATCGAATGTAATTATATTCATGAAAACATCTAAAAAGTCCATTTCTGTTCTGTCTGTGGAGAACACTGTGAGGGCTCTGGAGAAAAGGTCTAAAGGTGATACTGGAAGCTGGGCTTCAGCCTGCACTGCTGTGGGACGAGCTGGGAAATGTGTTAACATTAGAAATGCAATGATTGTTCTTCTCAAACTTCATGAGCCTTTCGTTTCCGATCACAACAATGCAAATTCGACATCCGTGTTAGGAAGAGGATGAGATTGCGTGGGATTTGAATCTGATGAAGAGTTTTTGGCTGTGCGGTCTTGTTAGACAGGACTGCTGACAGTTTAATGTTTTTGTAGAAAACTGGGGCAGCGGTGGTCTAGTGGTTAGAGACGAGGCTCCAGGATCAGAAGGTTGTGGGTTTGAATCCCAGAGCAGTAGGTTGCCCTGAGGTACCCTTGAGCAAAGTACCGTCACCGACACTGCTCTCTGGGTGCTCAATATAGTTGCGTTAAAACAGCAAAAATCACCATGTTTGGTGTTGGGCGCGTGATGCAATAGGGTCACGTTCACTTCGGCGCGACTCAAAGCGCCGACTCGGGTGTGCTCTGGTTTATGATCCATGAAAAGGGGCGCAAGATTATTGCATATAAGAGCCTCGGGGACATAAATCCAGCCTGGTGGCTTTTCTCTAAAACGTTTCGTCAAACATTCAGCGCAGAAATCGCGCAGTACGGGGAGACGGGCTGGCTGACCTTTAGCGTGGAGTTAAATGGGCCGGGCCGGCGTGGAGATTCATTTACTAACAAACTCAATCACACAGAATCAAAGGCAGTGAACTAAACAGCATCTCATCTGCTGCTTCCCTGAAGATCGGTCTTGCTGAGACTAGACACACACACAGATGGGACGGAGAAGTGAAAGGCTGAACCAAACAGACGAAATATCAGAGTTTTGATTGTGAAATTCCTAGAAAGCGCTGGTAACCAGTGTGTTAGAGTCCGAAACAGAGATGCGGCCCTTTTCCCCTCGGATACAGATTCTGAATCCTGAGTTTATTCCCAGCCAGCCTGATTTACCCTTGAGCAAGGTACCGTCCCTTTCACTGCTCCTCGGGCGCTTTCAATAGCTGCCCTCTGCTGCACGGTGTTTGCATGGGTTAAATGCAGAGGTTCAGTTTCATTGTGGTTCACTGTGTGCTGTGCTGTGACCTCGCAATGACAAGAATAGTCACTTTCACTTCAGAAAAAGAAGAAGAAGATATATATATACCTGGACGTCTATCCCATATTCGCTCATCTTCTCTCTCTTTTAAAAAAATATATATTTAATTATAATTTATTTTCAAGGTTCTGAACCTTAAAGTGAACACCCTACAGATCACATTGTTTACAATATTGCAAAAGTTTCATTTTAGAAAAAATTTCAAATTCAGGGATAAAGCTGGTGAGCAGATGTAAAGGCTGATCTGAGGAGGGGGTTCTCCTCCTCAAACGAACTGTTTAATAATTATTTCCTCATATCGGGGAGGACTATTGACACTAGATATGGACTCCAAAGCTGAGGACTGAGGGCCCGTGTTTAGTTTCGGTAGTCTAGAGTAGAAATGGGTGGACATTAGCTTTTTTAAACCCATTTAAGTCAGACAGAGGTGCTTTTACTTTAGAGCTGGAGCTGAGGCAGAGCAGAGGATGTATATTTGGTGGTAAATCTCGTTCACAGGGTTGTCCCCCTGGACGGGACACCAGGGACGAGACCCGGTCAGCCTGCCTTAGGTAAGGCCCCTTTGACAAACAGCCCGGGGTGCGGTGCTGGCTTGCGGTCTGGGTGGGAAGTGGGGGGGGGGGTCGCTCGCTGCATCGCTGAGTTCGCGGAGGGTCACTGAACACACAGGGGGCCGAGTGTGCACACTCTGCAAATAAACAAGAGCTCGGCCAAAGAAAAGAACCCGAACGCAGACAGAATGAGGAATTTTTCTAATTATGAGGTTTTCGCAGGATTATTACAAGATTATTCATCTCACAAAGGTCTTGGGCCAGACTTTAGACTGTTCATCTCAGCTGCTGGTGAGCTTTTCCTTGTAGGACACACCAAAAAACCTAGAACAGATTGGTCATTGTTCTAGGAGTGCAATTAAGGTGAGCTATTAGGAAGAACACAAGGCTGGTTCCTGATCTTCTCAATGTTCTCCAACCTGAAGCTGTTCATTTACTTTAATAATAAGCTAAATCAGTTTCAATATCCCAAGACTGGGCCCAAATTGTGTCTTCATTTGAGCTGTGAACACGGGAAGTCAATCATCATCTTAATATTTTACACCTCAAAACTTCTCTCAATCTGCTCAGAGCTCATCCAGCTCTTCATTAAGGTGGAGCGGACTCGTGGCTGTGGTTTAGGACCCGGGATGACTTACTGTCAGCTATAAAAAGTGACACAAGGGCTCGGTAAGAGTTCGTTCATATTTATAGTCTTGGTCACAAAACTGTTTCTAGATCAGTGCTCCAGCTCATATGGTGTTGAAAACACCCTATTGTGTAAAAAGGCTGTAAGCCATGCTGTGTCCTAAACCACACCCACAAATCTCCACCTTAATGAAGAGCTGGAGGAGGGTTGAATGGGTTGGGGTTGTATTTACAGAAGATCTGGGTTACTACTGACGTCACATGCGGCAACATTAGCCTCCTGTCGCCAGTTTTCAAGTAACAAATATTGAAAATGTGTCTGATCTGAGGTCAGTGGAAAACCGTGTTCTCTGAAGCGTTCCCTCAAGTGAAGAGACCAAAAAAAATGCAGGATCTGTATTAGTTGTTATCATTAATAGTTTAAAAAGTGCTCAGTACCCTGCCCTTCTAGATAAACCTTCTAGATTTCCACATTTTGGGCCAAAAACAAAGAAGAAAATGTTCAGCAAACCTCAAAGAGGAAAACTTCTCCCCCACCTGTGCATGTGTGGCCTTGTTACGAGAGCGTTCAGAGTTTTTTTGCGTTTATTTGAGCCGATGCATCACCCTGACAGACGGCCGTCCTCTGACCTTGTCCGTGAAACCCATGAAATTCAGGCTTCGCATGGAGAGATTTGCTGCCCACGTCATTTGGACGCCGCAAACGCCGAGCAGGGAGAAGGCTTTACGGACAGGCCAGAGTCCTCGGCTCAAGATGAAGAGGAGGAGGAGGAGGAGGAGGAGGGTGTATAAATCGTGTCAAAGCTGCTGGAAGGGCCTGTAATGGCATCAGTATGGACCACCTGCTGGTTCATTTCTGACCACCACTGCTGAGTGAAGATGATTTGGTCATTTGTGGTAATTGAATCGAGGGAGAAATGCTGTCACGGTGCAGGCATTAGGTTGCGCTTGCATCACCCTCTTCAGCTCCTCTGCCTTCGGACTGAGGAAGCCACTGGAGCTACACGATACAGCACCAGCACGGCGATATTATCAGAATAAAGGATGCAAATATGGAACATTTGAAGGTGTCAAGTCAGAAACTAGAGATAAATATAAAGGCCAAAGATAGTTCAGGATTCAAGGGACAACAAAGCTCTCTCGAAATTGAAAGCCATCGTTCATAATTTGTCAGAAAATGAGACCAAATTCCCACAAACTTTTAAGTTAACACTTGACCACCATTATTCTTCAGCCCAGCCAGAACTCTCTTAGACCAGCTTGTTTCTTTAAGTCAGGGAAGGTTCTCCAGGCTTCATGTGGTTCATTCCAGGCTCTTCTTTGGACATCGGCTGCTTTTGTTTTCCATTCTCTGTGGAGATGATCTCAAACTGCTTCTGAAACTGCTCAGGTACAGAGACTGGACTGAACATGAGAGACAACAACACTGTCCTTCAGGAAGATCTGGAGAACTGCTCAGGTACAGAGACTGGACTGAAAATGAGAGACAACAACACTGTCCTTCAGGAAGATCTGGAGAACTGCTCAGGTACAGAGACTGGACTGAAAATGAGAGACAACAACACTGTCCTTCAGGAAGATCTGGAGAACTGCTCCTCAACAAGACATTAAAATACAAGGAAGTCTGACTCTTTGGGAGCAAAGTATAAATAAATCAGGGCACGAGAGTTTTGTGAGGTACTGTACACGTCTGCATCATGGGGTGAGAGGTAGGTGTGGAGAGTTGAACTGTTGTTAGGAGATGCTGCGGATGATGTTGGCAGGGTTGCGTAAGGTCCTCAGAGAAAGCTGTAACGAAGCGGCCCTGAGTTCAAGTTCGACTTGCCGTCTCCAGAGTAAGCAAACGGGCATCTCCACCTACACGAGAGCAGGCTTCGTCAATAAATTTTACGAGAAATTAATCTGACTGCTGCCTTGTCTCCCAGCCTGAATGTCAGTGCGTTTTAATAGTGCTGAATAAATGGCAACGTAATTTGTGACTGACAACAGTGGAGTCCGGGAAGGCGGAACAGGCTTCCGAACTTTTCCTGACACATCACGTTAGATGAGTTACGACAGCCTCTGGTAACAGCTTGTTTGGGTTCACTTGTGGTGCCTCAGCAGTGGGAGCCCATTGCGGAGGCCACATGATGCATGTAGGGTATGGAGTTATTTTCTGACAGCCAGCTCTAACTGGGTTGCAGACAGTGGCAAGTCAGACAAATGAGGCAGCTGATAAAAATATACAACAAATGGGAAGTTTGGAGCCAAGTAAAAATAATAACTGGAAGAAACATGTGCTCGGGTGTGAGGAACAGGTTGAATTAGGTTCCTTAATCTCTGAAAAGGTTCTTCCCACTCATAGTTCTCATTCCTTTAAGGATTGTCCATGGAAAGAGAAACAAAAGAAGCTCTTCTATGGGGAAGCAGACGTCTCAAGGTCCCTCACAGAAATTGTTGTTATATGTTATTATAGTCTATTAAAGTTTAAGCCTAAACATTTCTTCATATTTTGATTTCCTGTTGAGGAGCAGTTCTCCAGATCTTCCTGAAGGACAGTGTTGTTGTCTCTCATTTTCAGTCCAGTCTCTGTACCTGAGCAGTTCTCCAGATCTTCCTGAAGGACAGTGTTGTTGTCTCTCATCTTCAGTCCAGTCTCTGTACCTGAGCAGTTTGATAGTTTTGTGTCGGTTACTCCACACAGTGATCTACGTCTGAACCTTCAAGCAGAACAAAGTGTCTAACTTAACTCAACTCAATATGGCCAAGAAAAGACAAAATATAAAGAATTGAGGGGCTCAGCACTCTGGCACCATGCTACAGACACACCCTTGTTCAGATTCTTTTTTAATTGCCATCACTAAATGATGTAGAAATTTGGAACCACTGGAGGAATTCTCCACAGATGATGTTCCGTTCATTGTGGATAAAACACATCTGCCTTATAAACAAGCCCTTCACTTTAATCTTGTTGTCTGACTGCTTCAATAAGACACTAAGCATTCCAGTGGAGTGTTTGGATTAGCTGAAGAGGGTCACGACCTTACGAGACATCTCAGAGTGGTGTGGGTCCAACTCGACCCTGACGGAGCCTCAGTGCGCTGCCTTATAGAGGCATTGTTAAGAAATACTCCTTTAATGGCAGAACAGTCTGGGTTAGATTAAGGAACTGAAGAGAGCAGAGAAGAATGGCTTTAAGAGCCCATAGCCAGTGGAGTTATGAAGGACTGACTCATACATAAAGGATGAAAAAAACGTAGTACAATACAGACCACAGGGGTTACAGCGGGATGTGTTTGTGGGACTATGATGGAAAAGGCTTTCTTTGTGTTTCCACTTAGTGAGTGAGATTTTAATTATGTAGTACATTCCTGTACTTTTCACTTTACACTCTCAGTACATTCCTGTACTTTTTACTTTAATACACTCAGTACATTCCTGTACTTTTTACTTTACACTCTCAGTACATTCCCGTACTTTTTACTTTATACTCTCAATACATTCCTGTACTTTTTACTTTATACTCTCAGTACATTCCTGTACTTTTTACTGTATACTCTCAGTACATTCCTGTACTTTTTACTTTATACACTCAGTACATTCCTGTACTTTTTACTTTATACTCTCAATACATTCCTGTACTTTTTACTGTATACTCTCAGTACATTCCTGTACTTTTTACTTTATACACTCAGTACATTCCTGTACTTTTTACTTTACACTCTCAGTACATTCCTGTACTTTTACTTTACACTCTCCGCACATTCCTGTACTTTTACTTTACACTCTCAGTACATTCCTGTACTTTTACTTTACACTCTCAGCACATTCCTGTACTTTTTACTCTATACTCTCAGTACATTCCTGTACTTTTTACCTTATACACTCTTCTACTCTGAGTATTTTCCAGTGCTTTTTCACTTGGGCTGAATGAAAGAGTTGAATCAGTACTGGAGTCTATTTCTGTAAATGTCCCAGTAGGTGGCACTCTGCTCTGTCTGGGCACACCTTCTGTCCCATCAAGGACTTCTGTGTACCTCATTGAGTAAGAGTTTAAAGGTCCCAATGAGTCAGAGCAGAGCATCGGTCACTGAGGTGCACTTCTGAATCACACGTTGCATAATAGAGTTTCCCGAGTTCTGTATGTAGTTATGTTGAATAAAGTTCAGTTCACGCCCACAGCACCCCAGCGTTACAGCAAGAAATGTGTTTACTTTTGTCCCCTCTGGTATTCGGACTTGATTACTTTTTCACACTATAAAAAAACCACAGCCTTAATCTGCAATGAACATCACATGACCAATCACATTAGGAGAGGTTGATTATGTGTAATGATGACA
This sequence comes from Hepsetus odoe, assembly GCA_017165825.1. NCBI lineage: Eukaryota > Metazoa > Chordata > Actinopteri > Characiformes > Hepsetidae > Hepsetus > Hepsetus odoe. The sequence continues at coordinate 7,567,168 of CM029383.1, read as the reverse complement.
CCGTTCCATCTGAATGTGACGCGATCTTCCTCAGGAGCATCTGTTCTCGGCGCCCGGAATTGACAGCTCTTCCCGTGTCCGCGCCCTGTCCTCCGTTTGGGTGAATTATTGGGTAATGGATCCCCGGCTTTCTAAGCCTCAGCACTTCTGCCCACCCCACTGGCCTGCATTCATTAGACGAGGGCCCCTGTAAATTTCCTCAGCCGAATCCCCTCTGCTAATGTTTGATTCATACCGCAAGCAAAGGTCAACTTATCCATTCTCAATAATTCAATATCTAGGCTCTTGGAAGTCTGGGACGTATTATTTGCAGGGAGGAGGGAGTGAAGGGAGAGGGAGGGGATGAAAAGGCATCCAGTGAGGCTTAGCGTCATAAATAGTGTTTTCCGTCTTTGCTGAAAGTTTGAATGAAATGAAACCCCCCTGCTCGCGATGTGTACTGCATTGCAGTGTGGAGGCAGGAAACTGCAGCGAGACATCAGAGCCGTAAGAGTAAAAAAGTGCACGTCCAAACAGGAGGCGTAAGTCATTGGGACGCACGACGCACAAATGCACTCGTGACAGGACGCGGCCGTATCTCAAAACCGCCTTGAACGGCGGCCAACTGTACGGCGGAGCTGCACATCGAATTCACATTAAAAAACGATATTTTAGAGGCCATTTTTGTCAGCCTGACGCTCGTGCCTGTTTTTCTTTCTCCCTTTTCTTTCAGCGTCTGCAGTGCAGACTCTGATAACTGACTCTGTCCTAACTTTAGGATCAATATGATGGTTGCTGATCCATCAATTAACCACATTACTGGGTGGAGTTCAGCACAAATCCTCATCAAATGTAATCAAATCAATTGAAAGTATATGTAACTATGTAATATATATATATACATATACTATGTAATATCATTTAAACCTTTAGGAATTAAGGTGGCCAAAACTCAAATGCTAAGTATCGATCACCTTTACAACCCTAGTTTGTGTATATCGTCCTGTTATGATGGAGATGGAATTAAACTGAACTGTATCATTTTTACATCAGGAGGTGTAAACCGTAGGCCAAGCTCCACAGGGTTCCAGAGAGTATCTCCCAGGCCCGGCGTCCTTGCTCTCATGTAGTAAATACCATTCGTCACCTTGTATTTTAATCAGGGCGCTCCAGATTGATAGCTGGACGTGTCACGTTAACTGTGAGCATCCGTCACTGCCCTGGGCGTTTCCCCTCAGTCAGCAAGGGCCACGGAGACACTCTGCCACCATCTTGAGTTAGGAGGTCCGACTCCAACATTAAGCTCTGGTGGACACTAAAAGCGCACACATAGATCAGCATGCCAGGCCACGCTGGCAGCTGATGCACTGCGGCTGGATATAGAAATTGATTTCTATTGATTGCCGTTCTGGTCAGTGGACAACGTCAGCCTTAGTGGCGAACATCTCAGAACCAGGAGTATGGTAGCTCGACGCAAACACGAGGGAGAGCTGCATTGCATGGAAGCTTCTACTCTTTCCTCCGTATCAATATTTCATTACGAGTCAACCAATAAAAATGCTCCGATTCGATTGCCTCGATGTTAATGCGGCCAAAAGTATACGGACACCCCGTGTCATCACTAAATTCAAGTCTTTCGGGCCCTCTCATCACACACAGGTGTATAAAATAAAGCACGGCCGTGCATTCCCATTGATAACAGATTTTAAACGTGGCTCAGTAAAGTTTGGCGGAGGAGGTATAATAGGCCAAGGCTGTTTTAGGACGCTTAAGAATCAAATTAATGCTACTTGACAGTTTGAACTATGCATATTTCCTGTCATTAGAGCTAGTGGTGGTCTAGTGTTTAGGGACTCGGACCCAGGAGTGGCAGATCGTGGGTTCGAATCCCAGACCGGTAGGTTGCCCTGAGGTACCCTTGAGAAAAGTGCCATCCCCATCACTGCTCCCCAGATGCTTGAAATAGCTGCCCCCTGCTGCACAGTGTGTAGAGGTTGAATTTCATTGTGTATCACTGTGTGCCGTGTTTGACAATGGCAAAACAGTAGTCACTTTCACTTTCATATGATTCTGTAGCAGCCATCTGAGGAAGGTTCTTTCTTGCAAGTGCCTCTGTGATCAAAGCAACACATGGTTTGAGGAGTTTCCTGAGGAGGAACTCTAGTGGCCTACAATGACTCCTGAGCTCAAACCAATTGATCACCTTCGAGATGATGTGGAACATTGATCGCACGCCAGGCCTTCTCTAACATCAGCACATGACCTCACAAATGCTCTTTAACTAAAGGGACTAAAATCCCCAAACTTCAAAATGCACATAAATACTCATGATACATTAGAACGGGACGTCCAACAAGTTCATATATACGTGTTATGGTCAGAGGTCTACATAAAAATGTTCATTCCCCCATTGGTGTTTTCTCAGAGCAGGTGCAATTAGGACAGACATACTTTTACTCAATGGAGGATTCTCTAGGGGAGAGGACACGCCGTGAAAAAAGAAGCCAGGCAATGCTGGAAGTAAGAGAGAAAAAATGCCTGATAAAGTGAGTCAACAAAAGGCAAGAAGGAGGGAAAGAAGAAGATTGTTTGGATGAAAAAGTTCTCTAATGTAATCAATGTCTGGACTCTTGCTTCTCTTCTGCAATCTGTAAGAGAAGCTGAAGGAATTGCCATGTGCGGCTCCAGCTGGATGCCAAGAATCACTCGGCCTCCCTCTCTTCTCTTCTCTCTCGCTTATTTCGCATCACTCTCGCTCTCTCGCTGATTGCTGACAGCATCTGCTCCTTGAGCTCATGAAGCGCTGAGTGCCTCAGGGCTCTCCGTTAGGCCCGTTCATTAAGCAGAACTCTTCTGGTTGTTTAATAAACCTACGCACATCTTCTCGCCCGGAGAACCTTCCGCCAGGGACCACGGCCAGCACAGCGAAAAAGTTAAATCCGCTTGTCAGACGGCGCTTGCTTGTCTACGTCAAAAAGCATTATGAGAAGGGAAGGTCACGTCTTGGTTTCATGAACGGATCTACTCCCCAGCATAAGACTTGGCAAGAGTTAAAGTTACTGCTTGTTAAAGCAAGGAAATCACGCTTGAAGCCCAATTTACAAATGCAGCCAAGGGAGACTAGATCAAGCCTAATTCTCTGACAATTTAGCATCCATTTATCCAGACGAGGATTAAGACTAGTCCTGGACTCCACTGCGGATATGAAACGGAGCTATTACAGTAAAAGGAAAGTCAGGTATTCTGAGGCTTTGAATATTAAAACATACGCAGTAATCTGCAAAAGCCTTGAGCCCCTCAATTCTTTCAGCTTTGTGGGAAAATAAAACAACTGGTGCAATAAATTTCACATGTAAATCCAGTCTATTTGACCACCGTTATTCTTCAGCACAGCCTCAACTCTCTTAGCCAAGCTCGTTCCTTTAAGCCGTCTTAAGGAATATTTCTCCAGGCTCCTTGCAGGACGTTACAAAGCTCTTCTTTAGATACCATGTGCTTTTTCCTTCCTGGAACAGAAACTGCACTGTACATGAAAATGAAAGACAAAAACGTTCTCCTTCAGGAAGCCTGGAGAACCGTTCCTCAATGCATGAAAATTCCAGAAAGTCTCGCTCTTTGGAAGCAAAGTATGAGGAAATGAAGTGTCGCTCAGGATTTTAGGACAGCCCTGTATATTTTAAATGATGTAAACCAGGACGCGGCCCAGAATTTTCGCTTATTCTGATTGCCGCCATGTTCCAATGAAACAGCAACGCTCATTAAATTGTTATGTTGCGTGAGACAAAGGGGGATATTGTGTTTAAAAGCCTTTTTTCGCTTTATGGTGCTCAGAAGAAACTAAGGGGAGACTGTAAAATGAGATGTTTACAGATATCACTTATTTAAAATGCTTATGTAAGTGTGACAATATGATGATCTCATCTAATCAGCGAGAAAATTCACTGCCAGCACTGAGCCTTGAGAGCAAGTCAAAGAATGCTTAGACCTTATTTGGTACTTTTTCTCATGCAGTTCAGAATGCTGTAAAAACCAGGGGCTGCTTTCTGCTGGATATTAAGCAGGTGATCCGACAGACTGTGTTAATTTGCTTGTAGACTTCCAGGGCCAGCTTCCTGGCATGCAACGAGCACAGCCTTGGGCTTGGTTGCGTTGCCAGTGATGATCACCAATCCTTTCAGCCTAAACTAATCCTGGGTATAGTCCCTACTGTAGCTGGCAGAAAAGAGAGGAACATCTCTGATTGGTGGACATAACTTCCTCTTTTGTTCACCAGCAGAACACTGGCGTTGGGGCCGATCAACGAGGGAGCCTGCGTGTTTGATCTGTTAACATATGTGGTTTGTTGAAGGCGCTGGCCATGGAACCCCTTTCCATAATGTCTGGAAAGCAGAGCATGGCAAGGCTGCCAGCCCTGGCCGAGCTGCAGCATCACGCATGGGCTAACAGAGGGCCAGCGAATGGAGAACAAACTGGAGGAGATTCATCTCCATTGCCAATGGCACCAGCAGCCTTGCAGGGGCTTGCTGGAGACATCCTGCTACCCGCTGGGAACAGCTTGACTCATCACCATTTTCTCAGCCAGGGCCGGGTGCAATGGCTAATGTTGTCACACAAGCCCCTTCAGTCGAGCCATGGCAAGTCTAACAGAAGAGCCGACGCTCCATATGGAGGCTCCGTCAAAGCTTATCCAAGGAAAGACTGATCTCCACAAAGGGGTGGATCTCTGAAGACTGAGCCTGTGTCACATTAATGATAAACATTAAAGTTAAGGGTGCAAGCTAGATTTACACTTCGTGGCATTTAGCAGATGCTCTTATCCGGAGCAAGGTCCATTTTCTTAACACAAGGATGAGAAAAAGAACACACAGAAAAGACGTCCCTCCGTGTGTCCACGACGGGCAGGAGACATTAGAGAGAGGACGGGGAGAGTGGACGGTGGAGTTCAGGCGTGTGTTGTCAGTGACGGGAGAACTAGTAGAGACGTGGATGAAAGTGAAGCGGTGAAGCAGGGATGGGGACGGTACCGTGCTCAAGGGTACCTAAGGGCAACCTGCTGGTCTGGGATTCGAACTTCTGATCCACCTCCCTAACCACTAAGCACTAGGCCACCGGAGTACTTTTAAAGTCCATTTCAGTACTTTTATCACTTGTACTGAGTAGTTGAATCAGTAATTCTACCAGTGTGATTATAATCAACAAATAACAATATTTCTGCTCAGCTGAAGAATGGGTGTTCTTCCACCTCCTCGTTTGCTTAACATCCCAGTTCAGTTGGATCTAAAGTTTGGAACTCAACAGAATGGTGCAAAACTGGCCTGTTAAGTTGTAAAATCTGATTTTCCCTTTACTCCGAGACCTCAATTAAAAGTCGAGGGGCGGACGTCTGAAAGAGGCACATTGTTAACTGCGAGGTTGAAAAAGGACGGTTGAAAAAGGAGATTCGGAAGCTCAATTTTTCATCGGATGAAGAAAAAAAAAAAAGAGAAGACAAAAAATCCCCGCTCAAATAAAGTGCTTTCAGACTGAAGAGGTACAAAAGACAGCGATTAATGCAGCTGTAGCATTTCATTAAGATCAGAGAGAAAGTGAATTAAGTGGGGATCTTGAAATGCAAAAGAGACTCATGATTCAAATGCGGGAGAGAAAGAAAGAAAGAAAGAAAGAAAGAAAGAAAGAAAGAAAGAAAGAAAGAAAGAGGGGCGACTGGGCTCAGAAATGATCTCTTCCTAACTAGCCTCACAAAGTCAGGCTCTTTAGAGACAAAGGCAGAAACAGTGTTGCTTTTTTTATGTAGAACTGCTTATGACGCAGGAACGTCTGCAGAGCAACAGGGTTTCCAAAGAGCCGCCGGCAGCCGGGTTTCATTAATTCTAAACCACTGTGAGCTTATTTAGCGAAGGATGTAGCAATAGCGTTAACCGACGCAAAGACTAGCCAGAAGGGAATCTATGTGAGTAAACATGGGACGGCTGAGAATTCATTCTGCTAGAGTGCTGTCCAGCAACACCAAGTCCTAACTGACCTTCGAGGACATCATCAGCACTATTTTTACACTGAGGGACAATCCACACTGTAAGGAGAGACAGGAGCTATAAATACTGCATTACTGTATTCCCTACATTTGAACCCAAATATCGGTCTGTTCTACCATTTTCTTCAGTTCATCCTCCATTATTTTATCCTCCATCACCGTCCCAACATCCAGACCGATTCAGACTGAATGGGTGAAGAGACGTCCCTCTGTGTCCATCGGTGCAGGACGGAGTGAAGGAGAGTGAGAGAGAGGACAGGGAGAGTGGACGGTGGAGTTCAGGGTGTGTGGAGTGTGTGTCCGTGATGGAGAACTAGTAGAGACGGTGATGAAAGTGAAGCGGTGAAGTTCATGTGGATTATTTTCAGTAGATTGTTTTTATTGGAGTTGAAGTTCGAGGCTTTAATAGTCTTTAATTCTATTAATATGGAGTGAGATTCAGTTCACTTTCAGCACAGAGAGACGCTCCAGACGTCCTTCAGAGGAGACACGGCTCACTCTACACTCTCAGTACACTCCTGTACTTTTACTTTACACTCTCAGTACACTCCTGTACTTTTACTTTACACTCTCAGTACATTCCTGTACTTTTACTTTACATTCTCAGTACATTCCTGTACTTTTACTTTACACTCTCAGTACATTCCTGTACTTTTTACTTTTATACTCTCAGTACATTCCTGTACTTTTTACTTTATACTCTCAGTACATTCCGGTACTTTTTACTTTACACTCTCAGTACAATTCTGTGTTTTTTCACTTTTCACAAATTAGTATTTCATTATACCTTCTCCTTCTTTTCTAATTATCTCCCTCTACTTAAATAATAAATGCAGTATAAATAATAAATAATAAATTATTATTCAATAATAAATGCCATCAAAATTGGAAAAGGGTAGAAATTTGGGCACCCCTGTTCAAATGAATATACTCACATTTGCACAATTAGGGTTTTGGCTCAATGTAACATTCAGGAAGTCAATAAAATGGGATTTGACCAGCGGTGTCCAAGCTCTGTCGTATATAGAGATGTAAAATATCAACATAGCCTATTCCCTTAAGCAAACGAAAGCCTTTCAGCCGTATTTGTTCAGTTCTTGGTGTCACAAATCTAGGGATAAAGTAATCTCCAGGAAGAGCAGGTTCCATCTACCTACGTTTCCCCGTTTAGTATGCAGCGGGCTCTTAACGCAGAGCAGCAGAGGGGCTTCTAAAAATATCAAGCTAAAAGCTTGCAAAATCAATGCCGTGGAATGGCGTATGTTTTCTACCTCTTCCCACCTGCTTTCTGCTCCGTAATGAGCTCCTGAGCTAATTGGAGCTCATGCATTTGCCTTTTTTTTCGATCCTACCACCGTTACAGTTCTCTGGAAAAGGATGGAGGGGGCCAAAATAAAATCTAATCACGCAACCCGCGAACAAGGGAACTTCAAAGGCCTCCACCGCCGGTCACTGGGGACGGGCAAGATCGCGGCGTGTTCTAATAAGCAATTGTGCCCAGTATTACAGTGCAGACAAACACTTCCCCATCTTTAAACAGCATCATTACAGCCCAGAAAAGCCTGCAGGTGGACCTTTATACTGCAGAGGAACCAAGGACAGATCCGGAACACGGGGCGGATCCAGCCGACTGCAACAAAGGCCAAGTAACCTGCATGTTTAGGGCAGCTCTGAACACATGGCCCCAAGGCAGCGGGTGGTCCTGCAGCATCTGGTGCCAACCTCCACGCACTCCAGCTTTTCCGGAGCTTCATGTTACTGTGCATTACCAGGCCACTTTATTAGAAACACCTTGCATCTGTTCCCAGCTTCAGCTGTTATAGAATAAAATGCATTCACGTTGCCAATTTTTCTCCCCTCTCTGCACATTTTCATGCACAAAAGTCTATTTGCTGAAATAAAAAATAAACTGCGGCATGTGAAATGTATCGCGCATTTTATATTGCATATTTAATATTTTCCAAAATATGTGAAATCATTAAACAAAGAATAATATTCCCTAATAACTGACATTAAAATTAGCAGAAAAATAAAATGCGTGGATGGATGGATGGATGTGTGGATGGATGGATGCATGGATGCATGGATGCATGGATGGATGGATGGATGGATGGATGGATGGCTGGATGGATGGATGGATGGATGCATGGATGGATGGATGGATGGATGCATGGATGGATGGATAGATGGATGCATGGATGGATGAATGGATGGATGGATAGATGGATGCATGGATGGATGGATGGATGGATGGATGGATGGATAGATGGATGCATGGATGGATGGATTGATGGATAGATGGATGCATGGATGGATGGATTGATGGATAGATGGATAGATGGATGCATGGATGGATGGATGGATGGACATCATATTTGTATGTAGAAGATTAGAATTTGCCCTTAAAAGAAAAGCTTCCATTTGCTTTGACCTTCATGCCTATTGGCCAATTTATCAGAAACCCCTCCTAATAGCACCACCTTCCGCTTACACATTGCAGCCCAGGCAGTTTGTCATGCTCTGACCACAGAAGCACTGTTTACTAGACACTGTTAGATGATGGACTGCTCTCGACCAAGCAGGGACACTGACGTGTACGATTCCAGAAACTCACCCAAATAATATCTGGTACCAGTCCTGGTGCCAATTTTTCTCCCCTCTCTGCACATTTTCATGCACAAAAGTCTATTTGCTGAAATAAAAAATAAACTGCGGCATGTGAAATGTATCACGCATTTTATATTGTATATTTAATATTTTCCAAAATATGTGAAATCATTAAACAAAGAATAATATTCCCTAATAACTGACATTAAAATTAGCAGAAAAATAAAATGCGTGGATGGATGGATGGATGTGTGGATGGATGGATGCATGGATGCATGGATGGATGGATGGATGGATGGATGGATGGATGGATGGATGGATGGCTGGATGGATGGATGGATGGATGCATGGATGGATGGATGGATGGATGCATGGATGGATGGATAGATGGATGCATGGATGGATGAATGGATGGATGGATAGATGGATGCATGGATGGATGGATGGATGGATGGATGGATGGATAGATGGATGCATGGATGGATGGATTGATGGATAGATGGATGCATGGATGGATGGATTGATGGATAGATGGATAGATGGATGCATGGATGGATGGATGGATGGACATCATATTTGTATGTAGAAGATTAGAATTTGCCCTTAAAACAAAAGCTTCCATTTGCTTTGACCTTCATGCCTATTGGCCAATTTATCAGAAACCCCTCCTAATAGCACCACCTTCCGCTTACACATTGCAGCCCAGGCAGTTTGTCATGCTCTGACCACAGAAGCACTGTTTACTAGACACTGTTAGATGATGGACTGCTCTCGACCAAGCAGGGACACTGACGTGTACAATTCCAGAAACTCACCCAAATAATATCTGGTACCAGTCCTGGTGCTCATAAAGTGACCAGCGAGTGCAGCATCGAATAAGGTGCACATCAAATGTCCATACGAAGAGGCTGATGGAGTCTGACACTGGTGGACATCAAACAAAGCATGACCACTTAATCAGTCCATCCTGAACCTCAAGACATTTGAGGCAATTTGCAAAAAAGCTGGTATTGACTGGCGGGCTGTAAACCCAATTTCGACAGATGTGGTCCGTCGGCCTGGTGTAGCTGCTACGCCGAGGCATAGATGGGAAAGGACGGCTCCTTCTGAAATGATCAAATGTGGCAAGCCTGTCTTTGAGTAGGGTTGTGAGGGAAATAATGAAATAAGCCCAGCAGTATTGCATTGATTCCACGAGGACACTTAAACAATCAATAGAGTTGTGCAAGCACATCTCTTCCTGGTGGGGTGAAGGGTAAGAGAGAGATTAATTAAAAAGCTGCTGACTTAAGGAGGAGAGATGGATGGCTTCTGGAAGCGCCGACCGCTGCCAGTCGGTTGTACAGTTGGCGATGTGGCACGCTGGTTTTGTGTCGACACCGGGCCAGTTTATCGGAAACACCTGTCTTGAGGCTTCGTAGGTATGTATGGTGGCCCAACTGTGGTTCTTTACCTTCTCCATCAATGCAAAGGGGCCTGTGGGCACCTACAAAGCAGACGTTTATGATAAAGTGGCCCATAAGTGAAGGCAGATAAATGAAGTCCTTCTAAATTTCACAATTAGCAGATGGGATTATGCAGCAGTGATGGGGGGAATTAATGTCCAGCGCCCCTTTAAAGAGGCAGGATGCTGTTGCAAGAGGTTGAGGAAAAGATGCAGAGAGAGAGAGTCTGGATGTCCTGCAGGAGAGAGAGAGAGAGAGAGTGAGGGAGGGAAAGATGCTGTTAGGCTCTCTGGGTGTGATGACAGTGCAGTAGCAGTGCTGGAGCAGGTTGAGTCTGTGGATGAGGTGTGCCAGCACTGCAGAGGAAGATACGAAGAGGGAGGGAGAAACAGAGGCAGAAAGAAGGCGAGAGAGACAGGAAGAGAGGGAATGAGGCAGGAAAGGAAATGGAGTGAAGGCAATGGAGTGCTGGAGAGGCAGTGGACAGAGAAAGGAAGGAGTAAGGCACAACAGAGAAGCAAATGGCAGTGTAATAGAGATGTGTGGCAGGCAGTTAAAGAGGCAGTAGAGAGGCAGTGCAGAGATGGATTGAAGACAATGAAGAGGCAGTAGATTGGATTGGAAGAATGGAAATAGAGAAGCAGGTTTAGAGGCAGCACAGAGGTAATGGAGAGGCAGCAGAAAGGCACTGGAGAAGGAGAAGAAAAGTGGGCAGAGTAGAGAGGGAACAAGGCAGTAAAAGTAAGAGGTAAAATGGCAGTGGAGAGCCAATAAAGATGTGGTGTTGAAGGAGGTAGGCAAGGGAAGAGGCACTGAAGAGGCAAGGAAGAGGTAGGTACAAAATCAATGGGAAGGCGATAGAGAGGTAGGAGGAGAGGAAGCAGAGAAGCAGTTAAAATGCTCTGGAGAGGCAGTAGGTGCAGCAGAGAGGCAGTTGAGATGCTCTAGTGGGGCAGTAGTTGCAGCAGAGAGGCAGTAGATGCAGCAGAGAGGCAGTAGGTGCAGCAGAGAGGCAGTAGATGCAGCAGAGAGGCAGTTGAGAGGCAGTTGAGATGCTCTAGAGGGGCAGTAGGTGCAGCAGAGAGGCAGTTGAGATGCAGCAAAGAGGCAGTAGATGCAGCAGAGAGGCAGTTGAGAGGCAGTTGAGAGGCAGTTGAAAGACAGGGATTGGGGAAACATCTGGTGCCAAGTAAACATTGCTTTGAACATTAATGAGCTGGCATGCCACCTAACCTTGACACATGTCCCACACTATCAAAATGAAGACAGGGATTCTCTCCCTCTCTCTCCCTCTCTCCCTCTCTCCCTCTCTCATTCACTTCGCCGGGCTAGCGTTCTGCTCAGCTTGATTGTGGGCTGTATGCTGAGTCATGCCTCTCCTTAGGAGGTGCCGTGTTCATCAAAAGCTTGCACAGGCCGTCCCACATGATCCCCTATGGGACGTGTCTCGTACACACTGTAAGGTGAGGTGAAGGTTATATTAGCGCCACTGACACCACAGCAAAGTACCGGCGGCTCCTGCAAGAGGTAAATAGTCAATACAAGCACAATCCAATATGCAGCAAAGAGAGGGAACGAGACATGGAGAGAGAGCGAGGAAGAGGGAGAGATGAAGGGACAGGACGAGCGAGGGATTGTCTCAGTGCCACAGAAAGCTCTCAGTGGGGAAGTGACTGCGGCAACACGATTCTCTCTATTTGTCTTGGACGAAACGAGCTCAATGTCACAGAGGCAGCTCAGTGCTCCTGTGGGGCGTCAGGCCAACGACAGGGCAGCAGAAGTGATGGATATGTTCTCTCGTCCTCATGTAATCAGTTCACATGTAGACCAGGAGGGTAATGGTTTGCAAAAACTATATTATTGACAACGCAAGGCTTTTCCACTCCTGAATCACCTTTTCCAGTATCAGAGTTGTTTGATCCTTCGCTAACTGTGCCGCTAAGGAGATACAATGTTCAAATCTGATTTGTTCATTTAATGATTCGTTTTTTACGTTATCAGGTGGACAGTTCAGAGTAACGGCTAGTGTGGAAGAGAGAAGAAGGAGAGAGTGCAGGCGGGTTGGAATGAGTGGAGAAGAGTGGCTAGAGTGATCACCCATCATACACAACCC
>CM029383.1:7501060-7540144 GCA_017165825.1 Hepsetus odoe | reverse complement strand
AGAGAGAGACAGAGAGAGAGAGACAGAGAGAGAGCAAGCAAGGCTAGCGCACAGCAAGATGTCACTTCCTAACCTCTGGTTCTGGGGGGCTTGTGTCATCTCCACACTTGACAGATACTGTGCCCGCCCTGGAGATCCGGTCTAAATATAGACAGGGCGCTGATCTAACATTCGCACAATGCTTCCAGCCAGGCCGGGAATATTAAACGATAGGAAATGATCGATGATGGAGACCTGATCCTTAATCTATACATTTAAAGGACCCATATCCTACATTCTAGCTGTGCTTTATTAATACCGGACACTTCTGAAGGACACGTATCTCAGTATGTGTGTAAATAAACTCTGCTCTTAAAAGCTGTAAAAATAAAAGTTGTCTTTGCAACATCACACACAGCAGGCCGTCCTGGCTGCTTCTTTTCCTTACAGGTCCAAATATGATGCCCAGGACGAGGGCTCATGGGCCAAGTTCCCACCTCTGTTGCTGAGGATAATCTAGGAATGTTCTTTTTAATAAATTCTAGTTTCATTCTAGCTCCTGCCCGTGATGGGCTGGCAACCTGTCCAGGGTGTGTCCTTCGCCATGTGTGAGCTGGGATGGACTCCAGCATCCCCCTGCGACCCCGCTTGGGACAAGCGGCAGAAAATGACTGACTAGTTTCTATTCCAATGGACCAATTTTTTATTTATTTTTTTTTGTCTGCCTTCATACATGTGCATGAAACCTATTTCCAGCCCAACGGGGCAGTGATGGCGTCGTGGTTGGAGTCTAGACCCCATAATTGGCAGGTTGTGGGTTCGATTCCCAGAACAGTAGGTTGCAATAAGATACCGCAAGGTCCCGTCCCCATCATTGCTCCTCGGGCAACGGATATGTCTGCCCCCTGCTGGATGACGTGTTCAGTGGATGTATTTTGTTGTGGCTCACTGTGTGCTGTGTTCATAACGACCATTTGTCCCTTTCACTTGACTTGTTTCAACCAAAGCAGCAAAAATATTAGATATTATATATATAAATATAAATATATAAATAAATAAATAAATGTATATAAATGAAAGAAAGAAGAGAAGCACTCGGCATGCACTGTTCAAGACGTCTGCTCTGATGAGCGTCTCGGGACGCGTCCACTGGGGCGAGATTGACAAGGTTTGTAAAAAATAGAAAATAGGCTAATTATTTCATTAAATATAGAAAGGAGGCACTCAGACTGCAGGCATATTCAGTTGAACAGGAAGTCCCGTACGCCCACACACACACACACACACACACACACACACTCCCACTCCCACTCTTGTTTAGCTGGGTTTAAATGGCCATGGGGATGGATGATCCATGAGGAACGCAGGCTGTACAGCCTGCACGGCATGTCCAGCAAACTGCTCTAATGCAGCTAATGACAATGCTGCTCACGTCACAGACTGGGCAGGCTCACTGACCTGAACGAGCTCCGCCCACATGTGCATTCTTTGGTGGCAAGCTCCGCCCACAGATATGATACACAGAGAAGCGGGTTACTGATAACGCAGCTAAATACACAGCAGAGGGAAACAAAGCCGCCCTGTGAAATGGACGCTCGTCAAAAATGGGCAAAACTTTTCTTGAAAAGAAAACTAATATCAAATCAACACTGAACAGTTAATACAACAGATTACCCAACGTGAATGAAGGAAGGAAGGAAGGAAGGAAGGAAGAAAGGAAGGAAGAAAGGAAGGAAGGGAGGAAGGAAAGAAGGAAGGAAGGAAAGAAGGAGGAAAGGAAGGAAGGAAGGAAGGAAGGAAGGAAGGAGGGAAGGAGGGAAGGAGGGAAGGAAGGAAGGAGGATGAGAGCTGTAGACTCGCTGCTGTATCGGCGTCTCGTCCGTCTCTTTGTTCTTCACTAGAACACGAATAATAATCAGAATAATAACGGACCGATCGAGCAGACGTCCCGATTCTTCTCCACGCTTTTAATATTAAGACACGTTAATGTAGTCTTTCACAACCCAGGGACATTTTGCAGGGGGACACTTTACAGCCTGAAGATTGTCCACAGCTGGAACGATTGTAAGAACCCGGGACGCGTGATGATATCGGTACTGATATTAAACAGGTTCTAAGGCTTGGCCAGTATGTCCGTTCTGTTCTGTGTTCATCAGGGAACGTCTGGGATCTTTAACCCGTTAAAGACTAAATTTTGTCCAGATTCTGTGAAATTTTGTGTGATCATTTTCTTGATCTCTTTGGACGATGTCTCCAGATCTTCCTCCACAAACCCCCCCAGAGTGTCACCGATTCGCCTCCATGTTTCACTGCAGGAACAACACATTCTGTGCTGTCCCTGCCCCCGGCCACTGTCCCACAAACTCTTTGGTTCCCCAAAATCACTCAAATTGACTTTCGTCCACAAGACCTCCAGTGTTTGTGTGGTTTGGCCCTCGTTAGCCTCTCTGGGATCATCATGAAGATTTCAGAAGCAGTTCAGACAGTACTGAACAGATTTCCAACAAAAAGTGAACTTCAGTCACGAAAGACAGACCTGATGCGTCTTCTTCACGGCCAGTAGTTTGAGCCGCTTGGACTAAATAATGTTACTGCAGGCCAACACAAATACATTTTTTCCAGAAGTAGGTGTGATCAAATTTTTAAAAAGCGGTGTATTTACTTTAAAAAGCCCTGGCTGGACGTGTGTAGGTACTATCTGGATTGGAGAAGCTCCGCGGATCGTTGACAAACACGCTGCACCCCTGAATGAATGTCTTTGTAGGTGGAGCACAGCCTGGTCCACGGCTTTGACCAGAACAGGTCAGCCAAGTGTCCAGATGGTGGGATTTTGCTCCGTGGAGAAGCCGCAGTACTGCAGGACGCTTGGTAGATGGCGGTGTGCTTTAAAGCCTGAACCCCAGTCCGTCTGGAACGGCTGATGCGGTTATTTGTTTAGTCATAATGGATGCGGTCCCAGCTGAATCTCCCCAGGCTGCTGACTCCTCCACATCTCAGCAGGTCATCTTTCAGCTCTGACTGGTCACTAAAACTAAACGACCACACGGGCCTTAAACGGCCAGCAGAAACTCAACAACCAGACCTGCACACCCTTCAGAAATCAGAACCACATGGGTGCCTTAATCTACAACATCTCAAAATCTACAACATCTACAACATCTCAACATCTACAGCATCTACAACAACTACAACATCTCAACATCTACAGCATCTACAACAACTACAACATCTCAACATCTACAGCATCTACAACATCTCAACATCTACAGCATCTACAACATCTCAACATCTCAACCTTCAAACAAACCTCCATTAAAACAGACAAGATTAGATAGACACACAGACAGAAAGAAGGACAGACAGACATACAGACAGACAGATAGATAGAGGGATACAGAATAAAAAATTTAAAACAGAAGAAAGAAAGAAAGAAAGAAAGAAAGAAAGAAAGAAAGAAAGAAAGAAAGAAAGAAAAATGCAGATAGAGAGAAAAAGAAGGGGTACATAGAAAGGTAAAAATAAAGAAGAACTTTAATAGAAAGAGAAAAGATGTGCTATAGCAGCTAAACTCAGATAAAAAGTGCTGTAACAGAAACACGCGTTATAATCGCGTTATAAACATGTAATAAACATGTAACAACTCCTGAACTAAAGTAACGGGGGGAATTATACACTGTAGCATCCACACACTCCGTGCCCGTGTGTGTGTGTGTGTCAGTGTAAAAAGCCAGTGTAGAGAGTGTCCAGAGTGTGAGGCCCCCCTCGCGTGGAGACAAACTTACCGAGAAGCAGTGAAGTGATGGAGGAGGACATGGCGCGCGCGGACCCCGTGGATATCATCTCGCCCCAGAGCAGCCGGTCAGCGCAGCCGGTCAGAGCAGCCGGTCAGCGGAGCCCCCGGAGCCCCTCAGTGGTGCAGCGCTGCTCGGGTGTTTGCTGAAGACCCTCCGGTCCGCATGGTTCTCCTCCGAGAGACCCTCCGGAGCGCAGCACCTTAAAGTCCCCTCCGCGGTCCGGACTCCAACCTGCGTCCCTCCCTCACACTCACTCTCACACTCACACACTCCCTCACAGCCGGGCGCAGGAGGTGTGTGTGAGCCGCGCGAGTGCTGCAGGTTTGCAGGGTCCTGATTGGCCCGCGCGCTCCGAACTCAGGAGCCGTTACACTTCGACTCCCCAAACCGATTCACACCAACCACGCCCCTCTGCGGCGATTGGTTGGTCGGGCGGGTCTGGGATTGGCCAGAGTTTACAACTCAGATGGCAATCAGCAGCCAATCACGACGCAGGGGGCGGGGTTTATCGGGCAGGGGGTACTGAACAGTTTATTCGAACTAATTGAGTTACAGGAACAGGGATGGATGAATGGACGGACGGACAGACACACACAGAGAGAGAGAGAGAGAGAGAGAGAGAGAGAGAGAGACAGACAGAAAGACAGACCAACACAAAGACAGACAGATGTAGATAGATAGATAGATAGATAGACAGATAGATAGATAGATAGACAGATAGATAGATAGATAGATAGATAGATAGATAGATAGATAGATAGATAGATAGATAGATAGATAGATAGATAGATAGATACATACATACATACATAAATGCATACATACATAGATAGATAGATAGATGGAAAGACAGACAGATGATGTGAGATTATTATAACACGTGTGGCCAATAAGATCTAATTATGATTCATTTGTACTTGATTCATTCATTTGATTCACGCTTACTTAAGGGAGTCAGTTTGCAGAGAGGGCTTCAGTTGTCCCGAAAGCCTGGGACTGACTGGGGCGTCAGGGAGCCACAACAATTTGATCAGAGCTTCTGTCTTAAACCCAAATCTCCATGTCACCATTTACACCCAGCAGCTGTTTTTAATATCTGGATTGGCCTGATCCAGATTAAGCATGCAGGTGTGAACGCACCCAATAAAACAAGATTCAGAGGATCAGATCTCTTGGACCGGTTTATAGGGGCCCATGTCATCATAATTTGACATCCAAAACTCTTCCCACAGCTATGATGATGCCCCCGCTGTTCAACTGTTGGTCCAGACCCCCGGTCCAGTTCTCCATCCAGTCTGGATGAGCTCAGATAAAGCTCCAGTGGGGTTTAACCTCAATCCGCCTCGTAATTTTGCAAGACTCACATTTTTGTGTTTTCCTTTTGAATAGAACAGAAAGATGAGCTGATTGGTGGTTGAAGATGAGCTGATTTGCATATTGGGACAGATTACCGGTCACATGAAGCGAGCAGGTGTAAACGAGGTCTTTGTTTTGCCCGCAGACATCCATCAGAGTGCCAGTTGTGAAAATCTGGATATGCTCACCCAGACACTTAATGTCATTGGAGGAGACACTGGAGGGCGGCATGCTGAGTCACTCCGAGCTGAGAGGGCCAAACAGAACCCAAGCTTGAGCCGTGGGCCATCTGATGTTGAGAATAAAATAAAAAGCGATTGGACACAGCACAGAGGAGGAGTGTGACGAACACCACAGGTCCATTCGCTGCGGTGATGGTGGACAGGAATGACCTCACAGATAGGAGGAAAGAAAGAAAAGGACAGGGACGATGATAGACATCTCAAAGCACGGTGGAGAAAGGTGGGGACGAAGTCAGTCAGTGTGAAGAACACGTAGCTGTGTTTAATGGCACGGCCGTGGTCACGGGGGGACGCTGAGTAGACGTTTGTTCAGCATGACAAATGGAAATGATTCATGTCAGAACTCCTCTGGGGACCACGGCGGCACAAAGCCTGAAGAAGTGAGGATGTTTCTTTTATTTTGGGTTTAAATAAAGCGAAAGCATATTTTAGATGACTCGGGACGCCTGTCGGCTCCTGACAAATCATGTCAAATCCTGACAGATCATTTAGAAGATTGAGTCTTAAACTGATTTGGTCTGTAGACTGGAGCAAATTATTAATAATAATAATAATGAATGATGATGATAATGGTGCTGATGAAGATGATGTTGATAATGACAAGAATGATGATGATAATGATGCTAATGATGCTGATACTGTTAATGATGATTATGAAGGTGACAATACTAATGATGATAACGATGAAGATGAGCATGGTGATAATGATGACAATGATGATGATGATGATGATGATGAAGGTGACAACGATGGTGATCCTGATGATGATGAAAATGATGATGATGACGGTGACAATGATAGAGATGATGATGAAAATGACAATGATGGTGATGAAGAAGGTGACAATGATGGTGATGATGATGATGATGATGGCGCGTTGACGATGATGATGATGCTGATGACGATGATGACAAAGACCATGATGGTGTGTTGATGATGACAACAATGGCAATGATGAGGATGATGAAGGTGACAATGATGGTAATGATGATGATGATGGTGCATTGACGAGGGTGATGATGATGATGATGATGATGACGACAAAGACCATGATGGTGCGGGGATGATGGTGTTGATGATGACGGCAATGATAGTGATGATGATGAAAATGGCAATGATGATGATGATGATGAAGGTGGCAATGGTGGTGATGATGCTGATACTGTTAATGATAATGATGATGATGAAGGTGGCGATGGTGGTGATGATGCTGATACTGTTAATGATAATGATGATGATGAAGATGCTGGTGATGATGGTGACAATACTAATGAGGGTGATGATGATGAGGATCATAATGGCGCAGTGACAGCAGTGATAATGATGATGATGATGATGATGATGAAGATAAGTGTGATAGCCTGTACAAGTGATATTACCAAAACATCTCCACTCACAGAAGCAGCTTTATGGCCTCTTCTGATTATTTTTTAGAGCTCGTCTACGAAGCAATCTAAGAAACATCAAAAGCTCTGGCCTGTTTTTTTTCCTCCAATTATTCATGAAGGTCTCCAGAAGAGGCGCCGCGGCGGGACGGAGCGCATTATGGGGATCTGGTTCGAATGAGTCTGAAATGACGACGAGTAGGAAAACAATCGATGTCAGATATCAGAGCCGGCAGGAACGCATGATTAGAGGGGAGAAGAAAACCACACACGGCTTCCTTGTGGCTTTTCTAAAGGAGTTCACTTCCATCTGCAGTGGGTGTTCTTCTGCACCGGAGAGCTGCAGTGTGCTCTTCTGCTCTTCATGCATTCAAGGAAATACACCAGGTAGTTTCCTTCCCTCGCAGTTAAATTAGATGACTATTCCGGGCAGGACAAGGTTCTCCCAGCCATGATTAATTCAGTGCGGGGATGAGCTGAAATTTGGGTCAGACACAGTGCGACGAAACAAAACGTCTCATAGAAGCTGACGTTTCGATACACAACTTGCTTCACGGCCTGTTGATTTTACATCAGCTTCTCTTTGTCCAGAACGTCCACATCGAGTCAGCGACCAATGAAAAGGTGTCATCAGGGTGGAGCTTCTCGTGTCTCTCAGGTGGTCCCTCCAAGGGCGCCACACTGTTCATACTGACGTCTGTAAGAAAAAAATAATCCCGTCCAGTCATTTTCTGAGCCGCTTATGCTAACCAGGGTCAGATGGTAATTTGGACTCTCTGAACCACCTGACTTTGGACCCCGGAAAGATGCTCCTAGAGAAAATGATGTTAAAAATGTCAAATAAATTAACAAATTAACGTTTTAAAACAAATTAAAATTTTAACAAATTAAAATAGTTTTAAATGGAAAATACTACTACTATTATTTTTTTGATAGTAAAATACAGTAATACAAATATTATTATGATTGCTGTTGTTCGATAGCACTTTCTGAAGGTAAGCCCTTTGTTTCTGTGGGTTCCACAAAATGTTCCACCCCCCGCACACATATGCACACACACACACACACACACACACACACACACCATGCTTGTTTACAGCCTGCTGTGTGTTAAATGAAAGATGCGGTGCGCATGGCACAGCTGCAGCAGGGCTGCTGTAAATCTGCAGCTTCTCTCCATCCCGCCAACGAAGGGGAGCCACAACTCTCCCCAAAGTGTTCATTCATCAAACAGCTCAATTAATAACCCTCCCACGGAGCGATGGCCAGAGATTCCTGAGGATTCGCCTCTGATAAATCCTCCGAACTCCCCCGTCCCTCCCCCCAGACCCTCTGCACGGCACAGGGAGACTGGAGCTGAAATGGCTTTTATTTTTTTGCATTTTCTTGCTTTCAACGGACCCGCTGCTCCCTGTGACCGGTTTTGTGGCCTGCTTTTTCCTGCTTGGATTCATGAGGATAAAAGACAGAGGCGATGACCTCTCTCTGGGCCGGAGCGCAGCCTCTGGTGGTGCAGAGGCTGCTTTGAGTTTTCTCTTGATGCGTTCTGAAAGGACAATCAGGAGGCAATCAAAGGACACGGTCTGGATGACCACACTGAACCAAAAGCTCTGGTTCCAAACTCATCCTGCAATGGAGACACAGCCAGTGAGTGGACGGGGACAACGTGGTCCCAACGGGCTCCTGAATCACCAAATAAATGAAACTGCAGAGAGTCCGGGAGATGGCTATTTAAGGTCTTCCAGCAAACGTCCAGATTTTATCCATGTGGAAATGATGTCCATGTCTGAATTTCATTTCGCTTGACAAACAAATTTGCTGAATTTTCTTCCCGATTCTTCGATCCGCCGTATGTTTATGCTCCAAACTAATGGATGGAGGCAAGTGTAACCTGTCCGGGATTCCTGGATGACTGGTGAGAAGAGCGCAGATCTGGATGAAATTTTGATCTGTGCAGTCGTGCATTTTCAGCGCTCCACTGGTGAACTGGGCCAAAACCCGTTCGTCATTTCTTCTAGCAGCCTTACGGGGCTTCGAGCAAAGCTAGCACATTATCTGCAGCTAAAAATAACCCCTAAAACCACTGTATTTGGAAGATGGGATAAATCTGTACGCTTGAGGAGGAGGTGTTTCGACACCAACTACAGCAAATGTATTATTTTTAAAGAGGGAGCTCCTTCAGCACTTATCATTCACCTGGAGCTGCAAAACCATATTCAACCCATACACACCATGCACAGGGCAGCCACATCCCGGGGGGGTAGTGATGTGGCGGGTACCTTGCTCAAAGGAACCTCAGGAGAACCTACTGGTCCATAGAAACCTGCATGTCAGGGGGACTGGAGATGTGACCTTTTCCAGGGTGGTTCTTGGTCTATGAACCCTGGGATGAACCTCCAGCACCTTGACACCCTACTTAGGAAACACTGCTCACATAATGGATGGGTGGAAAGAAGAAGGACATATTAAAAATACATGCTAATTTAGACACATTGGTTGTCTTGCATTTTGGACTGGTTTAGTAGGTGGTCCTTCCATGGAGGTCTTCTACCTCTACCTCCAAGTCTGGCTGCACTGAGAGAAACAGCGTTTGGATCTACATGTCCTGTACAAATGGCGGGAATGACAATAAAGTTGACTTTCATATGACTTGATCAGAACCTTTCCTTTCTTCAGACCAGCTGTAGTTAAAAATAAAGATAGAAATGGCCAAAGTGAAGCCCAATCAAACACTGTAACTTCAATCATTTCTTGAATTTATAGTAGAGCATCTTCCAAATGGAGACGCCATTTACATTTACGGCGTTTAGCAGACGCTCTTATCCAGAACGACTTCCACGTCCTAATTACAGGGACAGTCCCCCTGGAGACACTCAGGGTTCAGGGTCTTGCTCAGGGACCCAGTGGTGGTAGTGCCAGAGGTGGGATTTGAACCTGGGACCTCTTGAGCCAAAGGTCCATAGACAAGTACCACCACTAGACCACCACCATCATAACACACCATGTTCCTAATGTTTATTTTAAACCCTCAGGCAGGTCCTCAGGGTTAATTATAGGGTCCAGGAGTCCAGAAGACCACCCACCCAGAAGATCTTGAAAATCCTGAGGGTACCCAACTTTTTCTAAGAACTAAACACAGAACACGCTTTTGTTTTCAGGAGCTTTTTTCAGCCGTCAATATTCCATCAATAAAGATTGTACATGTGCTTTTAAGACACAAATCCATTTACGCTGGATTCAGTTACACCTCCAGTGCTTCTCAAACCACCTCCTGAAATGCCTGAGCGAACAAAAGCCAATCTGCCTGCGGAGCGTCTCGGGGGAATTCACATTTTCCTTTTTAATGACCAGATTCTGTTCAGTCAGCACAAGGAGGCGAAGGCTTTGCTCACACAGCGGGGAAAATGAGATTTGTTTCTTTGACCAGATTTTAGGCCGAGTGCCCGTGTTACAAGTGACTGAATGTGATTTGTATGACGTCGTCCGAGTAAAAGTGGAACGGTTTGCACGGGTCTTGTCGAGACTGCAGAAAGCACTTCCTGCTTCAATCATCAATCCGTCCACTTTTGGAGTCGCTCATCCTAACCAGGGCTGCCGGGAGCTGCTGGAGCCTTTCCCAGCGTTCACACCGCAAAACACTCTGTCCATCGCAGGGGAGACACACTCACACTCACACTCACACTCACACACAGGAGCCAATGAACACAGAGGACACAGAGGGTCCAAAACAGCCGGGATACAAATCGAACCCTGGACCTTCCCCCTGTGAGGGGACAGCACTAAACACTGAGCCACCTTTTTCAGACAGATACTGAAAAAAGAAAGAAAAATGGAGGCTTCACCATAGGGGCAGGTGGGTGGGTGGAAGGGAGGGAGGGAGGGAGGGAGGAAGGGAGGAAGGAAGAAAGAAAGAAAGAAAGAAAGAAAGAAAGAAAGAAAGAAAGAAAGAAAGACCACAAGTCAGACAGACATAGACAGACAGACAGGCAGCTAGACAGACAGACAGACAGACAGACAGACAGAAGGGTAGATAGATAGATAGACAGACAGACAGACAGACAGACAGACAGACAGACAGACAGACAGACAGATAGATAGATAGATAGATAGATAGATAGATAGATAGATAGATAGATAGATAGACAGACAGATAGACAGATAGACAGATAGATAGATAGACAGACAGACACAGGTAGATAGATAGATAGATAGATAGATAGATAGATAGATAGATAGATAGATAGATAGATAGAGGTCTGTTTGACACGCCGTACAGAAGAGGAACGATGGGTGTGAGAAACGGAGCACAGATAAATGAAGCCCGTCTTTCTCACCCACACCAGGATGGAAAGAAAAAAACACAGGAACACAGGACCATCCCAAACACATCAGTGGACAGTCCACCACTGAGACCATCTCGGTTCAGTCCAGGTGGTTCTCCGGTTTCTTTAAATGAAGGTTTAGTTCGGACCTCAGACAGAGACCTGCTGTTTTAAAAGTCTGTACATGTTTGCATGTTTAACCCCGATAGCTCCGAGGACCGGCCCTCTCGTCCCGTTAACTTTAATGGTGCTTCCTGAAACATTTATCACAGCTGCTAAACGAAAGGTCTTTGGATTAAAAGATGAATAATGATTGGGGGATCGGGGGTTAATTAGATTCTCTTTCATTTTCAATTTCTTGGAAAACTTCAAAGCAAAAAGCATCTGAAAAATAATCTGTAATAAAGTGGAAGAATTAAAGTCAGGGTGCTTGAACTCTCTGAATGAATGAGCTGACCTAATGTAGTCGCTCAAAACAGAGAGCCAGACAGACAGACAGACAGACAGACAGACTTAGAGATAGACAGACAGACAGACATGCAGACAGGCAGACAGACAGACAGGCTTAGAGATAGACAGACAGACAGACAGACAGACAGACAGGCAGACAGACAGGCAGACAGACTTAGAGATAGACAGACAGACTGACAGACAGGCAGACAGACTTACAGATAGACAGACAGACAGAAAGGGAGACAGACAGACAGACTTACAGATAGACAGACAGACAGACAGACTTACAGATAGACAGACAGACAGACAGACTGACAGATAGACAGACAGACTGACAGATAGAAAGACATACAGACAAACTGACAGATAGATAGACAGATAGAGAGACAGACAAGCAGACAGACAGAGAGACAGCCAGACATACAGATGAATGGATGAACTGATGAACAGACAGGTTTCATTCAGTTTGGAGTTCTTCTCTTGAAAGAAAAGCAAAAGGGGATACAAGAAAGAAAGAAAGAAATAAAGAAAGAAAAACTGATGGACAGACGTTCAGATGGACAGATGTATGGAAAGATCGATAGATTCCAGTGATTTTTACTGATACAGAAAGAAAGAAAGAAAGAAAGAAAGAAAGATGGACAGAGACATGAACACTGGGTGGACCTGTCCTGGATGTGTCTCCGCTCTTTGTCCCTGCACACCTGTTACTCCCTTGACTTGTTTGGGTCCACACCTCGTTCCTCGGTTCTTCTCTTCTAACTTGATCATGCAGCAAAGCTGTGGTTTAATTAAAGAGATTGCAGTGTTGAGAACGTGGAGCAGCGTTAAATCAGAGTGCTTTCCTGGTCGCCGCACGCCGGGGCTAATCAGCCTGAGTGAAGGGAAAAGCTTCGACACGAGAGCAGACATTAAGAAATCCAATCAATCTTTTGTGTTTCAGAGTGACCATCACACTGAAGCGTGCGGCCGCGAGAGCACCAGGAGCAGAAAAATCGAGGGAGTCTTAATGGGAGGAGGAGCAGGTTCTGATGTAGAGAGAAACGAGGTTCTAAGTGTCTTTACAGGATCATCAGTGTTGAAGTGATGGGGAAGTCACGCACCACAACATTCCACCATATTTTCTGCAATAAAAACAAACAAACAAACAAGTAAATAAATGATCATTACAATAATAATTATTATTACTACTTACTTACATTAGCATGTTTTTATTTTTGGTCAAATATTATTAAACTTCTGTGACTGATGGAGGGGCGGAGGAACGGACGGACGGAAGGAGGGAGGGAGGGAGGGAGGGAGGGATGGACTGACAGAGGGAGGGAGGGATGGATGGATGGATGGACTGACAGAGGGAGGGAGGGAGGGATGGATGGATGGATGGATGGACGGAGGGAGGGATGGATGGATGGATGGATGGATGGATGGATAGATAGATAGATAGATAGATAGATAGATAGATAGATAGATAGATAGATAGATAGATAGATGGATGGACGGACGGATGGAGGGGGGAGGGATGGATGAACGGACGGACGGACGGAGGGAGGGATGGATGGATAGATAGATGTATAAATGGATGGATGGATGGATGGATGGATGGACGGACGGACGGAGGGACGGACGGATGGAGGGGGGAGGGATGAATGGATGGATAGACAGACGGATAGATGGATGGACGGATGGACGGAGGGAGGGATGGATGGATAGATAGATGTAAAGATGGATGGACGGATGGAGGGATGGAAGGATGGATGGATGGATTCTGATAGTATTGTATATTGGTTTCTGATCCACTGCTTGGTTTAATTCGCTCATGGACCTCATGGGTTAAATGCAGAGGTCCAATTTCATTGTGGTTCACTGTGTGACCTTGCGATGACAAGAATAGTCACTTTCACTTTCATCTTTATGATGAAAATTATATTTCTGTCGCAGTATCTTAATGTGGGTCTTTAACATGATGTCTGGGGGACTTTCCTCATTACTTCAACACCAAATGTGCTTTCTGCTCCTTCTTACCGTCTCATACAGCTTCATTTAAACCACTAAGGCCAAAAAAAGAGCAAAAAGGAGAAATAAATCCCAATTACACAGTGACCCAAATAAATCTTTTTACAATACATCCAAACAGCAAATGTGCAGAGATTAGATTTGGCCGCATTAAGTAGTCTGGAGAGAAATTAAGGTGGAACACTTCACTCTGAGGACTTCTTTCCCCCTTTTTGAGTTGAGAAATGGTTGCACTGCACTGAGAACCACTGATTGCACTGAATCTGGGCAACAGCAGATACTCAGCCCGTTATGAGCTCGGCAGCGTGGCTGATTTCGCTTTACTGTCCCCATTAAGGGAGTCGTAACCTTCTTTAGCAGGACCCTCCATCAGAGAGGCACTCTCTGTAAGCATCGCCATAAAAGCAAGAGCGTAGTAGGACGTTCCTTCATTCTCCTCGGTGGCTGGAAGCCCTCTGGCAAGCGTGATGTACAAAATTGATCAGCAGTGCAAAGCAGCGTGCTCTAAAACCAGGAAGGCCACCTTCTGAACGTGAGCCCAATGCATTCAAATCTAGAAACGTTCCACCGCATGGAGCTCCACGCAGTATCGACTGGTTCTTGAGTCAAGGAGCTGTTCAGAAACAGCAGAAGAGCAACCGAGGAAGGCTGCATGGAAAATAAAATAACATAATAATACTCACTCCCTCAATTTCTGAGCCGCTTGTCCTGATTAGACCTTGGACAGGTCACCAGTCCATCACACACTGAAACACACACACACAAACACCCAGTGTGCAATTTATCCTCTCCAGTCCAGCTGATGTGCAGTTTGGATGGTGGGAGGAAACCAGAGCTCATGGAGGAGACAGACACAAGGAGAACATGTCCACACAGAAAGGACCTGGACCACCCTGTCTGGGAATCGAACCTACGACCTTCTTTATGAGGTGACACTGCTACACACTGCGTTGCTGTGCCATCCCATAATAATAATTGGCATTAACCCTCCCTGCTCAGTGATGCTCTGTACATCAGTAATGCTGCACAGTAGAGACCTACTCTTTTTTTTATTTTTCTGCTCCAACAAGTGATCCAGCTGGACCGAACCCCTTTCAGAACCTTTGTAAACCAACCTTGTCTTTTTGGAGACTTTATAAAATAAACCCATCAAATTAAACCCCAACTGAATGCATTCTGGGATCACTGACCCGTTTGTGCATGCTGGAAACATTTATAGTTGTTGTTAACATGGTTGTTAACCACCACTGTCAGTCTTACGATGCTTTGATCAGACACAGGGAGAACATGTCCACTCACTTTCACAAAAGGACCCGGACTGCCCCATCTGGGAATCCATTGCTACCCTCTGTGCCACTGTAATTTCTAATCCTTTTGGCCACTTTGGATCAACAGGCACTATTTTATTGGTCCGTTTACTGTCAACAAGCAACTTCTGGACCCTGTTCACAAGGATTTAAGTCCAGAATGTCTTTTTAGACAACAGTAGAACGTTTGATCAGTTTTGTGACAATGACCGGATCATCACCAAGACATGACCCTGCCTTTCTTTTTGGGGAACTCACTTATTGTCCCCTCTAAGACTGGGAGGAATTTTGGTGTCACATTTGAGGATGATCTTTCTTTCTCCTCTCATATTGTCAATCTTTCTAAGTATGGAATGCACCTTCTCTACAGCATCCAGACCTATCCATTCCTCAGCACCAAGGCTACCCAGCTTCTTGTCCAGTCTCTGGTGATCTCTGGACTACTTCTGGTGGGTCTACTGCTGAAGGCAACGAGCACTCAGAAGAAGAATGAAAAACGGATGTGGATATGAAGCACTGATGTGTGTCACTCTGGATAAGAGTGTAACCAAATGCCCTGAATGTAAATCTGATCTGAGGTCAGTAATCCTCTCGACTCCTTTGTGAACACAGGCTCTGGTATGGACCAACATGAAGGGCAGGTCTGCTTCACGTTAAAGAAGAGTTGGATTTGCGCTGGTAGAAGAATGAACAGAGCAGATGTGGGTGAAAATTGACTTCTAGCTTTAGCAAGGTTGGTTTTGTTGTGCAGCAGGGGACAGCTATTGAAAGTGCCCGGGGAGCAGTAACAGGGACGGTACCTTGTTCAAGAGTAGCTCAGGGCAACCTACTGGTGAGGGAATCAAACCCACAATCTTCCAATCTGGGGCAACTCCCTAACCAGTAGGCCGCCGCTGCCACACGGGGACGTGGAAACACACGTGGGTGTTGATACAGCTCAGTAAACTAATCTCCACATCAGCACGTTCTAAATTTAGCAGAGAAGGGAGTGGGTTTAAAAAATGGCTAATCAAATTATCTGCAGAATGAATTTTAATGCATCGATGTCTGCGATCCCTGCTATAGCACTTGCTTAGGCTAATGAGCATCCTAATGGGCAAACGCTAAATAAAACAGACAACATTATTCCAAAAGCAACTGCCTAAGTAGGCTGGACAGGCATGGACCCTGCCCAAAATAACGTTCAAAGTGTTTGAAGTGGCTTTGCACTAATTAACTCACCTCGGAAAAAATTCTACAGTGTGCATATAAGACTGGTAATCATCTCCTTTTTCCATAAAAGGAAAAGAAGAGAAGAGTATTTAATCCATTCCTATTGTCCCTCTTCCTTCAGGCCCTGAGCCACCCGGGCAATCCAAGAGCGTCGGGCGATATCGCTATCGGCAACGGCTGCATCAATCTTTCAGCACGTCATAATTTTAAGTGGGTTATTTAAATTCATTAAACGGTGCCGCGCCAAGAGCCGCCGAGATCATTAGACTTGCAAATAGTGTCTAGTCTTAGTAGCCGAATATTTTCCAGATCCGCAGGCGGACAAGGAATATCCCCATTTGTATTTTCTTCCTTAATGGGACGACACTGTAGACGTTAATAAAAAGGGCACGTATCATGAAAAACTACACTTTCTCTCAAATACAGTTCTGCGTAAAAGTCCTGAGCCCCTCATTTCTTCACTTTTTGAGGAACAGTTCTCCAGATCTTCTTGAAGGACAAAGTTTTTGTCTCCCATTTTCAGTCCAGTCTCTGTACCTGAGCAGTTCTCCAGATCTTCCTGAAGGACAGTGTTGTTGTCTGATGATTCCAGATGATCGGGCGATTCATTTACTGCTGATGCTGGACGCTGAGTGGTTGGAGCCCCTTTATCTAGAACCTTGTATCTTTAGACACTTCGCAGCCTGGAGCACTAAAACGTTAGTTCCCATTTCTTCCATTTATTCAGTTCAATATGCCAAAGATAAAATAGTATTTTTGGTGATTCCCAGCAAACTATAAAGAAATGCATAAAATTGGACAAACGAAGCAATTCCCACACTGGCACATTCTTATCATCTATATTTTGACATGTGTGCCTGAACCATGTCCTAGCCATCATGGTTTGCTTCCCATCCAAAAAAGAGGATGCCTCTGTTTGTCATACTTTCCATCACTGTCCAGAATGGACATTATCCCGTCACGGACACTTGACCCAAATCTACAACAAAAATAGCTGAAAATCCACCGAGATGGGAAGAACCAATTAGAATCTGAGACGTCCTTACTTCGGCTAAAGTGAGCCCGTTAAGCTGTTTGAGTTCAGCTCGTGTATAATGATTTGCCTTTCCGTCAGCCGATAAATGAATTGAATGAGTGGGAAACAGATAAAAGGGGAATCTTTAAAGGCCGGGCGGACTTCTGCTCTCTGGGCCCATGATCGCGTTTGCATGACTCTTCCGATGTGAAAAATATGTAGAAGGAAGCGGGGGTCCCCCATCGTCGTACAGTTTTTGTACTGTAGGATGTTTGGCGATCGCCCCAAGGTGATTTCTCCCAAAGAGGAACGAACGCAAGGCAATGATTTGCTCCAATTTAAGATACACCCAATATGTATCAGTTCATCAGGGGCTCTTGTCTGTTGCTCATCATTTCATTCATTCATAATAAGGTTATAATATGGGAGCTGCTCTGATGGTATGGATCTAGATCTGTTATTATAGCCATATGCATTCTGATTGGTTTAAAGATTCAACCCAAGTGCACATGGACCAAGCACGGCTGTAATTTGCTAATAACTAACAAAACTTTATTCGTTTAGACGGTTAGGGGGTAGATCTGTTCTCATGACACTTTTAACCACGTGAATTAAATTAAACTAATCAAGAAATTTAATAGAAAACACAGAATTCACAGACACAAGTTATTCTAAAGGAACCAAAATAAGAGTCCCTTATAACTGTCCCAGGAAATTGAATCATGTATTTATTATTTTAAAATGATGTTTTTGTACTACTACTGGTGTTGCTACTACTAGTGATGATAACAACAACAACAACAACAATAATAATAATAATAATTGGGATAAGAGGTTAAAAGGATGTATTATTTTTATTAAGTGAAAGTGACAACCCTTGTCATTGCGAGGTCACAGCACAGCACACAGCGAAATTGGACCTCTGCATTTAACCCATGCAAACACGTGCAGCAGTGGGCAGCTATTGAAAGCACCCGGGGAGCAGTGACAGGGACGGTACCTTGCTCAAGGGTACCTCAGGGCAACCTACTGGTGAGGGAATCGAACCCACAATCTTCCAATGCGGGGAAACTCCCTCACCACTAGGCCACCGCTGCCCTAAGTATTATTATTATTATTATTATTATTATTATTATTATTACCCCAGATAATTTCATTTAAAGACTTTATACAAGTTAGATGTCGAAAGAAATCAGCAGCTTTGTATTAAATTAAAGGTCTGCATCTCACAGAGAGCAGAACCGCCGCTTTCCCCTCCAGATTAAAGGTGGCGAAGCCGAGTGCGGTCATGCCTGACTTTCCATACGACCCTTTCACCCTCCAGTAATGGGAGACACCAGCGCTAAGCTCTAACCCCCCTCAAGAAATGTTCCCATTTTCCTCGACATTGCTGGCAACACCTTTCATTTCCGCTTCAGTGCCACCGCGGCGACCGTGTGACGATGGAGGACGCAGTGTAACACCATCGTCTTTCACTTCCTGTTCGCATGTACAGCAAAAATTGATTTTCAGGATAAGCACCCTGTGTCTCGCTGCCGTCTCTTCGTGGATGCTTGTTTCTAATAGCAGTGAGAGTCCTATACGCAGGAGTGCAGGTATTCTTTAACCTCCTCGGGTCGAGGATGTCGTACCACGAATGAAACATCTCAGGAACGCTGCACACTAGAGACGCCCTTTTTTGCCGGAAGGGCAGGTTGTACCGTTCCAATACGAGCTTCATGATTCAGCCTTGAACATCGTGATTGAGTCTTTTGTGACTTAACCCATAATAATAATGATAAACCCTTCCTGCCATTTCCTGTTGTTAGCCACCACTGTCTATCCCGTGATGGGCTGACCAATCAGACGCTGGTGTTTCTAAGCTGGCACTGATCTCCACAGAATAACACCCCAGACTCCCATCTATAAATCGATGCTATGAGGACCTGTGAAAGATTGGAAGGTCGCAGGTTCGAATCCCAGCAAGGTACCATCCTCATCACTGCTCCCCGGGCATTTTCAGCAGCTGCCCCCTGATGCGGTGTGTATGGATTCAATCCAGAGGCTGCGTTTTGTTGTGTTTCACAATGGCAACTCGTCACTTTCACTTTCACTTTCCCCACTTTAAATCATGTGCTCAGAGCCCAGAGGGTTCTCTAAAGCTGATTCATGGCATGTCGGAAGGTTGTGGGTTAGAGTACCAAACCAGTAGGTTGCCGTGAGGTGTCCTTGAGCAAGATACCGGCCCCATCACTGCTCCCCGGGTGCTGGATATGGCTGCTCACTGCTGCATGACAAATAGTCACTTTCAGTTTTCTTGTACAGGAATGAAATTTATAGTGAAAACAAAAGAGTTAAAATCAGTGGAATTGTGTGGTTTTTCTTCGTTTCGGATGGTGTGCTCTTGTTTTTTGTGCAGGTTTTGAAGGTGTTAGTTGCTATGAAGTTTTCTTGGACACTATTTCAGGGTTCATGCAACAGGATTACGAGGAATCCCACCTAGACCATGGTCGGCTTTGGCCTCTTTGCAGCCAGAGTGACCTTAAACCATGGTTGTGGGATGGTCCTCCCTCTGTGTGTGTGTGTGTGTGTGTGTGTTTAATGGGTTTTATTTATTGTTGGTTTTGTACTTTATTAGTGCTATAAAGTGTCCTTGGGCTCCGAGAAGGCACTGCATAAATTACACTCATTATCATTTTATTATTAGTCAACTGGGCATTGAACATACTTCAAAAGTGCTCATCGTTTCCATGGGAATAAAATAAAACACATCAGCGCAGTTAACGCCAAACGCACAAAACAAAACTGGGCTGCTTTTATATTATCGCGTTGGTGTAAAAATAAGGGACGCAATTAAATTTAAATCTAATTAATAGGCGCTGACTGTGCGTGCGTTGATGTTTTAGTGCTTTGTGAGGACCTTATGTCAGAAAAAGT
The DNA here is from genome assembly GCA_017165825.1 of Hepsetus odoe. Lineage (NCBI taxonomy): Eukaryota > Metazoa > Chordata > Actinopteri > Characiformes > Hepsetidae > Hepsetus > Hepsetus odoe. Next base: position 7,520,150 of record CM029383.1, on the reverse strand, counting down.
TTCAAAAGTATAAAGTAAAAAAAAAAAAAAAAAAAAGGGAGGTCATTTTGATTCTAACATAATTTGGAGGGATTTTTTTTGGGGGGGGGGATAAGATGGTTAAATAATGTGTGTGTGTGTGTGTGTGTGTGTGTGTGTGTACAGTGGGCCCCACTCCTATTTAAACTGATCCGTCTCCAAGACATGCGGACGCCCAGCCAGGGGCGGCCTGGGATGGGTCACCTTGAAGCGCTGTCCCGTGAAACCTGGGGGAGAAAAGAGAGGAGCACTATTCGTCCATCTGCACTGAACGGGAACGCCGTCACACACCCGTCACTCGTCCCACGCTAGAGGTCCAGAGTGGGACACCCAATAGAAGGAAGAGTCTGATGATGGATCTGTGTGAAATAATGTCCACAGAAGCAAAAAAAAACTAGAACTAGCTGCACCAAACATTAACAGCCATGCAGTCGGACATTTATGAAGGTTAAATCAGAGAAAAAGTCAAACGGATACTGTCTGGAACGTGTCGTCTCTGTGAGCGCCGGGACTGTAGTGAAGAAGGAGAATAAATAAAGACACTGCGCTCACACTGCAGTGACTGGAAATCTGTTGGCAGGAATAGACTCTGGCTTAAATCTGTACCCGAAGGACACACTCAGTAAAACAGATGGTCAGCAAAAACACCCTGATTCTGTCACACACACACACACACACACACACACACACACACACACACACACACACACACGCACACACAATAGCTGTTAGCTGAAGCCAGTGCAGCACAGACACCTGCACAAACACATGGACCAGTCACAGCTGGACAGAAACAGAGAGAGAGAGAGAGAAAGAAAGAGACAGACTGAAGAAAGAAAGAGAAAAGAGAGAGCTAGAAAATGTAGAACGAGAGGGAACGATAGAGAGGGGGAGAGAGGTTTGTGCCATAACTCTCTTAATAAAGATTCTTTCGTGTTGGAGAATCATTCATAGCCTCAGACCTGGGGTTAAAACCGGGCTTATCGATCCTCTTCAGAACTGCATGAGAAACGGCCGTATAAGTGGCCCGGAAAATTGAGTGGAGGTGGAGTTCTCAAATCCAATACTGATGGGAGGTTACTGTAGCCCAGGGCAACTCCTCCACCCCCGAACGCTGGCACAGACCAGCCGACTCAGCCACATCTCCCCCTGCCTCGACTCCACCAGCACCGCCAACGCTCAGGCCTCTATAAATAAAACACCGTTCGCTCATTTGAGGGAAAAAATGAAAATTTAAAACAAAACATGGCTGGAAATCCAAGTAGTCGGTCAAGGAGTTCTTCCTGATGTTTTACAGTTTGTAAACTGTGGCCAAGTCCATTTGAAGTGGTTTGGATTATATGATCCAGGATCAGCTGTGGGATGAAATCCAGGACCAGTTGGTTTGCCCTGAGGTGTTCTTTAACGAGATACTGTCCCCATCACTGCTCCCCGGGTGCTGGATTTGGCTGCTGTCTTTTTCGTCTTCTTTTGGCTGCTCCCGTTTTGGGGTCGCCAACCCCTAAAAGAGCAACCGTCTCCATTTCTTCCGGTCCTCTGCATCTTCCTCCACCAACCACCTGCATGTTCTCTTTCACCACATCCAAAAACCTCCCCTTTGGTCTTCCTCTTTTCCTCTTTTCCAGCGGCTCCATCTTCAACATCCTCCTCCTAATATAATCCTCATCTCCCCAGATCAAGTGTGTGTTTGGAGCTTGTACATTCAATGTAAACTCCAGACGCCAGGCATGCTTTGGCTGGGCGGAGGGGAAAATGTGAAAATCAGACATTTTATATAACCATCACATTAAAAGCTCTGTAAAGGTGTTGGCACAGTCACAGCCTCTTTGCAGAGGCATCGTGATCTCAGGCTGGTGACCTACAGCATCAGTTATTGATCGTTCATGGCCTGAGGCCAACACAGGCCTGGTGCGCTTGGACTTTAACTATTTAAAAGGGACTTTCCTTTGGACTTGTCCTCAGAGAGGTGTCCCTGCGCTGTACGGAGGACAGAGCTTGATGGTTGAGGAAATGAAGACTGAAAAATCTGAAAACTCATGAGGTTTGGCCACAGCTATCATTGATTATCAATACAATTGACCAGTCTTCTGTGAACGAGGACTCCCTAATTAGGTATTTAGTCACTGGTGGACCATGTGTTTTTGACTAGTAGGGCCAGACTAGTCTCCATGGCAACATGTAACTAATAAGGGAGGGCAGTAAAATGACACATCACTTCTGGAAGTCAATCCTTTGGGTTTGCCTGCAGAGATGAATAGAAAAGAATAGATAGAAGAGAATACAATCTTTTCATTTATGCCAATTTAACTGTAAGTCCCAATTTAAGTGTTACAACAACAGGAAAAAATAGAGAAAATAGAAGCTAAATGTATACATATCAACTGGTTTACAAAGTGTTTTAGACTAATAAGACCAAACCAGTGTTCATAGCAACATGAAACTAGTCAATCATTTCGAGCTTGATGGTGAAAGAAATGAAGACACAGAGGTGAAAGTGAAATGAAAGTGACAACCCTTGTCAGCACAGCAAGCGTGAACCACAACAAAACTGGACCTCTGCATTTAACCCATGCACACAAACACCGTGCAGCAGGGGGCAGCTATTGAAAGCGCCCGGGGAGCAGTGATGGGGACGGTACCTTGCTCAGGGGTACCTCAGGGCAACCTAATTGTGAGGGAATCGAACCCACAATCTTCCGATGCGGGGAAACTCCCTCACCACTAGGCCACCGCTGCCCAGTGAGTATGAAACACATTCTACTGGATGATCCTGGATCAGGTATGCAGGAGTAAATACAGAGCAGAACTGAAATGAGAAATGTGTAGAAGGGGCAGGAGCAGAAGCCGAGAGTGGCGGCTCTCTTTAGGGAGAGGATGGAGGCTGAAAATAGAAGTAATGACTGCACCGGAATAATAAAGACCTGTGGGAACCACGGCAGGGGATGAGAAACTGCTTTAAAAAAACAGGTTAAAAGTTCAACCAACATCAACCAACATTGCTCAGGTGCCCTCAGATGATCACACAATGGCCCTTCCAGTCCCAGTACTGGGCAAGAGGTTCAAACACTGAAACAAGAGGGTTCCCAACCGAGCAGGCCCAGTCAGAAAGGAAAGGGGAATGAAAGCCAGCCGGCCACAGTTCTGATCCCAATTATTGGAGATGAATGCAATTATTTTGCACAGTCCTAAGATTTGAAAGTTTTCAGCTTTTTGCTGGCTGTAATGCTAACATGCTCGCTAAAGAGGCGTGCCTTTTGTGTGCAGGCATCATTTCAAATCATGACTTTCACTTTTTCTTGCAGATTTAGCTTCAAACAGCAATCAAGTTGCATGAATTGGAAAATAGACAATAGCTTCATATTATGGTCCTAAATGCAGGTTTGCAGAATGACCAAATCACAGCTCACTCTCAGATTGGTAACCCAATATATTCCCCACTAATCATGTGGTGGGAGGAGTTTTCACTGAAACTGATAGCATACCAATTGCTTGCAATAACTGCATCAAAACTATAAAGCACTCACTTGTTTCTTACTGTTTTTTTAAGTTTTTATCAGGGCATCATTCAGTTTTATGTTCTGGAAGGTCTCTCACTTTAGCTTCCTCTTTAGAAGATGAAATGTTTTCCTACTTTTTGCCCAGACGAAGTCCTCTTAGGATCTCTGTATGGCTGCATCTCGATGGATGGATTTCTTGGAAGGTTTCTGTAAAATTCATTTGTTTTCCTGCTAACATTGTTAGATCCATCATTAATCAAAATGACTGAGCTTCCAGTAGCCAAGCAAGCCCACGACACTACCTCCACCATGCTTCACAGATGCTTGTATGTTTTGAATCATGAAAACACCCTTTCTCCACACTTTCCATCACTTTGTAAAGATCTTTGTCTGCCTATGTCCTACAGGTCTGATCCCATGTGAGATGCAACACACATTTTCTGAGCCATTTATCCTAAACAAGGTGCCCTGTGGTGCGATCGAAGTGCAAAAGGTGGAGAAACATCATGGACAGGACAATGCAAGGGTTAACAATCAACACTTTACATCAACAATACTTCTAAACGGGAACCACTGGAACAAAACTGGAAGAAAATTCAGATTAAGTTGAATTAGTGTATGTTGCCAAATTTTGCGTGTCCAACTTATTTGCAGAAAATGATACAAGAGGATCCGGCGTAATGTTTAAAGCAGCATTTCTGCAGGACCATTAAACATATTATTGCACAAAATATGTCGAATGTGATGTTTATTTGCAAGAAGACATTTCCAACGGAGGAGAAAGTACAGCTTCTTCCATTAACCACTGCTCTTGAAGTGATTACCCAACGGTCTTCTCCAATTAATTCTGTTGCAAGTTGAAAGTAATGTGTTCCAACCAGAAACTGCATGCAATTAGGGCTCGTGTTTCGGTGTCCTATTTCAGCGAATAGGTCTGATATGTAGCATTCACCAGCGTATGCCTGCTTTAATTAGAATTCCAATTAATCCGTCGCTTTCTCTCAAGTAAACACTTCAAATTAGTTTGCCCAAGACTTCACTGAACGATCGAGCTGCCGCATTAATCCCAGCAGGCAATGCAGCCGTACCAGCAGGGCTAGCCGAGGTAGCATGTCGAGCTGAGAGAGCTTATTTTTGACAGCTGACTTGGTTTTAGGTGGCGTTAGGTGTCAGTGCTGCTGGAAGAAATGACTCCTCCCCACCCGCCCCCACAAAGCCGCCAAAGCCAAGTATGTCCCATCGTTCCATCTCACAGAAAGAAAACCCACGGAGTGACAACCCTCCTCTGTCTGGCTGCCACTCCATTATTTAAAGCCTCTCCTATCCCCAGTGAGGGTCACTGCAGACAAGGTCTTTTTTGGTGGCCCATCCTCCAGCTGAGATTCAATACACCTTGGTCAAGATGTTTCTGTTGAAATTTGGAAGCTTAATTTGAATTATTTAGTAACTGGTTTGCCCACGGTATGTCCACTGTTTCATTTTAAGGGCATTCTCTGAAAACTGCCCCCACATCAGTCTGTTTTTGAAAGAAGTGAACCATCTTCTCTGCTTAGAGCAATGGCTTCACCAAGCAGTGGGCGGGTTTTAATTTTGAACACACCACCAACATTTAGCCCAAAGTTTTTAATGCCTTCACCTGATGTTCGTGTCTGGCTTGAGCTCAAGTCCTTCATGATGCATAGATGTTAGAAAATCCATCAGAATTGCTACTAATCAGCTCCAGGTGCACTGGTCCCAGTCCTACCTGCTTCTCTAGGGTTCCTTGTCGATTTGCTGACCTGAAACACCTTCCCCCGAACAAGTGAAAAACTGCAAACCCACAGCAAATTCAGAATTCTGTGATATTTTATTACTTCTTTAGTCCGTCGTGGTCAAGAGGGACTTGCACGGTTGACTACATCCAGCTGAAACCCCTCGATCCCCCTGAAACGTGACAGTCGCCAAACCCAGAGCAGGGCGAATTTAAATTCTGTGGCCTTCTTTCGCCTGCTGGAGTCGCATGTCAATATTCAATCCATAACGTCACTTACAAGATGAGACAATCCCATATAACGGAAAAGGGGATCAGCACTTTCCCTTCGCTGCAGGCTTGTTGGTATGTGGCCCACCGAGCTCCTACACCCATTACTCAGCCCTGAACTTCCCTCTGCAAGAGCCAGCCTGCAAAATCAATGGGATGTAATTTTTCTGATGCTCCAGAGGGAGAGAAGTTTAGTGAGGAAGGCAGAGATGTGCCCCTGCTAACCCAGAGATTCCCAGGCTTCAACCAACAGTTGGGTCCATTCGTTTGGACTGCAAAGGAGTGGAATGTGAACGGTCTGCTGAAAAGCAGCCTCTTCTCCGCTCTTAATTGAAAAGGTAGTGATAAACTATGCACCGGCTAAATGCCCTTCAAAGCCCATTACCTCACTCCCAACACAGCGCTCAATTGATTACAGCCAGAAACTGCTGAATCTCTTCTCTCATCCATTCACACGTCCTCTTTCCAGGACTCCATCTGATCCCACAGCAAGAAATTATAAAATGTCTTTAGCTTCTGTCTTGTATCAGCAAGGATATCGACCAATACCTGATTCATCAAAGCGACCCCAGATCTTTTACTGCAATATTTTGAGCAGTTCTTGAAATCAGCCTTGATGACCACACCTGGACACGCTATTCTCTTGAGCAATTCTTTCCGCATCCGTGGAGTTAAATATTCAGGAGGACCAGTTGGAGACCACTACGCCCAGCATCCAGATAACGGCTATTGACAGGAAAAACAACAACAAGGTGAAAGGATGCAGAATGCAATTCCAAAACAGCCATTTGCCCAGGAAGGGTTTCCCACTCTGCTATCGATCAGTGCAGAGGTGAGAACTTCAATCAATAGTCCGGGTAGAAGTCACAAGCGAGTCACATGCAGACTTGCATCTTAACTCATATTCTTTGGGTTGTAAAAGTTTAAAGAAAAAAGATTATGACCCACAATTTTTAGCCCGGAACCATTCGTTTTTCTTTTGTTGCTCTTAGTGATTATTGGCTCAAAACACGGGACGTGTACTCACCTTGCTTTAGCACTTCTGGTTCCCGTGACTGAGACCTAAGCATCGTGTCCATGTATAATCGTCTTCTAAACAGACTCATCCGGGAGACCTTTCAGGTGCTGCTCTGACACCAGATTGCCTCGGCATTAAAAGTGAATTATCCTCCGAATTTAACGCCTGATACAGAATGGCACTCGTCTCTGCTAATTGTAATGCCATTATGCTAAGACTTTTCAACTGTGACTTAATGGTTTTCCACATGAGTGTGCCGTCACTCTTAATTAATTCTTTTTGCCGCTTGCAAAGGCCTGGATCCTTCTCTGTTTGCTGCGGTCTGAGACGCGAGGACAGGGTATAAACGAGCGAACGCACTGTATTGCAATCTAACGTCGTGCAAATAGAGGACTCCGGGCCCGGTGCAGATTGGCGGCCACGTCTTTCTTTGCCTTTTCGCTTTGTCAGATTCATTTAGGACATGGCTTCACAAACAGTACGGCCATCGTACTAAATGCATGACCCGCTCTCTTCAGGTTCATCTGCTCCCCATACAACTAATCCCCCTCTCTCTTAGTAACTTGGCCTATTTTCAACGTTCATTAAATGGAAAGTCGCCCCAGGCCTTCAGGATTTAGATTTTCCCCCTTTTTACTGCTTTTTTTTTTCCTTTTTTTTTAACCCCATGTCTATTTTTACCCAAGTCCTCAGAGACACCTTAAATCAACTAGGACTCATGACCAAACCAAAAGGTTTTGGAAAAACTGAATAAGGAACCGATTCAGGCTGTAGAAAGCACTGATACCAAGCCAGTGCACAAGCATGCTTGATTATGCATAATGTGAAATCAGCGTCAATGAAATCGGCCAAGCCAATCATGTGTCTTGAAAACACCCTGGTGTTTATAAAAGGCTAAATATGCAATTAAAATCAAGCGTGGTCTTATGTATGCACAAGGCCAATCAAGGCTCCATCAAAATGCCAAGTATAGAACACTGTCTACCGACGCGACGAAGGATCCGGTGAAGAGGTTGAGCGCGGCTGACATCCCCAACGACCTCAGACAGGTGAGTGACAGGTGTCACTCTGCCCTCCGCGGCCATCATGACTGATACAATCTCTTCTGAAGTGAGCGTGAGAAGGTCTTCACTTCAAAACGCACCGTCAGTTCCGCCAGGCTTACTGCAGCCCCACTATGCCTCGATACAGTAGTGCTCAGGACTTTACAGTATTCAGCTTCATCCCGGTCTGATCCCGGTGCTGGGGACCACCAGGGGAAGTTTAACCCCCTGCCATTGTCTCCCACATGCCACAAATTCCTCCAGGGATCCAACTTTATACCCCTGTTTGATCAGTTGGCTTCAAGTCCCATGAAAGGAAGCCAGGCAGGCGTGATTTTCCACTGGGTAAACAGCACGTGAAGAACAATGTGACAGGTGCCTTCAAAAGCAGCAAAAGCTAAACATTGTTTCACTCTGTATTTATAGATACAGAAGATTTTAGAGGGCACCAGCTTTGGAACACAATTGCAGAACCATAACTCACTTAAAGGTCCCCGGTGCATGTACACGTATACAGTACTGCGCAAAAGTTTTAGGCAGGTCATTAATAATTTCATCAATCGACAAAATGCAGTGAATGAACAAAGAGAATCTAAATCAGATCAGTATTAGGTGTGACCACCCTTTGCCTTCAAAACAGCATCAGTTCTTCTAGGTACACTCGCACACGGTTTTTGAAGGAACTCGGCCGGTAGGTCGTTCCAAACATCTTGGAGAACTGAGCACAGATCTTCTGTGGATGTAGCTTCCTCACATCCTTCTGACTCTTCATGTGATCCAGACACACTGGATGATGTTGAGATCAGGGCTCTGTGGGGCCAGAAGAACTGATGCTGCTCTGAAGGTAAAAGGTAGTAACACCAAATATTGATCTGATTTAGATTTTTCTTTCGTTCGCTCACTTTGCGTTTTGTAAATTGATCAAAATAAACAATCATTATTTATATTTCTGAAAGTGTTCTGTTTACAGCATTTTTTCACACCTGCCTAAAACTTTTGCACAGTACTGTGTATATATACTTTTGGGGTGGTGGTCTAGTGGTAGGACACTTGTCTATGGACCAAAAGGTCACAGGTTCATCTCTCACCTCCGGCACTACCACCATTGGGTTCCTGTGCAAGACCCTTAACCCCATGTTGCTCCAGGGGGACTGTCCCTTGAAATAGGACATGGAACTCACTAAGTGTCTACTAAATGCCATAAATTTGAGGTCACCAAAACCAAAATGATCATTTCAGTCTAACCTGGATTGGTCCCAACCATTGGTTTAAGATGTCCTGTATGAGACATGAAATGGGGGGGTTGAGTGGTAGGACACTCATCTATGGACTAAGAGGTCGTGGGTGTGAATCTCACCTCCAGCAGAACTACCATTGGGTTTCTGAGCAAGACCCTGAACCCCGAGTTGCTCCAGGTACCTGAACCTGCAGTTAGGACCTGGAAGTCTCTGGATAAGAGCGTCTTCTAAATGTCGTAAACGTAAAAGAAAGCTCATTGGACATTAAAGCACAGCAACACCCCGATTACTTCTGAGGGACAAACTATGCTGTAAGAGGGAGCCTTTGTGACGAATACTTCTCATCCAAACGTGACTTCGCATCTTTCCCGGCCGTCAAGCGCTCCGGCTGTAATCGTTGGATAATTGGAGATGTCGGCACTTTTTCCAAGCAGCCATTTAATTAAGCCATGATGAGTTTAAGGACCCTTCCAATAAAAGTGATGAGCTGCAGCTCAGGCCCTGTCAGTTATTATCTCTGCTGCCATTTGTTGCGCATACAGATTTATGACGGCCATCATCAGCAGGTTCCTCGGCTTCATTTCTCAACGGGAGCGGCGGAAGGGACTCGCTCCTGGGCCATTATTTGAGCCTTTAAGAGCAGCGTGGGGAGAAGAAAAAATGCTCCATTTCTGCGCAACGATGAATAAAATGGCAACAAAAAGCTGCAGAGCTAACACAGTGCGAGGGAAATGCATTTCGCATCCATAAACGCAGCACGGGGTCCTGCAGTGGGGACGGTCTCTCTCTCAGCAGGACTGCACTAGGCTGTGAGCAAGGCTTCGCTGAGCATGGAAAATGTGCTGATGCTTCCATCCTCGCATATGGGACGCGGATTCATTGTGCTGCACCAGAAGCCCCTTCCTGTGGCCTTAATTATCTCGCTTAATTTGAGTGATCCAACACCTTCAGGGAGAGTCCCATTAGAGTACAAGCCAGTCAGGTACCACCCCAACCAGGCATGCTGGCCCACAGATATTCTTATTTTTTCCATTATTAGATGGTTAAGATTGGAATAAAGGTGAATGTTTTCATGCTAAGAACATATGACGGCATTTACTGATGAGGTTGGTTGAAAAAAAATGAGTATTTGTAACCTGACACCAGTCATAAAGTGACGGGCCACTTTATCAGAAACACCTGCAATTGGGACTTCAATAATATGCATTCTTCCACCAATCAGTGGAACGCAGAAGGACCAGGTCTGGGTGGAGAACCACTGTCAGGACAACAATAGGTCGTCTATACCGTCAAGCTCCATGGGCTCAGTACCTGTAGATGCCGGTTGCATCGCTGTCTCCAAATCGTCCTCTTGCAGCCCTGGTCAATGTGGCTCGCTGGCCACTTTATCAGAAACCCAGCCCTGGTAGCTCCTTCCTGGCTTACAGTTGGACTGGAGCTCATCTGCTGGTCCTCCATTGGTGTCACATTCTCAGTCAAGTTCCCATTAATGCTCAAGCAAGGATCATCACGTGAACGTTTGGTTAGTGATATTCCCATGATCGTTAACTGGTGGGGTGGAGGAGGGTAGAAGCAGACTACATCCAGTATGTCCCCCCACAGTGCACCTGTAGGACGTGGTGCTTTTAATCAAACTAACCGGACGTATTTCAGCCTCGGCTTCTTTATAAGAACGGGACACAAAAGGCTGGCAGAAAATATTTTACATCGATTTGATATCAAACCAAAGCAAATAATCTGACACAAAGGACTTGCAGTTTTCCGGCGCTGCTGCCTGACCGCGTTAAACCCTGCCGTCCCGTTTCTCCTGGGACAGAGAACGTGATAGAGGACAGGCTGACGGAGGAGGTGAGAGTGTGAATCACACTGCACTCCGTTACTGAGCTTTTCTTCTCCTCTAAAGGAGGCTCAGAAGCTCTTTACGCAGAAGCATCATTCACACGAAACAAGCGACTGTCCGATTTCAGCACAGAAGCTCCTCGATGAAATTTGAGAGCTTCGACATAAAAAGGGCTACGGGATTTGAGGGCTCGGCTGTTGGTGGAGGGTTCAGGCAGAAGTCGAGGATTAAAACGGCACCTGTAGATGAAATAGGACAATCTGAACCACCACATTCACGCTCAGAGAGGAGAAGACACATCCAACAACTCCGTATAATCAGCACACACATGGGATTCCAGTCAACATGGTAAAGAAACACAGTAAAAAGCTTTTGGCTGTGGGAGGGAGGACAGAAGAATAACGAGGCAGACTGACTGTCCTGCCACACCAACTAAGACCTTTCTCAATGTGCTGCAAGAACCAAAACAGAACTCTTATCGGTGGACCTTCTGGACGCCTGGGGAGCAGGCTTTCTCTGTTTGAACCCAAAGTGCTGACTGTCCAATAGGAAAAGAAGTAAGGGACCACCCTCAACTTGAGGGTTATTTGGGAAACCCTGCTTTTTCGGAACACCCCCTGGACTTGTATGTCATCATCTGGACACAGAGACATCTTGAGGGCATGTTTATTTCTCGGGAAGCATGTCCTGCAACCAAAGCATTGCTGTCGAGTTCTAACAGTGCCATCTGCTGGCACAAACCAAATCTCGCAAAATGCATGACTCCACTCGTCCCCTAAACGAGAGACAAGAAGGAGGACAGGACAATGAAATGTTACACAGACAACAGAGACAAAAGCTCTACTTTACAGAAATGTTGCTCCAGATATTTGGTTTTTTTTGGGGTTTTTTTTTAACTAAAGCTGACTTCCCAGATATGGGAGATTTTGAGAACCGGAAGCAGCTATTAGAACAAGGAACCGAAGGCGGCGCACATGGACGAGGACTTGTCCAGAAGACACTAACCTAACATTCTCCAACAAACACCAGCATTCACAGCTCCAAGAACATTCTCCACAATGCTCTTTGCCTTTCATACGATTCCCCGTTTATACTGTTCTCTTCTTTTCAAACAGTTCTAGGACCCCCCCAGTTCATAGTGTTCCATTACATTCATATTCTAGACTGCTCTCCATTCACAATATTCTAGAACACCCCTCCTTTTAAAAATGTTATGCTCTCAACTGATAAATGTTCTTGAACGTTCTCCTCAGTCTGATATTGTAGAAAGCCATTCTTGCTGTTGCTCCACACCGTCCGAGAAGGTCTTTCACACCAGATCGTTGGTTCTTGATGCCGAAAGTTTGTTGTGTCCATGTTGGGTCAGTGTGCTCTGGGCTCTAGTCTGTCCATCCTTAACGATCCGACCGCAAGGACCTCAGGCCACGAGCAGGTTAGGTGAAGAACTTCTTATCTCCATTTTCAATGACTTTCCTCTTCTCCTCCGCCTCCACTTTGAACACATTGGCTCTGTAATATCGGAGTTCTTTGATGCTCTCCTGGATGTCGTCCAGAGCTCTGGAGGAAAAACAGCAACAGTCACAGTCACGTCCTCACCAGGACATGAACAGCATAGAACCCGTCCAATGATGGGCTTGCCAGCATCTACACACACATTTAAATTCATAATTTCACACACAGTCCTGTGCAAAAGTCTTTACTTCCAAAAAAAAAAAACTTTTCACATGTTGAGGAACCGTTCTCCAGCTCTTCCTGAAGAACAAGGTTTGTCTCACTTTCACTGCAGTTTCAGAGACAGAAGCAGTGTGAAGGCGAAAAAAAAGCAGCCAACGTCCAATGAGGAGCTCTGGAACGTCCTTCAAGAAGCCTGGAGAAGAGTTCCTAAAGACTCAAAGAAACGAGCTGGTCTAAGAGAGTTGAGGCTGAATTCCACAAACTCTGGGTTTAGACTGGATTTAAATCAGCGTGTCTCCCTGAGCACGCTTTAAAGAAACGAAGGGCTCAAGACTTCTGCACAGTGCTGGATTATAAATAAACACATGATGTCCTCAAGCACTTTCTCCATAAAGCTCTACATAACATGCAACGTGTAAACGTTTCAACGGTTATGATTTTTCTCCAACGCCCGGCCTCGATCTCAGTATCGATACCGTTCTGACCTGTGCGCCGCTTTCTTCTGTGGTGCCAGTTTGTAGTCTGCAGGAAACCAGCGCCTGGATAAAGACGAGAGAAAAAGCAGCACGTCTGTTACATGAACTTTTCTCCAGGACGGCTCAGTTCATTCGGAGTTGGGGGGGCTTTGGGGGAAGAAAGAAAAAAAAAAAAAACACTCCTGATTTGGTGAGACGTATGCCTGAGCACATCTCACTGGAAACAGAAGGTCAGAGGGGTCATCTGATCTGAACGCTGTGGTATGCACCAGTGGCCACACAACAGGTTTAGCCACACACACACACACACACACACACACACACACACACACCTGCAGAGCTCCTTGACTGTGCTCACGTCAATGATGCGATAGTGCAGGTGCCGCATGAACTGGGGCATGTACTTGTCCAGAAACTTCTTATCAGCGTGTACAGAGTTGCCTGAGAGAGAACACACACACACACACACACACACGTCATGGCAAATTCAAGGCTACTTCCTCTCCTCAGATTCAGCGTGACGGAGGACGAAGGCGAATGGAGCGTGCTGTGCGTCTTGCCTGCGAGAGGACACTGGCCAGGCGGAGTGTGCTGCCTGACGAAGGACAGGAACTCGTACTCGGCCTGCTGGAGCGAGATCCTGCTGTCCCGCACCGCCTGCGTCAACCCCGACTGGAACACATTCACAACAAGTCCTCCAGAATGAAGCAGCTATTCTTTCTTACATCTTCAAGGCGCTCGTGGTTCCTCTGTCTGCTGGACACCCTTGTTAACATGCGTTCGGCTCACTGGCTTTATATCGTTCCAGCAAAAACGCTTTCGGAAGTTCGAAAAAAAGCCACGGACGGTTTTATTCTGACAACCCAAACTGAATCTTTAAGATCTTTTGCTCAACTTTGATGAAACAACAACAATACATCACTAATAAAGTTCATTCTATATCATACAATCATCACTGACAGTGCAACAAAATATACAGCGATTAAAATAAAGGGGTTTGTTTGGTTCTAATTCCTAATTGTTGCGCAGATTAAGAAGTTATTATGTTTATTATTATTATTATAAGTAGAAGTATTTGTATAATATTAATTCTGGTAATAGTTATAGCAGTAATGATACTTAATATATTTACTAGTATAATCTTTGATAATTGTATTAGCCATGATCATCACCTTATCCTGATTACAAATATAAACTAATGAAGTAAAATGAAAGAATCTGAAGGATATTTACGCTGCCGTGATGTTCTTTGCACCAGTCGGACATGCTATCCAGCAGCTCGTTTGGCTGCTTGATGATCAGATTTGGTCCCTAGAAACAAACAAAGCGTTTCAATGCAAGCGTCAATGTAAATAAATAAACTTAATATACTGGAAACGGGTCTAAAGCAGTCTAAACACAAACCAAAGCACAGAATTAGTGCCAAAAAATAAATTAATTAAAATAGTGACCGACTTAAAAAAAAAATAAAAAATCAGCTTGGTGATCGTTTTAAAACCTCGCTGATGATCATGCTTTCTGCAGCGAGACGGTGTTGGTCTGGTGTTCAGGGACGAGGCCCGAGGATCGGAAGGTCGTGGGCTCAGATCCCAGACCATTAGGATGCCCTGAGGTACCCTTGAGCAAGGTACCATTCCCATTGCTGCTCCCCGGGTGCTTTAAAAAGCTGCACGGTGTGTGTGGGTGAAAAGCAGAGGTTGAATTTCGTTGTGTCCCTTTTCTTTTCCTAAACATCATTCCGTCCAACACGGAAAGGGTTCTCACACTCCGCCGATACCGTCTGCATGTTCTGGCTTTCGGTGGACAGAGGTCAGCATGGGCACTCTGACCGGTCCGCAGCCTCAAACAGCTGCCCTGCGTTCACCTTTCTCAGAGACAGTGTGGACTTTTTCAGCAATTTGTCAAAAACTGATCACAAAATAATAAAAAGGTGCAGCATCGGATTAAACAACTGCTCCAGAAACAATGCCGAGATTGCGCCTCACAGTGCGGTTATGCCTCTACCTCTGCGAGGACGTTCAGATTCGAGTCGGTGATGAGGCAGGCCATCTCAATAATCTGGTCCTTCTCAACGTCGAGCCCAGTCATCTGCAAGAAACATTGAGCCGTGTTGAGAAAATTCACAGCCGAAAAAGGCTAAAATGAACAAAACGGACACCTTTGGGTTCAAGAACGATCGTAACGAGCGGCAGAATTTAACATGCTAATATTGAAATGTTAAACTGCGTGCATTTTAAAATCAGATAGTGACAGGAAATCTTCAAAAATCACTCTCACCAACTGAGAACCTGGGTCTACCGTTTTGACCGTCCTGTTTATGGTGGAGGGAAACATGCAGGACGAAACAGTCCCTGATTCGTGGAGATTTTCCATTTAAGCACAGACGGGAAGGTTCACTGGTGGGTTCGGGGAGGATACTCGCATGACGTCTGGTTCCAAAAGAGTCTTACAGTGAAGCATTTCACACCAAACCCCCTCCGAACGACCTTCCACCGAATGACGCAGAAATGATTAATCGGGTCCATTTGAGCAGATTAAAACGTCCCTTCTTTGTTCCTTCTTGCGTTTGACTATTCTGCAGAACGTGCTCCATCTTGGTGTAAAATATGAAGACGCAGAACATCTCAGGAAACCCAGTTCACCCCAAACTCCCCCCGAATCTCAAACACGAACACATGCAGGGATATAAAAATTTAGTCGACATTTCTTTGTTCGCCGTTTTTGTAAATTTAAATAAAATAATAATGAAGTAACCATAGGAAATGTTTGTGGTAATAGTTTTACTGCTAGTATTTGTGGCAGACGAGAAACAGCGAGCGTAAAAGGGAAGGTTTGCAGGACGATAGTGAGACCAGCTATGTTGTACGGGTTGGAGACGGTGATGAAAAGACAGTAGACGGAGCTGGAGGCGTCGGAGTTGAAGATGCTGAGATGTTCGTTGGGTGTGACGAGGATGGACAGGATTAGAAACGAGTATATTAGAGGGACAGCTAGGGTTGGACGTCTTGGAGACAAAGTTAGAGAAGCGAGGTTGAGCTGGTTTGGCCGTCCAGAGGAGAGACGAGGATGTTGAAGATGGAGCCACCAGGAAAGAGGAGAAGAGGAAGGACAAAGAGGAGGTTTATGGACGTGCTGAGAGAGGACATGCAGGGGGTCGGTTTGGAGGAGGAAGATGCAGAAGACCGGAAGAAATGGAAAATGCTTCGATTTAAATTAAGAATGAATATGAATAAATTATGAAAATATGGCTCTTATTAGTCAGGGCTCTTTAAAAGAACATGGTTTCTAAACTGGCCTAAAATATGAAAAGGCAGAATATGCATTATATAAACTGTATAAATGATATATCCTCACTAATATACACACACATCTTTATAGTTATCTGCAGAAACGTTGCAGCTGGACCCAGATTTCCCCTCGAATTTTCCGTTCCACCTTAAATGGTGCAGCTGTTGCACTGTGGCGCCTCAGGCCCCAGAACGGAACTGCTGCACCATTTAAGGTGGAACGGAACAATTGGAATAAGGACCTGCCGGATGGAGGCCTGTTGTGATTTCTGCTGTTCAGAAGCACATAATCAGTCCTTCAGCGACTTCTCCGGGATGAGAATCGTCCCGTTTTCCATCCTGGGGGTGAAAAGGGGGAATTAAAGTGTGTGTTACCTCCAGGTCGACCCACACCATCCTGTGGCTGAGACTCTCAGAGGAAGAAGACATTTCTCTGCGCTCAGGCCTGCACGTGTGTCCCGGGGCTCGTGTCCCCGCTGTGGTGGTCGTGAGGGTGTGTGTTCCCGCTTGGGTGATGTGTGCGAGTACGTGTGCGCGTGTACTGTAAAAGCCCCCTAGCACTCTCCACACTCTTATAGGGGCCGCCATGCTGCCGCCACGCGACCTCAACTGTCGCAAAAACCGGAGTCGGCGATCAGGCATAAAAAAAGCCATTTATTATTTATTTATGTTCATTATTAATATTATAAATGAATATCAATAGTATTGTATTGTATTTGAGAGCATTCAGATATCTACATTTATGTTATATTTATTTATTATATTTGATATTCATGATTTTTGCTAAATAATAATGTAAACTGGCTAAACATCCAAAATAAAAGTCCTAACATAAAAGAGCAAGAACGTTTACAATGATTTATATTTACTGAATATTTCTTTTTTCTTGTTTATAGTATTTACTTACAGTGTGTGCTTATTTAAAGTTTGTATTTTATATTAACATTATTAACGGGTTTTTGTCTCTTTAGGCCATAATCCTAGATTGTTGTAAGCATTTTTCATCTCTGATATTATTAATTATTATTGAATTTTACTAAAATATCTCCACCATTTTGTGATTTATTCTAAAAACAAAAACATTGAGGCAAAGAAGAATTACAGGTCAACTTTTATTTATATGGGCACCATCAGTTCAAAAGTCCTGTTAGAGAGCCTAAACTTTGGTTATTCCAGCTTCCTGCAGTGTTTGTGATCCAGACCCAATCTTCCAGCATCAGAACCTGAGCTCAATAAACCTCTTATGGAGTCAAATCCTCAGTAGTGAAAGAGTAGTGAAAGTGGCTATTAGGTCTGGGACTAGGCCGCAGGATCGGAAGGTTCCCAGACCAGTAGTTTGCCCTGAGGTGCCCTTGAGCATGATGGCAAATAGTCAGTTTCACTTTCACTTCACCTGTCATTGTGAGCACACAGCACAGCACATGGTGAACTACAACAAAATGAAACCTCAGCACTTAACACACACGCTAAATGTTTGGCAGTGTGCAGTCATATCCAGCTCTTGGGGAGCAGTGTTAGGGACGGTACCTTGATCAAGGGTTCCTCAGGCTTACCTAATGGTCGAACACATGTCCTTTCAATTATGGGCTCTAGTCCTGAGTCACCAAAGCCACTGATCAACCCCGCCCCCTTCTCTATTTTGCAATAAATAAATAAATATATGGGGCAGTGGTGGCCTAGTGGTTAGGGCGTCGGCCACTTGATTGGAGGATCGGGGGTTTGAACCCCTTTCCAATGGGTTGCCCTGAGGTACCCTTGAGCAAGGTGCCGTCCCCGTCCCGCTCCTCCCTGCGATGGGCTGGCGACCTGTCCAGGGTGCATCCCCCGTCCTCGCCCTGTGTGCGCTGGGTTGGACACCAGCACTCCCCCGCGACCCCGTTTGGGACAAGCGGCAGATAATGGATGGATGGATAAATAAATATATAAATAAACACATAAAGAAAGAAAGAAAGTAATATTATCACTTAGACCAGACAGAGACACAGAAGATGAAAATAATATAAACATGAGATTTCATTTTTATGAATTCTCTGGAGACTATTTTGATAGTTTGGTAACTCCAGGCCAATTTTGGTTGCACTTCCTTGTTCAGACAGATGAGGGCGCCAGAGCTGTGCCCATCATCTCCTTCATCACAGCCTCAATTACAGTTCTCCTCAATTAATTTCACACATTTCACAAACCAGAAACACAGAAACACTGCATGTGGTCTCATTTCTATAGTTTTTGAAAAAATGCTAAATCTGGGGACAACCTTGGAACTGCTCAAAGACTTTTCTGGACTCTTGAACCCCTCATTTCCTCATATTTTGCAGGGAATCACCTCATTGATGCAAAAATCCCATTTTCAACCTCAAACTGTCTCATCTTTGGCACACTGAGATTAAATGAAAGAAATTGGAACAAAAGTTTTAGTGCTCCAGGCTGCAAAGCGCCTAAAGATGCAAGGTTCTAGATGAAGGGGTTCCACTCAGCGTTCAGCATCAGCAGCAAATGAATCCCCTGATCATCTGGAATCATCTGCACCTGTTCTTCACTACTTCATGTCTTAAGTTAGATGCTTTGTTCTGATTGGAGGTTCAGACGGAGATCACTGTGTGGATTAACCAACAAAGAACTATCAAACTGCTCAGATACAGAGACTGGACTGAACATGAGAGACACCAACACTGTCCTTCAGGAAGATCTGGAGAACTGCTCAGATACAGAGACTGGACTGAACATGAGAGACAACAACACTGTCCTTCAGGAAGATCTGGAGAACTGCTCAGGTACAGAGACTGGACTGAACATGAGGGACAACAACACTGTCCTTCAGGAAGATCTGGAGAACTGCTCAGGTACAGAGACTGGACTGAACATGAGGGACAACAACACTGTCCTTCAGGAAGATCTGGAGAACTGCTCAGGTACAGAGACTGGACTGAACATGAGGGACAACAACACTGTCCTTCAGGAAGATCTGGAGAACTGCTCAGG
>CM029383.1:7469828-7498061 GCA_017165825.1 Hepsetus odoe | reverse complement strand
ACACACACACACACACACACACGTAAAATTCAAACAAGTGTAATGAATAAAAAGAAAAAAATGATGAAACAGAGAGTAACCTGACTAAGTGGGGGGAGGTTTCGCTCCCCTCTGGATGTTGACTCTTATTTTCTCTTTTTAGAAACATTAATGTACCGAATGGAGGACAGCAGCGTGAAACACACACCCAACAAACACACACTTTACACACTCCCTTCCATCTAACACACAGCCTCTGACACAATTAAGGATCTTAGAAGAAAACCAAAGAGGCCTGTTTTCTCAAAAAAAACCCACAAATATTTACCAGCGCCGGCAGCGCCGCTCTCACTCCTGCCTTCCTCCCGAGTTCACGCTCACCACGGTTTCATCCATTTGTTCAAGCTGAACATGGAAACATGCACTCTTGATGGTGTTTTGGGTTCTTGCACAGAGGGAACCTCCTGAGATGTGTGGGGTTACAGGAACAGTCTGATGAAAAATGGAAGGATTTTTACATCAGAAGTCGTTCAGCATCAGAAACCGCATAAGCAAGTCGACAAGATCCATTCCTGACTACACTTCAAGATGTGGGACACAGTTCACCCCAAAGTCCACCCCAGTAGACATGGTGGAAATGCCAGAGGCTTTTTTTTCTTTACATGGGGAGGACAGTGATCAGAGGAGTGAGGAAGGTAGTGATTAGAGGTGTGATATTAAGAGTGATTAAAGCAGTGAGGAGAAAAGTTATTAGAGAAGTGAGGAGAGGAGTGAGAAGGAGAGTGATGAGAAGAATGAGGAGGAGAATTATTAGAGGTGTGAGCACAAGAGTGATTAAAGGAATGAAGAGAAAAGTCATTCAAGGAGTGAGGAGAAGATGAGGAAGAGAGTGATTAGAGTGATAACTGAGGAGGAAAGTTATTAGAGGAGTGAGGAAAAGAGAGATTAGAGGAGTGAGGAAAAAAGTGATTAGAGGAGTGAAGAGAAGAATGAGAAGGACAGAGATTCAAGGGTTGAGGAGAAGACTTTTTAGAGGTGTGAGGATAAGAGTGATTCAAGGATGAGCAAGAGATAAGCAAGAGAGTGATTAGACGAGCAAGTAGGAAAGCAATTAGAGGATTGGGGAGAAGATGAGCAAGAGAGTGACTGAAGAACTAAGGAGAAGAGTGAGAAGGAGAGTGATTAAAGGAATGATTTAATGAGTGAGGAGGAAAGTGCTTAGAATGGGAAGAGAAGATGAGAAGGAGAGTGATTAGAGGAGTGAAGAGGAAATGTTCAAGAGAGTAACTGAAGGAGTGATGAGAAGAGTGAGAAGGAGAGGGATAAGAGTAAGCAGGATGGAATTAACTAAGTGATATGATTTAGAGTGATAAGTGTAGGGAGCAGGGGATTGATCAGAGGAGTGAAGAGGAGATGAGACGGAGAGTGATTAGAGGAGTGAGGTGGTCAAATATTGACTTTAAATTTGGTTTAAATTCCACATAATCTTTGAGTTTCGACTGTAATTACTAATGTAATTGTAATTACTTTTGAGAAACATTGGTCTTCTTGTGGCCTCACACAATCAGAGGCCCAAACTTCAAGCACCAAACTTCTCGCCGTGATGGGCCACATGTGGAGTAAGGGAGGTGGGGTGAACTGGGAAAATGAGATTTTTGGCCAAACTATCCCTTTAAGCCACACCATTATGGAGCTCAGAGTGATAATCCTCAAAATGGATTTAAGCTCTTGAAAGCCACCAGCGCACGAGCTCAGGCATCAATCCTGAAGTTGCGGCGGATAAGACGGAGGAGCTGCGGCTGTAAAAGGGAGCCGAGTGATGGAGAGCGTGTTTATAATATCGCCGGCAACGATGACTGCGACTCCTAGACACACACATCAGCGTGTGAGAACATTTCAGCCTGTGTCTGAAAGCCCTGTGGCATAAATCTGACCTAACTCCCATAAACGTACTGCAGCAGTGTGTGTGGAGACAAGCTGAAGCTTTATGCAGCATAGAGCAATCAGGCCAGACGAGCATGCTAAATGTGGGCGGGGCTTCATTATTGCAATTTATTGCCTTAACGTGTCGTTAGTGAAGGTGTACAAGAGGCTTCCCCGAACGCAATGAATCAAAAATCCCTTTAAAAGTCATGTTCCAGCTTCCAGTCGTTTCTAATTTAGATTTATGTTGCCACTGGTTCTCATCTCCGTCGTCAAGGCGACATGGTCAAAGCACATCTGATCCAGCGTAGGTTTGCTCCATAATTCAGAGTGCTGATGCGTGGAACCAGACATCTCCAACACAATTGTACTATTTCATTTCATAAATTTTAATCTTAAAGTGTCTTCTGGTGGGCAGAACGGTGGTGCAGTGGGTAGCACAGTCACCCGGGTTCGATTCCCAGGTGGGACGGTCTGGGTCCTGTCTGTGAGTTCCTCCAGGAGCTCCTGTTCCTCACACCATCCAAAGAAAAACATCAGGGGGACTGGAGATGTTAAATCGTCCCCCTAAGTGTGAATGTGTTTGCCCTGCGATGGACTGGCGACCTGTCCAGTGTGAACACAGAGCACACAGTGAAGTGTGACAAATTGCAGCAGTGGGCAGCCATATCCAGCACCAGTGATGGTGACGGTACCTCGGTCAAGGGAATTGCAAGGCGACCTACTTGTCCACAATTTGAACCGTTCTGATCCTGATCCTGATGTTCTGTTCCTAGAACCTGTTCCAACACCGCTGCCCCAGAATCAACGTCCCGTACGGGGATTGAACCCACAACCTTGGCATTGTCGGCACCACACTCGAACTGCATTATGGGTTCTGAAATATGATAATATGCTTTCCTTCAGAGCTCACACACATTCACGTGGATTTTGCATTGATTGCTGCTTGCTTTCTGTCTTTTTGTGATCTAGTTAACACGTGTAGACGTCCATTTACGGTAAAATATACACGACGTACATGCATTGTCCATAATAATCCAGATTTTTATATATTTTTATAATCATCCGTGTAACTACTCTAGTAAAACTGCTCAATATATTCAGTCATTTTAGTGAATTAAGAGGTATTTTTTATGTAGTCCAAAGGATTTTACGAGGTTACGATTCACTGCTGGTTGCAGAGCAGCATATAATAAATAAAGCATCTTGAATTTTCTTTTTTTTAATGGAATGAAATTCCTGTGCTGGCACTCACACACTGCGAGCAGTGAGCGGTGAATTTATCCTCTGCATTTAACCCTTCAAAACACACCTGCAGCGAACACACACACCCGGGGAGCGGTGTTGGGAGCGGTAACTTGCTCAAGGGCACCTCTAGGACCTTCTGATCTGATCCCTACTCTCTCAGAAGAGTCCCACATACTGTTAGAAGCTCCCTGAGGCCACAAGTGATGTTTTCGTACAAGCTCGCTGGTAAAGGTATTTTCTTATCCTCCATCACTCCATCCTCTCCTAAAATAGCAGTAATTATCCCCCCACACCAGGATGGAGCATAAAAATGAGTTTTTGGCACAATTTTTGCAGGCTTGATTGTTTCTCTCCATCAAAATATGTTCCATTAACGCTAATGAAGAAAGGAAGCGAAACAGGTAGAAATTGCATTTTATAGCTGCTGGGAAAAGGGGTTAAAAACCTTATTACAGCTCCGTAGCCAATCAAATCACAGCATAATATGAGAGCGATCAGATCAGCTTTTGTGCAGAAATTAAATACACCTATATTTCAATACCCCAGAGTTTAAATTGATTGTACCCCAACACTACAGCATGAGCTCAGGCTTTAATGAACCACACACACACACACACACACACACACACACCAGTTATTGGACCGGCGCATAAATGCCATGTGCCTCTTCTCTCATTTAAAGTTAAGGTCTTAGTTCACCCCCCAAAGCCGTGGTCTGAATTTTTCTTTTTTTTTTTAAAGTCCAACTTCAAATTGCATTCCAGCTCAAATAACAGGAAAAAAAAAAGGTGGAAGGTTAACGAAATGTGCGAGCGACTGAAGAACACAATAAAAAAGCAATTATTTTCAAACAACTCCATGCACGGCTATTATCCCGACGCCCACACATACAGCTATAATTACGCCACGTGCGAAGGCGCTCTCTTCCCGTCTGAGACCGAGGCTTGACCAGAAGGCTCTTTGCTCTGGACCCCAGGGACGGAGTCATGCGGTGGGCGGTGAAGGGTCCATTATGTTTTTAGAGCTCGCCGCATTCACGGATCTGCTCTTCTGCTAATAATACAACCAAACGTTAATTGCGTGCCTCATTAGAGGTCTTTAAAAACGCCACGCTGCCCAATTTGGCCACTTGTTTTGTGTCCATGTGAACGACCACGTCTGAATCACTCCTGATGAGGTTGAGCGCCGATACACACCGACGGGCAAGAGCGTTTCAGAGCTGTGGGCAGTGTCACCGTCAATAGTTTTCAGTATTTTTTTTTGTCGGATAAAGCAATTAGCAGGAGAATTTTCAGGCTCCAACAAGTTCGTTGAGCGAATAAACAGTTTACAAAAATAAATAAATAAATAAAAAACTGCACAAAAAAGCACGATGGAGTGGATTGAAATCGGAATTTTCTGATTCTAATAATCTAATAATCTGAATAATCTGGATTTTTATCTGGGCATAAATGCAGCGGCTTCGACGGGCCGAACCTCATGCCGAGGGTTCAAGAAAGCCGAACTGGGAGTTAGCGTTCTCCTGCAAGCGTGTTGAGCCCAATATTATAATTAGTGTGACAGGCAGCTAAGTGCAAAGGTACTAGATAAAGGAGTACACACAGCACGTTCTGCATCAGCAGTGTCCAGCATCCTGCTCGCGTCATGCTGACTATCAGAGGATCCGTTTTTATTTCATTTTATTTATCGTCTGTGAAGGAGAAGTTTAGAAAGTCCTTTCTGGACATTTTTGGACACGTTGAAGTGAAAGTGAAAGTGACTGTGAAGCACAGCGCACAGCGAACCGCACCAAAATGCGTCCTCTGCTTTTGACCCGAACACCGTGCAGGAAAGGCAGCCATATCCAGTACCCAGGTAGCAGTGACAGGGACGGTACCCTGCTCAAGGGTACCTCAGAGCAACCTACTGGTCTGGGATTTGAACCCACCACCACCTGGGGCCTCGTCCCAAATCACTAGTCCACAGCTGCAATCAAAATAAGGAATTAGGAATTTTGCGTGTCGTTTAATGTTGATACAGTTATATAAGATCTGAAGAACGAACCTTCTGATTTTCACAGCAGCAGCTGCGCCTTATACCGCCAGCTTTGCAGAAGGAGCTGCTTTGGCCGTGACCTCACACACGGTGGGTTCGTATCTGAGGCGGGAGCAGAAATGATCAACAGCGCAGGACGAGACCTTTCCATTAGCTGGAACGGGGTGATTAAAGTAAATGATCGCTCACAGGAACGGGAGACACGGGGCATCCTTACTCAGACATCCTTCCGTGACTGTGAAGGCCACCAGTGCAACAAGGTGAGCAAGACGAAGACCTTTTTTTGAACGCTTGAACCATCTGCGTAGGGTTCCTGCTCCATCAGGTGTTTCCAGATGAATGAAACAGAATCTCATCGACGGCGTGCCAGAAAGGAGCTTCATTCACAGCTTTTGTGATTAAGCATTAAAGCATTTTACCATGATCTGACTTTAGCCCCACCCATTCTTGAAGAAATCATAAGGAGCCTATCCACAGCCAACCAGAGCAGACGTAGTTTGCAACAGCCTTTTTTAAACTCATTGCTCATCATATGATGTCACAAAATCAAAACCACGTACCCACCTATCCTGCTTACATTGCTTTAGCCCCGCCCATTCCTGCTAAAGCTGTAAGGAGTGCGCTGCTTTTCCAGGGCAGCCAATCAGAGCAGAGGTCATTTGCTTATGGTTAGTCTTAAAGGTACAGTAACCCAAACATTCTGTTTTGAATTCATTGTTTCTGTGATGTCACAGCCGAGCGCCGAACGAGAAAGTCCTGGGTTCAAAGCTGGGACGGTCCACGTCCTGTCTGTGTGGAGCGAACATCTTCTCCCATTTCCTCCAGGAGCTCGTTTCCAGGGTGATGCAGGGGGATTGGAGATGCCAAATCGTCTCCTAGGTGTGAGTATGTTTGACTGTGTGTCTGCCCTGCGGTGGACATGCGACCTGTCCAGGGTGTCCACGCCTTTCACCCTCTGAGAGCTGGGATAGACTCCAGCACCGTGACCCTAACTGGGACATGTGACTCAGAAATGAGAGTGTGAGAGAGCAAAAAGAAAGGGTGAAAATGATTACAGCACTAAGGACCTTCAGTATATTTTTACAAAATAAAATGATTTATTCGGTCCAGTCTTAATATGAAAATGGGCTCCAAGCATTTAAAAACGGTTCTGATTGGCAGAAGACCAGCCTGAGGTTTAAAGAGGCTGGAAAGCTGTCAGGAGAAGAAAGGTTTAAAGTACTTATACTGTGGGTTGAGTTTTCCACAAGTTGAATTATTTAGGCTCTTACAATTATTGACACTAACAATGTGATCAATTTTTTTGCCCAAGTGGGAGAAAACACACACACACACACACACACACACACACACACACACATGCGCGCGCACACACACACACACACACACACACACACACTTTAGAAGACAGCCCCAAGCCAAAAAAAGTCTTGAAAGTGCATAAAGTTTTTAAAATATGAGATTCATAAATACCAATGCATCAGCCTCTCTCTGTTCCGCGAGAGTGGAAGTCTCCTGTGAGCTGCGAGACTGAATCTTTTAAAAATGTCTGCATTATTTTTTTCCACGTGAAGGATGCGATTGAGCGTGGGGGGGGGCATCAAACACGACTCCATCGCCTCGACAGACGAAGCTTGGAGGTCAAATTAAGCCCAGCACCTAATCACTCATCAGCCTGCAGCGCGTGATTGGTGGATTGGAGATGAGTGCTGGGCTCCTGGACAGAATTTGCACATTACAGAACACAGCAGAGCCAAATTATTTACTTTTTTTAGTTTTGCTGGGTCTCGACCTGAATGAAAATAAGCAAGGAGGACTGGGAGGAGGCTTTTATCTCTGCAGCTGCATTACAATTGCGCACACATACACACACACACACACACACACACACACACACACACACACACACACACTGTATTATATATACATGTACATGTATATATAGCATGATATACTACTATATTATCCTATACAACAGTTTATTTATTTATTTATTAGGAGATAGATAGATAGATAGATAGATAGATAGATAGATAGATAGATAGATAGATAGATAAAGGGATGGATGGATGAACGGATAGACAGAGGGATAGATAGATAGATAGATAGATACATAGATAGATAGATAGATAGATAGATAGATAGATAGATAAAGGGATGGATGGATGAACAGAAAGACAGATAGATAGATAGATAGATAGATAGATAGATAGATAGATAGATAGATAGATAGATAGATAGATAGATAGATAGATAGATAAAGGGATGGATGGATGAACGAAAGACAGATGGATAGATAGATAGATAGATAGATAGATAGATAGATAGATAGGGATAGATGGATAGAGGAATGATGGATGAACTGGATAGACAGATGGATAGATAGATAGATAGATAGATAGATAGATAGATAGATAGATAGATAGATAGCGGGATGGATGGATGAACGGATAGACAGACGGATAGATAGATAGATAGATAGATAGATAGATAGATAGATAGATAGATAGATAGATAGATAGATAGATAGATAGATAGATAGATAGATAGATAGATAGACAGATAGATAGATACATAGATAGATATAGATAGATAGATAGATGGATAGATAGATATACAAAGGGATGGATGGATTGTCAGAAAGACAGATAGATAGATAGATAGATAGATAGATAGATAGATAGATAGATAGATAGATAGATAGATAGATAGATAGGGAGGGATGGATGGATGAACGGATAGACAGACGGATAGATAGATAGATAGATAGATAGATAGATAGATAGATAGATAGATAGGTAAAGGGATGGATGATGAACAGAAACATGTGACTTGATAGATAGATAGATATTAGATAGATAGATAGATTAAAAGATAGATAGATAGATAGGATAGATAGATAGATAGATAAAGGATGGATGGATGAACTTGATAGACAGACGGATAGAAGAGATAGATAGATAGATAGATATAGATAGATAGATAGATAGATAGATAGATAGATAGATAGATAGATAGATAGATAAATAGATAGATAGATAGATAGATAGATAGATAGATAGATAGATAGATAGATAAATAGATAGATAGATAGATAGATAGATAGATAGATAGATAGATAGATAGATAAATAGATAGATAGATAGATAGATAGATAGATAGATAGATAGATAGATAGATAAAGGGATGGATGGATGAACAGAAAGACAGACGGATAGATAGATAGATAGATAGATAGATAGATAGATAGATAGATAGATAGATAACAGATGGATGGATGAACGGACAGACAGACGAATAGATAGATGGATAGATAGATAGATAATTTATTCATTTATTTTATTATTAAAGGGGTACAGGAACTGCACTGCAAATGAAATCCAAAACCTTTGTACTTCAGGAAGCTTGGAGAACTGTTCCTCAACAACTGTTCAAAGTCTGAAGAAGAGAAGTATACCTCCTACACTCGTAAACGAACACAGCACACACACACACACACACACTGTGTAATTTCACAGATGTTTATGAATAGCTCTTCGCAGCCAAACAACAAATGAGTCAGTAAAACTGCTCAACGTCGGTGGAAACCCACGGCTCAGGATCCAGAGGCTCAGGCGAAAGTGAGGAGTGTGGGGTTTGTGTGTGAGCTGATAAATGAGCGCTACACCACCACTAAAGGCTGGTCTGGCAAAAACGCATTGATTTCCTCCGGAGTTGCGAGGTGCATCGACTAGCATGCAGAAGCTGGATCT
Source organism: Hepsetus odoe (assembly GCA_017165825.1). NCBI lineage: Eukaryota > Metazoa > Chordata > Actinopteri > Characiformes > Hepsetidae > Hepsetus > Hepsetus odoe. The sequence continues at coordinate 7,489,125 of CM029383.1, read as the reverse complement.
GCACTTAACCCAGAACTGCTCTACCAACCCAGCACACTCCCTGCAGGACGGGCCGAAAAACAAACATTGTCCAGTAAAGGTCAAAAAGGGCTGCGGGTTTATGTCTGCAGCAAAGCAACACCTCTCGTTTCTTCAATTCTGCAGTTAAAATTCGGATTTTTCACCCTAGACTATTTAAAGAGATTGTATCAAAAGCTGCCAAATATCAGTATATTATAGGGTTCATGTACAAATGGGTTAGATCTACAGTACTGTGCAAAAGTTTTAGGCAGGTGTGGAAATAATGCTGTAAACAAAGAACGCTTTCAGAAATATCAATAATGATTGTTTATTTTTATCAGTTTACAAAATGCAAAGTGAGCGAACAAAAGAAAAATCTAAATCAGATCAATATCTGGTGTTTCTACCTTTTACCTTCAGACCAGCATCAGTTCTTCTGGCCCCCACAGAGCCCTGATCTCCACATCATCCAGTGTGTCTGGATCACATGAAGAGACAGAAGGATGTGAGGAAGCTACATCCACAGAAGATCTGTGCTCAGTTCTCCAAGATGTTTGGAACGACCTACCGGCCGAGTTCCTTCAAAAACTGTGTGCAAGTGTACCTAGAAGAACTGATGCTGTTTTGAAGGCAAAGGGTGGTCACACCAAATATTGATCTGATTTAGATTCTCTTTTGTTCATTCACTGCATTTTGTTGATTGATGAAAATGAATGATCAACACTTCCATTTCTGAAAGTGTTCTTTGTTTATAGCATTTTTTCACACCTGCCTAAAACTTTTAAATAAACTGCCTTTGTGATGTCACAAAATGCTTTCTTCATTTCTTCATATTTTGCTTCCAACGAGACATGTTTTGTGTGTTTAATGTCTTTGAGAAACGGTGCTCCAGATCTTCCTGAAGGACAATGTTTTTGTTTCTCATGTTCAGTCCAGTCTCTGTCCCTGAGCAGTTTCAGAAGCAGTGTGGGATCATCTCAAAGAGAAAACAAAAGGCAGATGATGTCCAAAGAAGAGCTTTGGATAGTCTTTCAAGAAGCTTGGAGGTATGGTCCTGAAGACAGCTTAAAAAAACGAGCTGGTCTAGGAGAGTTCAGGCTGTGCTGAAGGATAATGGCGGTCAAATATTGGCTGGTGAGAATTCTACAGACTTGTCAACACAGGCTTAAAAGTTGGTTTCTTCAAGGGTTCTTTTGTAAAGACAATGAACTAATGACTCAAGAACCATTAGAATACCTTAACTGAGGTTCTCAATATAGTGCGCCCCTAAATAATCTCACGTACAAAAAGGAGAACCACAAAGGGGGTCTTCTCTATGATGGAAAAGTCATTGTTAATGGTTCTTTAAGGAACCTTTCCAACCCTACATAGCACAAACAAGGTTTTTAAGTTATAAACCCATCCAGCGTGATACCAAGTGAAGAAAGGTTTCCTGGTGAAACAGCTCGGAATGGCCGAAAATTAAATACTGCTTTTCCATTATTGTGTTCTGACACAGTAGAGCTGGGGGAGGGCTTTTTCTGCACTGACCAATCAGACAAATAGAAGCCTTAAGAAGCCTTGTTTAAACCAGGGATCCAGTGCTGGAGGTAGGATTTGTACCCACGTCCTCTTGATCCACTGGCGAGTGTCCTACCTGTAGATCATCATCACCACCAAACCTGGTGGTGGTCTACTGGTAGGCTTCTTGCCTATGGACCTATGGATCAAGCTCAAGACAGGTTTGAATCCCACCTCCAGCACTACCACTACTGGCTCCCTGAGCAAGACCCTTAACCCTGAGTGTCTCCAGGGGGACTGTCGCTGTAATTAGGACATGGAGGTCACTCTGGATAAGAGCGTCTGCTTAATGCTGCAAAATAAATCTCAGAAGCTTTGTGATCAAAAATCAACTTTATTGGAGTTGACCCATAATTAAAAACCCAACGCATTCTGGGCTTGTAGATCCGAGTGTCGATAATCATCACTTGGATTGAGTTTGTCAACCAATCAGACTTTCTGGGTGTGGCTGTGATCTGTGTGATGGAATAGAAGAAGCCCATACTTTTAAAGATCTTCACTATTAAGGGACAGCGGTGGCCTAATGTTTAGGGAGTTGGCCTAGAATCAGAAAGCCATGGGTTTGAATCCCAGTCAGGTAGGCTGCCCTGAGGTACCCTTGAGCAAGGTACCGTCCCCATCACTGCTCCCCAGGCACTTTAAATAGCTGCCCCCATCTGCACGGTGTGTGTGGTTGAAAAGCAGAGGTTGAATCTCATTGCGTTTCGCTGTGCCGCGTTTCACAATGACGGGAACAGTCACTTTCACTTTCACTTAGAGGCCACTCCACAAATAACAACCAAAATGGAGAAGAGAGACTCTTTATGGACCAAAGTTTGGGCCGTTTGGTCCTCGTTCTCATGAATATCTCCAGCTTTAACTAGCAGATCTAATAAAAACCTTCCAGCTATCTAACCTTGGGCCACACGAGTGGAGCAACAGGAGGAGGATGCAGATCTTAAAGGACGGATGAAGGCTTTGCACCGCGACGATTTGATCAAACCAATTACTGCGAGCGAGGGCCAGGGGTTCGTCGGTCCTGACGTGTGCCGACTGCCTCTTTTTTTTTTCTTTTGTCTGTTCATTTGATACTCTTGGAAAGATCGTTTCACTCAGTTTGGTTACTTTGAAAGCAGAACACACAGTTTAGGCTTGTTCACCGGGCGCACTGATGGCGTTTGATGTGGAAAGGTTGAGCCTTTGAGAAATGATGTCTTTATTTAACGACTCTGGCGAGGTGAGGAGAATAGGTCTGGCTGGTGAATTCGACTGGGTTTTTACACGGCAGCTACAAAAAATAATAGTACATCCGTCTCATTAGCGCACGTCCGCCGAGAGCAAACGGGGACGCATTAAAGAGACGTAGGAAAGGCACACGGCAGACAGTACACGTCCATCACAAAGCCCTGAAAAGACCACCCGAATGTGAGCTTACATCACTGCAGAGCTGAGCCGAGCAGAAACGCTGCCCATTCAAACTTCTCGCCGCTTAATTAAACGGAAACGAGCACCTAGGCCAGGCATAATTAATGGTATTTGCAATCAATGGGAAATTTAATAGGTTGAAGCCTCTTACTTCACAGATTGTTAAAAGTCAATATGATAAAGGATTTTTGGGGCCGTTTGATGTTTTTTTCTCCTTTTCCACCAGAGAAATGTCACTCTTTTATCTTCCCAATCGCTCACATCTCTGCATTTCAATCAGACACCCAACTTTAAGGGTGTGTAGGTGGAAGTGTGGCACTGTCAGGTCTATTCACCAGTGACTTTGCGATAACAAAGCGCCACAACGCACACCTCAGCTCCCTGCGCGTAGGCAGTAAAACAGAGTGACTGATCCCTGAATCCCGTCCAGAAGTGGCCGTCCGTCGATACGAGGTGCTGATCAATCGCCTGGTCAGGCTTTCTCTCACCAGCCAATAATTTATGGGCAACACAAATAAGACCTTTGCTGATCGGCAGAGTTCAGTGGCCACGATCCAGATTTAATTCAATTAAATCTGCAACAGCTTCAGAAAACTGAAGAACTTGCCCATCCCTCTATCCAAATATATATTTGTATGTCTATCTCTATCTGTCTGTCTGTCTGTCTGTCCATCCGCCCGCCCATCCATCCATCCATCCATCCAGATATCTATCTATCTATCTATCTATCTATCTATCTATCTATCTATCTATCTATCTAGCTATCCTTCTGTATGTCTGTCTGTCTGTCTCTGTCTCTGTCTGTGAAAGGAGAAGTTGTCTTCACACAATTTGCAAGTTTGTTCAGAGAAAGTGAAAAGTGACTTGTCTGGACTCTTCAAAAAAAAAGTTTCAAAATGTCTTCTATATGCATTTATTTTTTAATTTCCTCTCTCCAGCCCATCTCCCTTTGGGTTTAATTGAATTCTCCAAGTTCTGGACCGCTGAGACGTTGTGCTAGGCCTGGCGTGACATATGTAGAGGAATCCAGCGGGTCACGGAGGGCAGACATTAAACATGAATGATGCATGAATTCTTCAAGGCGTTCAGCTGTTTCGAAGATGCTGATAAAGTCAACCTAATTAGTTCATGATGGTGCAGTCATTAACCATTATTGCTCAGCGCTCGTGTGCATGACCCAAATGACGAATGGTTGCGGACGGTAATTGTTTCCACTCGGCAGCCACGCAGCGAGTCACCTCGGCGCTCTCGCAGTGAAGCAAAAACACCTTTAATAAAAGGCGGCGGCCTGAAAATCGACTTGCGTTGGAGCTCCACTTGGAGATTTACAGTAACTCCTCCTGTCGGACTCAGCGGTTAGTGGCTTTTTAATTAACTCTCATTTGAAGGCAGTTAGTGTTAACTGAAGTCACACGGAATCATCAGCAGCTCCTCACACGTTCATTAAGGAGCGACGATTACTCCTTCACTGCCTGGGAGTTAAGGTGCTGACACTTCTTGCACTGCACTCCATGTTTACTCGTTTCCTCGGCAAACTAAGAGTGAAATGTGTCTCAATGGGTCGCTGTGTTAATTCACAGCACACTCAAGGACTGAACGAGACTCCCTTCTCTTGGAGAACAACACTGACGATGCTTGATGCAGTTTAACCCAGGGCGCATTATTTATTACGTTGCGCCATTATTTCAAGTGCTGGCCGAATGGTAGAGGTCTATACATGGGAGCAAAATCGATGTCTTAGTAACGATACCACAAAGAGGCATCGACTTTCTAGCAAACACAAGAAGACAATAGTCACCACAGTTGAGGTTGAGCATGTCTGTTCTTCAGCAAAGCATCTTCATCCATCACTTTCATGTTAGGATCTTTATGAATCAATCTATGTGAAACTTATCTTGATCCTTCTCAAGTGTACGGCTTTGTAAATGACTAATTATCTTGGGAACGCTGCACACTAGAGACATACTTTTTAGCCCAGCCTTGTGAAAGTGAAGTGAAAGTGACTAAGTGCCATTGGCAAACACAGCACACAGTCGACCACCACAAAATCCAACCTTTAATGGACCTTCGCATTTAACGCACACACACCGTGCAGCAGGAAGCAGCCATATCCAGCACCTGGGGAGCAGTGATGGGGACGGTACCTTACCCTCCTGGTCTGGGCTTCAAACCCATGACAATTCTGGGGACCCTAACCACTAGGCCGTCACTACTTTGCTCCAGTGAGAGCTCCAGTGTGATCGTATAACTCCCTTTCAGAATCACTTGTCCTGATTAGCATCACGCACAGTGCTGAAGCCTATCCCAGCACCAACAGGGCAGAAGGTGGAGAAACACACGGTACGAGTCATCAGTTCATGGCAGGGCAGACACACACACTTAGACAGCAATTTAGCTTCTCAGATCCACCTGATGTCTTTGGATGGTGGGAGGAACCCAGAGGAAACCCTCGCAGACACGAGGAGAACATGTCCATCTCACACAGAAAGGACCAGGACCTTCTGGGTATCCAGGACCTTCTTGCTGTGAGGCGACAGAGCTACCCACTGAGTAACTTAATCACCCTTATCATATCGCTTGCTGCTTATTAAAGTGTTTGTCAAAGTATTGCATTCTGACTGTAAGAAAGTGTCCAATGCCATTCAACACTGTTTCCACAGTAAAACTTTATTCACTCTCTGCTCTGCGTCCGATAAATGTGTTGTTTGCAGTTTATGGACCGGCTGCACTTGTATACTTTTACGTCATGTGTCTTGTGTAGCACCATGGCCTGTTGTTTTGTTTCACTGTTTGCTGTAAATATGCTTGAATTAACATCAACAAATGAAAAGTTGACTTCACCATTTGAAGATTGTCTTCTTGCAGAAGTTCTTGGCACTGACAGTAGAGCCCAGATGCCCAAAAATGATATACAATATCTCGTCAATCGTTGAGCTGGAAGAGCCCGATCCAGAGCGAGCGTATCCCCTGGTGTAAGAACTTTTTATTGATGAGTTTTTGCAGGGAAGGGAAGTCAGGAACAGGGTCGATCTCATGTTTTTCTATCACGTTTCAGACCTGACACTCACGCCCAGCCAGAAAAACAAAATAAAGTTGACTCACTCAACCCAAGGCAGCATGGGATGTCTAACAACCATCTTAACAACAGTCCGATGGAGAAACGGATCCTGGATGACATTTAGTGTTGGACATTTTGCCGAGCCTTAAAGACGTGATGAAGTAGATAAATATGTTACTCTATGTTGCATTTGATACTGATGCTCTAAAAAGCCATTTTAGTTTAGTTCCAAACTGGAAATCATTCATGGTTTATTCAGGGTATCATCAGATCTATCCTTCCATTCATGGAGTCAGTCAGTTTCTTGATCTGTTGAAGGTCAACTTTTTGTGCAACAGCACCACAGCCTACCAGACACTGTTCAGAGAAGGGGAACTGTTTTCTTTCCCTGTAAATCTCCCATTTAAGAAGGTCCTCAATAAAGTTTTCAATAGGGTTTAGTTCAGGTGAAGGGGGCCACGTCATTATTCTTTCATCTTTATGGTCTATACTGGTGAGAAACTCAATGGAGAACTTCCATGCATGTGATGGAGCATTGTCCTGCAGAAAAATCATGGTCTTCTTGAAAGATGCAGACTTTTCCCTAAAAACTGGCAGCAGGATTGGGATCTGATTCTGAATCCCAGAAAGGTTCAGCCAGCTCATCTTTAATAACACCAGCCCATACCAGCACTCCACCTCCACCTTGCTGGTGGCTGAGTGGAAATGGAGCTCTTTGCCGGTTACTGATCCAGATATAGGACCATCCATCTGGTCTGTCACTCTCATCTCATCTCCATCAAACCTGAAAAATCTGTCTGGAGATGTTTCTTGGTCCATTCTTGACATTTTAGCTGAAATGTCTTGTTCAGTGGTGTTGGGGTTTCAGCCCTCCTTACCTTGTCCACCTCTCTGAGCACTGAACACCTTGTTCTTCTGGACACTCCAGGTAATATCAGTTCTGGAATATGACAGCACTGGAGGATCATGGGTTCCTGGATGCTTCACATTTGATTCTCTCAAATCTTTTATTTGACTCTTTTTTGACACGTTTCTTGACAGCCTGTTGACTTTTTACAACAAACCGTTGTGTGATCAAGTCTCAATATCTTAGTGGTTTTCTTAGTTCCTCTGAAAGACTTTTTACAGTTTTGGACTTTTCAGAGTCTCTTATTTGGCCCCTTTGGTCTGAAGAAGAAAAGAAGCTGCTTAATAATTCTGCACACCTATATATAGGGTGTTGATCTCCTGAGGCCACACCTCCTCATTATAAAAACACATCACCTGATCTGCTTAAATCCAATCAGCAGCTTATACAGCCTGGATTTGGAATATATGCAGAAATACGATGATGTGCTCAAAAAGCTCACTTGCCTAATAACTGCACAGCGTAGGAAGAAGGTTATGCCCGTTTTCAGAGCAGTTCCTTTCATATTGACTGTGTTTGTGCAGCACTTGAACATTAGCTGAATTAAGGAAGTGGCGGTGTTTCCATGTTTTCGACCCGACCCCTAACCTTGGAGAATATCAGGTGGCTGGCAGTCCTCCAGCTAATCGGAGGCCCCTGTTTCTTCAAGCGTCTTTCTCCAGAAAATGTCCTCTTGGTTGAGAGAATCCAGCTACATGAGGTCAGGTGGAGTAACTTCAAACAGCTGAGTGAAATAAAGCTGCTTCCCTCCCGCTTCAAAAAGTTTTTTTTTTTTTCTGCAAGGTGAGGATGCTGTTAAATCAGAGCTACTGTGGGAGGTCAGAGGAAACCACTTCCTCTACCTTCCGCAATCTGATGCACCAGAAAGATGAAGGCCACGCAGCGAGATGGACTACCTTCTCCAAACATCTGGCTTTAAATAAATGATTACACGGGCAGCGGATCTTTTTGTCACCAACAACTTTGAAGCATCAACAAGGAATGCTTTGTGAAGGATGAAAAGACGTCCACGCGCCTCAGAGGGACTGAGATGGAGGTGGCTTGGAATGACAGGCACACACCGCATCCAGCGCAACGAAGCTCGTTAGCTCGGCAAGCCAATTAAATTTGCGAGGGAAAAAAAAAACACCTGTGTATACATCATTACGGTAATTGCTTGTGGATAACGATCAATCTGGAAGAGAATGTTTTCTCTGCTAAATGAATGAGTCATTTATCAACATTATTAAAAACATGAAGTGACAGAATGGGAGAACTGTATGTGTGTGGGTGCAAAATTTGGACCAAACAATATGAAGGTAAAAAAGAGACAGATTTACAGAGTCTGGTGGACCCCTGAAGACTTCAGAGTCAAAATGCCACCGGCGCTTTTCTCACGGACGTATTCGTGCAGCTCTGACATTAATTGCAAGAAGGCAAACAGCTGGTCCAATAATGTGGACGTCTGTCATTTGAAAAGGTTACGCCGTGGTGATGAGGTGAAGTCATTAGCTTGGTCATTTTATTTTATTTATTTATTTTTTTGCCAGAGCTACTGGGTCACTTCAGCAAGAGCAACGGTTCTTGGATCATATTAGAAACCAGGAAACGTGACCTCCAATCAGAGCCTTCTATGATGTTCTGACCAATCGAGAACAGTAATATTTGATCACAACCAGAAGGTCACCCTTCAGTTTTCACTCCACAGTGGTTGTGAATGGAACCAGACGTCTGGAGATGCCTCCTTAAAGAAGCTATTATGGTTATAAGTGGTTATGAATACAATACCTGATGCCTGGGACAATTAAAAACATATTTAGCAATAAACCTTTGGCCTAAAACATACCATGCTGTGCAAAAATCTTCAGGCACCCCTCATTTCTTGATGATTTGTTGGATTTTTGACCACCAATCTTCTTCACACAGTCTCAACTCTCTTAGACCAGCTTTTATCTTTAAGTCATCTTCAGCGACAGGTCTCCAGGTGTCTTTTTTGGACGTTGGCTGTCTTTTGTTTTCTGGTCTCTGTGGAGATGATCCCACACTGCTACTGAAACTGCTCAGGTACAGGGACTTTCCTGAAAATGAGAAACAAAAACTTTGTGCTTCAGGAAGATCTGGAGATCTGGTTCCTCAACGATACGTTAAAAATATAAGAACGTCTGGATCTTTGGAAGCCAAACATGAATGGAGGGAAATCAAGGTGGCTCCTGACTATTGCGCAATACTGCCCTTTAAAAAGCAGAGTTTGTAAGGCAATGCCGTGTCCAAATATTCAGTAAAACTAAAGTTTTGGCATTTTCTCGGGTGAATGTTTGCAAAGTTCTCCAACTGTCTCCTGCGTGGTAACGGGTTTTGCGTTAGTGCAGCGGCTGCATTTCTACAGAGCTGCCTCTAATATCCATAGAACATTGTACAAGCCTCTTTTTCTCTCCCAGAACGGTTTAGCAGAGTGATGATCCAGCAGGAAACACAAGCCGGCCTGAAATTGCTCTCGTGTAGCCGTCGCTTTATCTGCCCAGCTTGTAGCAGTGAAGAGTCTAACCGCACCGGAGCCGCAGATATTCCTCCTAGCAAGCTGCGAGACAAAAGACAAACCACTTCGTCCTTTTTTTTTCCCTCCTCATTAGCTCATTTTATGTGCAGCGGAGGAAAAACAACATGGGTCACAAACTGAGACGAGAAGAAAGCAATCAGTTTTTTTAAACCGCACCGTTGTTGTGCATCCTTTTTAGTGGCGCAGCAGAGTGGGTCATGAAGAGTAGACTGATGCTCGCATGGTAATGAGTTTAGTGGAAACTACAGGGACACAAACATCAGAAAGAAACAAGAGAATCGCCTGTTTTGGTGACTCGAATGATCAAATACTGGAATGAGCTCCAAATATTTAACAGTTTGAGTGGAGAGGTCTTGCGCAGGTTGATGTAGATCATGGTGACTTTTGAAGAAGGGCTGTTCAGTTTGCTTAATCACTATTAGCCAATACCCTATGGGTATGCAAATGAGCTCTCCAACCACCGCCTGATTGGTCAGAGGTTTATCCAAGAGGCAAGTGATGGACAGCGTAAAGGTTTGCTAGCCAATTGACCTCTCCTGCCTGTGCTGTATGCCATCTAGTGCCAACTCCTTCCTGCTGCCATCTGCTGCCTGTAATGTGCACGTTTAGCTAGAATAGGCTAAATCAGCCCAAATAAATAACAACAAATGCACATTTACCATACCATAGGGCAGCGGTGGCCTAGTGGTTAGGGAGTTGGCGCTGCATTGGAAGACTGTGGGTTCAATTCCCACCCCAGTGGGTTGCCCTGAGGTACCCTTGAGCAAGGTACCGTCCCTGTCACTGCTCCCCGGGTGCTTTCAATAGCTGCCCACTGCTGCACATATGTGTATGGGTGAAATGCAGAGGATGAATTTCCCATTCGTGGGATTATAAATAAAGGATTATTATTATTATTATTATTATTATTATACTTGGCTTCATGTCCCACCAAATAATGTTCAGAGTTATATTCATACATGATTACCTTCTAAAAGCAACGCCATTTCTTGTCACAGACCAGTCAGTGACTGTCTGGTTTCAAATATAACATCAAATATAACCAACCAGGGTGATACCCTAAACCTCCAGCTGCCTGGAGGACCTACTAGAGTCTGTGGCTTTCTTCTTCTTCTTCTTCTTCTTCTTCTTCTTCTTTTGGCTGCTCCCGTTTAGGGGCCACCAGAGCGGATCATCCATTTCCATTTCTTCCTGTCCTCTGCATCGTCCTCCTTCAAACCAAACTAGAGCCCATGAACATGAGTCTCAAAATTTACCAGCAAACTTGTGTCTAAATGGAACAGAATGTTTCGATTGAAAAATATTACGTACCAACACGTTCAAGTGAAAAAAGTGGCAGATTGAGCCTCGACAGACATAATTAGGTCCTCCAGCCAATCATCCTACTCAGAAAGGTTCGAATTCCCGACCAGTAGTTTGCCTGAGCAAGGTACCGTCCCCATCACTGCTCCTTGGGTGCTTTCAATAGCTGCCCCCTGCTGTACGGCACGTGTGGTTAAAAACTAGAGGTGGAATTTCGTAGTGTAATGACATGAATAGTCACTCATTTAAATAAAATGCTATGAAGCTATAAAGGGCTAAACCGATCGACTGAAGAGGGTGCATCGCTTCTCTGCATGAGTGGCTCCTCACTGCGTTGCTGTGTCCCCATGGAAACCTTAAAAATAACTCTGGTTTGGGTGTTACAAATATGCACCGTGTCCCTTTTGTAATGCATTTGTAACCTTGCAGAAACATCACATTGTTCCAGATTGCTACACTGGAATGTTTCTGTGTTATTATTGGCAGATGCATGAAAAATATAACACTTCCGATATCCCAGCACACTGCCCGCACTGGGCCTTCTGGTGGAATTTCAAGCACCCAGTTAAACAGAAGTTCCAGCCTGTCTGAAATCCAGCAGATTGCAGCAAATGAAACCATTAGGATTCCATCACGACTGCACTCGCGCACAATCGATAAAAAAGGCGCTGTTGTAGTCATTTACTGACTGTTCGCAACACACAGGCAACATACAGTTGCAGCAGTGAGATCGTCCGGACAACAGAGGCGAGTCAAGAATGTGCTGATTAAGGCCTTCCCCAATAGCGGCGGTTAGAGAGCGTGTGCCTCGACTTTCAATTACGAAAAAAAAGAAAAAAAAAGAAAAGCTGCTCTTTCAAAGAGTTACAACAGCGTCTGCTATACAAACACCACGCTCGCTATCTAGACCATGCATCATCTTCTGAAATCCATTTCGTTTTGTGATGGATCCTCCGTGGCCGAGCCAACCTTTAAAAGCCAACATGATGGATTAAAACCACACTTTAATGACTAATTCATATGTGGATGTTATGGAGGGTTCGTGGAATATCCCTAATGCCCTCTTGGGGGTTTAATATCTAAATGCAGAAATGGATCATCCAAGGCCTTAATGCAAGCCCAGCGCTGAAGTAAGGGATTGAACGAGGATGGAAGTATGACGTAATGAAACAGAACAGCATTCAGCGTCCCTGATGGTGATTTGTTAAGCATTATGAGAAGAGAGGTGGGAGGAGAAAAGTGGCAGGATGAGTCAAGAGTGAAAGGGAAGGTTGGCAGGATGGTGGTGAGACCAGCTATGTTATACAGGTTGCAAAAAGACAGAAGGTGGAGCTGGAGGTGTTAAAGATGCTGGGATTTGCATCAAGAGGGCTGAGAATGAGGAGTGTATTAGGGGGACAGCTCAGGTTGGTTGATGTGGACATGTCCAGAGAGACGAGGAGCATATCAGGAGAAGGATGATGAGGATGGAGTTGCCAGGAAGGCGAGGAGAAGAGGAAGAACTGTGGTGTGGTGACCCTTAACATGATCCGAATATGAAGATGGAGATGATCAGAAGGTTAGAATCCTGAACCAGTAGCTTGCTCTGAGGTACCCTTCAGTAAGGTACCGTCCCCATCCCTGCTCCCCGGGTGCTGGATGTTGTGTGTAGGGAAAAAAGTAGAGGTTGCGTTTCGCAGCTCGGCTCACACACGCAGGAAATGATTCGAAACAGACGTTTTTTGTTTTTTTGAAGTGATCACGTAACCTTTTCCACACGTTTTTATTGAACACTTATTTTTGTAACCATGGTTATTTGATTAATTTGATTGCTTTTCTGCATTGACAAAAGTCTCACAACCGTCCTCCCCTCTGCAGCTGCCTGAAGGAGGCACTTGGCACTTTTCTTTAACGTGGTTCGGTCAGGCCTTGTGAATGGGCTCACTTAAAACAGCGGCCTTAAACATACGTACGTCTCGCAACAAGAGGGGATATCAAAAAGAAGGACCACGCGGGAAAAAAAAGTCCCATCACCCCCGACCACCCACCGCACGTCTGGGGACAAAATCACAGTAGACTCGCACGGAATGCGGGATTTACAAGCTTGAGTGTAAACGCCGAAGCGTAAGCTGAAATGAACACGAAAAAAGAGGCCGTTAAAGATTTCACTGTACACACTCTACTCAGAGCTCGAGGTCTAATCAGAGAGCTCTCGTTAATTAGGACAGGTCCTCTAAACGCCGTCCTCGTCGCCTCTACAACAACGGATCCATGCAAGCAACGCATTCAAATGGTGTCACTTTCAAGAAACCCAAAAAAAAAGTGAGGAGAATTTACAATAATGTGAAAACATTGAAAACAAGGACAGAATCTCATGTTGGACGGAGCACCGGCCAGGCCGCGGGGCAATGTTTTATTTGCGGCGCTCCTCAGAGGTCCATCTCCTCTTTCTCTTTTAGTCTTGGAGAAATTGTGCCTGATGTACACCGACACCTTTGTGCTTTGAATCACTGCTGAGCTCCACTAGGCTCCAGGGTTCCTCGTGAAAAATGGACACGATCCTCAGAGATGCCCCTTTTCGGTCGACAGACGATGGCTCCCCGGATGTGGTCCTGCGATAAAAACGTCCTGAAGCATGTGTGTGGCGTCTGTGAGGATGAAGGGGTCCTGACTGTCATGGAACAATGCTCAATGGACAAAGTAACCACACATCCCATGAAAAAGGTCACCTTACAAAAACCATTGCTTATCAAAAACACACCCAGGATGTCCGAAAGTATCCAGACGGCCCTTCGCACAAGCGGATTCGCCAGCCTAAGGCACACCCAGCTGCTCAATCTGTGTGATCTCCTCTGAAAAGGAAAGCAGGATCGCAAGCACTGTTAATAATAGAGGTGCTCTTTGGAGCGATGCTTCAGAGAACTACTTTTCCAAGGAATATTTAAGTGGATGGTTCTTTTCAAAAAGAATGTAGGTGATCAAGAAGGTGACCTATGCCAGGAAATATTTAGGAACCTTTACTTTAAGGCTCAAGGGCCCGGTGTCAGATACACTGTCATAAAAGGGCAGGGACATTTATTTTCATCTGTACAAACAGCGCAAACTCTTAAAGGTACAACATGGTCCAGTTTGGTATCTTAAATGTGTTTTTACCAGAAGAAAGGGAGAAGATTGACACTTTGTCATGACCTAATGTTTGTAAAACAGAAAGGCTGAAGTCAGGATGGGGGGGTACAGAGTCAGACCACCTTAAAAGCCTCCCCAGCGTCAGCTCTACCTTTAATTCTGAGAGTGAGGAGTGGAATTGCATTCATTGGAGTGATGGAGCGTCACAATCGGGATCCAAAAAGAATCTAATTCTGTAAATACTCTTGGGCTCCTTATAGTTGGCTTGAATGCAATCGAATCATCACAGCAATGTACCGATGCATTCGATCAACTGATGAATATCAATGCTTATGGATTATTTTTTGGGAAGAAACGACAGTGACTTCCATCCTGGGTTGGTCGTATAAAAGGAGCAAAGCAAACGTGGGGAATTACTGGGGACAACCAAGTTAGTAGAAAAAAATCAAAGTGTAAGGATGAAATCTCTGGTGTCTGGATACTTATGGACATCGACATCCAAGCAAAGAGCATGTAAATCCTCCGACGGGAGTCGTGCGGTGGCACGTTGACTCTCCTCGTGTTCCAGGCGAGGTCCTGCCTTTTCCCTCCTGCCCTCGGCTCCCGTTCCCTCGGGCCCTCACACGTGGGTCTGCATGCGCTTCTGCAGGGGCCGCATCAGGTCTGAGTTCTGCGAGGACGACTGCGAGTGGTGCGAGGAGGACGAGGCCGAGGCCTTGCTGGCCTTGTCGAAGGGGGCGTAGCCGTTGTCCGGCCTGCTGTAGCTGCTGATGCTGCTGTCGCACTGCGTGTCCTGGAAGGAGCTGGAGTCACTGAGGGAAGCTCGCTGGAGCTCACGCTCACACAGCTCGATGGAGCTGCTGCCCATGCCCAGCACGAAGCGCCCGCCGTAGTCATACAGCCGGTGGTTAGGCCCGGGCCCCAGCGTGGAGTAGATGTTGGTGAAGGACATGCCGGTGGGAACCCTCTGCTTGCCCAGCGTGGACGTGCCCGGGTTGCGCACCTCGGCAGGCTGGCTGGCAGACGGGGTGCTGTGCTCCTTGAAGGTGTTGACACTGTAGTATCCGTTGGTCGGGTCCTGAGCCGGACGGGAGAAAGAGAGACAAAAAAATCTCCATCATTTCATCATTTCAGGCCACATATTTTAGGTCCACACACAGATTTGGGAAAAATACACTCCTTTTCCCAAAACTTTTATCAGAAGAAAATGTTAAAAATACCTACAAATGTAAATGTGATGGCTTTTCTATATTTTATAGCATTAGTAACACATCATCTGGCCAAAGGCTCAAAACACTGATTTTGAAGAAGACGTATGAGGTCTTTAGACATTCACTTCATGTTCAAATTCTATTTAATAATTAGAGAGCTCCAGTTTCTCTTGGCCTCTGCTGATTGTATCTTTATTAGCGAAACAAAAACCACCTGTGTGCCCTGATCCCAGATCAGTTTGTCATCAATTTAATGCCCCGTTCTTGGTCGACTAATTAGGTTATTTTTAAGGTTTGCGGAGGCTAAAAATGCCCAGATAAGAACAGGAAAGGACTCTCAAATGGACATTTTGAAGAATAAGCCTTCTCTCGTCGCCAAAATGAGCAAATCAGAAAGAACTGCTTGCTTGCAAAGGAGGTTTGGACACAAGTTATTTCCTGAAATGGCTAGAAATGATGAATCTGTGCTGCTGTGATAAAGAAAAGGGGGTTATTTTTGATGAAACTGGTCCTAAAAGTATAGAAAAGCAGTGTTTCCTACATTTCCATCCAAGGAAGGATCTAATCTTCTAGTCCAAGTGTGGCCTAAACATTTGGGCTGTTCCCGTTGGCAGGCGTCTGCAGAGCCCAGTGTCAGGTGCCAACCAAGAGGGAATGAAAAATGTCCTCCCACTTATAGCTGGGACTAGGTGGGGAGGTGAACTTCACTGCACTGCACACTCCAACCTTCCTGACGACTGAGCTGCCGAGCTGCCAAAGCAGAAAATCGAGCCTTTCATAAGATTCCTGTTTGAAATTCTCTCTTATGATGCACCTCGACCCGCATGTCATGTATGAGAAGTGCTCCATAAATAAAGTTTATTATTAAACGCTTAAAAAAAGATCCTCCTGCTAAAAAAGCACAGGATGCTACAGAAACCACCCCTGGCCCTCATAAGAGAACCTTGTTCTTTTTCCTTTTTATCAAATCTTTGATTTCTGCTGCTAAGTAAGAACAAAAATACCTGCGTTTACCATCTGCTAATCCTCTGGGTATATTTAGCTCCAGCGCTCGGCTCAGTGTCCTTGTTGTGAAGAGCTGGATTTGTCTAATCACACTGGTAACATGTCGGCATTAAAACTCTGGGTGAAACTTGACTGGAAGGTTTGAGGGTTTAACGTTGTTTAAACCTACAAGCATGATGCATGAGTGAAAAAGTGAAAGTGAAAGTGACAACCCTTGTCATTGCGAGGTCACGGCACAGCACACATGAACCACAACGAAATTGGACCTCTGCATTTAACCCATGCACACTCAAACCCGTGCAGCAGTGGGCAGCTATTGAAAGCGCCCGGGGAGCAGTGACGGGGACAGCACCTTGCTCAAGGGTACCTCAGGGCAACCTATCGGGAAGGGTTTTGAACCCCTGATCCTACGATCATGCGTCTAACGCCCTAACCACTAGGCCACCACTGCCCCTGAGCATGACCGCAAGACTCGTTCGATCACCAATTAGTGAGAAATGCTCTGGAAAAAGTCTCACTAGCTTTCATTTACAGTACCGTGCAAGCATTGAGCCCCGCCCCCTCTTTATTTCTTTATATTTTGCAAGAAAATGACGACAGTAGGTGCCGTGATTAGAGCAAAAATGGCCAATTCCGCTTTGAAGTCAATATTTGACCACCGTTATTCTTCGGCACAGCCTCAACTCTCTTAAACGAGCTCTCAGTTCATCTTCAGGAACGTTCTCCAGGATGTTCCAAAGCTCTTCCTTGGGTGAGAGGATTCCACACTGCTTCTGAAACTGTTCAGGTACAGAGACTGTGCTGAAAGTGAGAACCAAAAACTTTGTCCTTCAGGAAGCCTGGAGAACTGTTCCTCAGATACATTGAAAATACAAGAAGGTCTGACTCTTTGGAAGCAAAACATGAAGAAATGAGGGGTTTTTCCAAACGAATGCATAGTTCTGTTTAGTAGGAATCACGTTTCCTCAACTTTCTCCGTCTGAAAGGCTGAATATCCGTAATCGTACGGAGGAAAATGGGTCGCCTTTGAGCTGGAAAAAAGAAAAAAGAAAAAAGAAAAAAACCCACTGTGTCAAATCCATCCGTTTGTGAGCTTTATGAAGAAACTTTGAGTGTTTGTTCTTGAGTGAGAACAAAATGAATGACTTTATGGGATTTTACTGCCTTAAATGATGCTGTGGATGAACATTAAGCACATGAAGATCTGAAAACATTGCAGCACAGCAGGACATTTATCAAAAACTCTCTTCAATATCACTCCAAAATCAAGGAAACACCCAGACTACCAACCGCGCAGCAGACTTTTAGCTTCCAGAAGAAAATCCATAAGCGCTTATGACACTAGCGTTGGTTAATTTTATCAGACGCTGGTCTGAAATGACCTGAATTCTGATTAGTCCAACAATCACTTAGATTAAAAAAGTTTGGAGAACTCCACTGGCCTGCCCTGGAGGAAAGAAGGACTCCGGGAATTAAAATTTAAACATGTTACAAGCGAAACCGGTCCAATACATGGTCCAAGTATCAGACAGTCCTGAAAGTCCATGACCTGCGTTGAACCCGTGTGGAACAATATACCAAAATTGCCCATGCGGTGCTGCACATGGTTTTTGCAGACCTGTTTATATTTTCTCCTCCAGTATCAATCACGCTCGAGCAGCTTGTTCATTCGTTCAGTGCAGGATTCCCATTAACACCATCTTGCCAAACGGTGTCGCGCGCGGGGACACAACAGGTTCGGCTGTCTTTTCGCAGGAGAAAAAGACCTTTTTTTCCCCCCGTCGTGTTTATGCACGTTCTCAGAGCCAAGGTCAAGTTCAACTAGCACTAATTATAGTCGGCGTGACATGAAAATTAGGGAACAGACTGATAAGTGCTCCATGTTAAGAAGATTACATGGTTTAGTGGTGTGAAATAGTCATCTCCTGCATAAACAGTCAAATCCTGTTATCAGCTAATTAAACGGGCCTTGATGATTCGTGTTGGCATGGCGAACGTGAAATAATCTCCGCAAAAAATTCACTCGCGGTTTATTTTCGGTGCTGTATTTATATCTTCGCTCTTTTCCCCCTCTTCTCTTAATCTTTGCGGCTCTCCGGCAGGTTCGCGAAGGGGCGTTTGGGGGATTCCAGGAAAAAGGATGGAGCTCGTTTCCGCGTTTTCTTCGGGAAAAACGCTGCCGATGTTAAGACTGCAGATGTTTTTGTCGGCAGTACCTCGGGGCTGTGAAAGGCGAGGGGATAGAAGCAGGCTCTACAGCAGATGTCTCAATCCTACCATCGGAACTGAAGCTGGAGAAGCAGTAGAACTCACAGCACGAAGTTTGGTGAAAAAGTACCTCAAATTTACTTTTTTAAAGTGAAAGTGAAAGTGACAACCCTTGTCATTGCGAGGTCACAGCACAGCAAGCGTGAACCACAACGAAATTGGACCTCGGCTTTTAACCCATGCACACAAACACCGTGCAGCAGTGGGCAGCTATTGAAAGCGCTCGGGGAGCAGTGACGGGGACGGTACCTTGCTCAGGGGTACCTCAGGACAACCTACTGGTGAGGGAATCGAACCCACAATCTTCCAATGCGGGGCAGCTCCCTAACCACTAGGCCACCGCTGCCCAGCTTTTCTCAAAGTTTTTCTCAAATTCTGACCAATCAGGCTTTAGGAATCGCACTGACCAGCATCGAACGCTTTAGGTGGTCCTAGATGGGGCAGCGGTGTGTTAGTGGTGGGGGACTAGGCCCCCGCGACTGTGAAGGTCATGGGTTTGAATCCCAGACCAGTAGATTGCCCTGAGGTACCCTTGAGCAAGGTACTGTCCCCATCTCTGCTCCCCGGGTGCTTTAAAAAGTTGGCTCCTGCTACACGGCGCGTGTGGGTGAAAAGCAGAGGAAGCATTACTTGGTGTTTCATGATTCAAATAATCACTTTCACTTCAGTTAAGCTTTCTGGTGTGTGTGAATGGGAATAAATGTAATGTTGTTTTTTCTTTTTATTTTATTCTTTCTTTTTGCTGCACAACTTGAGCCAAAACTGAAAGGATTCGCTGCAATTGCCAGTAAGATGTGCTGTTCGAATCACAAAAACACAACAAAGATACAATATAAAACCAACTTCATCATTCGTCTAAGAGCGAGAGAGAGAGAGAGAGAGAGATATTATATTATTTACATTTATATGTAAATAATATAATGTAAAATAAAGTGTGGGGG
>CM029383.1:7449828-7464828 GCA_017165825.1 Hepsetus odoe | reverse complement strand
TCATCCATCCATCCATCTATCTATCTGTCTGTCTTCATGTCTGTATATCTATCTATCTATCCCTCTCTCTGTCCGTCCATCCATCCATCCATCCATCCATCCATCCGTCTGTATATCTATCTATCCATATACATGTAGATGAAAACATTTAAAAGTTGCCTTTAAATAATACAAATTTGCATATTATTTAAACAGTCACTTATTTACCCATTAATAATAATAATAATAATAATTCATAATCGTTAATAACTTTTAATGACCCAAGGTTGTTTTTTTTTACCCTGTTCCTCTGCTGAAGCCGTGAATATCCAACGTTTACCACTAAGATTCTCTGAAAGTCAATCAGAAACATTTAACAGCCTCTTCGCAGATAAAATGACGGCCTTTCGAGAAAAACAACCTTTCATGTCTTAAAGCTCTGATTTTATGGACAACGTCAATAAATGGAATGAAAACCTCTAATTGAATATATTCCGACTTCACTCCATAACTTCACTGTTTTCACTGTATATTAACGAAGTGCTTGTTATATTTAGATTCCAACTGAAGTCTCTAATTGTCTTCAGTCCTGTCCTCGCAGCTCTGTCCCTTTGTGTTGGTCTCATTAATGACCTTTAAAATAACCACCTTTAAAATAAAATACTCTAATTGGCTCTCTCCCTGCCGTCGTACGGCTCACACGTCAGGCTTCACCAGCGGCTCTCGTCTCCGAGGCGGCGCTTTGCGATCGCTATATTTGGCAGCGATGATCTCCCCTTTCAAAGGAGTGTGAACACGAGGAGTAAATATGTGTGTAAAACATCTCAGGAGGGCCACAAGAAGGTGCCGGGCATCCCACCTACAAAGAGCCGAGATAAAACCTGGAGATCCGGTGCTAAAGCCTCGGCGCTCTAACAAGTGTCGGGATCCGACAGGACTGATAAAAAAAGGCCTTTAAATAAACAGAGGGAGGGAAAGGAGGTCTTGGAACAGCAGGATAGAGAGATATAAGCACACACACCCCTCTAACAGTCCTCCAGAGGTGAAAGTGGAGATGCTTCTTTTAAGCACCATTAGAATGAGACCATAAAGCCGTAGCAGTCACGGAAACGTACGTCATACATCATGGCCCATTATTTCGGCCTTTGTTCAGCCCATCATTTCATATCTGTGAACTTGGAGCAGATTTCGTGGATGGGGGCCCACAGCTGCAGGCTGCCTGATACTGGAGAGGAGATCCATCTGGTAATGAGTACAGAGCTGCTGGCCGCTGGCCCACCGCCATATCAATGGCCCGGGACACAGAGCAGAGCCATGCAGGGCGAGAGAGGTAAAGAAAAGGCAGAAGAATGAGAGAGAAAGAGAGAGAGGAGCACTTACAATGCGATCCGGAGGAGGGGTGCTGCGGATGAAGCACTTGATCTGGCCCTTCTCGCCGTACAGAGCCTGCTGGGTCTGGGTGCTGGAGATAGTGGGAGGGCCTGAAAGCATGCATGACAATCAGTCAGTCAGTCAGCCGCTCAGCCGCTTCACCACACACTCCCACCGCCTATCACACCGCACACACACACCGCACTCGCCGCCTGCAGGGACACGCAAGGACACATGCCGGAGCCGTTTGTCAACACTTACATTCACTTCCGCTTTTGCACACACTTCCAGGGAGAAGTTTGTTAGCTGTTAGCTGTTCCCAGCAAGTGGTGGAATATTTATTACATACTGATTTCACAAGACAATCAAATCTGTCAATACTAGAGATACTCTTACCATTAGACAGCATTCCTCAAGCTACATGTGACTTTTATGACTGGGATACTACCACCGCCATGTTTGACAGATGGGATTAGGTTCTTATACTGAAATGCACCTTTCCCTTTCATCAGATTCCACGCGCTGGATGTGCAAAAACTCCTGCTTAAAAGAATAGGCACAATTTTATAACTCTTTGCAATATCCTCATCGCTAACATCTCTCTGTGTCACTTTTATATTTTCAGATTTTTAAAGACTTTTCGATTTTCTTATATATGTTCTTATTCTTTTGAAGGTTTTTAATTGTAATTCTAAACATAACCCTTTGAATTCGGTCTCATCTGTCACTTTAACAGCCCTCTGGATCATAAAACATGAACTTAACAAGCTGTAAACCAGCAGGCGAATCACGTTTTTAGGAAAGCAGTGGTTTGCACTTTGCAGCCCTCTGCAAAGACCGCTGGTGTTCTCCAGAAGGTGGACTCATGAGCATTGACTTTAGCCAGTGTGAGAACATTTATGTGCCCTGGGTTCTTTCCACACATTCCTCTTGGAGGGATCTTTGTTGGTCGACCACTCTTGGGGAGGTTATCAACGTCTTTAGGCTTTTTAGAGATGCTTTTGTCACGTTTTCCAGTCTAATATACATCGACGACTTTTTTCAGAGCTCTTTCTTGTTCGGAGTCTGACATGCTTCCAAAAACATGAAGGTGAATATCAACAACTTGGTAACACCTGATACCATCCTACTGATTGAAAACACTTTAATTTCACCCTTAACTGTTAATCCTTAAGGTTCACATGATTTTGCCACACAAAGATCTGTAATATTAGGTCTTTACTGGGTGAAAGTGAAAGTGACTATTCTTGTCATTGTGAGTACACGGCACAACAAACATTGAACCGCAACGAAATTACACCTCTGCATTTAACCCATACACACACATTCAGCGACTGAAAGTGTCCGGGGAGCAGTGACATGGACGGTACCTTGCTCAAGGGTACCTCAGGGCAACCTACTGGTCTGGGATTTGAACCAACGATCTTCTGATCCTGGGGCCAACTCCCGATCCACTAGGCCACCGCTGCCCCAGTTAAAAGTACCACCATGTTTAAACCCGATTTAAACCCGATCATGTCTTAGATCACATTTTCATGCTCCCCTTTAGTAAAAAGCTCCGAAATCATAAATAAAGTGGAAACTGAAGGTTCCTAAGACCACACGATGAGTGCATTAACCTCTCATTACAACTCTCATGAACCTAAAGGTCTAAAATCAAGCACAGCGTTCAATAAGAGCAAGTTTTCATCCCAGTTTTACGATGAAATAATAAAAAAAATGGATTGAAACCTTGTCTTTATGACAATCTCTGCGTTGGTTTATTAGAGTTGTAATGAATGATTTGTGTCGTGGACGCTTGTGACAGACATCAACCTACATGACTATTCCTAACGACTTATTTCAGCCAGGGTAAGCTGTCGTTCCATTTCCTGACACCACCCCTGACTAAAGCAGCCCTTAGCGACGGTTTGTTGTAAAAAAGAGAAAAAAACAAAGAGAGAGCGAGAGCGTCAGGCGCCTGGTGAGACTCTCGTCCGGGGCACCACTTAAAGATTTCATTTTCACAGCTTGCTCACAAGGCGCAAGGCTTTGAAACAGTTGAACTTTAACCCTTACAGAGCTGGGATGACAGCGCCGCCTCTTGAGAAGGATAATCTCCGGAGCTCACGGCTGTGCGAAAATTCCCCGATTCACTGGAACGAGGAGGAGGGAACGTGACTCTCCCACTTAGAACATCATAAACAAGCCCTCAAACGCACAGATGCTCAACGTATCCCGTCTTTGGCAGCCGTTCATCAACCGCCATTGTGTGTCCCTCGTATGTTTATTCAAACACACATTTGCAAACTCAAAGACTCATTCTGTACCGTTTCCTTGGATCTTTCCTTTTCTAGCTGCTTTTTTCTTACAGTCTCTGGTGAAGGTGCTGCCTGTGTGTGAGTCTTGCTGGGACGGATAAAGAAAACACGATCAGGGTTTAGTCTGCAACAAAATGTGCCTCTAGCAAGTCTCCCGATAGGATTTTTCAGTAACGGTTCCTCATTCATGTGCTAGATTTCTGTGGGACAATATTGGCACCCCCCCCTGTTTTGAATTATTCCCTCAAAAGTGGAAAGAGGGGGTGTTGGACTAATGGTGGGATATTTGTCTAGACCAAGGTTCAAATCCTACCTCTGGCCGTCCCGCCATTGGGTTCCTGAGCAAGACCCTCAACCCCTCAGTCGGGAATTAGGAAATGGAAGTTGGATAAGTGGTGTAAATTTATAATCAGTTTGGAAAATTCTCACATTCAATTAGCAAAAACGTTCTCATAGTTGTCTCGTGATGTCGTTCAAAAATAAGCCTTTCGTTGCTTCTTCCAGGTCGGTTTGAAGCAGGAAGATGCAGAGGACCAGAAGAAATGGAGACAGTTGATCCGCTTGGCGACCCATAAACGGGAGCAGCCGAAAGAAAAAGAAGAAGAAGAAGAAGAAGATTACTGTATTACTGGTTTGGATTTCCCTCTTCTAAACCAATGGTCCTTGGGCTAGACTCCCAATGCTAGCTCTGGAAGCGAATTAAAATGGTGCTCCTGATTAGAAAATCACGTATAAATCTAAGTAGAGAGTTTGATGATCTCCTGACCTGCATGGCCTCCTGATGCACCCTGAAACATCATCGTGCCGACTTCACCTGGGGCACAAGGGGGTGGTTCTGCTTACTTTTAGGCTATGTTTGCACAGGCTTTGTAAAATGCTCGCTCTGGACTACATCGATTTTCACGTTTGCTGTGAATTTCCAGCAAAATTAGTGAAAGCCTCCTGCAGCCTGGAAGCTTTTACAGCCTTGATTAATGACAGAATTAGACCCTACAGCCCTGTGGAGTTCCCTCGGTAACGAGCGTCAGGCCTGCGTGTCTGCAAGTCCGAAGCAGAGATTTAGACTGGTATCATTATGGCAATGAATTGCATCATGATTAGCTTTTCTGCCTATTGACAGAACGTGTATCATTAAAGAGAGGGTCATAAGTAGCTCCTAAGGGGTGAAGTTAACTGAAGGCTGATGAATTCTGCTGCTCGTAAACACAAAGCAAAGCTCGCAGAGGACACGATCTCCGACTCTAACTGGTCCAATCTGCGTCCAGAGAAGACCAGCTCCCTCGCTAGTATCCTGACGTGATTCAAAGAGTATAGACCTTAAACATTTATACTCCAAAGTGAAATCTTGAAGAAGAGGCAACAGCTTCATATGTCTGCTGACCTCCAAGAATGGGATTATAATTCACTTTTAAAACTCTGCCTCTCGACACGCCTTCGTTTTAATTCTGGAAATACTGTGTTGAGGAATTAATAACTGAGTCGGGGTTATACAAGTCTGCACGTCTAAAACACATAGCCATTTTATTCGCTATCCATTGATCTATCTTCAGGGAGTTAGCCCCAGGATCAGAATGTCTTGGGTTCGAATCCCAGACCAGTAGGTTGCCGTGAGGTACCTTTCAGCAAGGTACCATCCCCATCACTGCTCCCTGGGTGCTTTCAATAGCTGCCCCCTGCTGCACAGAGTGTGGGGGTTAAGAGGAAGCATTTCATTGTGGTTCCCTGTGTGCTGTGTTCCACAATGACAAGAATAGTCACTTTCACTTACATCAAAACATTGTGTAAATACGACACAATTCAAACTTAAGAGAGAAGATTGTGGGTTCGATTCCCAGACCAGTAGGTTGCCCTGAGGTACCCTTGAGCAAGGTACTGTCCCCATCACTGCTCCCGGTCACTTTCAGTAGCTGCCCCCTGCTGCACGTGTGTGTGGGGGTGAAACGCAGAGGCTGAATTTCGTTGTGTTGTGCTGTGCTGCGTTTCACGATGACAAGAATAGTCACTTTCAGTTTCATCTCCAATGTCCCTGAGCAGGTCTTTGGACAGCAGGAGGACACCTGAGTTCCCGGAGGATGGAAGGAAACAGGCAAACTCCACACTCAGACTCGGAGACGAACCCAGAACCTTCCTCCCGTGAGCTACTGTGTCGCCATTAAATAACAACCTGTTGTAAAATTACAACTCATGACCTTCAGCACGCTTTAAAAATACACCTCTAATTGTTTTTTACCCGTTTCTGAGCTGCGATGTCACTCAGCAGACATCATTATAACCTGAGAAAAAACTTTGGACCAAAAACTCTGGAGGTTTTCTAGAGAAAAAGAAACTGATCAGGTTAAAAATGACAATTTTATTATATTGCATTGTTTTTATATTATTGATAAATGATGATGCAACTGCTGTGCAATTATTAGTCAAAGTATATCGTCTCATAGGAGCACATAATCTAATAATCCAGCAATTAAACCAGCAGTTGTTCTAAATATTCGTGTAGAAATTCAGATCCTAAAGGTGCCATACTGTGACGTGTGCATATACACAAACTAAAACATGAAAAAATGGGAAAAGCTTTCATTTCCGCGTCCTCCGAAACATCGGAAAGTGAAAAAATTGTGCATTTTTGTATTATTTGGGTTTAAAGGGTTAATGTAGCTTTGCGAACCATTACCGGGTTCTGCCACCACCACTGTCCTAAAGTCTTACTCTATCAAAACTCTCTAACGAGACTTTTTAAACACCGTCTGCTTTCACAGCACGGAAATGTTGATTTCGTTCAACCATTTCTCCATCAAGTAGAATTTTCAGGGCTTTAAGAAATCCAGGCTCCGTTCATGCGACGCCGAACGTGTCATCACTGTTTGTCTTGCCGAGCCTCAGAACACTGAATTTTGCGGCTGCCAGAACTCTGAGGTCTCTGTTTGGAGCCGCAGTCACTCTGATGAAAGCCCGGATCAGTCTGCGATCCTCTCCCACGCTTCTCCAGAAAAAAAAAAAGTGTGAAACAATGTTCTCTCTCCTCTTTCTCTTAATTACTCGGCTACAAAGACTGGATTTTGTGGTTTCGATGTGTGTGTGTGTGTGTGGGGAGGGGGTGTTGTGATAGCATTCCCTGGTTTTCCAGCAGCGGCCTATCCCGATAGAGTCCTCCGAGAGAGCCAAACAAATGTGACGGAGGGATCGCGGCCGCAAATGAGCGCTATAATTAGATGGCTTTATCTTGCTGCCTCAGCCACCAAGCTGCCTCCAGAGTGGAAAGTGAGAGAGGGACACTGTGGAAGAGGAAAAAGAGGCTAATGTGTCCTTCCTGTTGGCCCAGCACAAGCTCAGGTGCTGAGTGAAGAGAGAGCTTGTGTGTTCCACCTATTCGTCCCGCAGCGTCACGGATCGTTTTGGTCCTTTCTGAAAGTGTCTCAGGACAGAAGAGTCCATTCAATGAGTCCATTGTCCATTACAAAGTGACATATGTGGACGGAGTCCTAAAACACTGGGAAAATGGCAGTGATGCTGGCTAATATAGGCAGAGTACCGTGTTTCTAATTAGTAATTAGGTTTTATTAAAATCCTTATTGTTACATGATGTCATAATTGGCTGTTGCTATGACGATAGTGAATAATTTCGTTATAATTACAGTGATTTATTGAAAAAAGCAACTATTTAGACTGTCTTTGCTCTTACATGTTATGTCTAATAAGGTGAA
The DNA here is from genome assembly GCA_017165825.1 of Hepsetus odoe. Classification (NCBI taxonomy): domain Eukaryota; kingdom Metazoa; phylum Chordata; class Actinopteri; order Characiformes; family Hepsetidae; genus Hepsetus; species Hepsetus odoe. Next base: position 7,457,480 of record CM029383.1, on the reverse strand, counting down.
CACAATAGACTTTATGAGGCCTGTTAGTGACTAAGGCACAAGAGGTCCTTGTCCACACGTTACCTGGGTATTAGAGGTGAAGTGCCAAGTTTTTTGTTGTTTTTTGTAAAAGAGGAGAAAGTGTAGTTCTAGTTAGGAAAGGTAAGTCCTCCAGGGATTCCCTGATAGGTGCGTCTTCAAGAGAAGGTTCTTCTGACCACCGAATCCGGATGCATGCCCCCGTGCCACTCTGCCCACATTGTTTTGAGAAGGTTTCACAAACCTGAAAGGGTTGCCCGGCCGTGTAAACTCCACAGGTCATGACCTGATCTGGGACAAACAGCAGCTTCACCTCACTGCCCACGGGACTTAAAGGACCTGCTGCAAATATGGTGCCAAATATCAAAGGGCACACTTATAGCCTTTCTCCACCAACAAGGAACCACTTCTTAAAAATCCATTCCATATTCTTCGAACCTTGGTGCTGCCTGGCCTGCCTTTCTACCAGTTTGGTTGCATCAGTGGATCAACAGGGCCAAAAATGACAAGAAAACCAAGATGCTGCTGGAAACGACGTTTTGAGGGCTTAACGATTCGTTCGGCTGGTGGTCAAGGGTGGAACACTCGCATGTGTGAATCCCATCTCCAGCACTACCAACATCGGGTTCCTCTGCAAGAACCTCAACACCAAGTTGCTCCAGAGAGAGTGAAAAAAGTGAAAGTGAAAGTGACAACCCTTGTCATTGCGAGGTCACGGCACAGCACACATGAACCACAACGAAATTGGACCTCTGCATTTAACCCATGCACACTCAAACCCGTGCAGCAGTGGGCAGCTATTGAAAGCGCCCGGGGAGCAGTGATGGGGACGGTACCTTGCTCAAGGGTACCTCAGGGCAACCTATTGGGAAGGGGTTTGAACCCCCGATCTTCCGATCATGCGGCTAACGCCCTAACCGCTAGGCCACCGATGCCCAGTGTCCCAATAATTAGGAAATAGAAGTCACTCTGGATAAGTGTGTCTGCTCAATGTCAAATCTTTGGTTGAAATGCTGCAACTCTTCAAAGTCTGGATCTAGAACGGAACCCATCGATGGAAATTCCAGGTCTCGATTGGCCAGGCAGTCCCGCTGGTCCCAATGTTTTGCCTCATCAGTTTTCATTTCAGCTGAACAACCTAAACCCATATTATTGGGACAAGGCCCGATATATCAATAAAGGCGCCACGGTTGCTCCAAGGCTGGTAAATCCTCCACTGCTCATCTTGAGGGGCAGCGACCCAGTTAACTGATGCTAATTAGATGCTGTTTCTGCTCTGCTTCAGCGTGTTTTGATCCTGTGTTTGGAGCATGTTTAATTCCCTGCGATTGGGTTAATAATTGCTCCGCCGAAAACAAAACCATCGATCAGCTGAATCGCTGCCGTCCTTCCATTCCAGCTCCTGCGTTATTGGAGCGATTTAGCATGGACACATTAATTATCTACATCTTTTTTCTATTCCTGAGCAAGCATAAAGACACCTAATCGGTTTATTTTGATTATTTTCTCATCATTAAGCCTATAATCATATTTTCTTTGCATCCAGATAATCCCTCTCATTTGGGCCATTAAGGCGTCCCTCAGCCCGTTCCGGCATCGTGCAAGGTTCAACACAAATATTTGATGAGAGCGCTTCCATTCGATACAGCCGAGGAGGCGAAGGCGAAACTGTGTGTCCCTTCGCATTTGCCAGGGAATCAACCCAGCCGATCCCTCGAACGGCTGAGAGGGAAAAGCAGAGCAGATAAAGAATTCATAAAGCATTAAACAGACTTATTGCCTTGCTGAAGAAAGACTGTTATTGCGACGGCTCAAGGGGGGTCAGGGCTTTCCATCAAAACAGACAGAATACATGCCCCAGAAGCCTATTTTCCATTGATAGATCTGAGGTTGAAAAAGCACAGCCAATAAAAGCAGCCCTTTAGCGAGGCAAGAAAAACAAAAATTTCATCTTCTCCTTCGGCGCCTTGTTACTATTTGATGTGCCCTTGCATGACTTTTAAGACTGCGTCCCCCAAAGACAGTCTCTGTTGAACATGAAGGTTAATCGATGTGTTCGTATCAACTCGATCCAAACCTCACAACGCAGATTATTGTTTGTTGAAAAGTTCTCCAGGAAGGACAGTGTTGTTGTCTCTCATTTTCAGTCCAGTCTCTGTACCTGAGCAGTTCTCCAGATCTTCCTGAAGGACAGTGTTGTTGTCTCTCATGTTCAGTCCAGTCTCTGTACCTGAGCAGTTTGATAGTTCTGTGTTGGTTAATCCACACAGTGATCTACGTCTGAACCTTCAAGCAGAACAAAGTGTTTAACTTAAGACGAAGCAGTGAAGAAACAGGTGCAGATGATTGCAGATGATCAGCCGATTCGTTTACTGCTGATGCTGAACACTGAGTGGTTCCCCTTTACTTAGAACCTTGTATCTTCAGACACTTTGCAGCCTGGAGCACTGAAACATTCCCATTTCTTTCATTTAATCTACTCAACACTGAAAGGATATGGTGGTTCTTTAGCAAGAAACAAGGTGGTTCTCTAGCAAAATATAAAGAAATGAAGACTTTGGCACAATTCTCACATTTGGGTTGTTTGAAGGTGAAGTATGTTCAGGTGCAAATATTCTAAAGAGTTCCATTCTCCAGAAACATCACCTTGAGGAACATCTCAGAACGTCATTTATAACAAAAGCACGTCTTGAACGAATGCTTCAGGTGAGAGTTCTTACCGTTCACAGTGAGGGATACCTCCTTCTCGCCGACTCCAACCCTAGGAACCACGGCTCGACACACGTACTTCCCAGCGTCCTCCTGCTTCACCGCCTTCAGGGTCAGGGTGTTCTCGTTGCTGAGCACCTGGACAGCGGTGGACTGTGTGAGTTTTATCGATTAGATCTTTTCTCATCTTTCCTTGCATTTGTTTATCATTCGCTGCTTATTCAGAGCTAATAGAAAAAGACAGATTTCCACTAACATATGCTACTTGTTCTGCAGGGGGGACACAGTGTTAGTGTGGCTGCAGAAGAAGAAAAACACCTCACAGCAACACCTCTAAACCTCTGTGAACGTGCTAATTACTGAAAACGGGTGAAAAAAACTACACTTAATGATTTATCCGCAGCTGTTCGTACCACTCCGTGGCCACGCTTCATCCACACGATGGTGAGGGAGGGGTTTCCAGTCCAGGCACAGTTGAAGATGGCGTCGGAGCCCAAATCCACCTGAAGCGACTGAGGTTCAGCCGCCAGACGAGGTCCAACTGCAACAGAAGCATCAGTAAGACAAACCCAAACCCAAGGCTTATTACTCTTCATGCACATGGACACCTATGAACAATGATGAGGTTCTTGGAGTGAGGAACTGAAGCCTGAAGCAGGGTGTTCACCCAAATTTTATCTAAAAGTTACAAGTTCAGATTTTGAACAGATTATAATTGGCGGAAAGGAAAGTGGTATACACTTACGCCCACTTAGATTTTGATGCCTTTTGTTTGCATGTAGCAGACCTTCTTATCCAGAGTGACCTCCAAATCCTGATTACAACTTAATTAACCTGGAGCAGCCTAGGGTTTAGGGTTTTGCTCAGGAACCCAATGGTGGTGGTGCTGGAGGTGGGACTCAAACCTGCAACCTCTTGGTCCAGAAACAACTAACCTACGACTAGACCATCAGCACCCAGAAAATGATAACTGTATGTTAACCCTAATGCTAACCCTAACCTTAACCCTTACCCTGCTAAATCTTTATTAACCTTTAATAAAGATCTGGATGCAGTTTGAGATGATCTGATGATCTGGCCTAGTGTTAAGGGACTTTTAGGATCAGAAGGCTGCGGGTCCGAGTCCCAGACAAACCCCAGTAGGTTGCCCTGAGGTACCCTTGAGCAAGGTACCGTTCCCGTCACTCCCCGTCCCCGGGGTGTAATTTCGTCGCGGTTCCCTGTGTGCTGTGCTGTTTCACGATGACGAGAATGGTCACTTTCACTTTCACTTGATGCATTTTTACAGAAATCGGGCTCTTCTGTCTCCTACGGTTAGTCAAAGAGCACAAATGGCTGAACGTCTGCTTTGTGTAAAGGTCTTTTTTTTTTTTTGTCCACTTTCTTTAACGTGTCATTGTGATTGTGTTACATGCGCAGTGATGGGGACGGTACCTTGCTCAATGGTACCTCGGGGTAACCTACTGGTCTGGGATTCAAAGCAACAGCCTTTTGATTCTGGGATTAGTCCTAAGTCAAGTAGTCAAGGTTTTTTTGTGGTTTCACCCATATACACGGTACACAACGTTGCTCCAGGACCCTGGTGCCACACATGGGTCACATAGGACGATACACAGAACAGGACGTAGGACAGGAAACCACCACTGTCACAGGGAGCAGCACCGACATCGGATGCTGCAAACGACACTCACAGTAGACGTCCACGTTGCGGCTGATGTTGGTGCTGCCCAGGGCGTTGGTCACCTCGCAGGACACGGGTTCGGTGAAGAAGGAGTGATCGACCACCACCTCATAGCTGTCCCCGTGCACGTCTCTGATCATGCTTCCACCTTTCGCCCATCTAAGCCATGAGAGAGAAAGAGGGAAAGACTTGTGCTTTGGAAGCCTGACAGACTTTCTGAAAGCTCTCTTTACACGTTCAGCGCTGGGTAGATGAAAGGCTGCCGGGAAGCTGCTTTTTTTTTTTTTTATTCTCGTTGCAGGCAAATCATTGTGATCGTCTCTTATTTGCATGGTGCTCTGAAACAACAAAAGCGGCATTGGAGGTGTCTAATGTAATTTTCCCCACAACATTTTTTTCGCATGCCTTTTCATTTCCTTGCCATCAACGGAGCATGTCTTCCGGAGGAGAGGAATAAAAGAACATCCATTACGAGGTTCTCGCGCTGCTATCCGTCCGGCTTTGATGCCGCTGTCATTACACAGGAATATAATTTGGAGAAAAGAAGACCGTAAGCTGCGCGGGACGCAGCAGATGGGCCGTTGTTTGCGTTTTATGAAGGCAAAACAAATGGGTCCTGTGTTAAGATGATGACACGGATCGGGCGAGATTCAATTATATTTCATGTAGTTGATGTGTGTTCGGTCTGCGATATCAAACAGCAGCCACTTCCTACCGGAGCGAGCATCCTGCGGGGATTGGAGTCGCCAGTCAAAGAGAGAGAGAAGAGAAAAGAAATGAAAGAGGTGAAAAATGACAAAAGTGAGATTATTTCACAGAAGGGGACTTACTGATGCAAAATCCATGAGAAAAAGTGGGGCGAGAAGAGAAATAAAGAGAAAAAGTGGGTGCTATATACATATATATAAATATATATCGATCTATTATGTATATACTGCGGCTTTTTTTGACGTATTTTTATCTACGCATCGCATCGGTCACATTTTACGTTTTAATTCCACCAACTCAGCAAAAATGTCTGCATCAAGATGTCCAAAAGTGTGTGTCTCTTTATTTGAGAATATGTGTGGTGGAGGTGGAACCTGGACTCAAGCACATGATCGTGGGAGGGTGAAGAATTGCTGCTATCCACCTGAAACACTCACTCTCTCACTCCTTTTCTGAGCCGCTTGTCATAATTAGGGTCCCGGGGGTTGCTGAGGACATTCCAAGCTCTCACAGGGGAAAAGGGGGACACACCCTGGACAGGTCCAGTCCATCACAGGGCAGAAACAAAGACAAACACACTCACACCTTCAGCCAATTTATCATCTCCAGGTCACCTGACCTGCAGACTGTGCTTCGTCGTGGGTCTTTTGAACAAACATGCAACACAAGCTGTGAATTTGGACAATTAAACGCAAAGATAAAAGGTCACGAGTAGATCACACACTTTTAACTGCTTATAAAATCAAGGGAGGATTTGTTTCATCTGGTTAGAAAAATTCAATTTCATCATATCAACATAAGCTGGTTAGGATAATATTCTAAACCTTCATATCATGGCTAAGAAAGGGGGGAACGTGGCCAAGTGATTACATGCATTTTCGACATCTTAAACGCCTTGCTGCCTTCGTTTAATTGAATCCGACCCAGAGCGGGATGAGGAAACAGAGGATATGATTCTTGATAGCCGTGTCCGCTTTAAACGATTCCTGAAGACGCACGCAAAGTGCGAAGCTATGTAGGACAAAATTTGATCGTCTCCTAAAAGCAACAGGCTTCATGCCGACAAGCGTCTGACAACTTGATCTCATGAGTGCAGAAAAGAGAAGCAAAGGAGAAACGCGGCCTCGTCGAAATCGCTCAGTGGCCCACAGTGAGGGTGTCAGTCAACACCGCAGCCCGGGAGACAAGAACGGGTTCCCGTAATTCAAAATTCAATCAGCCTTTAGTGGGCCCGGCGACGGCGGAGCAGCGGAAACGAACGGAGCATCCTTTCCAAAAACGCAGAATTATTCAGCTATCGTGCCGCCAAATGCTCTGAATGTTGTAACGAGACATAAGTGGCGCAGAGAGGAAATCATTTGGTACTTTAAGATATTGATGGCGCCTGTCTGTCGCCGAGTCAGGAGCGAGAACGCTGGGTGGCACATGCTGTCTCCCCGAGGACCCCCCTCCATGCCAAAACAAACACTCAGACAGAGGAGAGGCTGATGCCCACTGACGGCATGCGCTAAACCCACATGTTCACATCAAACCGGCTGCCGCGCCCAGCCAAATGTGCACAGCGGAGCCTTTCTTTCCATTAGATGCCTCTGAAGTGACGAACGAGGAAACCAGAGATGACAAATTTGCCTCGAAACAAAGCCTCCAACACCGACAGTGACAAGAAAGCCCTGGAGGGATCTGAGGAGTACTCTCGTTCGCCGGCGGAAAAGGGAGCACATCTGACTCACCTTCTACCTGCGGGCCACTTTCATTCGCCTGCAAGTAAAGACTGCGCAAATATAATGATCAGACTGATATGCAGGTGATATGTACTGAGAGTGTAAAGTAAAAGTACAGGAATGTACTGAGAGTGTAAAGTAAACAGTACAGGAATGTACTGAGAGTATAAAGTAAAAGTACAGGAATGTACTGAGAGTGTAAAGTAAAAGTACAGGAGTGTACTGAGAGTGTAAAGTAAACAGTACAGGAATGTACTGAGAGTATAAAGTAAAAGTACAGGAATGTACTGAGAGTGTAAAGTAAAAGTACAGGAGTGTACTGAAAGTGTAATGTAAAAGTACAGGAATGTACTGAGAGTGTAAAGTAAAAAGTACAGGAATGTACTGAGAGTGAGGGCAGTGGTGGCCTAGTGGTTGGGCGTTGGCCACATGATTGGAGGATCGGGGGTTCGAACCCCTTCCCAATAGATTGCCCTGAGGTACCCCGTCCCGTTCCTCCCTGCGATGGGCTGGCGACCTGTCCAGGGTGCGTCCCCCGTCCTCGCCCTGTGTGCGCTGGGTTGGACACCAGCACTCCCCCGCGACCCCGTTTGGGACAAGCGGCAGAAAATGGATGGATGTACTGAGAGTGTAAAGTAAAATGTACAGGATTGTACTGAGAGTGTAAAGTAAACAGTACAGGAATGTACTCAGAGTATAAAGTAAAAGTACAGGAATGTACTGAGAGTGTAAAGTAAAAGTACAGGAGTGTACTGAAAGTGTAATGTAAAAGTACAGGAATGTACTGAGAGTGTAAAGTAAAAGTACAGGAATGT
>CM029383.1:7407879-7444924 GCA_017165825.1 Hepsetus odoe | reverse complement strand
GAGAGAGAGAGAGAGAGAGAGAGAGAAAGAGAGAGAGAGAGAGAGAGAGGAAGAAAATAGTAAAGGAGGATCAGAAACATGCACACTGTTGGTGTGTGTGTGTGTGTGTGTGTGTGTGTGTGTGTGTGTGTGTGTGTGTGTGTGTGTGTGTGTGTGTGTGTGTGTGTGTGTGTGTGTGAGACCTCACCTGTAGTGAGTGACTGGAGGATTGGCTTTGGCTGAGCAGTGGAACTTCACCAGGTTTCCTTCCAGAATCGGCTGCGGTTCCACCGAGAGGTTCACCAGAGGCAGATCTGCATCAGACAACACAGGAACCTGGTCAGCTTCAAACACACACACACACACACACACACACACACACACACACACACACACACACACACACACACACACACACACACACACACACACACACCCGTGTGCAGCCCAGCCCTGAGAGGCTGCTCTCACACGCCTGCTAATGAAAGATTCATCAGAAATGTTCTTTGGAGATAAAAGAACAAAACCAAACAAACAACGATGGAAAAAAGAAGCAGAAAGGCTTGATAATTAATTTTCTCTGTAATGGGAGCTCGACTGCATTAAGATTAATTGGACTTGTGGCTTGCCTGCTAATTGCTGAATTAGAATTTAAATAACTTTTAAAATTGCCCGTGATTAAAGAGAGTGCTTGTTGAAGTAACAAACACATTGATTACACAAATTAAACAAACAGCGTCTAAATTTACATTAAGCAAGCCAGATATTTACTGCCACTCCTTTTATTGAGGTGTTTTCGAGCTGTTTCATCTGCTTTTTTCGCCGCGCCGTCGAATAAACCCGACCATATGTCAATTATGCTCGACTAGGAATATCTGGGAGGGGGTGGAGAACAGATGAATGCAGCGTAATGTCTCTATAAATCTCTCGGAAGGCGAGCAAAGTCTAATAAACCTGTCAAAACCTGGCATAAGGCACTCGTACGGCTTTTTTCCCGTCGGTGCCAGCGTGCCGCCAGGGCATGAGGCACACATGACGTACGAGCAGATCCATCAACATACAAATCACGCCGGATTTCAACATCCATTTGAAGAAAAGACCCTCCACTGAAAGAGCACAACCATCCATCCATCCATTCATCCATCCAGCCATCATCGGAGCCTATCCAAGAGCTCGTAAGAGCGAAACCTCCTGGACAGGTCACTGGGGTGGGCCCCCTGACGTCCATGCCTTTGGACTGTGGGAGGAAACCCAGGAGGAACCGCCCACAGACATGGGAAGAACATGTTCTCCACACAGACTGGGAATCGAAACCACAACCTGCTGAGAGAAAAGTCAACCACTGGCATCATGGGGCAGTAGTGCTTAGCGACTAGACTCAAGACCAGTAGGCTGCCCTTAGGTAGCGTCCCCATCTCTGCTGCACGGGTGCTGATATGGCTGCCCACATTGCGTGTGGGTGTGATGCAGAGGAAGCATTTCGTTGCGTATCACGATAACGAATAGTCACTTTCACTTCACTCTCAAAGAGTTTGCCATTAAAACGTGGCTGCACAGGAAACAATGAAATGCTTCTCTGTATTTTACCCATAATACCCTGCAGCAGGGGGCAGCTATGGCCAGCATCCGTGAACAGTACCTTGCTCAAGGGAACCTCAGAGTAACCTACTGGTCTGGGATTCAAACCCACGACCTGCACCTCTCGTTTCTTCAAATTCTTCTGATCTTATAGAAATATAACATCAAAATCTGATTGGGCTTTTATCTCAACGCTTCTTCTTTTTTCACTTATTTGTATTTTTATCTTTCTGCTATTATCCAGACACGATTGGTGAAATACAAAAGCGTGATGGTAACATGTATAACAGCACATACGATCCGAGGAGATTAAATGAGAGCAGTTTCTACAGAAGATGGTAAATAAGAGACGTTTTCAAGCCTGTATTGAAATCACTGAATATGGTCCTTATCATCTTCACTAAACGCTGATCTGAGGATCGGATATCACTTTCAAGGACAAGTATAAGGAGTAAAGTTAATATAAAGACCAGAGCTGGCCATGAATTTATATCCAAGACAAGAAACATTGTGTAATAAAGGGACTACTCTTCAGATTCTCAAATTGGGTTCTAAAAGCACTTATTAGTCGCAACAAGGCTCTTAATCTCAGAATTAAAGGTCATTTCATACCATGGTTGATGCTAAAAGACTCATTCTTAAGCCTAAACCATTCTAATGCACATTTAACAGGACGGTCATAAAGAACCCGGACGGATCAGATCTTTCAGCAGAACCTCGAGGAGCATTTATACTCAACTATGGACGGGGTCTGCTTGTGTTCTTCTCATTTGCATTTGTCCCTGTTTCCTGAGACCTTGACGACAACACTGAGCAGGAACTGCATTATTATGACTTGCTCCACCACCATGTTTTCTATCAGAAACGCTTGATGCTGCCCTCTGGTGGACATACTGCTTAACATCCGCTCCAACAGAAAGGATGCTGTGTTCGTTTTTGATGAAAATAGTCACTTTCGCTTTCATTTATTTTTCATATTAAAGCGGAGCGTCTTCCATTCCCGTCTGTTTTTGTTACCTTGCTATATCTGTGGTCCACAGGTGGACATGGATCATCTTTCATGTGTGTTTTTCCCCATTTAAGCTGAGCGCCGTCTCGAAATCAGTCTTGAGAAAGTGGAAATAAAAACAATGGAGAATTTCTCTCGAATACAGGAGTGTGTTCTGAAGGTGTACGAAAAAGGCAGATATTTGAATTGAAATGTAAGAAGTAAAAGGAAATCGTCAAGAAATATATCTCAGGTAAAGAACAGAACCCTGAATCCTTTACTTAAACACGACAACTAAGTAATTTAATTTGTTCCTTCCCATCTGATGATCGCTGACCTACACAATAGGCTTCATCCGGAGCTTTGAGGGACACGGTATGGCCTTGAACATCCATTGGAATCTCCATCTTTCTTTCTGAGTCAATACATTGTAAGTGGAGCCAGATTTACATGTTTTAACATACGTCCCGATTGTCCAGGCACCGATGGCAATACAGATTTGATGAAGGAGGCAAGCCCCCTGGGTTGAACTTTAAACGAAGGTGAGGTTTTCAGCGGTGTGAATCTGTAGGTGTCTTTGAAGAACACAAGGACGGGTGTGTGGAAATAAAAAACCCCAACTCTTCACTACATCTCAACGTCTATTCAAATGACCCGGACAGCTTTTTCAAAGGTATAAGAATCCTGAAACTGACTAAAGCTCTCACTACAGCTGAAGCACTGAATAGAGTCGAGTCAAGGCCGATTCGCCCACAAAGCTGCATAAAATATTCGCCATCGTTTTTTTACTGTTTTCCAATTATTTGAGTCCGAAACAAGATTGCCGCTGCGCTGACAGCAAGCTAATTTACAGCCCAAGTCGATATTTCTTTTGTGAAAAAGCATGTTCCCTCAACAAATACAGGGGTTTTGTTTCAGAAAATGAGGCAACACATGCAGGGGATGACAATGTGATTAAAGTCATTCAATGGTGGCAGCTGTCAGTTTCTGTAGGCAGTCTGATTGCTCCCACAGACAAGGAAGTCGGTTGGTTTGGAGATGTCACACCAAGACTGCCTCATTGGTGTGACTTGGACTGGATTTTTCTGTGAGTCTGCCCTGGGATTGACTGGTGCAGGATTTCCCTATTTGCCCCTGTGAACTCTGGGAAATTCTCTGGCACCCCTGCCACTCAGGTTTGGATTAGCAGATCAGAGAGCGGTTGGATGGATGTTCCTTCAAGACACTTCCAAAGTGAAGAACATCAGAGGTTGGGATATAAGTCCAATTTTCTGACACTGACTCAAGCCTTGTGTCTCTGGGATGGTAAAACCAAGTCTGAGTCTCTGGGATGTGAGTCTGAATCTAATTTGAGCTTCTGGGGTCTGAATCTGATTCTGACTTGTGTCTCTGGGGGTCTTAATCTAAGCCTAGTCTTGAGGCATGAGTCTCAGTTGAGTCTCTGAGATGTGAGTCTGAGTTGAGTCTCTGAGATGTTAGTCTGAGTTGAGTCTCTGGGGTTTGAATTTGAGTCCCTGTTCCAGTCCCTGAGTCTGAGTCAAGTCTCTGTGATGTGATGAGCCTGAGTTGATTCTCTGGGCTGTGAGTCTGAGTCAAGCCTCTACGAAGCGAGCCGAAGTGTCTGGGACACTTAGTCTCTGGGACACAACAGCCAGAGTTAAGGCTCAAGTCTCCGAGATTTTAGTCTGAATCTTGTCTCTGGGGTGTGAGTCGAGTCACTCTGTGGTGAGTCTGAGCTGAATCAGGAGTTGAAGTGAACTACCACCACTGGGTCCCTGAGCAAGACCCTTAACCCTGAATTGCTCCAGGGGGACTGTCCCTGTAATTAGGACATGGAAGTCGCTCTGGATAAGAGCGTCTGCTAAATGCCGTAAATGTAAATGTAAATGTAAATGTAAGTGAGAATCTGAGTTTGATTTCTCTGAAGTGTTGAGTCCGTTCTCCAAGGTTTAAGTCTGAGAGTGAGTATTAAGTGAGGTCTCTAGGGTGTCAGTCTGAGTCTCAGTGTTGAGCTGAGTCTATAGGGTGTCAGTCTGAGTGTTGGTTTGAGTCTAAAGGGTGTCAGTCTGAGTCCGAGTGTTGAGTTGAGTCTCTAGGGTGTCTGAGTCTCAGTCTTGAGTCCAGTCTCTAGGGCCTCAGTCTGAGTCTGAGTATTGAGTCGGGCCTCTAGGGTGTCAATCTGAGTCTGAGTGTTGAGTCCAGTCTCTAGGGCCTCAGTCTGAGTCTCAGTGTTGAGTCCAGTCTCTAGGGCCTCAGTCTGAGTCTCAGTGTTGAGCTGAGTCTATAGGGTGTCAGTCTGAGTGTTGGGTTGAGTCTAAAGGGTGTCAGTCTGAGTCTGAGTGTTGGGTTGTGTCTATAGGGTGTCAGTCTGAGTCTGAGTGTTGGGTTGTGTCTATAGGGTGTCAGCCTGAGTATTGAGTTGAGTCTATAGAGTTTCAGTCTGAGTCTGAGAGTTGAGTTGAGTCTATAGGGTGTCAGTCTGAGTCTGAGTGTTGAGTTGAGTCTATAGAGTGTCAGTCTAAGTTTGAGTCTGTGTGCAGAGTTGAGTCTATCGGCCTCAGTCTGAGTCTGAGTGTTGAGTTGAGTCTATAGGGTGTCACTCTGAGTCTGAGTGTTGAGTTGAGTCTATAGGGTATCAGTCTCAGTGTTGGGTTGAGTTGAGTCTATAGGGCTTCAGTCTGAGTCTGAGTGTTGAGTCAAGTCTCTGGGGAGTGTTTCAATGTGTTAAAAGAATGTGAAGTGCAATTGAAACCTTCTGCTAGATTAGCTACAGCACGTCCAGCACTGTACATGGACCATCACAGGTTTCTACATAACGGAAGGCTCGTCGTTTTCAGGGATGAAGTTTTTCCCAGAGTACACCATAACAGACCTCCGTACATCTCTCCATGCTTTTCACCTCCGTTAGGAGTCTTCCCACACAAGGTCGCCTGCATTCATTACAGACTCCCTGCCTTTGATTACAGTGATCTTACTGTAGATTCAGCCTTCAGGATAATATCATGGTGTACACAGACACACTACAGAGACTGGGTTTAAAGTGAAGTGTAATCCAGCACGTTCTCTGTGGGGAACAAACTGAAGAAACAACACACTATTTGAGAATCTAGATGTTTTCTTTCACGCCACTTGATAGAGGAGAGCAAACCTGAGAGCAAACCTTTTACATCTCGGGGGTAGAAATGTATCTGCATTGCATTTAATTCAAATGGGCCCCAATAAAGGCCCAGACTAGCTCATTTAAAACCGAGCTGAGCTAAAGTAAGGTTTAGATTTTACAGCACAGACTACATTCAGAATAAAATACTGGGGTATTTCGGGGAGTGACCTGCGGTGGATGAAACGCCCTGCAGTAAATGGTCCTCCAATGGTCCTCCAAACCCCAGGGATAAATCTTCAATCCGTTTAGTTTTATTTTTATATTCTGGAATGGAGCTTAAATCAGAGTTTAAATCAGAGAGTAGTCCCTAATCATTAGACCACCGCTGCCCCATTTTAAAAAGATCTTCCATTAATCAGGAGCACTCTTAATCCTACTCAAAACCATGCACTTTAATCTTTATTACTCTGCATCGATTACTTATCGTAACTGAAATCTTTCCTTTTGATTTCTGTTTTTTTCAATGCTTAATTGGCTTATCTTCCTTTAAAGATTCATGAAAATCAATACAATCAATAGATGATCTTTTAAACCTCCTGACTAGCTTTCGGTCCAACATGTAAAATGTCATTTATAACTAAATCCAATGAGTTTATGAAGCTTTATAAAGGCTTGCCAGAGGTTCTCGGTCTTTACAGTCTCAGTAGGTGGACCAGTTCATTAAAGCACCACATCAGTCCCCTAATGGACACCACAGACCCTACGTTCATTTTCGGGATTTTGAATTTAAGTCCTACCGAGGACTTCCCAGAGTATCCCCTGTGTATTGCACCTTGAGTGGACGCGAAAATAAAGTGTTACTATATTTTCACACAATGTTTTCCACGCTCCTGCAAGCACAGCAGGCGGATCCACCTTCTCCCAAAGGTCTGAATGTGAGCCGAGACCGATGAAGGCAGCAGGCGCCCCTGAGTCCGATTTCTCATTAACGATCAACTGCCTTCAGTCGCATAAACCACATTCTTACCTGAAACAGACGTTTCACTCATAATGCCTGATGGTGAGGGGCTCCATCATTTGAAAATACACCCGTAGGCCTTCTGAGTAAGACAGTACAAACTGCGACGAGTGCTAATAGAAAGCAATAACTACAATAAAATGTGCAGGGAAACGGGAAAAAAACAGCAACAGTTATAAAGCAAGTGTTGATTCGCGGCCCCGAGATGTTCATATGCTTTGAGTTTTCAAGAAAAACTGAGTTGGGAATCTAATGCACCTTTTCTTTGTTCACTTGCAAATCAGAAACACAAGACAATGGTGTCATATTATTTTGTGATGCCATCATTTTGCCTGGATTTGAACTTTCTGCATAAAATCGTTATAAATCGTTAAACAGTTCAGGATCAGCAGGGAGCTTCGGACAACAGGCCTCGTCTGTTTCTCGGGCTCCAGCACCTCGACAAGCCTGGTTAGGACGTGCTTCTGATGATGGATGGATGGATGGATGGAAGGATGGATGGATGGATGGATGGATTTTCTGAGGCTTCATCACCACTGATAAGCCTGGTTAGGATAAGCAGCTCTGATGATGAATGGATGGATGGATGAATGAATGAATGAATGAATGAATGAATGGATGGATGGATGGATGGATGGATGGATGGATGGATGGATGGATGGATGGATGGGTCTTGGTCACTTTCCTTTAGCACAGTGAAACACAATGAAATTCTCTGCATTTAACCCACATACACAAGGCGCCCGCCATATCCAGCACCCGGGGAGCAGTGATGGGGACGGTACCTTGCTCGGGGGGTACTTCAGAACAAAGCACAAGCCTGCGCCGCCTTAACAAAGATCTTGGTGTAATCTTGCTGAGTGATTTGGGCGACTGTTGACTTCTAGTGTTTAAAGTTCCAGCAAATATTTGCACTCCATGGTCTCGCTGATCAACGTCTTGGATAAACCCCAGCAGATCCTTCTGCAACTAAAATATCTCAACTAAACTTATTCTTATTCTTATGCATTAGTTAATAGAAAAAGCTACAAAGCAAAGTCTTTCTCACTTATGAATTATTGTTTTAATGAAAGCTAAATAAAACACCTGCATTAACCAAAGTGTCTTCCATGCATGACTAAAAATAAGTCCATAATCACTGATACAAATGAATCCCTGAATGAATGTGTTAATTCAATTATTTACACTGGAATTTTTCTAAGTGAGAATTATTGTTTGCGGTTCTGCGATAATTAGATCATCTCTAAACACATTTGTTGCAATTATGAAACTTTATTTATCCGTTTACTGATATACAGCCCCTCGTTTCTTTTTGTTTTGAGACGTTCTTGTATTTTTAAGGTGAAAAAATATGAAAAATGTAAAAAATGAAGAGCTCAAGGCTTATGAGGCTTAAATTTGAGGCTCGCTCCAGATACTGAGATACGATACTGTCATTATATAAGATGCCCCGGTTGGGAATCGTACCCTGAACCTTCTCACGATGAGCTTCTCACCGTATCAGTGATTCCTACCAAACCCACTTTGCTTACAGCACCAAGATCTCCAACGTGTTCTCCTGATTTAGCTGCATAAAGCTCGCAGTGCTTGGACCTGATGATGGCTGCTTGTGTTATAATTTATAGATGGTCTCTAAGATCCCACAGCAATCAATGAGTACATCAAGTCTACACTAAAAAACAACTGCCGGCTGAGCGCCTGGCCCCCAACATCAATAATGTACCTGCACAAACTTCTACATACAAACAGCCGTCCCACAACCGTCCCACAACCGTCCTACCGCCGTCCCACAATCCACACATCCATCCATCCATCTATCCATCCAATCCCAGATACCCACCCACCCATCCATCCATCCATCCATCCATCTAATTCCACACATCCATCCATCCATCTATCCATCCAATCCCAGATACCCACCCACCCATCCATCTATCCGTCCAACCATCCATCCATCCATCCATCATCTATCTGTCTGTCTCTCTATCTATCTATCTATCTATCTATCTATCTATCTATCTGTCTGTATGTCTGTCTGTTTGTCTGTCTATCTATTTATCTAACTCCACATAACCATCCATCCATCAATCCACCATCTATCTGTCTATCCCACTGTCCATCCGTCCATCCATTTATCCATCCATCCAATCCCACATACCCACACACCCATCCATCCATCCATCCATCCATCAGCCAGCCATCCATCCATCATCTATCTGTCTCTCTGTCTGTCTGTCTGTCTATCTATCTATCTAACTAACTCTACACATCCATCCATCTATCCATCCATCCATCCATGCATCCATCCAATCCCAGATAACCACTCACCCATCCATCTATCCATCTATCCATCCATCCATCCATCATCTATCTGTCTGTCTGTCTGTCTGTCTGTCTATCTATCTATCTATCTATCTGTATGTCTGTCTGTCTGTCTATCTATTTAACTCCACATAACCATCCATCCATCAATCCACCATCTATCTGTCTATCCCTCTGTCCGTCCGTCCATCCATCCATACATCCAATCCCACATACCCACACACCCATCCATCCATCCATCCATCATCTATCTGTCTGTCTGTCTGTCTGTATATCTATCTATCTAACTAACTCTACACATCCATCCATCCATCTATCTATCTATCCATCCATCCATCCATCAATCCATCATCTATCTGTCTATCCCTCCATCCATCCAACTCCACACATCCATCCATCCATCCATCAATCTATCTAACTCCACACATCCATCCATTCATCTATCTATCCATCCATCCAACCATCAATCCATCCATCCATCCATTTAACCCCTCACATCCTCCATCCATCCATCCATCATCTATCTGTCTGTCTATCTATCTAACTCAACACATCTATCCATCCATCTATCCATCCAATCATCCATCCATCCATCTCAAAGTAAAAAATAATGCCTTTTTTAAATTAATAGGAAGGAATACACAACTTCCATCCATCCATCCATTTTCTGCCGGTTGTCCCAAACGGGGTCGCGGGGGGGGTGCTGGTGTCCAACCCAGCGCACACAGGGCGAGGACGGGGGGCGCACCCTGGACAGGTCGCCAGCACATCGCAGGGAGGAGCGGGACGGGGACGGCACCTTGCTCAAAGGTATCTCAGGGCAACCCATTGGGAAGAGGTTCGAACCCTGATTCTCCGATCACGAGGCCAACGCCCGAACCACTAGGCCACCGCTACCCGGAATACACAACTTCATGAGGTTTATTTCTTTTAAAAAAGTAAAAGAAGGAATATTTAACCATTTCCTGCTCAGAAAGAGGATCTACTTTTCTAGATGAAAAAAGGTTGGCGCGTAAAGGATGTAACCACTGATTGGAGGAACCGTTAATGTGAAACTAATGAGAGTTATCAATGCATTGTTCTAACTTCTAACATGTGTTCAATACTTTATTGGTATTAGTATTAGTTATGGGTTAAGTTAAAGGTAACTTTATAGCAGCTTTATATAAAGTGTTATCCACCATCCTTTGATAAACGTCTCTAGATGTTATTTTTGTTTTTTTTGATTGTTGAATGTTGCCTTCAAACTTTGTCTGTGCAACTGTTCAGCTTTAAACTTTATATGCCTTAAATAATTCATGTGTGAAGTTTCACTAGTAGCCCCTTATTCCCAAACTCCTATTTCGTTTACTGGTCTGTGGAAATTACACAGCCGGGCCACGAGAAGTAAGTGCTGGACCAAACTGCAGCTTCTGGCTTGCTGACTGGCTTTTTCTCTACATCCTTTAAATTGCACAGTCTAGAAAATCCCACGTAATTAACATTAAAGTTGTGTATATTCCACTTTACCTACTTTTGACAAAGTAATTAATTGTAAATGTTGGGCGTTCAATTACCAAATCCTATTTTTTATTTTTAACCAGCGGCTATCACTATGTCTGACCATCTAATGATGCATGGATAAAGAGAAGTGCTACAAAAAAAGAAAATATCGAGCGGCATTGACTATTGACATATTTTGTTTTCAGATTTTCTTGTAATTTTAAAGATTTTTGTTGTGAGTGACGAGGATGGACAGGTTTAAGGACAGAAAGGAGGAGCTTTGGTTGGACATTTTGGAGACCAAGTTAGAGAAACAAAGCTGCATTGGTTTGGACGTGTCCAGAGGAGAGACGAGGATTATATCGGGAGGAGGATGTTGAAGATGGAGCTGCCAGGAAAGAGGAGAAGAGGAAGACCAAAGAGGAGGTTTATGGACGTGGTGAGAGAGAACATGCAGGTGGTCGGTTTGAAGGTGGGAAAGAAAAAGAAGAAGAAGAAGAAGAAGAAGTAGAAGAAGACCTTCTAATATTGTCAATGTGTTTCTGAGGGACATTTTCAGTCCAGTCCCTGTACCCGATCCGTAACCATAACCAGAGCACAAACTGGAGCATCTTGAGGAAACCCACGTAGACATGGAAGAATTTCACACAACAGAGAACCAGTCCTTGAACTTCTCTGGAGCAGAACGTAGGATGCCATCAATGGACAAAGGGCTACAAAGCAGAAATCAACAAGGGGAAAGACACGTCTAGTGTGTCCTCATGGTTCCAACAAATTCCAACTTGGTGCCTAAACCAAAACACAGTTGGTTCCTTAATGATAGAGAAGGTCTAAGAAAGTATCCCAACTGGGAACTGAACCCAAGGACCTCCACAGGCCAGAGCTGGGGGCTTCATCCTCCTCTGGTTGATGGAATTGGGTCATGTGTAGCTGCTGTAGAGCACACCACTCCACTGGCAGTGAGTTTCCACACAATTAGTGTGCAGCTGAAGCAGCTTCACCTTATAGAACCTGAATTCCTCAACTAAAGGTACTGAATACGTTTGGGCACACAGCTTTTAAGCAAAGTGCAGTCATGTGCAGCCATTGTCTTGGCTTGCTGGGTGTGCAGTGGAAAACCTGGGGTTCTCGCATCTACCAGGCTGTGTGGTCGCCCTTATAAATCACTTGGTAAGCCAATTACGGCGAAGTAGACAAGTAAGCGAGGAACAAAGCCTGAATGTGTTAATAGAGAGCTCGGTCTTGTGAATGCAGAAGTGGTAGTTATTTTCGTGAGGGGGCTCTGGAGGCACTCGTCTCAGTCTGGGAGACGGAGGCCCCGCCGGACCGCCGCTCCACATCTGTATTCGCCCATTAATTACTCCCAATGAAGCGCATTGTTTAAACGCCCCTCTTATTTACACCGCAATTACTCGGAGAAGCTGGGAGCCACACACTGCGCTCCCGAGTATCGATCCAGGCCGTGACCCCTGTGATGAGGCGGGGGAACGGTGCGTATGAGAGGCCTCCTCCAAACAATGTGGGCCACGGGTCAATTTAGCTGGAAGCTCAGGCTAATGGAAGCATCAGAACCTACACATCCCGCTGATCAACGTTCCACAGCTACCGGAGCATGCAGCCAACGTCCGCTGAATACCAGATGAATTCGGATCTTCAGAGTGGAGCTGGCCTTGCTTTCAGGACCTTCTCTCAAAATTGAAGTCTGGAGCTCAACGTGCATGTTTTGTTCCTGATATCAATTAACATTTTGTCGTAATATTGATTTAGTTGCATAACTGATTCTACAGTTAGATCAGATGTTTGAGTCGATGGGATCTGAACTTCACTCCGGTACTGATATCTTCTGTATTTTTCCTTCTTCTTTTTCCTCAGGTCTGGCTTTGAGAGTAGAATCAGCACTTTTCTCACCATTTTCTGAGCTGGTTTTAATGAAGCGAGAGAGAAATGATTCGTATCAAATTACAGCGTCCCTTTGTCGTCGGCCTTAACTGTGATGCCTTCACGCCAGCATCTCTTCAGGGACGTGTCCTTTTCGTTCGTTTTTAATGAGATTATGGTCACGTAGGCTGAGAACATAACAAACAGGGGTTGTACAGATTAGGCCCGACTATCTGCAGACAAAAATCCAGATAACAGAATATATCTGAGTCCACTGAAAAGTTTTCTAATCAGATGTCCTTGATTGAGTCTGGACACTGAGTCTCAACTGCAAGAGAAAAAGGCCTAAAAACGATCGGCAGCGTTGTAGATTCCGTCATGCTGGTTCGACTACGGCTAGAAAATAAACTCTAATGAAAAATGGAAGGTTAGGAAATTACAGAAATGTAATTAATTACTGTTATTATTTCAGCAAAACAAATATTTCGCAATACAACTCAAAAGTCTTTGAAAAGGCTTTGCAGGAGAATCACCGTCTTGGTGCGATTTCCGAAGGGTTAACTGGGGAAACTTTGCATTTTAAGACCTTTAAATACAGAAAACTGCAAAGTAGAAAAGAATTCATCTTCATTTTTGACTCCTTTGTGTATCTAATGGTGGACGATGATGGTGATATCAAGACCGGCTGCTCCTGTAATAAGAACTTCATTTGTAACTTGAACTCCACGGTCCATTAGAAAGAAGACGTGCTGGATTCTGAGGCTGATAAATAACAATTAAGTGAGCAGCTCCAATATCAAGGAGCTCCAGCTAGGCAGCAAAAACGATAAAACTTTCAGGATATTACTGCTATTTTGCTTTACTGGTCATTAAAATGACATAAAAGTCAGGATAAGGTCACAAACTTCTATGGAGGAACAGTCTTCTGGTCCAAATCTGTTCAGATTTACAGATGATGTCCATAGAAACATGGGATGTCCAAAAGCATGTCATACCTGAGTAAGTTACATTTTCTGCCATGTAAGCCCTGTCTAAGTCCTTTACACTTCATTATCTTTTTAAATCAAATCCTAACCAAATTGAGAGCGCGGTCCTAAAGCGGATGTTTATTTGATGAATTTGGTCGGGATCCAGGATTCATGCCCATTATGTCATTATGTCCTCAGCATAGCAGCGGCAGGTTGAGACATTTCAGCCGGTAAACCCTGCAGAAGCACTAACCCATCTGCCCTTTTTTTCCACCTTCTCCTCTAATCATGAACAGCTGAGAGCTGTTCAGAGCTGATGAACTCTGCGATGAAGTGTTTGTGCAGCTAGCTTGTTAAATTTGCTGCTGTCGTGCCTGATGCTTGTGGATCCGTCGTGAGGATGCGCTTAGGTGGCTCGCTTTGGGGCGCGGGTTCTTTGACGCTCATAAATTTGAATGGCAATAACTAAGACGGAGTGCAAAAAAAGTGGAACTGAATAATGAACTGTAAGCAAATTGGGAAATAAGTGTAAAATTAATATGTAGTTGCAGATTTAATACTTTATGTTCGCCAACGAAGGAGGGTTTGGACAAGCCCTGCCACTCTTTGAAAAGTGAAAGTGAAAGTGACAACCCTCGTCATTGCAAGGTCACAGCACAGCAGACAGTGAACCACAACGAAATTGGACCTCTGCTTTTAACCCATGCAAACACCGTGCAGCTATTGAAAGCGCCCGGGGAGCAGTGACGGGGACGGCACCTTGCTCAAGGGTACCTCGGGGCAACCTATTGGGAAGGGGTTTGAACCCCCGATCCTCCAGCCAACGCCCGAACCACTAGGCCACCACTGCCTTGAGAGTTTTGAGGTTTGAAAATGAAGACATCTAAGTGAGGGAACCAACTTACACTGGCTGATGAACAACCATAATCTGAGGTACCATACATGTCACTGCTCCCCAGTTTAGGGACTGAACCCCATGATGGTCATGAGTTTGAGTTCCATACCAGTAGGTTTGGAAGGTCCCTGAGCAAGGTAGTGTCCCCATCACTGCCCCCTGGGTGCTGGATATGGCTGCACCATGCTGCACAGTGTGTGTGGGTTACATGCAGAGAAGCATTTTGTTGTGGTTCGCTGTGTGCTGTGTTTCACAATGACAAAATAGTCACTTTCATTTTCATTCTGTTTTCTAAAGAGACCCCAATATCTGATGGAAGAGAGAATGGACTTGAGGAGCTCCATAATATGGAACAGTTTTGAGCCAACCCTTACTTTTTCATATTTTGCTTCCAAAGATCCACTATTTTTAATGTGTTGTTGAGGAACAGTTCTCCAGATCTTCCTGAAGGACAGTGTTGTTGTCTCTCATCTTCAGTCCAGTCTCTGTACCTGAGCAGTTCTCCAGATCTTCCTGAAGGACAGTGTTGTTGTCTCTCATGTTCAGTCCAGTCTCTGTACCTGAGCGGTTTGATAGTTCTGTGTTGGTTAATCCACACAGTGATCTACGTCTGAACCTCCAAGCAGAAAAAAGCATCTCACTTAAGACATGAAGCAGAGAAGAACCAGGTGCAGATAATTCCAGATGATCAGGGGATTCGTTTACTGGCAGGGCTTATGATATGGATGAATATTTCGTGCCTTTTTGAATTTTTTGGACAATAACGTTCCATTAAATTCAAATCCTAATAATACACCCCGCCTGTTACCCCCAAACACAAACATGCCCTGTGCTTCTACGGTTTGGAGTCTTATCAAAGGCAGCCCTCGTTATAACGAAGAAGAGGCAGGTATCCCGATCCGTCTGGAAAGATTTAGCTCATAGTCTTCAGCTAAGTGTCCATGAGGGAGCTGGTTCCAGTCACTGAGAGATGAGTAGTGTGTACCCACTGCACTGTCAGGGTCAAGATGGATGAGGGCCCAGGGGTGTAGGAGGAACCGGCCGGATGAGTAAAATTTCCTAGTGACCAGAAGGCCTTGATATGTAGGCCACAGCTTTCACGGCCAAGGGCTTATAAATGATAGTGAGCCGGTGTTCGCTGTCTGGTCAGGGAAGAAGGCCAGTCTAGCATGGTGCACAGTTCAAAGGAGCAGCCCTATTTGGGACACACATAACAGAGTAGCACTGGACCACTTTATTTGCAGTTCATTATACGGAATACGACCATGATCAAGCGTACGCTGAGGAACACACTCCGCCGCTAATGAGGAAAACAAAGGCGAGGAACGATCAGTCATGAGGAAGCATTTGGTGAAGGATTCAAATGTTCCTCAGTATTTCCTAACGATGTCCATTAGTTGCTTCATGTTTCTTTATTTGGCCTTGTCTGCTGCTTTCAGATCTGTTCTTGTTAGTCAGTTACCTGCAGTGAGGTGCATGTGTGTGTGTGTGTGTGTGTGTGTGTGTGTGTGAAGGGGCTGCTAACGGGAATGCTCCTTATACAACCTCGGTTGGGACTCCTCCATGTTTGCCTTTGACTCTCTTTGCCCCGAAAGGCACCCAGGCGAACAGCTGCCTGCTATGAATATTTATGCGAGGCGCTGACGGAAACGTGCCCCCAGAGCCAGCTAGGGGTGTCAGGGGGGAGTCTTCTCTACCCCCAGCACCTCACCAGACGTCTCCATCACTTATTCATCTAACACCTGTTTCAGGCCAGCCCCTTTAGAGGGGTTTCCACTTCAAATCGCTTCCTTATGTCAGGATTCGCCACCTCTAATGGGCGCGAATGTGAAGTGACAAGAGACAAGTTCGCACTCGTCAACTGTGGGGGAAACATCTCTGCGATTGTGGTTGACCCTATAAATGGAATGGTTCCAGATTCCCATAATTCCCATAACTTCCTATTAGGTTTATAGTCAGGGCTGGGGGTGTGCATTTACATTTGATCAGGACGAGTAAACATTTCAGAACTCTTTATCCCTCACAGCAAGAAGGTTGTGGGTACGATGTCCAACTGGGCAGCTTAGGTCTTTTCTCTTTGGACTGTCCATGTTCTCTGCCGTGTCTTTGGAGGCTTCCTTCAGGTGCTCTGGTTTCCACCCATGGTCCAAAAAATTGGTAAATGCTAAATGATGCTAAATGCTAAATTGCCCCCTTAGTGTGAGTGTGTCTGTTAGAGTGCCTGCTCTGAGACAGACAGGTGACCTGTCCTGGATAATTCTTCATGTTTTGCCTGTTAAATGCTGGGATAGGCTCCAGCACTTCCCAGGGTCCTTTTGTAGAGTAGATGTTAAATTGAAGGATGGATGGATGGAATGTAATCTACTCAATATGTTAAAAAATAGTATTTTTGCACAAACTAGGCTATTTTCTAGAAAACTAGAAATAAAATGCAAGGTGAAACCCCTCCAGATGATCCAGAAAGGGCCTCTAGTGTTCAATCAGCAAACTACTCTACTGGATCTCCATGGCCACCCGTATCAATTCAAGTCACCAACACTGGCCTACAGAGTGACTCCCAGCTCTTTAAGCTTCATCAAACAGGCTTATGCTCTTCATTCAGTTTTTTCTTCTAAAGAACGTCTAAGCAACACTAGAGAATCTCAGTCCAGAATGTTCTCATTGTTGGTTTCCATTGGTGAAATGACCTCAGGACAGGGGCTTTCTTCTCTACCTTCAAGAAGTTCATCTCTTCTGAGAGCACCTCCTCTCCCTCACCAACAACCTAACACACCTAACTCACACTATCCATGTTTTAATCACTACTTATCCTGCTCATCTAATGTACTGCACTTTTTCTTCATTACAATCGATTCCCAGGCGGGACGGTCCGGGTCCTTTCTGTGTGGAGTGGACATGTTAGCCTGTGCTCTGGTTTCTTTCCACCGTCCAAAGACCTGCACATCAGGTAGATTGGAGATGCTAAACTGTCCCCTAGGTGTGTGTGACCCGGACCGTCCCATCTGGGAATTGAATCCAGAACCTTCTTGCTGTTAGGCAACAGCGCTACCAACTGCCGCCCCAAACTCACACCCATCAATAGCGGGAGCGGGACGGCTGATAGCAAGACCTTCATTACGGAGGCTGAATTTGTCATCACGATGCTCATTTATCTGAGAGTGGGTCTGAAAGCGGAGGTTACAACTGAGCTGAAGGATGTTTCTTGTGTGGAAAAGGGGGAAATGGCTCCGAGTGATACTTCTCCTCCATTGTTTTGCATGACAAACCGATTTGGGCCGAGTCCAGCGGCGCAAACAGAGAAAAGCTTATCAGTCCACACTCTCTTTTCTGTCCCTTGCTCTATTGTGGAAAATAAAATGGAATATACAGCAAGGAAGAATGGAGCTGTCAAACGTAATGGCTTGCTAAACAGTATTTTATGGCATATTAGTCACCCTAAATATCTTTAAAAGGCCTGGAAAAATTGAAACACGCCTTCGCTCAAACTGAATCTGGCCAGGGACAAACTTTTAATGAAACGTTTTAATTTGCAAACCTTCTTCTCTTCTTTTCTTTTTCCTGACGGCTGTTTTTTCTGACAGTTGGGCCTATATAAATGCAAATGCTTCGAACAACGCGGGCCGCGCCCCTGCCGACTGCTCGTGGGCTCGCCGGGCCGATGGGGAACAGACGTCACACCCGCAGCGAGCGTTTCAACATTACAGACGCGATATCCACAAACCAGAGAGAGAAAACGACGATATTTCATTATTTTGTTCCAGAAGTAAGAAGTTGGGGGACTGGTTTCCTTGTCGAGCGTAACATGTGCTAAGACATCTGAACACATGCATACACAAGCGCGATTTGGCCGAGAATATGGGACAGTGCAAGAGAGGTTTTCACCTCTGAATAATTTATCCACCAGGAAGAAAAAAAAAAGGAACTCTGTGTGCGGCACTAAGGTAATGCACTAAAACGGCGTCTCTCAGCCTTTCTGAGCCCCGACCCCCACCATGTGAAAATCTTAAACCCGTTTCACGTTTCTGCAGCTTATTCCTGACGATCACTACAGCTGTCAGTTCATCAGAGTTTTTCTTTCCGTTTTCATTACTTTCATCATGCGAATGCAGAAAATGATCCAAAAAAAGTCCCTCCAGAGCAAATTAGAAGTGAAGAGGAAGTGAAAGTGACTAATCGCCAATGGAGGCATAATGAAATGCTTCCTCTGCATTTCACCCATGCACTGTGCAGCTATTTAGTGCCCGGGGAGCAGTGATGTGGACGGTACCTCGCTCAGGGTGCCTCAGGGCAACATAGTGGTCTGGGAACTGAAACTGCATGTGCACCACTTGTAGCTATTTTATCTTTCTGTCTTTCTGTCTTTCTGTCTTTCTATCTTTCTGTCTTTCTGTGTTTTCATAAACACAGACCAGAGGCGAGACCCTGATACGATATTACACCCATGAAGTACAGCCCTCATTGGCAGCGGTGGTTTAGGCTCCAGGTCCAAGGGTTCGAATCCCAGAGGTACACTTGAGCAAGGTACTGTCCCCATCACTGCTCCCCAGGCACTTTCAATAGCTGTCACCAGCTGCAATGTGTGTGTGGGGGTAAAATGCAGAGGCGCAATTTGGTTGAGGCTCACTGCGTGCTGTGCTGTGCTGTGTTTCACAATGATGCGGACAGTCGCTTTCACTTTCACTTCTTCAAATTCACTTTACTGTGCAAAAGTTTTAGGCAGGTGTAAACAGAACACTTTCAGAAATGGAAGTGTTGATCATTTATTTTCATCAATCGACAAAATGCAGTGAATGAACAAAAGAGAATCTAAATCAGATCAATATTTGGTGTGACCACCCTTTGCCTTCAAATCAGCATCAGTTCTTCTAGGTACACTCGCACACGGTTTTTGAAGGAACTCGGCTGGTCGGTCGTTCCAAACACGATTGTGTTTCTCCTCCGTGTGACATTGATGATCATCAGTACCTGTTTGGTAAAACTGGTTGATCAGACACCGACTACAATCCTACAGAATCCCTGACTTTGTGCAAGTGTGCGTAGAAGAACTGATGCTGGTTTGAAGGCAAAGGGTGGTCACACCAAATATTGATCTGATTTAGATTTTTCTTTTGTTCGCTCACTTTGCATTTTGTAAATTGATCAAAATAAACAATCATTATGGATATTTCTGAAAGCGTTCTTTGTTTACAGCATTTTTCACACCTGCCTAAAACTTTTGCACAGTGCTGTACCTGAAATCCAGCTTGTTGGTCTTATCTTTGGTATACTGAGATTAAATTAAAGAAACTGTAGCATATGTTTAAGTGCTCCAGGTATATAAAGACTGTCCTTCAGGAAGATCTGGAGAACTGCTCAGGTACAGAGACTGGACTGAAAATGAGAGCCAAAAACATTGTCCTGTGTCCCATATTAAAAATACAAGAAAATCTGGCTTTTTGGTCTATTTTGCTTCACCCCAAGGCTCCTTTACACCAACACCTGCACCCAAAAGTGATCAACCCCCTTGATGGAAATCACAGTATATGCATCGCTTACGCTGGATGTCTATGGTGACGGTTGCCTCTTTGCCGTTGGGCGCAGCTTTGTTGGAGGCGCGGCATGTGATTCGCTGGCCGCTCTCGATGTTGGACGGCGAGATGTAGAGCGTGCTGACCGTACTCTCGGCCTTGCCGTCCCGCAGCAGCGTCTGTGAGAGAGAGAAAGCAATAAGCGCAGATGAGAAGGGGCCTACGTGCCGACATGGCCTGGACACCACAGGCAGCCTGACCTTAAGCTGAGAAGCTAGAAAAGAAGTTGTTGAAAATGCAGCGGAGTGGAGGTTAGACTGCCTTTGATCCTCAAATCCCTCATCCTTCCCGGAGCACAGATCACACGGCTACTATATGGAGCATCTCGTCAAATGGGCCGAATGGAATCAGCCTCCCTCTGTCAGCCGGCAGCGTGGGACAGCATGCCAAGAGCACACGGACGGGGGGAGCATCAACACGCTGCTTTATCCTCCACAAAACATCTGCCTTTCGACACTGTGGACTCGGTCACCGACCTGCAGCTGCACTGCTGGATTCACTGCTTGGACCGAGTCCAGATTCACAAAAAAGGGGGACGAATAAGAAATAAATAAATAAATGAATAAATTTTAAGAACCGTGGTTCTGCAGTAACACTGAGCATCCACATCCAAATCCTGCACCCGCTCATCATTTTAATTTAAACCTCAGCGGATATGAAGACGCTTTTATTCACCTTCCCTTTAAGGATGCCGTCGGTTGTTGGTTATCGGTCGTCTGCTAAAGCTTTTTTTTTAATGATCCGGTCGTGGAAGAGAGAGTAAAACCTTCCAAGCACCCGGGTGTTCAGATTTTCAGAAGGTAATTCCTACATTGCGCAAAGTTTCATTCGACTACCGAGAAAAACAGCTGCGGATTAATCCCTCCTTAATTTTTCGCTCATGAAGCTGGAGCTGCACTTCAGATTCAAAAATTCAGATGCAAAATTAACTCGCTGGCTTTTTTATCTTTGCTTTTCAGGAGAAAAAAAGAATCGTTAATTGAATTTTTCCTCGATTAATCAATAAGAAAATAGCCTTTAAGTGGTTGCCTAGTGATGAGCGAGTCGGCCCCCTGATCGGAAGGCCGTGGGTTTGATTCCCAGATACCCCTGAGGTACCCTTGAGCAAGGCACCGTCCCCATCACTGCTCCCCGACTGCTTTAATTAGCTGCTCCCTGCTGCTTGTGTTTGTGTGTATGGGTGTCGTTTCGTTGTGCTTCACTGTGTGTCGTGCTGTGTTTCACAATGACAGGAATAGTCACTTTCACTTCACTTTAATAGCAGCCCGACTCAGTGATGATAAAATAACCTTCATCTATTGGTTGTTTCATGCAAAAGAAAGCAAGACGGCAGCTTTTTCAAAACGGATCAATAGATAGGAACCGCTGGGGTGTAGAAATGGAGCTTGTTGGTTTAATCTGAAATTGTTTAAGGATTTTAGGACCTTATGATCAGGATTCGTGTTCATCACCGATGGTTCTGATTGGCCAGGCCCTTGTAAAATGGTCTGGAGAAGGGTATGTTCTTATGATTTAAGTTTTTAAATGAAAAAGTATTAACCAATGAGGCGTGGTTTTAATCACCATTCATTCTTATTAAAAGCGGTGCGGGGAGATGCTATCGTTTTCATATTAAGGCAGCTGCTGAACCGTCTCATTTCTAGCAAAATCGCCTACGCAGGGACACTATTGTTCCAGCTCTTCTGGTGACCCTATTTTATGGTGAGAAAAAAAAACAACTTAGGCTGATACTTGAAGGATATTGACTTCATCTATAACAGCCTGCTTCCCCTAAGCTGTATCTGATTCTCTCCCCGATTTAATCAAATCACGCCATAAAGAGCGCCTGGAAAAAGGAAAACGAAGGAGCTTCTGCCCTGAAGGAGGAGAAGATCCAGCCACGAAGGCCTCCAAATTCAAAGCCCATGTTTTTTCTCTTCTCCTCTGATTTAAAAGGACAACTTTATTATGACGAGCAAAGTTCTTCAGTCGTTACTATTTATCGACACTCAATTATGAATCAGGGTTTGGGGTTCAAAGAAAGAAACCTAAACATGTTTTATGATATTTCCTCATCAAAAGCTCGGCGTCGGCCTGGTTTCCTGTTTGAAAGAGAAACCGCTTTCATGCCTCGTCCAATGGGCTCCCGTTTGATTTACAAGACACTGCCCAAACCATCGTTCAGGCTAATTGCTTCGCCAGGCGTTTCCTCCTCATTAAGGCGCTCGATCATCTTGGAAACGTTCCGAAAATCGCACGCTCTCGTCCGCCGATTGAATTGGAAATAATGTTTCCGATGAAGGAAGCGAACCTGTGGCGAGTTCGCCCGTGTGCAAATTAGGGCTTGGTAATTAATAAGCATCCTCCTTCTCCGGTGGGTTTCGGGAGGGCGAGGCTCACCAAGAATGCTCAGATTACAGCACCCCCCCTCCTCCTCTTCCCCCTCATCGTCATGGGAACACTCCTTCAAGCACAGCCCAGCGCTTCTCTCCGTTTCCTACCCACAGCTGACAAAGTGAGCAAATTGCCCAAGAACACATCCATAATTGAGAGCTCGGGAACGTCTTCCTTTTTTGTCACGTTTAAAAGCGCGGCGTTGGAGCTCCGACTTGCCCCCAGGATTAAATTAAAAATTACTTCTCACTCGTCATTAAATTGACAGAGCCAACCTTCTTTTGAGGACACGCGGGCTTGCGGCTTCGTGAAAAAGTAATGCTTCCCTGCAATGAGAGGAGTGCATGCTATATTTACATACAAGTAGGCGGGTGGCCAGATGGATCCGATGTGATTTTTAGCCATGGGTCTCATGTACTAAAAACAAGAATACGAAAATGGGATGAGTCAGCTTGAGGAGACTGTGTGTCAAAGTTTTTAATGTTGGGGTCAAAAGGGATCAAAATGGAGATATGAGCTTTTGTTCCAGCAGGCCACATTTTAGGACTCCACAGATGGTGGGAAGTCTAGTTCTTTTTCCTTTTTTCTAAACTCCCTCCCTTCACTTGAGCATGCAGAGGTGGGGTGAGGGTACCTTGGAGTACATGGCGCCGTTGAGCACCTCTCCGTTGCGGATCCAGATTATGGAGGCGGCCGGTTTGGCGTTGTCCGCATGGCAGGTCAGGTTCAGCGGGTCGCCCGCCCTCAGGCTCACGACGGGAGCTCCGATGATCACTGGGTCATCAGGGGGAACTGGAGGATAAAATAATAATCAACGTATTAGACTGTCCTTCAGACCTCGTAGAGAGTCTCAGATGGTCCAGCGGAGGACGAACCCCTCAGTGTGCGCAGGGGTCCATTATCTCAAAAAAGAAAAGGGAAAAGTCAGCCAGAGAGGAAGAGAGAGCGAGATGGAGGGATGAGCAGGGGGAAAAGGGCAAAATGTAGGTTCCTGAATAGCACTGATTGCAGCCCCTCTCTTTAAGCAGCTCTGATCACCCTGGTTTCCATTCAGATTGGGGTAAATTATTGATTGAGCACTCAGCTCATTAGAGAGCATATCTAGGGCAAGTCTAAATCAAAGGCAACAAGCAGCTGGCACATCCTGACTAGTCAAGAGAGACAGAGGAGCTGGGGTAATGGTGGAGAGGGGGTAGTAGTAAAAGAGAGAGATAAAGAGGGATAAGAGAGAGAGGCAAAGATTCGGACCAAGGCGGCGAGGCGGCTGCCAGATTCCTTCCTTTGCTTCGTTGGACTGCGCATTTATTTTATTTTCTACCCCTAACTACACTTTTACCATCATGTCCCAACATCGCCGCGGAACATTGTCATTCTTCGATATTCCACACTTTTCTGGACAAATAGTCACTGCATATCCTCCGCATAGCTCTGTGTCTAAACACTCATTTTTCTATTTTCCTTCAGTTTTTGTATTTTTGTTTCCATATTACACTCGTATTTTATACCACTACCTTATACTTCACAGACGGTAGTGAGACCAGCTATGCTATACGGATTGGATACGGTGATGAAAAGAAAGGCGGTGGAGTTGGAGGTGTCTGATCTTCGGGAGGATGGTCAGGATTAGGAGTATATTAGCTCAAGCTCAGGTTGGAGACAAAGTGAGAGAAGCGAGACGGCATTGGTTTGGACTTGTCCAGAGGAAGGACGAGGACTATATCAGGAGGAGGATGGAGCTGCTGGGACAGGGGAAACGAGGAAGGACAAAGAGGAGGTTTATGGACGTGGTGAGAGAAGACATGGAGGTGCAGAGGAGGAAGATGCAGAGGACAGGAAGAAATGGAGATGTTTGAAACGCGGTAATGACCCCTAACGGGAGCAGAAGGAAGTAGAAAAGGAAGCTCATACCTGGAATTTTTCATTTTATTTTCTCATTTTATTTTATTCTATGACCCTCATCCTCTATGATGCTATGTCCAGAATTCTCTTTGGAGTCTCGGAGTGTCTCTGGGACACGTTTCGCTGCCGGGTGTCTTTTTCTAACTGCGTGTTTGACAAATAAACTGAATCTTGAGATGCTGAGGAAGTAGCCCGAGCTCACCTCCCACTGATTAGACCTCAGCCCGTGTTACTTCCTCAGCAATTTTCACTCAATCAAGCCCCCAAAACAATAAAGGCTGGGGGTTTAGGCAGTGGAAGAGGAAGGTAGACGTTCTTGACAAGCTGTTGAGAGAGAAGACAAGGGGTCGGATGTGACCCATCCATCACTCCTGCAGAGCTGTTGCTGGGAGGCTGAGCAAGCTTTACAAAACACTAAAGTCCCCACAGAACCTAAAGAGACTCAGCTTTGTCAGAGTGATTTAAAATGATCTGATGTGTGGGAAAGATCACAGGGTTATGATGAGATTTGAGATGTTCAGGTGCAAATTCAAGGATCTTCTTACTCGACGGCATGTTAAAGACCGAAACCGGCAACACAAACTCAAGATATACTGCACAAAACAGGTATAACAGCAGATACCGTATAATATTTACCATTAACAGACTAAAAAACAGTATTCTGTGAAAAGTGGATCATGGCAGTGTGGGTAAGTGGTCGGACCATTTACCCCAAATATTGTCTCCTCGCGGTGCGGCTCGGTTCCTGGTGCCAGTGGAAAAGCCCCTTAGTGTCCCAGTAGGATACTGTAATGAAGTGCCGAATGAATATTATTAATATTAGCTTTAGCATGATCATATTCCTTGTCCAACAAGGGCAACTAGGCGCCGTAATCTGTAGGTTGTGGGTTTGAGTCCCATACCCTTGAGCAAGGTACCATCCCCATCACAGCTCCCTGGTCACTGGATATGGCTGCTCGCTGCTGCACGGTGCACGTGAGGGCAGATGATGCATGTGGTTCACTGTGTGCTGTGCTGTTTCATGGTGGTGGTCACTTTCACTTTCACATTTCTTATATATAATATATCTTTTGTCCAGGGTGTGTCCCCGTCCTTCGCCCCGTGTGTGAGCTGGGATGGACTCCAGCACCCTCCCGCGACCCTAATTAGGACAAGTGGCCCGGAAAATGACTGACTGATGAGTGAATAGGTCTTTTATTTATTTGAAAAAAACACATTTTGCATACATTATTATATATATGTGTGTGTGTGTGTGTGTGTGTGTGTGTGTTTAGCTCTACTGTATGCATGAAATCAATCATACGATGATGAAATTGTTTCCTTTACACAGTTTGTAAAGGGATGAATAAAAAGAAAAGCCCTGATTATAGACAACACCATCGCTTTCATGGTCCGTTAGCTGGCAGAAGCTGAAAAATTGAGGAACGGCTGCTTCATTGGAAGTGCTGACCTAAACTCATATCTCTCAGCAGCCTGTCAGGCTTTCTGAGGCTCAGCCTTGTACCCTGCGCTCATGTGTGAGAGAAGTGACGGCTGATTTATTACCCAGCATTACCTCACTGGTACCAATCAAGTCCCGGCCCCAGCTTGAGAAACCTCACGGTTCTGAAGGTGGATGAATGGCTGTCTGCTTGGCCTCCATAAATATCAGGCCACCTTTATGTCTTCGCAGAGGCGGGAAAAAGCTGAGCGGCAACTCGAGACGTTTTTTAATTTAAAACCCAGTTTATGTCAAGATGTGTTACTTTAATAATTTGAAACAATTTTAACGATCATCAAAGGGTGTCCAAAGACATCAGAATCGAGATCTGCGTCGGGCTGCTCCGGTTACCATGGCGAATCATCCGTCTCCATTTCCTCCTGTCCTCTGCATCTTCCTCTTTCACACCGACCGCCCACACGTCCTCTCTCACCACGTCCATAAAATCCTCTTTCCTTCCTCTTCAACATCCTTCTCCCAGCATGCCCATCTCATGTCCAAACCAACGCCGTCTCGTCTCTCTGACTCTGTCCCCGTCCCTCCTCGTCCCTTCCACCACAAATCTTCAGAATCAGGATAACCGCTAAAAATAAATCCATCGTATCTGATGATGCATCGCATTTATCTGCACTTTTAAAACGCCTCCAGTTATTCCATTATTAGGAAACATGTTGTTTTCATCCAAATGTGTTGTTGAACGTCTTTCCCTTTTGATGGATGCTTAAAAAAGGGCGTTTTCCACAACTTCTCCTCCCGTCTCAGTGACCCGAGTGCAAACTCACCTAGATCGAATTATTGGCTTCTGCAAATGGAGCGTTCTGCGAGAGTTATGCAGAAAGCAAAGTCTATTAACTTCCATTAATTAATAACCATTCATTAAGCAGAGGAATGGAAGAAGGCCTGTCCGCCGCATTGACCAATACCGACACTGAAATGAGACGTTTATCTTCAGGCCAGCAGCTCTAATCCGAAATGACTCTCCCCTTCAAGACCCTTCGCGGACTCTCCTTTCCGAACGCTTGACAGTGCCTTAATCAACTTACCCATCATCATTACGGCCATGTTTGCAAATATGCCTCGGCGTAATGGCTCCAAATTGACGATTTAGCACGGCCAGTCAATAGATCTGTCTCGAGCGGGTCAACGGACCAAATTAATCGCCCCCGATTTAATTGCCGTTCGAAGGAGAGGCCAAAAAAAAAAAAAAAAAAAAAAAAACACTCCAGCGTGCCCTAACTGAAACCTGGCTCCTTGTCGCCGAATTACTTTTCTCCCTGCCCTCTTGATACATGGGGCCCATGGGACGTCTCTCAGAGTCGTTCCGTCTGTGGAAGTGTGCAGGGAAGGGGAGGCAGGAGAAAAATGGAGCAATTTCATGTTGAAAAACAGAGAGAAAGGAGCGCTCGGGGAAAAGTGACCTATTTTCTAATGTACCTGGATCCAGTCTTAGATGTGGAGATGCCTGTCTCGGAGGAATAGGCAGCAGAGAGGATTAATCACTCTCATCCCGGGGTTCAGTCGTTGCGCCACACAGCAGCACGCAAAACCCTCAGCAATTAGCCTTCTCTTCCAGCTGGATTAACTCAGTAGTCATGGACGCTCTTTAGCTGAAGCCTCTTAACGAGATGGGATCTCCTCGTCAGACAGAACAGCCTGATCAGGTCCGACGTATGACTTTAGGCGATCGGAATAAATACGCTACAATATGGCAAATTTAAGAAAACCCAGTGTCTGTTCACCATCCAAACTGCAGCCGGGCGCCGACCGGATCCCTTTCATGCCCTTTTCTGATTGATTTTTTTTGGTTTGAGCCTCTTAAACTGTGCAGCACCAACATTATCCTGATAAAAGGTTCAAAAAAAGCAGAGCACTTACAATTTAGAGATGAAATTTTTATTTATCATTTATTTAATGCTGTTCCCAGTTGTGGAAACTGTGGAGTAAGGTCACCAAAAATGAGCGACATAAATAATATTCCCCGTTCAGACCGAGTGTATTTCATGAACAAAAAAAAAATTAGAAATTATTTATAATGAATAACCCTATATTATAGGGCCGTCTTTACAAGTGAAAGTGACTAATTGTCATCGTGAACACACAGTGAATGAAATGCATCCTCTGTTTGTAACACACCGTGCAAGAGTGCCCAGCCATATCGGCACACAAGAAGCAGTGATGGGAACAGTACCTTGCTTAAGGGCACTTCGGGGAAACCTACTGGTTTGAACCCACGGCCATCTGATCCTGAGGCCTCGTCCCTAAACATTTGGCCACTGTTGTGACTGCTTCTATTTATGTGTTATTACTGCTTATTAATTCTTTATTAGAGGTTTATGATCTATTTAGTAATCGCTTATAAACTTATACAATAAAATCAAAAATTAATCAGCTGGTAAATGGATTCCAAATAGTTTTCATTTTGGAGGCACTGAACTGAATAATAAATCTTGCATTTTACTTCTTCGCCAACTTCTGAAAAATGCCAATATTAATATTAATATTGATTAAATTTACTGCGAATTTTAAGTAAGGCTTGGTTGAATCCAAGATTATCGATGAAAAAAATACTTTTCTGTGTATTATTCAATTAAAAACTTTAAAATACCTTCTTGTGTTGGGCTGACAGTATATTCGTTATTTCAGTTATAATTAAATTATTAAATTGTTCAATTATTAAAACAACTATTAATATTTTAAGTGAATCGGACCAGCAACACTAGGAATAGTTTGAAAAAGAATCATATTCTGAATTTGCTAACGGTGTCCGAAGTTGTAACTGTGGACGTTTAAGGGTCGATTTGGAGGAAAAGTTCCCAAAAACGTTCCTGAAAAAGCAGCTCTTTATTCCCGGTTCTGCCGCAGTGGCTGTCAGGAATATGTCTTGACGTGCTGCTGTCTTTCTGAAGTACTGAGGTTGTATTTTTGCCTTCCTTATGTGTGAACAAGGCTGAGACTCGCTGGGTTAAAGGGATCTGCTGGCCGATGCCACCTCGGTTAATTGCAGCGCCGCTGAGCTTAATGGAAATCTGAGAGCTCGGGCCTCACGAGTCCCTGCTGCGGGTCACTCCGGCGCTGCGAGCGTGCGACTGAAAATGCATCGCTACGGTCCTCCAGCGTAGGTGTGGAAGGTGTGCGGTGATAAAGACACGAGAAACTTCTCAGAGAGAGAGTGAGAGAGACCGGCGTGACAGCCAGCGCTTTCATTTTTAACGCGGGGGGGCAGGAGGTTCCTCACTGCCCGTCTTCGGCCAGTCCGTCCCGTCTCGACCGGTTCTCACAAATGAGAGGTGAAGCCAGAAATAAAGCCGCCGGCTGATCATGTAAGCTGTCTAATGGAGACGGTGAACTTTGAACTTTGAAGCTTCGGAGGCGTCACAAGTGAAAGTGAAGTGAAAGTGACTGTCTGTCCACACAGTGAACCACGTTTCCCAAAGTCTTCAACCACCCTCCTTTCATATATATAGATGACAGACAGACAGACAGACAGACAGACAGATAGACAGATATACATACACACAGACAGACAGACAGACAGATAGACAGATAGATAGATAGATAGATAGATAGATAGATAGATAGATAGATAGATAGATAGATAGATAGACACACAGACAGACAGACAGATAGACAGATAGACGGATGGATGGATGGGTGGATGGACAGACGGACAGACAGACAGACAGACAGACAGACAGACAGACAGACAGACAGATAGATAGA
Source organism: Hepsetus odoe (assembly GCA_017165825.1). NCBI lineage: Eukaryota > Metazoa > Chordata > Actinopteri > Characiformes > Hepsetidae > Hepsetus > Hepsetus odoe. Next base: position 7,415,677 of record CM029383.1, on the reverse strand, counting down.
TAGATAGATAGATAGGAAGATAGAAAGAAAGATGGATGGAGGGATGGATGGATAGACAGACAGCCAGACAGACAGACTGATAGATAGATAGACAGATGGGTAAAGATTTCCTGGGACGTGTCGCCGTACATTTACAGCACATCTGGAATCTTTTGCTGCTTTGATGCAACAGATCTTCTTTCATTGGAAGAATCGATATTAATCAATATTACACTCACATTCAGTTCTTAATACAACCTCAGCTCTAATGAAACTGCTGTAAAACTCTTTTACATCCTTTAACTTTCACTTTTTCACTTTTTACATTCTTTGATTTTTTTCGGTTCTCTCCCATGTGCCGGAACAATCTTCCAACTGGTAACAGGAGAATTATGCCTGGGCCTTCAGATTCACTCAGGGCTTTCATGAAGCTGAAAAACTCAGGATCAGTATTTGGTGAATGTCAGAAGCGCAGGATATTTTGTTTATGCAAACTTTTTGAAAACATTCTCAACGACTCCGGCTCCGCCCACTAATTTCTTTCATCGTTGCTGTCGTGAGGACGAGCAGACAAAAATCCCATTCAACCTGAGGAGGAATCGTAGCACATCGCTCAGACATTGTCCGAATACTGAACAAAGTCAGAGGGTGCTTCTTCTTTTTTAAGCTGTTCCCGTTTAGCGGTCGCTACAGCTGATCAACCGTCTCCATTTCTTCCGCTCCTCTGCATCTTCCTGCTTCAAACCCACCACCTGCATGTCCTCTCTCACCACATCCATAAACCTCCTCTTTGGTCCTCCTCTTGTCCTCTTTCCTGCCAGCTCCACCTTCAGCATCCTCCTCCCGATATCTCTCGTCTCTCCTCTGGACACGTCCAAACCAACCTTGCTTCTCCAACTTTGTCTCCAAAACGTCCAACCTGATCTGTCCCTCTAATAGACTCATTTCTGATCCTGTCCATCCTCGTCACACCCAACGAACATCTCAGCACCTTCAACTCTGACACCTCCAGCTCCGCCTCCTGCCTTTTCGTCAGGGCCACCATCTCCAACCCATACAACATAGCTGGTCTCACTACCGTCCTGTAAACCTTCTCTTTTACTCTCGCCGGTACCCGTCTGTCACAGATCACTTCAGCCACTCTTCTCCACCCATTCCAACCAGCCTGCACTCTCTTCTTCACCTCTCTTCCACACTCGCCGTTACTCTGAACCGCTGATCCCGAGTATTTCAGTTCCTGTCCGGCCGTTCATTAGGTTTATGCGTCTTTCGGACTTTTACGGATTCCGAGCCAGCGAGTGGGTTGAGAAAGGCAGAATTTATCCTATAATTACTGAGCTGCTGACAGAAGCTTTACAAACAAGCACAAAGCTGCGGATGGCCTTGCATGGCTGATTTGCTGGGCATCATAATACTTTCTGTTCGCCGTCTGAGTCAAGACGCTGGTGACGGGGGCCATTGTTTACCGAGCCGACGCCGCTCGCTTCGTTACAAGAGAGAGTGACCTTGTGTTTGTTTACGTTGTCAAAATCCCGTATACTTTCTCTGTTTGGCTTCCAGAAGACAATGTAATTCAATTAGCACTCTTCTGAATAGAACCTTCTCAAAGGTATGATTCATCTTCATACGGTGGACAAACTACAGCCCGCAGAACAATCAATAATCCGGCCTCTTTCCTTTCTTACCATTTCTCCGACAAAATAAAGGAAGGTGACGAAGAAGCCGAAGAGGGGAGTTTTACTTCCATTTTTCTGTGCAATTATCTTATAGCGCCACGAATCCCATCATTGACCCTCAACTTTCTAGATCTGCTTTTCTATTCAAACGGAATTATAAACCCGCAGACTACACACTGCTTTACGACTGTAATTATATATATTGGATCTATATTTAGAAAGAATCATGCTGTGACAAAAACATAGAAGAAATGTATTTTCTGTGCGATGATAAAAAATCTTTGACGCTGTCTTTTTGTCTTTCGCACAATAAAAAAGAAACAAAAACGAGAAACTAAACTCAAAGAGGATTTTTTATAACGTCATTAGAACTGGGGTTGTATTAAATGTTTAATAACAATTATTAAATATTGATTTTCGCCACAAAAGATGGTCAAACGTCAAAAAAAATCACAATTCCAGATTTATTTATTTGAAATTTTTTTTCCTGTTTTAAAGGTCAAAATGACCAAACCCCGTTTTTTTTAATTGTTTGTTTGTTTGATTTTTATTCGTAAAAATAACTTTTCGCGATGGTTTAGGATGAAAGATCTTTGATGCTGAAATGAATCGCAAAACCAAAAGTGAGATTCAGGACACGCTGGGCTGAAAACTTTAAACCGGAGATGAAATTTAGGACACACTGGGCTGAAAAAACAGTTTACATGAAGTAAACTTGATGATAAAGTATATACACTACAATACACGCCGTAGAATCCAACATCAATAACGGATGATCAATCAACGCATTGGATTTACTTGTTTTAAACATTACATACTTTTTCCATGACTCTAGAAACTACGCAGATGGCAGAACCTTGAATTCATTTTTTGGTTCTAATATCAAAGCTGTAATGAAAATTCCTGCATAAATAATAATTAGAAAGAATTTGTCCCTGTAGAAGCTCCACGTGGCTGATATTTTCACTGTTTATCTGCTCAAACTGTTTGAAATGAAGGGGAACCACCGGAGTTTCTAGTTCTCATTCTCATTATACTTACTTGGTTTTGGGATATAACATCTATTTGGCTCAAACGTTTGAGACTTTTATCATCCCTGATTGTGAAATTAGACATTTAGGATTAAAATTCCTTAAAATCATCTTTAATTATTAATAATATGTTTCATTTATGGAGCGCCTTTCTCAAACCCAAAGCCGCTTAACAAATTTAACGTACAAAAAACCCCGCTACAAGCGAGAATTCTTATCTAATCACATCATAACCTCATCACCAATAGCAACGAAACGCTCTTATCCAGCGCGACTTCTATTTCCTGATTACAGGGTCCCCCTGGAGCAACTCAGGGTTGAGGGTTCTGCTCAGGAACCCAACGGTGGTGATGCTGGAGGTTGGATCAGAAGCCATGAGGTCTTCGTTCACAGGAGGGCGTCCCACCACTACGCTGCCGTTCTGTGGATTACCAACAAGTCCAGAGATGAATTGCACATGTCGGCAGTAGATTTTATTCGCTTCGCCAACAGAGATCTTGTGTCATGAATGAGGAGGTAGAGGACCTCTTGGGCCTGACTCATTCAGCTGTAGTCCTGGAGAATAAAGAGCAGAACCGTGGCCCATGCTCGCAGACAGGAAGCAGACATGGCCCACTGGCCCAAAGCACAAAAGCCCTCCAGCATGATCACGGCGGCGAAACGAAGCTTTCAGCTCCAGTCTACATGCTTCACTTCCCTTCCAGTCCCTACCTATTGTTCTCATCTCACAGTGACAGCATCAAAGCGAGCACAATAGCAGAGGCGAGAGCCTGACAATTCACCCTCCTCTTCATCCCCCTCACGTTCCCCCCTCCCGCAAATGTCATAAAGTCACTCCGTGCCGATATTTTGTGATTTCAAAGGAGACAAATATAGCCGAACCTGCTTGGGGGACAGGGATTACATGAGCCAGTGGCCAGGAGGGAAGTTTAGGTATTAAAAATGGAACGTCAATAAAGGAGTGTTTAAAGCGAAATTCCGTCATCACGATTGGGTCATCGTGCACGAGCGAAGCTTTCAACAACGCTAAGTGGAGCTGCAGATGTTCCTGCACGCTCGCTGGCTTTCCAACAAAGTGTGGCATTCCACAGATGTTCCAAGATGTTCCAAAATTTGCATCGTAGCTTCATAAGCCTTAGAAGTCTTGGCTGGCAATACAAAAGAACGGTGTATTTTTACAATGTCTCCCTCCTAGTGCACACGGACGAAGGAGGAGAGAGAGCTGATCCAAAACGTTTGTCTGGAAGAGGAGAGATTAATTAGGAAATGACTTTATTAGGACTTTTATTGTGATTGTTCTTGAGGTTTATTAAGATGTCTGTTTGTTTTCTGCAAAGTAAAAGCATCCTTTACCTTTTTGCTTTGTTTCGTTTTAAAATAAAAATTTTTTTAAATTCCTACTAAAAGTCCTACCTCACCTTCTTGTCTTCTTCTTCTTCTTCTTCTTCTTTTGGCTGCTTCAACTTTTGCTTCCATTTCTTCCGGTCCTCTGCATCTTCCTCCGTCAAACCGACAACCTGCATGTCCTCTCTCACCACGTCCATAAACCTCCTCTTTGGGCTTCCTTTCCTGGCAGCACCATCTTCAACATCCTCCTCCCGATATGATCCTCATCTCTCCTCTGGACTCGTCCAAACCAGCGCAACAGTGTAAATGTTTCTTCTCATGGACCAAGCAGGCGGTAAGAAAGTTCGCTTTTTAAATTAGAATCATTATTTTATTTATGACCATGAAGATCTGGAGTTCCCCTCAGTCCGCTGAAAGGTTCTGACAAGTTTTGGCTTCATCCTCATAATTATCATCATATTTGAGATGGTTCTCAAATGTCATGCCTTCATTCTCAAACTCAGTAAGAAATGAAGCTGAAATAATATTTAAACTTGACTTAAAATGGGTATTCGGGGATTAGGCCCCAGGATCGGAATCCCAAACCAGGAGGTTAACTTCGAGGTACCCAAGAGCAAGGTACCGTCCCCGTCACTGCTCCCCGGGTGCTGTATCAAGCCACTGCTCTGTGTTAAATACAGAGGATGCGCAGTGAATCACTTTCACTTTCACATTCCAAAGCCTTTAATACAGCAAATCTGGATTTAAACTATCACACCTCTCTCACTGAAGCACAGCAGAAAGAAATGGTGTTCAGCCTTTGCTCTGGTGTCGTCCGTTGCCTGTGAGCTACTCTGGTTTTCCATCTGAGCCCATGTTGTTTGCTTTCCCCACACCTATCCAGCTCTAGTGCTCCGACTCGGGGACATTGCTCAGTCTGACATTAACATCAGGTAGCGAGACGATGTTTGGCGAGGGCTGCAAATATTGAATAGCTGTGAAATGGAGAAGTGCTCTCCTGAAAATGTGAGTACAAAACTCGAGCAGGGCTCTCTGAGAGGAGGCAGCGAACGGGGTGATTATCCCACAACCACTGGCTAATCCGCGGAGGAGCGGGAAGGAGAGAAAGCCCCCTTTTGATTTTAAAGTACAAAAGTAATTAGTTTCCCCTCATTAACACCGGTCCTGCCATAAACCTGGGCAGCTTGTTTAACATGTCCTTAAGGAAGGGGATCACATGGTTAATCCCTGTGATTGTTCTTCAGATATTCAGCAACTGGAGCTGTCTTCGCTTCAGCCTAAATTCGAAACGTCCCTTGAAAGCAGGACATGGAAGCGCAGACACTCAAACAGCAGCACAAAAAGGGGAATTTAGGATCTTTACTTGATCTTTAAAGCAATCTTTGTTAGATGTTCAGGGCTGCAAAATCCACGACCGCATGAATCAAAGCAGGGACAAGTTCTGATCTCTTGGCGTTTAAGTGTCATGGAAACAAACCCTCCAGATAAGCCAGTACTAAAGCTAAAAACTAAAACTAGAGCTGCAGCCCAGCTACTGGACCTCATCTCATTTGATGCCAAAAGTCAACCACAGAGAGCACGCAAAAGACTAGCTCTGGACGACACTTGGCCACAAACCTGATTACACGGGTTATTTCATTATGCAGCCCTTCAGCCCCAAGGATGGAGATCTTCAGAACGATCCAGAGCTCCAGGACTGGAGTCCGACACCCATGTTTCAGGAAAACCAGTCACTGGCTGAGTTATCACTGTCAAATTTTACACAAAACTAAGGGTGGGTTCGATTCCCTCACCAGTGGGTTGCCCTGAGGTACCCTTGAGCAAGGTACCGTTCCCGTCACTGCTCCCCGGGTGCTTTCAATAGCTGCCCACTGCTGCATGGCGTTTGCATGGGTTAAATGCAGAGGCAGCGGTGGCCTAGTGGTTAGGGAGTTGCCCCCACATCGGAAGATTGTGGGTTCGATTCCCTCAATAGTAGGTTTCACCGAGGTACCTCAAGGTACCGTCCCCGTCACTGGTCCCCTGCTGCACGGTGTTTGAGTTGAGTTTGAGTTGCAAGCAAGAAAAAAAGTCAGCACGATTACTTCTAACGCTCCACTCAAAAGGAGGGGGATTGTAAAACAATCGGATATTAGAAAGAAAAGACATAAACCGTGTGCGTAAACCTTGTATAGAAACATTCATGTATGGAAACTGCATAAACCATGCATGTAAACAGTCCAGAAAAGGTGAAATCTGTCTGGGCCGAGAATTTCACACCAAAAATTCAATTCTCAGGCTGTGGCTGCACGTAGTGTCCATATATTGACCATCAGGATTGAGAAATAAGTAGCTGAACAGGATCGTATTTGATTATTTGTCTGCACTCAAGTGATAGTCAGCATCAGTGTGATACTTTGACCACCCTCGAGTGCGCAGCGTCAGCAGAAAGCAAGTCTTCGCATCTTGCTTCTGCCACTAGATCTCATTACCCCGGGCCAAAGTGCCAGGGATCCTCTAACATTTGTTACCCAACGCTAAAATCGATGAGTGTACAGCCACGGCTGGGAGTTTAACCAAACCCTGCCGTCTTCCTCTCAAGCCCCGTTTAAACAACAGTGACCTTTGGAGGTCCAGGGCTTTCTCCCGGCGGCTCGGCGGCTCTGGAAGGGATTTCCTGGGATCTAATTAGCCTCAGGGGCCGCTGCTGTGGACGGTGTACCTGCACAGGCTCATGCCTTATTCAGCAGCCCAGCAAGCTCCATTCCCCTCCAGCTCTCGCACGGAGGTTCAAAGTTCAAATGTCAATCACGCCGGGCAGCTCCGGCTCCAGCCAGGCTCTGGCTGGTGTCCTCGCCTGCGGTTGGCTGGATGACTCGTTGTTCGGTGTGTTTTTCGTTAGATGCGAGACCGAGACGTGAAGCGGACGCTGCGTGAGAGAAGGCGAGTTCTGGACGACAGCACCTGATTAAACCCGTCAGCTAATTATCCGGCCCTTCATGCGCCAAACGAGGGAGATCATTAAGCCGATCGGCGGCTCCAGGACCGGAGTACGACTCCCTCGGTTCAGGAAAATAATCACTGATTTACTGCAGACTTATTAGTCAGTTTCCCAAAATGTTCTCATAATTAAGTTACGATTTAACTTTAAATCCTTCAAATCTGAACTTCTGTTTCAGAATGACATGATACATGATAATTATTCCTCAGCTTCACCCCCCTGGAAAGGTTGCAGATGAGCTTTTCTGCTAATTTGAATGAGCTCAAATCACAAAATAACGTACATAAATTTAAGACACGTTTTTAATCACCCCGACGACCTTTATATTTTAAAAAAAAGCTCCCAAAACTCCCCTGAGAGCAGAAATAAGAGCGGGACATGTGCAGGCACTCAAACAGGTTCTGATCAAACCTTAAGGAGGGACAAAGAGGGGGAAAGAAAAAGGAAAGAGAAGAGGAGAATGAACGACAGAGAAAGAAATCGGGAATGACAGTTTAAGAGACAGTTTATGAGTTTAAGAGACTAAAAGATACGTTTGGGAGAGAGGAAGAAAGATGAGAAAAAGAGATGTGTGTGTGTGTAAGACAAAGAGAGAGAGGGAGAGACGGAGACAGTTTAGGAGAGTAAAAAGAAAAAAATGTGTGAGAGAGGAGAGACAGAGAAAAATGAGAAAGAGCATGGATGAGGAAAAGAGTGCTTAATGGGAGAGGGGATAGAGAGATGAGAAAGAATGGAAGAAATAATGAGAGAGAAGAGAGAGAGAGAGAGAGAGAGAGAGAGAGAGA
>CM029383.1:7314352-7407530 GCA_017165825.1 Hepsetus odoe | reverse complement strand
CTCCACCCCTCCACCCCTCCACCCCTCCACCCCCCATTAACTTCGTTACCTCGCTCAGTGGCTTTGTTTGCAACTTTTCAGAAGTAAGCCAGTTTGTCTGGGATTAAATGTCAGGCTAATGGCTGCGCCCGGGGGGAGCCTGATGATTTGTCTCTCCTGCCACCGGACCCGGCGTGGGAAAATAAATAAAGAAATAAGTAAATGAAAAAAAAGGAAAGAAAGCAAATGGTTCCCCTCTCATCTATAATTAATCATTTTAATGGACCTGGAATCACCGACATCTTCACTTCCCTCTAAGTAACCAGCTTTAGATTACTGGGCCCAAACACTGATGCTCCCAGAATAATGAACTGATACCCCAGGAATATATCATGGTTTTAACAAGGAGCGCCGATCAATAATGATAATAAGGCCCGCTTCTGCCTGCCCACGGGCCCATCTGATGCAATGCATTTGCATCACACTCTCATTGATTGGAAATCACAGGAGATGGAAAACATATCTGAGGTCTTTTACTGCAGCTGATTAGCCCTGATTTGAGAACGTCGCACATTTATCTGATTCCAATCTCTACTTAGCACCTGCCTCGCAATTAGAGCGGGCGCTCTGTCTGATGTTTACTTCACTTCGCCGCAACATCTGCTCCTCGGTCGCTGGCCTTTTCTGCCAGGGCCGGCTCAACGGGGAACGGGCGAGGCGGTCGATAAAAAGCAAGGAGTGAGACTGACCTAGAACGGTCAGGCGAGCGGGCCGGGACCGGATGGCAGCTTGGATGCCCTGACACTCGAAGCTCCCGTCGTCGGTCAGATCGGTCCGTTGGATGAGGAGGTGGTACTCCCCCTTGCTGTGGTCGCCGATCACATCGTAGCGTGGGTAACCTGCCGGAGGAGACACAGGAACGTTTCACCTTAACGGGCGAAAACTTGGCCAAAGAGCAAAAGGAGGAGAACATCATTAACCGGGACCTGCTGACGAAAAATACTGGCAGATGAAAAAGAACAAAAAGAAATCAAAGCAAGAAAGCATATTTTGTTCTAATATCGAGAACCCTGTGTTCTGTTCTGCATACACACTCTAATAGGGCACCTGCTGAAACGGCACTACACACAGATGGAAAGGGAGGTGATGGAACGGCAAAATGGAACATTTTCCAGTTCAGCATAAAAGTGGAGTGGCCGACGTCGAGTGTAAACGAAGCGGCGGCGAATTTACTCTCTACATTTAAGACCCAGGAGTTCACAGTGACCGACGAAACGCTGGTTTTAAATCCAGAGTGTAGTTTTATACAGTCTGAACTGTGCAGTGATCTTAATCCGGTACAGCTGAGCAGTGTGTGGTTTTAACTGATTTTAGTTTAATATGAATCTACACTGTGTGTAATTTTAAAGGATGACATTGATCATCACAGAGTGATCTCAATCCAGTATGAATCTACACTGTGTGTAATTTTACAGGATGACAGTTATAACTGATCTCAATCCAGTATGAATCTACACTGTGTGTGGTTTTGACGATCGTACGGTCGAGTCAGTTTTATGTATAAAGCTGTTGTTCACAAAGCAGCTCTACAGAATCCGGGTTCGAGCCCCAGGTGAGAAAGCCGAGGGCGGCAGAGACAAAACTCCCTAAAAGTGGAGGAAGAAACCTTGAGAGGAACCGAGACTCAAAAAGGGAACCCGTCCCCTTCTAGCTGACACCAAATCAAGTTTACATTTAAAAGTAATTCTGGGGATATTTTTACCCAGCATGATTTTACACTGTGCCGTGTGACTGTGAGGTAAATAAAATCCAGAATGAATCCACAGTATATGGTTTTCATAGGCTGACAATATTCATTCCTGAGGGATTTAAATCCAGTCTGAATCTACAGTCATTTTTGAAGCTGACGGTAATAATCGTGAAGTGATTTGCATCCGGTATGAATCTACACGGTGTCATTAATTTTCTATTAATTATGAAGTGATTTGAATCCGTTATGAATCAACACTGCATGGCGTGATAATTGTGGGGTGAATATGATCCAGTATGAACCTGCAGTGTGTGTGGAGTTGACAGCCTCACAGTAATAAATGATCCAGTATGAATCTGCAGCGTTTTCTACCGGGAGGAGGATGTTGAAGATGGAGCTGCCAGGAAAGAGGAGAAGAGGAAGCCCAAAGAGGCGGTTTATGGACGTGGAGAGAGAGGACATGCAGGTGGTCGGTTTAAAGGAGGAAGATGCAGAGGACCGGAAGAACAGGAAGCGGATGATCTGCTGTGGCGAGCCCTAAACGGGAGCGGCCGAAAGAAGAAGAAGCTGAATCTGCAGTGTGGAGTGATCTGGATCCAGTATGAAAGTGAAAGTGAAAGTGACGACCCTCGTCATTGCGAGGTCACAGCACAGCACACATGAACCACAACGGAATTGGACCTCTGCATTTAACCCAAGCACACAAACACCGTGCAGCAGTGGGCAGCTATTGAGAGCGCCCGGGGAGCAGTGACGGGGACAGTACCTTGCTCAAGGGTACCTCAGGGCAACCTACTGGTGGGGAGTCGAACCCACAATCTTCCGATGCAACTCCCTCACCACTAGGCCACCGCTGCCCCAGTATGAATCTGGATCTGAATCTAGACGGGGGAGTCCTGAAACCTCGATGATGTAATCTAGTAAAAAATGTTTTTATTCGAGAAGCCTTGAAAATTCAACGTCCATGAGGTCGCCCTCACTTAAACGAACGAAGAACTTTGATTCGTGCAAATTCAGTGGAACTACAGTCCTCACAAATCAGAGAAGGAGTCTAACGAATTCTGGCAGCTACAGCACTTCGCGGATGTCCTCGCCTGGAATCACGGGACCTTTTTTAATTATACGTTTATCATTTTCTGTTCCTGGAGCTTCTCCTACATCCGAGGGCTCTGTTTTATTAAAAACACGCTTTTATATGAAGGGCCGATGGGGAGAATGATCTGGAGGAACCTGTGATGTATTCTCTGCAATATTCTTTAAAACACTGACTGTCACTTACAGGGAAGAATGCGAAATGGAGCCACTGAATTTAACGAGTCCTGCAAAAGTGGCGTGGGGTTGGTGTTAGACCAGCGCAGTTGAGTGGGAGCGCGGAACAATGATTTATTTCCACAAAGAGGAGTGTGGGCACCTCATTGGCACTTCAATGGAGAGAAGCAGCGATGAACCTCGGCTGAGTGAAGGCTGATCAAAGCAATAAACAGTTGAATGAGGGGGCTAAAAGAATAAGGAAGGAATAAAAAGGAGGAGGCGCTGAGGGGCTCCGCGATCAATCCAGCCCACGTTCGGGTTCTTCAGGTGCACGAGTGAAGCCGAAGCTCGAAAAAAAAAAACAAGTGCAAACTTTTCAGGTTTTATTTAGTTGGCATGAGCGTCCATGTTGTCTTTGTCGTCATCCGAAAGATCTCGGGCAATCAATCGGAGCTCACGCAGTAAGCTGTTATATGTGAATTTACTCTTACACCACTTGTTATCTGCAGCCAGCGATGCGAATGCTCAATCTCGTAACCTAGCAACAACAGAAAAAACCCTCAGCGTAGCTTAAGGAAGAGGTTTAAGCCCAGCATCTCCAAACTTTCCACCTTAAATCACGGAGATAAGCAAGATGCCTTGAGCCAAAACCAGGATCAACCAACCCAAAGTGGATGAGGTTCATTTAAAGGGCATTTATTAAAGAGTAGGTTCGGTTGTTTCGGTTTCAGTTTCAGTTTTTGTTCTTTTATCTCGTTTTTGTTCTGTTTCTCCTCGAACTGCTTGGGCTCATTTGCAGCGCTTCCTGTTAACCAAAGTCAGGATCATACTATTAGCTATTTAATGAACCAAACTAGCATCTCCAATGACATGAACCGAGCGCGAGCGCAATGAGACTATTATTTTGAAAAACTTGAAAAAAATCCAAATCAGAAATTGGCCAATTGGGTGTTTTGGACAGACAATCTGCCAAGCAAATAGCATTTGATTCTAATCAAATAATAAAAGACTTAATTACATTAAGAATGAAAGCAGTAATTCTATTTGCATTTTTAATTTTTGTTGACATATAAAGACTGTTTTTATTGGCGGACGGAACAATTTTTCATCACGTTGGAATCAAAATAACGAATCGATGGTTTTGCACTTGTGAAAGATGAACGCATCTTTCTATCTCCCGGAGGTCTGAATGGCAGTAAAAGTAAAATTGGCTTTTTTAAGCCCTGCTGGCGGCATACATAGTGGGTAAGATGTTTTCCGACTGGCTTCACGTTGACGCCAAACAGCCACAAATACGAAGTGCTGTGCATCCCACGGCACAGACACGCAAGAGTTCTCTCCGAGCCCTCGTCAGTTATCGAGCATCCACTGAGGTCTGCTTAAAGTCTGTCCTCAGCAGCACAGGCTCCCCCCATTATACTGCAACACAACGAAAGGCCGGACTCCCTGGACAGCATCGCAGGCCGAGTGAGACAGAGTGAATGTAATGGGACAGCAGAGCCCTTAGAGGCTCAATTAAAGAGCTCTGTCCATGACTAAACGCTGCCTGAGGCTGCAGCTAAAAAAGACAAACTTCCAGGGAACGTAATGTACAACCTGACGCTTATTCCATCATCAAGACTGCACCTTAAATCAGTGGCTTACCTGCAAAACAGACGGCGTCCTCCTTCCAGCCGCTCACTAACACAACCCATTCATCTCTTTAATGCAGCGGCTGAACAAGCGATTGATGCACTACTGATAATCCGCCTGCTCACTTTCCCAAAGTCAGGTGTGCTGCCACCTCACAGTGAGAAGGTCCCGGGTTCGAATCCCAGCCAGGGCGAGCCCGGTCCCGGTTCTGTGTGGAGTGGACAAAGCCATGCACGTCAGGAGGATTGGAGATGCTAAAATGTCCCCTCATTGTGTGTGTGTGTGTGTGTGTGTGTGTGTGTGTGTGTGTGTGTGTGTCGTGATAGACCGATGATCTAACCAGCGTGTTCTGCGTTTCTCCCTGTGAGAGCTGGCATATTGGTTCTACAGAGATATGGATGGATGGATGGATGGATAGATAGATAGATAGATAGATAGATAGATAGATAGATAGATAGATAAGGGATGGAAGGATGAACGGACAGACAGACCGATGGACAGATGAAAGATATATAGATAGATAGATAGATAGATAGATAGATAGGGGGCAGCGGTGGCCTAGTGGTTAGGGTGTTGGCCACATGATCTGAGGATCGGGGGTTCGAACCCCTTCTCAGTGGGTTGCCCTGAGGTACCCTTGAGCAAGGTGCCGTCCCCATCATGCTCCTCCCTGCGATGGGCTGGCGACCTGTCCAAGGCGTGTCCCCTGTCCTCGCCCTGTGTGCGCTGGGTTGGACGCCAGCACTCCCCCGCGACCCCGTTTGGGACAAGCGGCAGATAATGGATAGATAGATAGATAGATAGATAGATAGATAGATAGATAGATAGATAGGGGATGGAAGGATGAACGGACAGACAGACGGATGGACAGATGAAAGATAGATGGATAGATAGATAGATAGATAGATAGATAGGGGATGGAAGGATGAACGGACAGACAGACGGATGGACAGATGAAAGATAGACAGACAGATAGAAAGCTACGTATCTAAACCAAGACAGAAGAATTTCAGTGAATAATTCTCTGAACCACACGGTATGTTTCTGAACACCCGGCTGTTTGAGGTCAATCATGAGCATTTCGGTTCTAAAGCCAGAAGCTCAGAGCAGGAGCTAAACGTTCTGTTGTGACTGTTCTCCCTCGGCAGGACTGGCACCTCTGGGCTAAACGAACGTTTGCTTCGGGCAGTTTTCTTTTAAGAGGCTCTTCTAAAATTGGTCCTGAAGCTGACGTGTTGGAATCAGGAAAAATGGGCGCGATGAAGGATCTGAGTGACTTTGACAAGAAGCAGGCTGACTGGTGGGGTGTTCCCACTATGCAGTAGATGATGCCTACCAAGAGTGGACCAAGGAACGTAAACCGATGTCCAGCAGCAAGATAATGGTGCACTCAGTGGGGGTGTGATGCACTAGGCAATGATCTGCTGGGAAATCTTGGGCAGAGGCTTTTTCTACCCTCCTATTACTGTTGCAGACCATCCTGCGGTTTCAGGCTGCAAGGTGTTGCCTGCCAACTCCATGACCTGATTATCTGTGGAATGTGCTGGAAAACTAGTCCCGCCCAACGTCTCCACGGCAGACCTCTCGCTTTGGCGATGCGGGCCTACTCAACATGAGGTGGTTTTAATGTTTTGGCTAATCAGTGTATGCATGCGTGTTTTCTCTTGCTGTTTCTCGCAGTCCTTTTAATAGCACGCCAATTTCTTTTAATAGTTCTGTGATATTTGATTCAGTTTGAGCCAATTAATTTGTACAGCACATCCTCAGCATGTCAAATGCAAAAGCAGAAGCGCAGCTCATCTCCGGAACTCCAGAGACATTAAGAGTTCGCTGTAATTAATGATCAAAATGCAATTAGTCCTCCACTGTAATGTGCTACTTTATAAGTGAGCACTGCTGGAAAGGCACTTTGTGACGGAAACAAGTAAACACACGTTAATTGGGGAAACCGGTGGCACGAGAAAGTGCAAAAAGCTGTTTGCTGACTCATAGCAGCAGAAGATCGCGTTCCTCATGACACAAGGCTGAAGCGCAAAGGCCATTCTTCATATTATCCCTCCAGAGAGTCAGACTTTCTGGTATTTTTAATCTGGAGGTGTAGTTCTCCAGATCTTCCTGAAGGACAGTATTGTTGTCTCTCATGTTCAGTCCAGTCTCTGTACCTGAGCAGTTCTCCAGATCTTCCTGAAGGACAGTGTTGTCGTACCTGAGCAGTTCTCCAGATCTTCCTGAAGGACAGTGTTGTTGTCTCTCATGTTCAGTCCAGTCTCTGTACCTGAGCAGTTTGATAGTTCTGTGTTGGTTAATCCACACAGTGATCTACGTCTGAACCTTCAAGCAGAACAAAGCGTCCAACTTAAGACATGAAGCAGTAAAGAAGCAGGTGCTTCCAGAGGATCAGGTGATTCGTTTACTGCTGATGCTGAAAACCTTTATCTAGAACCTTGTATCTTTACTATTTGCAGCACTAAAATGTGTGTTCCCATCTTTCACTTGATCTCAGTATACCAAAGATGAGACAGTATTACAGGCGTAACAGTAATCTTGCACCAATGTCCAAAATCTAAAACAATGAGGGAGTCAAGACTTTTGCACACTACTGTGCAGACCACACAGACTGCAAACATATGCTCTTACAAGTGTAAGAAAAGAAGACTTACAGCTCAGTGAAGCGAGTCTGAAGAACAGTTTTAGCCATGAAATAATGAAACTTTATTTAAAAAATGATTGATTGGCTGTCAGTCTGCAGTGATGAAGCCTGTTTGAATGATTCCATCCACTCTGCTGCAGGAACGGACAGACATGCACACGCATTTATTACCGCATGTCGCCACTGTGTCGCCTGATCTGATCTCATTTTAGCTCATCTTTGGCCCATCTTTGCTCAGTCTGCTTTGTTAGAGCTCTTTTAAATCCAGGTTTATTACTGGGCCTGCTGATTTCCATGGAGCTTAGATGGGAGCCTGATTTCTCTCTCACTCTCTTCCGTCTACAGTTGAAATCTCAGCATGGCGCTGCATCGTCCAGGGCCATTCCCCAAAATAATCAGCTCCAGCCGTTTAGGAATTTGGAAAGAGAGTCCTTTTTGAACCGGTTCACTTCAGGATTCTTTGAGGGAGCAGGATTCTCCACAGAGGCCGTGGTGACCTAGTGGTCAGGGAGTCGGCCCCAGGATCGGAAGGTCGCGGGCTCAAATCCCAGAGCTGCAGGTTGCCCTGAGGTACCCTTGAGCAAGGTACCGTCCCCATCACTGCTCCCCGGGCGCTTTAAATAGCGTCCCCCTGCTGCACGGTGTGCGTGTGTAAAAAGCAGAGGTTGGATTTTATTGTGTCTCACTGTGTGCCGTGTTTCACAATGACACGGATAGTCACTTTCACTTTGAAGCGTAGTGTCTGATCCAACCCGTCTGGAACAGAACCACTGTAGGACGGGCCCGGCCTCGAATGATGTCGCGCTTCCACTGGAAGAAAATGGGAACCAAATTTTGCAACGAAAGGCAATAAAATCGACTTTTCCAGTGAAGAACCCTTTTCACACCCGATGGAGTCGGAGGAGGACAGTTAGATACAGTTAAGGAGCTCGTTTTGGTGGAACCAGGTCATTCAACTGGGGTTCTCGCTCAGTTTCCCTCTGAAGGTCAATTATAATTAAAATCGTAAGTATGTAGATCTTTTTAAAGGGAGGAGAATCTTTTCTTGAACGTCAAAATAAAGGTGGATTTGGAAAAAATATTGAAGGCATGAGACTGAAAGCTAGAAGAATCATCATGAACGGAATAGTTTTCCGAAAAAAATACAAAGTAATAAAAATTATAATCTATTATGCTCAGCGTCTTTCAGGATTTAGCAAAATAATGTTAATTATTCTGCTTCTGTAATTTAAACCATCTTTATTAAAAATGTAATCTGATCTATTGTAATCTAATATAATTTAATCCAGTCAAGTCCAGTCCAGTCCATTGCAATGCAGTTAATCTAATCCTGTCTAATCTAATTTTATCTAATCTAATCTAGTCTAGTCTAGTCTAGTCTAGTCTAGTCTTATCTGGTCTGGTCTGGACTGATCTGGTCCAGTCTAGTCCAGTAAAATCCAGTTTAATCTAATCTAATCTAATCTAATCTAATCTGATCTAATCTAACCAAAGGAATCTAATCTAATCTAATCTAATCTAACCAAAGGAATCTAATCTAATATAATGTAACCTCATATAATATAATCTGTAATTGAAAGAAAAAAGTAAAATATGTATTTCTACTGTTTACCAGATTTATAGATTAATTACTGTTCAATTAATGAATTTCCATCATAATTATACGTTTATATAAACGCATCACAGACACATCTATATCAACAACAGTCCTTCTGTCGCTTGTTTTTGGAGATTTCGTTTACCTGACAGATCTCTATTGACGCCCAGAGCAAGGCCGTCCTTCACCCACAGCACCATGCCGTGGTAACCAGTGATGGAACATGGCAGAGTCACCGGCTGCCCCGCCACCACCACCACGTCGTGAGGCTGCTGCACAAACACAGCGCAGGCGCCTGGAACACAGAAGAGACAGAGCGTTAGAAACAGGGCGGTGATCGAACTCCCGCTCGGGATCAAACACACTTTCAGTCTCGGAGAGGCCTTGAAAAACCTCTGCTGGAGGTTCTCTGTTGCCGGTTCTCCAACCAAATCTGTATCTGCCGCGTCTGTGGTGCGCGACGAAGAATATTTTTCACATTTCTCATTTTCAAAGAGCAGAAAATTCATCACCTTGACGACCTCTTTTATGGAAACTGTAGCGAAGATGCTCAAGCACCTGCCCGTTGGAATTATGGGAGAAACTCGACACCTTCAACCGGGCTTTTCTCAGAAGCAGTTTGTTACAGTTGCCACTTTTCCATCACTGTCTCTAAAACTTGTGGCGACGAAGAGGATCCCCCCCCGTCACCATGGAGACGGTTACCGTGACGACGGGACACAATGCAGACAAAACAAATATGAATCAGAATATGAAATAGGAATTCGATTAGGTCTGGGCAATATGACGAAATATTTCGTATCACTATATGGCTTTCTAGAATATTGTCAGTGAATAAAGAACAGCCTGTAGGTTTCCATAGAAGTACTGCATAATTAGAAAATAATTAATATATATATATAATTAAAAGTTCCATAAAAGTTGGACTCGAGTTTCAGAGCGCGCCATGCGTGTTTGCTCATTAAACTGCAGAAAAACGGAGCTATTTCTGCACAGGAGCTGGAAAAGGAGTGTATTGTCTTTGTGACTATATCGACCGGTCTCGCCGAACGTAGCGTTAACGTCTCCGGCAGAATGCGCCGTCTGTTTGCGAGAGCGGGCGGCGCTTCCCCCCCTCAGCCTCTTTCGTGTCTTTTAAAGTGGAAGCAGACGACACATCTAGAAAAACAGAAGAGCTTCCGCGCCTCCCCGGGGAGCGCTCTGGTCGATTTGGTCTTAAATTCAATAAACGGCGGCTCTCTGAGATGAGCCTTTCATAAATAATACCCACACTTACATTGATTTAAGCGAATCTCCGTGGGCCATTGAGGGGGAGAACATGACGAGAAATTTGGAGAGGGATTCTCACCAAATTAGACCCTCGTCTTGGTGCCGGCCTTCAAGCTGTCAGCTGCGTTGCGGATGTTCCCTTCTGTCGAGCTTTTGCATTTTACCTTTCAAAGCAGCCGTTACTCTGGAACAGAGAAAGGCTGAAGGAGACGATCTGCAACTCCGTCCCTTTATTTTTTGCTTTCGAAGGCCGGGCCTAATCAACACTTTCCTCCCATCAAACTGACCAAAGAAGAGTCCAAAGAAGAAAACTAAGTGGCTGGATTGATTTTTTTGTTTTTTTTTAGCTCCAGAAACTCCATTTTGGTCTGGCATTTCAAAAAACGTAGGAGCTGGAGACTGTGAAAAGCTGAAAGGTGCCATGAGCAAAGGCCAGAAATCTTCATTAAAAGTGAGGTGAGGTGACGAGTTAACACACAGTACGTTAACAGACTGGGATAATAATTATTAGGAGAGGTGATCCTCTCCAAGGGTGAAGAATTGCAATTAATAATTTGATCAAGTGCCAGCAGGAAGGCTCCAGGTGAAAACACTAAAAAGCCTCGTGTCCCATACAGTCTTCTTCTCCGTCTCCAAGCCAACAGCACCTTCATACACATTTATATTTGCTGCATTTAGCAGAAGCTCTTGTCCAGAGCAACTTCCTAATTATAGTCCTCTTCCAGCAACTTGGGGTTGAGGGTCTTGCTCAGGAACCCAATGATGGTAGTGCTGGAGGTGAGATTCGAATCCGTGACCTCTTGGTCTGTAGGCGAGTATCCTACCACTAGACCACCACCACCACCATCGTATATACTTTATTCCTGACCAGGAACTGAGCACTATCATGCTGGTATGCAAGTCAACAGACCGCACTGACTCTTCATTTTGTTTTTTGTTGTTTAGGACCAGCCCAGAAACAGCGTTCTGCAGCAACCGTGCCATACGTTTCTTGGGCTTTTCCACTGGCACCAGGAACCACACTGCACAACCACAATGATTGGATCCATCTTGGTTCCTGGTGTCCCATATCTCACCTTACACTCCTTCAAGAGTAGCTGGAGAGAGCGCAGTGTAACTGAGGTCAGAGTAAAACGAGTCAGCAAATGGAATTGGAGGTTTCTCTGCGCAACGATGTTTTCTTTCCTGATGGGTCGCAATGCACAGCCCACACCACAAGATTTCTTCAGTCTTCATTTTTTGGCCATTTTTTGCAATTTTCTCAACCTTTGAGCTGCTGTGAAGAGAATGAAGGGAAGATAAAGAGAACGACTCCTTGCTTCTCTTCCATTAATCCATCACATACACCGTTCTGCAGTGGGCAGAAATATCCAGAGCCCAGGGTGCAGTGATGGGGACGGTACCTGCTTAAGTGTATGGGTCTGAGTCTCGAAACCACAACCACAATCAGGTGCTCGGTCCTTAATCACGAGACCGCCTGCTTTATTACTGCAGCAACAGCATTTACAGCCGAGCCGATCAACACAAATCCCTAAAGGTAGATTTTAGGGATTTGTCATTTAGTGACGCCTCTTCCTGTTCGAGGAAAAACGTGCCCAGGGCAAAACTCACTACATTTACGACATCACTGGGAAGGAGTGTATCTTTACGGGTGTACATTAAAAGGCAGAAATTGCCGTCCAGCCCACAGATGGCTCCTTCCTCCGGAGAATATCACAGAAGAGCAAGACGAGGCAGGGATGCTGGTACACGTCAGGTGGTGTCCTGGGCCAAGCACGTGCCAAACGGTACCATATGAGGGACGGCGTCAGGGAACAAGACTGCAGCGAGTGCTTATGGCCCATAGGATCCGTCCCAGCTACTGCAACTGGACAGTGCAGTTTAAATCATTGCAGCGCCGCGTTACGGACGCCTCGTTAAGATTCGAGTCAGTACTAGCTGCGATATTATAGTTGCTTATTTGTATTTGCGCTTTTTAGAGCTCAACTCAACCTTAGCAAGCCACCTGCTCCCATGTTTACACTGAATGTGAGAATAAAGAGACATTTGGCAGCATCACAGCGTTTCGTTACATCGCCAACGTTTAGTCTGCATCCGAGCACGTGCAGCGACGCTCACTTTTGGAACAAAAAACGACACGCAAACTCCTGATCAGCCCCACCGAACACCCGACGACGTCAGGTTCTTCTCTCACTCGTTCAAAGCCGGGCTTAATTAACAGATAACGACCGTCGCAGGCCTCCGCGGTTGGTGGGAATAAAACGGGCCTCTTCGCCGCACTCCTTCGTCTGCAGAGCAATAAAGCCGCACGGTACGCGCTTCCCGGCTGTTATTGCATTGTTTTCAATTTTCCGTTTCAAATAAATCACCCAGAATCCGGGGCTATGCTTAAATAAATAAATAAAAACATTCCCGGGACACTGCACAGGCTCCTGGAAGGATGAAAAAGGGAAATATATTCATGCAGCGTGGTCTACTACGGTGACTCGTGATTAGATGGGGGGGAGCAAAGTCTGCATCCGTCCATATTGTTCTAGGATGCTAAATATTACACTCTCTATATATTTCAGTGGATTTAGTGCAGGAACAGCCAATGAGGGTAAATCAAGGTTTGTTCATGATGTGGAAAAATGCACATTATCATCAGCGCTTCATTTCTGAGGTTTTCTCTTGGGTTCAGCTGAACTAAATCACAAATTTTGGGCTTTTATGAAAGTATATCTAGATTTATGCCTTTACTCAAGGAAAATGAATGCGTGCATATATATATATATATAATATTTCTACACTTTCATGGTGTCAAGCTACTAAAAGTCTTTATAAAGGCTGATTTATTTCCTCCTGTACACTGCAGAAGGTAAACGGGGATGGTTGTAACATTTTATGCTTCAATAACGCGACTATTCGTGCATTTCATTTTCAGACACCCCTGTAAAATAGCCATATTCGTCCGTAATGACTTACAAGAGTGCAGGAATGAATTGCTTACTCACAAAAAAGCAAGGCTGCGTCGAGCACAAAGATAATCGTTAGAAGATTAACAGCAGCAGCAGTGTAATATTTCATTTTTAAAGGATAGATGTGATGCTCTTGGCTTCAGTCACAGGTCGACTCCAGTCATCGCTTGCAGCAGAAGGTTTCCAAAGCTTCAAAAGTATGGCATTGCTTTAGATCCGTCATCCACCATTTCTTCTTATCTTCTGCATCTTCCTCTTTCACACCTGCATGTCCTCTCTCATCACATCCACCATTTGTCCTTTCTCTTCTTCTCTTGTCCTGCAGCTCCATCCTCAACAAAATCTCCTGATATGCTTGACGTCTCTCCTCTGGACATGTCCACACTGACAAACTAATCTTGCGTCTCTGACTAATAGAAAAAGGTTGTGACAGCCATACGTTTGGCTCAGGAGGTTTAATTATAATAAACTGTATAATGAACTGTGCTGTTGTCCTTTGATCTTTAAAAATATCTATGGTTGCACATTCTGGGCAACTATTTTTCTGGGCAACAACGGGATCAGATCTTGTCTCAGGTTGCACGGTTCACACGCTTGGTGCAATGGAGCGTTCTCTGGGGCGTTTAGTTTCTTTTCAGCTCTCTTGTGGAAAATGTCACAGCGGCCAAATCGCGGCACACAATAACTCGTAGTGCGTCTCTTGATTGCAGCAGGAAACAAACCGATCAGAATGCACCTCACTTTATAGGCAATTCTGCCTCCGTCGTTCGGGTTCTAACTGTGCTTTTGTTTCACATCAGCCAACTGTATCCACTGCCGAGTCTTTGGGAAGCAGGGCCGGTTCTAATGAGGGCTTGGATTGGATGAATAAATCTCATCATTACATTCCGCCTTTCAGCACGACTCCTCTCAGCGGGACCAGCCACCCCAAGTCAAATCTAAACAAATGAATTCTGTTATTGGATTCCTGCAGCTTCATTTCCTGCACCTGGAGTTAAATATCACTCAGAGCGAGGCGCGGTGGTACCAGAAAAGCACGCCGGCCAACCCCGATTCAGCGGGAGTTTATCCGAGGGGTGCAGAGAGGGGCTGGGATGATTAACACGGGAGTGTGTGAACAGGAAAGGTGTTTTGTCTGTCTGTGGAGAGCGTCTGAAACACTATCGGAGATGGATCAGTTTTACCAGGGGACGCTGGGATTTGTTGAGATTTGAAAAGTGTTTCGGAGTTATTTCGCCAAATTTCCAACGGTGGAAAGGTCATAGTCCCAATGTTCCCTTCACGGGACACTCCGTTCAACGGGACCCGTATTAACTGCTCCAGGATCAGCCCATTACAGAGCGTTCCACATTTATTACTGTCAGAGCGTAAAAAACTAAACACACTAAGATTAAAATGCTGTTGTCGGTCTATTGGTAGGACACTGACCTCTGGACCTTCAACCTCCATCCACCAGGGGGCTGCAGTGGGATAGTGTTTCAGGACTAGGCCCCAGGATTGGAAGGTCATGGGTTCAAATTCACAGAAGAGCCCCGAGGCACCTTTGAGCAGGTACCGTCCCAATCAATGCTTCCCGGGCGCTGAACATGGTTGCCCACTGCTGCACGTTGAGTACGGGTTAAATGCAGGGGTTGCATTTTGTTGTTATTCCCGATGAAAATAGTCAGTTTCGAAAACTACCACCACTGGGGTCCTGTGAAAAACCCTTATCTCCAAAATGCTCCAGGGAGACTGTCCCTGTAATCAGGAAATGAAAGGCACTCTGGATAAGCGCATCGGCTAAATGTAAATGTAAATACTGATATCGATGGACTGTCTTTCAACCTTTGTGTGGCTTATTTTTTTCTACCATTGTTTAAAAATGAGGCCCATAAAAAACAAACTGCACTCCATCCACTCTTCCGAAACACAATTATCCGTTGTTTATCACCAAACACAGCATGGGGCACGAGAATCTGCCCGACAGAGTGCGTGAATGGGTTCGGTTCTCAAGCGGTTTTGGGCTTTAGAAGCAGTAGGTGGACTGCTTTTTGAGCCGCCTGTAGCCTCGGTGAGAGTAGAAGTTTGATCAAAATGTCACTAGTCTCTTTCCTGTTGAGGGGGCGCTTTCTTTTATTGTCCCAGCAGCGGCTGAGAGGTGGGACGATGGAGGCTGAGATGCCTGCGCTAAACAGCATCGGCAAATTAAGCTCAGGTGCTGTCGATGGTGCAGATTCACGTAAAAAAACCCAAAAAGAAACGTATTAAAGTATTCTCATCCCGCATTGTGGAGAGAGACACTCCATCAATCAACTCCGAAAGCAAAGAGGCGTGTGGGTTTAAGGGGTGCTTTTGAAGCAAACAGACAATGTGTTCCTCTTTACACCCCCTGAGAAGATTAGAAACGTGCCGTAAGCCTGTGTTACTACCTGTCGGTGTCAAAAAGCGGTCAACAACAAACAATGAGGATTACTTTTATTGTAATTCTGAGCCTTCCGTGCAGCCGTGGATTCTTTCCGTGCAGGAAAAAGCGAATGAATACCTGAGGAGGGAAAAACACACAAGCTTTGAATAAATCAAGCACGTATAATGGAATTATTCCAAAGGATTTGCTTGGTCTTAACACGTTGGGGAAGAGTTCGGACTTCAGCCGTGATTCCGTTTGAAACTATTTGAGTAACGACGATCCGGGACGCCCATTAAAAGAGTGAGGAGCAAATACGGGACCTTCTCTGTTGAGCGCTTGTCCGGTTTAAGTCAGAGCTTGAAAGGGGATGGCTTTAGATAACGCTGCGGAAAATTGCACCTGCTTTTTGCAGAGCGGGGCCTTTAGATAAGAGAATAGGTTCATCTGGTCCAATCCTCTCCGTTTTAAGAAAGAGCTGAAAGATAGGAAGAAACAGGGTGCAAATCACTCTGATGCCTGAACTGATTTCTCAGACTATTGTACCAAAAGCTCAGATAGGGGCGCAGAAGCGAAAAAAGACGAAGGCGAAGCGTGAAACTTCTGAACTGCCGTTAAGCAGGTCACGTGACCCATGCATCTCTTTCATAGGAGCTTTCTTTCAAAGGAGCGTTTATACGATCTCCAGCAGAACCGTTAATCAATAGTAATATGTATCGTGCACCGTAGCATGGAGTGCAACAAAAAGAGCTCAAGCACTTCTGCAGGATCCCGGCAGAGTCTTATGATTCTTACAGATGAGCGAAATGCACTGTGACTTATTAGTCCCTCTGTGTGCAGTTGTTTATTGGTTGCCTTTTGCACCGAATCTGAAAGTGGGGTAGATTTTCCTGCAAGTCCCTTTGTTACAAATCACCCCTTCCTACCAGGGAGCCCAGAAACAAAGTATTAAAAATGGCAGTCCGATTTTATGGCATTAGAAAATCATCTGTCAGAATGGAAAGGGTAGGCAAGTCGTGACATTTCACCACTGAGGAACTCCCAGAAGAAAACAGAACTTTCTTTGAAAACTGCTGAAATGTCTTTCATTAATCTTTTCTTTGCCTGTCAAAGTGCTTAAAATTGAAAAAGAAACACATAATGAACTGAAGGCCATGAGTATGAACAAAACAGTGTCCTTTCTTGCAGGAATATCGGATAAAACCCACAGAAACATGATGCAAGTCTTGTTTAAAAGCAAATGCTAACCCTGAAACAATCGGATATACGAGGAGGAAGAAGGGTGAGAGAGAAATGAAGGGTTTACAGGACGGTACTGAGACCAGCTTTGTTGGGGTTGGGGACGTTGATGAAAAGACAGGCGGTGAAGCTGGAGGAGGTCAAGATGCTGAGATCTGCATTGGGAGTGATGAGGATGGACGGGATTAGGAAGGAGTTGGAGCTGGACGATTTGGAGGCTAAGCGAGAGAAGCGAGACCGCTTCAGCTTGGACGTGTCCAGAGGAGAGACGAGGGGTGTATCAGGAGGAGGATGCTGAGGATGGAGCAGCAGGCCAAGAGGAGAAGAGGAAGGACAAAGAGGAGGTTCTTGGATGTGGTGAGAGAAGACATGCAGGTGTGAAATAAGAAGGCAGCGTGAAATGGTGGATGACGGCAAACGACAACAAGCAGCAGATGGTCTTTTGCAGAACATGTAGTGGAAAAGGAAAAAGGTGGAAAAATTAATCCAATATCTTGACTCACAGAGTCGGGAACCTCTATCTATTCGTTTACATTGCGAACCCACGGGCGTGAAAAAGAAGGTCAATGTTGCCTGACTTCCAAGGAGAGGGGACACGACAGCCGACGGCAAATGACCAGCACACCTTTGCACGGGGGCCTTTATGAGCTGGCGTGGAAAAAAACATATATTCCAGCGCAGAGCTCCGGGGTCGATGAAGGGAAGCTATTTGCGAGGAGGGACGGTATCCTATTTGGGGAACAAGATTAGGCCGTGTAGTGGAGATGATGAAGTCCGTCATGCAGCAGTGGCTGCATCATGAGGGCTGATGGTAAACAGTGGCGTTCCAGTATGTCTTAGCCCTGGCAGCTGTCCTCCCACTCACACGATGCCTTTCTTACTGGCACACTTGTGAGGAAAACCAACATACAGAGAAAGGAAAAAAGCAGCTGAGCAACACCTGAGCTGCAATGCCATCCATATGCATGCTTTTAACCAGGACGTGCCGTGATCTTTGATCGTGAAATACAGTTTTTCAGCGATAAATTAGACCTAAAAAGATGCTCGGGAAAGCAGAGCAGGCTCTTAATTGTACGTTTTAATGACCAAAGCCTGCATCTCGGTTGAAAAACGACTTCCAAGCAGCAGCGACGCTCAGCAGCGATTATGGCTGACACTTCATGGGAAGCGTGCCTTAGTTTGACATAGCCACCTGCTTAGCCACTGATCTGTCTTCTCATATCTTCTCAGCTTCTGTTTACCAGCAGGAGCGAAATGTCTATGGGCTGCAGAGATTTATTCCTTTGTTTGACCCCTTAAAATCTCTCTACCTGATCCCTGCTAGTGTGAGTGCCTTTATTTGAACGGATATTGCAGCTTGCCATCTCCGTAGGTTCTTCAAATCAAGGTCTCTTTTGTTTAGCATGAAAAAATGAACGAATTGGGTGCTCTTTCATCAGAAATGGAAAAAAAAACACTGAAGAAAAAGCTGCATTAAGTGGAATGAATAAAGATGAATAAAGATGCTCAAAGAGGATCGGTTTGTCCCGTATTGGTACACATATATAAGATTAACCTCTACCAGTGTGATGCAAAGGCCAAAGCATGTATCAAGAAAGGATATGCTCATGTTCCAAAAGATGCAACCTCATCTGTGAAGCATGGCGGAGGTAGTGTCAGGCTCGGACCTGCTGCAGGAACAGCCTCAGTGATCTTTATTTATGAAGTAACGGAATAACTATCAAAGTCTACAGAAACGTACAAAACAGCAGGAACTGTCGCACAGCATTAGAATGATACAAAACGCATCCATCAGGGGCGCATCATTCAAAACGGGTCATGGTCCTGCTTCAGCTGATAAGGGCTTCAATCATCTGACCAATGAGAGCGATGGAAGGCTCCATACAACAGCTTGCGTGTGCTTTAGGCATCTCCGTGTTCCCTCTGCAGTCAACAAAACCCATCCATTCCTCGTGTGCTTCTGCCTTTTTTGATCTTTGTTTTCATCTTTGGTGTTTTTCTCCATCAGAGCTCGGCGCGGTGAGTGCTGCGGTGGCTGGAACAGCAGGAGTTATTCCGGCGCTTTTGTCAGGCTGCGGTGCTTTCTCAGGGCCTGCAGCAGCTCTGGCGGAGAGGGAGCATAATGTTAGAGGTAAACTCCAGGCCTTCTGACTTCGCTCGCCTCTCTGAACTCCATCTCGCCCACGGTGTGGCCTCAGGCTACAGTCCTGCTCCGTGGGTAGCCTGGCTTAGTCCGACATGCCTTGGAAAATCAGAACCAAACGCCTATCTGTGCACATGCAGTCATGTGCACGGGCGAAAGCTGCAATGGCTTACAGCCGAATCTGCACCAGGCGTTATGGAGAGTCCTCACCAATCAGATCGATTGGTCGCATAGACAGAATATTAACATGGCTGTCTCAAAATGTTTTTGTATATATCGTTTTCCTTCCAAAATAATTCTAATGAATGGCAAAATAATGTTTTAGCCAACAGTCTGACCAGCCTGTGGCCATTCTCTGGGACGGGACCAGCCCACGACTCTGTGGTGGGTTGATCGGCTCTGCTGGATGTTTTAGCAGGTAATAACCACTGCACCTGACCCAGTCATCAGTCTGGTCGATGCAGTTTTCTTCAGAATCAATAAAGTTTTTTTTGGATTCTGATGATTCTAGTTCTTGTCAAAGTGGCTCAGATCCAGATTTTTCCATTTTACACACCAACTTCGGGTATGGACTGTTCACTTACTGCCTAACATCTCCACCCTTCCACAGCCTCCATAAAGAGACCATCAGTGCTTTCCATTTCACCTCTCGCTCTCATTCACTCATTTTCTGAGCCGCTGGTCCTCATTAGGCTCACGCTGGAGTCTATACCAGCTCTCAATGGGTGGGTAAACACTCAGGACAGGTCGCCAGTCCATAACAGGACAGATATACAGACAAACACACTCACACCTAGAGGACAATCCAGCATCTCCAGTCCTGCAGGTCTTTGGACGGTGGGAGGAACCCGGAATCCTGCACTTCTAATAGTCGTAATAAGCCAAAATTGAACATTTTGGACATTTTAGCCAAACATCACAGCGGTTTATTGAAAAGAGTCAGATTCTCTGATCATTATCTCCCGGTTCCATCTTTTTTTTAAGGTTAGCATGTGGCTCCAGGTGTAAATGGACTCTCAAAAGATAAATGTTCTCAGGTGACGAAGTGTGGATCTGGCTCCTGGTGGAGGCGATGAGGATTTTAAATGACTTCCAAATTACCTCTTCGTGCCAACGGGAGAATGCCAACTGCCTCGCGCATCCATGACAAGTGATAATTGCTGCTAAGGCGTCGTCGTATAAAGACAACAAAAAAAACAAAACAAAACAAAACAAAAAATAATACCAGCTCCAGTCTCGTTAAGCGGGCGTGCGGGTATTTGTCCCACACAGGCAGGACGGAGCGCACTCCACTACAGCTAATTAGAACCGGGACCTGGGACCATGAGATCCGACAGCAGCTGCACAGCACCTACACTTCCCCGCTCCCTTTACGCCTCGCTGTATACTCGTAAAATTACTTAACAGTTCGCTTTTCATGACAGACCATCTGCAGTGATGCCTTAACTTTATCTTTGCACCGAGCACCCAGAAGATTCTGTACTCTTGTTGATTTTTTAAACACAGCTCTTAGAAATAAGCTCCGACACACAGACGACTGAAGGAGGCTTTCATTTTAAGTGCTTTCTTCGTCTTGTTGGCTTGTTAAGGTTGTTTAAATGGAGAGATGCTACGGGTGACGATGGTTTTTTATCTTTTTAGCCCATTAACATCACAAACAGCATCATCTCTTCAGGAAAAATCTCCACTGTTAATAAACGCACATGTAAACAAATACGGGCATTAATATGAGCATTAACGGGGCAGTGGTGGCCTCGTAATTAGGGACTAGGCCCCAGGATTGGAAGGTTATGGGTTAAAAATCTCTGTAGGTTGCCCTAAGATACCCCTTGTGCAAGGTACCGTCCCCATCAGTGCTCCCTGGATGCTTTAAATATATGCCTCCTGCTGCACGGTGCGTGCGTGTGTGTTTAAAGCGGAGGTTGCATTTCATTACGGACCACTGCGCGCTCCCAATTGCACATAGTCACTTTCACTTTCACTTCGCTCCAGTGCTGCTGATGGAAGTGAAGTTTCCTGTGTGATGATGCATCGATGGGAAATCTGGATCTAAACCTGTGTAAAATGAATCTGATGTGATTATTATTATATTGTCATATCAATATGATTCACCGAGTGACTGGAATAAGCATAAACAACATTTCGCCAAACAGTTTTAAACAATTTGCTTAATTGGCTTTTGCTCGACGCTGTTTAATTTGAAAATTCTAGTTAGATTTTCTCGTTAGAAATGAAAAAGCTTGTCGGCATATTATTCCAAGTGTGGCTCAATTAGGGCTTCGTTGAGGATGCCAAGTTTCGGAAAAGAATGCAGTTAGATGTGAATCATCGAGGATTGACGGAACACAAATTAAAATATTTCTGTTCCCAGTTCAATGAGAAGAAAACTGTTATATTGCCTTGTTTGGAGATTTGCAAAAATGATTCTTCAAATACTGGTCGAAAAAAAAAACCCAAACCGGGCGGAATGTGCTTCTTTGTGGGGGCTGCATCAGCGTCTGATCTCCCTCCAAAATTGAAGTGATTTGAATTCCACCGAGCGGTGGGCTCCTTGAATCGAGTGCACACTCGACTCGGCATCTGATTCACAGTCCAGCATGTCGGCCTTACCTGTGGGCCAGCGGCTTATGAAGAAGGAGTCCTACTGAATTACTTCTGCCCTGTGAAGCCATCGCCTTAAGGATGAATCCCCCGTCGTAGTCAGGGTCCGGAATACGATTTCCCTGAATGGGCGAATTACCGTGCTGACAGGTTGCTCACCGCCGAGCCTCTCCCGGCTGAACTAATGGACCTAATCTGCAGTGTAAAGGTCAAGTCAGGGAGGATTACAGTGTACTCATGAACTGACAAGCTGACCTTATCATGACTAATGTCCCTGCAAAGGACTCCACTATCGCCACCTGGCTCCGAGCTCAGGCTATAAGTTTGGCTCTCGCTGCAGCGGAGAAGAGGGAAGTGCTTAAAGATGACTTTGCTGGAGAAGGCAAATCTCCTAAGCTTTAGCGTCCTCATGTTCGTCCGGCTTAAATGGAAGCCTCGGCTGTCTCGGAGGATGCGTCTTCATCGGCTATACGGAAATCACAGAGCTCGTCTCGACCGCTAACAAATATAAAGGACTGTCTTGAGCCCCTCATTTCTTCATAGTTTTGTCTCCAGACTTTCTTATTTAACATCTTGTTGAGGAACAACAAGTTCTCCAGGAAGTTCTCCAGATCTTCCTGAAGGACAGTGTTGTTGTCTCTCATGTTCAGTCCAGTCTCTGTACCTGAGCAGTTCTCCAGATCTTCCTGAAGGACAGTGTTGTTGTCTCTCATGTTCAGTCCAGTCTCTGTACCTGAGCAGTTCTCCAGATCTTCCTGAAGGATTGTTAGGAATGTAGCAATTCACTCACTCATTCCTTATGATCCAAACCTTGAGTTATTGTAATACGTTAACTGGGGCTGGGACCGCTTCTCGTTTTTCCCAATTTTAATCAATAGTGATCCACGATTCCAGTCCTGGTTGAATTTATTTTCTTTTCCAGCACGGAGATGCTGGCGAAAGTGACTCATTCTGGAGTGCTGCCACTTTTTTCTTAATTAAGCTTTGTTTAGTCATCTTGACATCTATTAATGACCTCCACGGAAAGATTGTTGCTTTTTAACACTGTGGCTGTGAAAAGAGGATGCAGGAGATGAAGGACTGGATGCGTCAAGTAGGAACGGTGACAAAGTTCTTTCTTTCAGCCGCTGTGAAGAAGTTCCACAAACAGGTTGAGTTTCACCGACTCGCAGGGACTGTACAGTGTGTGTGTGTGTGTGTGTGTGTGTGTGTGTGTGTGTGTGTGTGTGTTTGAGGTTCTGTCTCTGAGCATTAAAAAAAGAACAAACCATGAGCCATGGGCGTCTAAGAGCTGTGAAGATGTTTTCAAAACGTACCTTTGTCTGTAAGGCTTTGGGTTTTTTGGGGTTTTTTTTATTCTGACGTAAATGGAAACTGTCCTAGACGTACAGAATGTGTGCACCTGGGATTTCAAATCCAATTTAGTGCCAGTTTATTGATTTTCCCCAAACCTCTTTCCATTTGCAGCTGATTAAAGCCGCTGATATCTGAAACAAAAGCCTTGATCTAAACCCTCAGCCTCAGGCTGGTACAGTACTGAGCAAAAGTCTGAAACCATCTCTCATTTGTTCACATTTTGCTTCCAAACATTCCGACTTTCTTGTATTATTCATTGAGGAACAGTTCTCCGGATCTTCCTGAAGGACAGCGTCGTTGTCTCTCATGTTCAGTCCAGTCTCTGTACCTGAGCAGTTCTCCAGATCTTCCTGAAGGACAGTGTTGTTGTCTCTCATTTTCAGTCAGGTCTCTGTACCTGAGCAGTTCTCCAGATCTTCCTGAAGGACAGTGTTGTTGTCTCTCATGTTCAGTCCAGTCTCTGTACCTGAGCAGTTTGATAGTTCTGTGTTGGTTAATCCACACAGTGATCTACGTCTGAACCTTCAAGCAGAACAAAACGTCTAACTTAAGCCATGAAACAGTGAAGAAACGTTGATGATTCCAGATGATCAGGTCATCAGTTTACTGCTGATGCTGAACACTGAGCGGTTCCCCTTTATCTAAAACCTGGTATCTTTAGGCACTTTGCAGCCTCGCACTAAAACATTTGCTCTCTTCGATATCTGAGATTCTCTATCTTCTCAATAAGCCGAAGATTAGACGGTTTGATGGAAATAAACAGAAACGAGGATCCGTCTCAGCTTCAAGATGAACGAGCCACGGAATCATCTCCGCTGCCAAACACAATATCACATCACCGAATTCATACCAGTGCACACCTGGGTGGTTCTGCAGATCTAATGCGTTTACTTGGTTTCCATGGAAACACGATGTAAACATCATCTACCTTCACGGATCTGCAAACTGGTGATTTGGCTCACAGAAGCCTCGAGAATTAACGCAGTAATCAGACCTGCGTGGTAGGACCAGGCGAGCTCTCGTACTGTGCATTTCGGAGAACTGGGAGCTTTCTAACCATGAAGGCGAGGGTGCTGAAATGTCAGGGAGGGTACGGTGGCAGGCTAAGTAACGTGCACCTCGGTGTGTGTGTAGGCCCACGGCACAGCTCCTGCATTTACCTGGCCCGGACAGAGGCAGGAGCCTGTGTGTAATGGAAATGTCAGAAGCAGCGTTTGAGCTCCAGTCACGCACCCCTCCCACAGAGCGCCGGAGAACGACAAGCAGTGTCATAACCACACTCGTCAAGCTGGAGCAAACCATGCTTGGCAGCGCCCCTGCCTCTGCCTCTGTAAACAATCCCCAACAATGTGGGAGGGCATGCGGAAAACCGCAGCCACCCACCGTTCGGACCGCGCGGGGGCAGGACGACTCGCCTCCTGCCGCACCGAATACTTCCCCCGTCTCAGGAGCCTCGCCGGCTTCAAGGAGGAGGCAGAAAAACAGAAGAGGCAGAGATAATGAGGCGAGGTCAGAAAGCGTCGAGGTCAACGTACGGCTCAGAAATGAATAAAGCTGGAAATAATAAACGGCGCGAGAGCTTAACCTCTCCGAGCCGAGGTTAACGCTTGGGATGAAAACACGGTTTAAAGGAATACTCATTATTTCTCAATTCACGCGCAGCTTCAGCAGGAAGTGTGCAGAACTCGTCGTTGTTAGAACGTTCCTACTTTCAGACCGCTCTACCTTTCCCTGGGATTCGTACCGAATTCTCCCACAGCCGGTTCAGTCACTAGAGCCTGAAAAATGATGGGCCGTTCTCGTTTAAAGTGCTTTCCATCTTTTTCTCGTTCCACCCATCGTTGCCATTCTTTTCGCTATTATTTGTTAAACTTTCATTCACAGCCTTCCTAAATCTATGCCCGATTGCTTCTCCTCTTCTTCATCGTTCCCTCTTTTATTCATTTTTTCTCCCTCCCACCTTTTCGTCATTTTATTCCATCTATTCATCTTTAATGCTCCCTCCATTCCTCCACTGACCCTTCTTTTTCCTGCATATGTTTTTCCACGCTTTCATCATTCAGCATCCTTTTATACTTCCTTCCTTTCTTCCATGATCCTGCATTCTTTTCTCCTCTCCTCCTTTCTCTTTGTTTCTACGATTAGAACACTGCGACTCATGCCACGGAAATATCTGTGCTTGTGGGTTTGAATCCCAGACCAGTAGGTTGTACTTGAGCAAGGTACCGTCCCCATCACTGCTGCCCGGGTGCTTTAAATAGCTGCTGTGTGGATGAAAAGCAGAGGAAGTGTTTTGTCGCGTCTCACTGTGTGCTGTGTTTCACAATGGCAATTAGTCACTGTCACTTCACTTTAAATATAACGATAAACAATTCCTTGTGGGTGAATTTACAGAAATAACCCTGGAGTCAAGAGGCAGTCAATAAAGGTGACCATAAAACCAAAAGCAAGGTGCCGTCCCCATCACTGCTCCCCGGGCGCTGGATATGGCTGCACGGTGTGTGAAAAGTGAAAGTGGCTGTTCTTGCCATTGTGAGCACGCAGCACAGCACACAGTGAAACACAACCGAACTACACCT
This sequence comes from Hepsetus odoe, assembly GCA_017165825.1. NCBI lineage: Eukaryota > Metazoa > Chordata > Actinopteri > Characiformes > Hepsetidae > Hepsetus > Hepsetus odoe. Next base: position 7,382,144 of record CM029383.1, on the reverse strand, counting down.
CTGCGTTTAACCCACACACACCGTGCAGCAGGGGGCAGCTATTGAGAGCGCCCGGGGAGCAGAAATGGGGACGGTACCTTGCTGAAGGTTACCTCAGGCAGCCCTAACCACTAGGCCACTAGAAATACTGAGAGGCGATTGGTTGCGTTTCACTTTGTGCGGTGCTCCTGATGACTAGTAGTCACTTTCACTTGATCAAACCCAACATTCAACATTTTTGGTAAAACCGCGCCACCGATCACGGATCTGCACCCGACGGCGGGAGATGTGAAAGATTGCGCGAGTGCCGTGTGTGCTTTAAACAGACTACAAGGGTACGAATCTGTGACAGACAGAAATTACAGCTCAATCCTTGATTTAGGCGCAGCCTGCAATTGCCATCAGGGACTATGAAAGTCAGCAATTAGACACACATTTTGGTGATTAGCTGGGCCTCAACAGCCTGGCAATCATGTCACAATGAATTCTGTCAAACTCCGAGGCTTCCTTCCCTGTCTCTCACATTAAAGAGGTTCACGTTCACGGTTCCAAAGCACTCCTAGCACTCTTTTCTCCACCTCTCCGAGCTCAGCTTCACCAACACACTCTTTAACAAAGTGAACTGAAAGCGGTTCAGCGTTCTCTTTGAATTACCAACCATTTATGTTTCCCAACGACCGTTTACGACAGTATCATACAGACCATCGCTAGAAAATCCACTCATCACTCGCCGGCAAAAAGCAACCGATTCTACTGCAATTCCTAATTAGGATTTTAAAAAAGTGATTTATTCAGACGTTTGTATAATCCGGTTATTTCAAGATGTGTTCTGGATTAGAAATTCTTGCCAGGAAAGAGGAGAAGAGGAAGACGGAAGAGGAGGTTTTGCGGGCGTGGTGAGAGAGGACACGCCGGCGGTCGGTTTGAACGAGGAAGATGCAGAGGACAGGAAGAAATGGGAACGGATGATCGGCGACCCCTAAACAGGAGCAGATGGAAGTGGAAGAAGATCTGGATTAGAAATTCAGAAAATTCCATTTCTCTCCATCCTCGCGTTTGGGCTTCCAGTAATTCTCACCCACCAGGGCTCCACGAGGAACGAGAAGGTGTGAAAGAAATTATACAGGATCGTTTTTGGCTCCCGCCATGGCAGACATCTGCAGCCGACTCGGAATGGATGTAATCCAATTTCGTGCAACGCAAAAGGTATTAGGTAAAAAAAAAAAAAGCACATAAGCCGTGGAATCGCTGGAGATGGGCTCGATTAACGCGTTAAAGCATTAATGCTGGCTAAAGTTAGCAAAGATAACCACTTTAATAATGAAAATGTTTCTTTTAGCACACAGCCTGGGATGCAAAGCTGAATTTATTTGTTGTCAAGCTAAATGGCTCAATTTAAAGGTGTAGGGCTAGAAAACACCTCCCAAATGGCTTCCTGGGATTAGAGCCATCAGAAGAACCCTCTTTATCTCTCTTAGCACATTAAAGTTTCCCAAAGGCAGCCAAACTCGAAAAGCCTGGAAGAGAAAAACAAGAACAGCTACAATCAAAAAGTCCAACTCCACTCCTCTCAGCTTGATGTTGCCTTAAGATGGATCCAGGGTTAGATTTTCGGTCCAGCCGAGGTTCACCCCTCTCTGAGAAGAAACTCCACCAGCAGGAAGTCCAGAGCGCTGGAGATGGATGTCCACCAGAACGGGTCTGGGCATGTGGAGCGACAGATCGGCTCTACGAAAATATCCACTTAGAGCGTCTTTATCCTTAATAAACGTACATCAGAAGATCAGAAGATCCCAGACCAGTAGGCTTCCCCTGAGGTACCCCTGAGCAAGGTACCGTGCCATCACTGTTCCCCGGGCGCTTTCAACAGCTGCCCCCTCTGCTGCATGTGTTTGTGTGCGGGTTAAACGCAGGGGTGTAATTCTGTTGCGGTTCACTGTGTGTTGTCCCGTGTGCTCACAATGACGAGAATGGCCACTTTCACTTTCACTTAATCCCAACACTTTACACACCTGTAATCCTCTCCACTGTCAACCATCAGGCGTGCTGATTTTCCACTTCTTTTCAGACCTTTCTCGTATAAATGTGACTGTATTTTATTGGCGCTGCGTGGATATTTGGTTCCAGTGTGGGATAATAATAATAAAAGGGTTCTAATTATAATTCCTATTTGAAGTGAGAGACATATGGCCAGCACGTGTTTTTTACTGGTGCTTTTGAAACGCAGGACTTTTTAGACTTTGATTTTAGACTCATTTCATGCGCACGTGGCTCCGCGTCCATATGCGGAGGTGCGGCTGCTTGTGATTCTGTTATCCTGAAATACAGTCAGTAAAGTCTGGAAGTCGAAGTTTAAACTCAATAATGTACAAAAACCTGAAGAAACGTGACCTTCGTCACGTCCATATCTGTGCCATGGAGAGTAAATTACACATCATAGTGGACAGATCTTCAACCAGCACATATAATAGATCCATTGATATTATATCTGAGATTAATTTGATAAATATTAATAATATATATATATATATATAATAAATTCACCCACTAGTGTCTGATACTGTAAAATATAAAAGAGGGGTTAAGGGGACCAGGATCTGAAGGTCATGGGTTCGAATCCCAGACCAGTAGGTTGCGCTGAGGCACCCTTGAGCAAGATACCGTCCCCATCACTGCTCCCCGGGCTCTTTAAATTGCTGCCCCTTGCTGGGTGAAAAAGAGGTTGAAGTTCATCGTGGGCTGTTTCACAATGACATAGTCACTTTCACTTGCCCATCGGTTCCTCTGGGCAACCTACCGGTCCTGGATTGGAACCCACGCCCTTCTGATCCTGCGGCCGAGTCCCTGAACGCTAGTCCGCCGCTGCTGCATCTCTGAACAAGAACAGGGTCCATTCTTGCGGCGGTTGTTCCGAGTCTTTTAGATTTGCTCAAGATGATTCTGAGGACATCAGCGATGCTCGATCGGAGTGACGTTCATCTTTCTTCCCCCAAGAGCGCCAAACGAATCACGTGCTTGGCAGGAGGTAAGACGCTGCGCTGCGGTCTCCTCTACTGTCAGTGAAATCGTAAAGACTGAACGGACACAGTGAAAGGATAAAGAGAGGAATTCGTTCAGATTTTCATTTGTCAGCCAGCAGCCCTCCACTCGCACGGCCCGTCAGGTTCTCAGACATAATATTTATGAGCGCTGAGCAACATTATAATCCTCCGCTGATGGATTATTAATGGGAGTGATGATGTCCTTTCTGCTGCTCGTTTTAATGAGCGATGCCTCTCGTGGTAAAGGTCAGCGTGGAGATGATTGTTTTTTTATATGTCAAGACGCACCAGAGCCGGTGTCCTGGCCGAGGAAACCTCCCTTAATTAACCGCCGCGCCGGACGGATGAAAGGCAGGCCGGACCACGAGAGACCGAGCGGCCGGCGGAGGAACTGCTGGAACGGCTCAGCCGCCGTGATCTTCCTGACGAGTCAGCAGCGCTTTACTTAGAGTGGGGAGAGTGCGTCGCTCAGGGATGAGCGAGCAGGGAGTGCGAGTTTGGGACACCGAGGTAAAGCGAGGCAGCGGCGAGGTATTAGGCCGAGGCCGGAGAGGTCCACGTGCAGAATGCTTGTGATAAAAAGGCAATTTACTCCGCTGCGGGTTTAACCCTTTAATGCCGGAGGGATAAAGCAGCCAAGCTGAAAGTTTCCTGCTTTGAACCAAGTCGTCCACACGTCCACTCTGAACCGCTCGTCCTATCCGAGAGTCACATGGAGGGGCGCCGGAGCCAATCACGGTGCCCGTCCGGCTCAGGTCGTCGGTCCATCACAGGCACAAAGAGGATCACAGCAAGGGTGCGGCGTAGCTCTGACCCATCTGACCTTCATTTATACAAATATATGATTCGTTCCAGAGCCGGGATAGGTTCCAGTACCCCGATCAGGACCCTAATCAGGACCAGCGGCTCAGAAAATGAGTGTCCTTGCTTGCAGATTCAGATGATGCCTTAAAATGGAAATACTTGAATGAGAAACAGAAGAAATGTCCTCAGTTCTCCGCCCCAAGCTCCGATTCCACCTACTGATCCAGTTTACTGCGGTCACCATAACCGGAGCCCGGCTCCCCTCGGGGCAGGTTTGATTCACTACCTGAATGGATCTTCAACAATACTTAAGGTGAGACAGGCTGATGCTGTCACCGCGTGAGAAACGTCAGTCTGAAGTCGGGGACTTGGTGAGATAAGGGAAAAAAAAAACTCCCGCAAAGTCAGAGGCGGGACGGGGTCATTTTTCAGGCTGCCTCTGAGTCTGACAGGTTGGAGAGATGCTAAATGACTCATTTCAGCGAGTATTATGGAAGCAGTCTTAGAGGTCAGCAAACGGAGCTCATCCGTCAGTGAAAAAGTTCCATTTATAGGACAAAACAGACACACGTCATTCATTTCTCCTCTTGTCATGTCACATCTGACTGAAGGAATGGATCGACTCCGCAGGATCCCGCCCCCAGCCTTATTTTCGGCCGCGGCCCATCAGAAACAATGAAATACGGCGGGAAGCGGTTTTTCATTTCTGTGTCGTGACGGAAGAGGAGCGGGACGGGACGAACGGCGATGGGTTTTCGGTATTAACTCGGGTTTTATTAAAGCATGCATCATCCGCGCTGGTGGATCGTCTGCGTCGCGCGCAGCGGGGCAGCAATGTGGCGTTTAAAGTGAAAGCGAAAGTGACTGTCATCGTGCAACAAAACCAGACCTCTACTTTTAACCCACACACACACCGTCCCGCAGGGGGCCGCCATATCCAGCGCCCGGGGAGCGGTGATGAGGAGGGTACCATGCTCAGGGGAACCTAATGAGATTCGAACCCAAGACTTCGATCCCGGGGCCTCGTCTTTAAACGGTGCCACCGTTGCTGAACAGACACTGTCCAGCAGGGGTCGGCCGTATACAGCGCCCATGGAGCAGTGATGGGGACGGTACCTTGCTCAAGGACACCTCCGAGCATTCACGATTTCAATCCTGGGGCCTAGTCTTTATCTAGTAGGCCGCCATTGTGTTTTGTAAATGATCATTTTCATTTTTAATTCTAACTTTGTGTCGGCACATTACTTTCCGTCAATATTAGCGCGGCAGTCGGGTCGCCTTGCGTCTCAGAGGAGCTGCAGCATTAGCGGCGTTCCGGCACTACTTGTGAGGCATTTTTTTATTGCTCCACTGCTAAATTAAAAACTTGCATCACCGCAAACCACTCGAGTAAAACTCAATAAGAGGTTTCTGCAGGTATTTCAGTTGAGATGCTAATTTTACGGCAAGCAAAAGACTCAGAAATGATGTTTGCACTGCAGAACTTCAAAGACACGTTTTCCATCATCGCCACTTTACGTTTTGTGTCATTTCCCATCATGCTTCGGGATGTGACAGCTTCCTCCACTCATAATCACTGAGTATCCTCTGTATAGATCACATGTTGATATAAATCTGATGCAGGCTAATCTGCATCACATCCAGTCGTATTTGTAAACCTGAGCATTAAGTTTATTCATACATTACACCTCTATTTTACACCAGCGCAGCTTTCCATCTAGATTTATTATGTCTTATGTTTACTTGCATTTTATTGTTTTCTTTACTTTATGACAGGATGGTGGAAAACTTCAATTGTTTCCATTTTTTTTAATGTTTTTACTGTGTGAAGTGAAAGCGAAAGTGACTATCCGCCTTTGTGAAACGCAGCTCACAGTGAAACATGACCAAATACATCCCCTGTATCTAACACACAAACACCCACGTGCACCAGTGGTCATCAGTGCCCGGGGAGCAGTGATGGGGACAGTACCTTACTCAAGGGTATGTCAGGGCAAAATACTGGTCTGGAATTCGAGGAGCTAGACTGTAAACACTAGCCCAGCACTGCCCCCATTATCTGCATTTAATCTATACCCAGCACGCAGCAGGGGGCAGCCATATCCAGCGCCCTGGGAACATCTATGGGGACGGTACCTTGTTTAAGGGTAACCTACTGGTCAAGGACAATTCTCTAAGCCACCGCTGCCTCTCTATATAGCCAATAAAAAGGGTAGAAATTAAAATACTGCCAAGAATATTGCATAAATTAGGATACGCTTATAAAAAAAAGTCGTGAATTTTGCAAGCTAATTAAATTCATATCACTTTATATAACTTCCATGAAAAGCTTCTCAACTCACAGATCCGAGACGTCCCCTGGACGGCGGTCAGGCCTCAGGCTGAAGCAGACTGGGAGGAGATTTGCAGTGTAATGGTGATTCTGTTATTGAGTATCTAGACGCAGGGCTGGAATTAGATCTGGGCCATGGAGGTCGGATATAGAGTGACACGGAAATGATCTGCGGCGTGACAGAAACCAAGAGCGGCGATGATGAACCGCCCTCACAGCGGAGGCCGCCGTTGTTTCAGTGATTTATATCACATTTCCTTCAGCTCACAACATGTCAACAAGCTCGCCACACTTAAAGCAATTAGCTCTTGCCCTGAAGAAGGGTCCACGGTGTCCCTGGCATGTTTGCATCTTTACGTCGCCGGCGATCTGTCCACGTCTAAACTACGGCCACACACAGTGCCGAAAACCCGCAATCTGAAACAGGAGAGAACCTCCAGTGGAGAGACTGCAAGAGAGAGAGACAGAAAGGAGCAGAAAGAAAACATGGAGCCAGAGGGAGAGAAAATGAAGTTCCCTCTTGTCCCGTATACCGCGCGGGGAGGTGATGCATAAATGGATTCTACAGAAGTAAAAAAAAAAAAAAAAAAACGAGGTTGCCAAATTCTTCACTTCGGCGTCTCCGATCAGCGAACGTCTGACGAGTCTGAACGTCAGGGAAGCGTTTCCGAAAGCTAGACAGGACAGTGCATTCATTTGGAATTACTGAAAGAGGACGAGTGTGTGTGTGTGCGCACTCCTGCCTGTCTGTGTGATATTAGAAGGCCTGTGAGCTCATCCCACGTGTGTAAGCGTGCGGATCAGGGTCCACGGCTCACTGGAGGTGGGAAGTAGCTGGTTGCTGTGTGAGTGTGTCAGGGCATGATGGATGCGTTTGGACAGAGGAGTGCCAGCGCTGCCACATAGCATTAGGCTCAGGGCAGCAGCGTGGAGCGTACTGGAGGCCCACACAGCCAGGCAATCACAGATATAATACTACATCACTTTCTCCGCCAGCGCTCACGCACTCAAACGCACGGCGGGGGAGGCGAGGTCAGCGAGAGGAGCTGGAGGGACGGAGTGTCAGAATGAATGAAGATTCGAAGGCGCCGTCTTGGGAGTGAACACATAGTGTGCTAGACAACGAAGCCTGTCGAAGACTTGCTACCAAAGAGGAAAGAGAGAAACAATGTCCACGTGCAGGAACGATGCAAATCTATAAAAACCAACATCTCCGCTGCTGCTATGTAGCACCATGAAGGTGCAGAGATAGTCGTCATGCTCCCACCTTCGTACTTCCTTATGTATGTATACATATGATTTAACATATTTGTTGAGGAACGGTTCTCCAGATCTTCCTGAAGGACAGTGTTGTTGTCTCTCATGTTCAGTCCAGTCTCTGTACCTGAGCAGTTTGATAGTTCTGTGTTGGTTAATCCACACAGTGATCTACGTCTGAACCTTCAAGCAGAACAAGCATCTAACTTACAACATGAAGCAGTGAAGAACCAGGAGCAGATGTTCAGGCGATTTGTTTACTGTGGAACACTGAGTGGTTCCACTTTATCTTAAACCTTGTATCTTTAGACACTTTAGCCTGAAGCAGTAAAGCATTTGTTCCCATTTCTTTCATTTAATCTCCTCAAACATGTCAAAGACAGTCACAGCAGCCACACGTGTTTCATTTTTTGGTTTATTTATTTCTGAATCCGAATCAATACCCCCATCCCTCCATCATTTTCATTTCTAATAGCATACCTTTGTTGTGTTAATCAATGCCAAGCACAAAAGACAGCACGTTTGGAAATTTGAAGTAGATAAATGCAAAAAAGAGTTTCACTTTCACTTTCAAACTGCTTCTAATATCTATTCATATATGCGTATTAATATATATATATATATATATAGCCTGCAGTGGCTAAATGGTCATCCGAAACAGGCTTGCTGTAATTAAACCCTGTAATTAAATTAAAAGACATGACGAGGAATGAACTGCAATTGCAGAAGAATTATTGATGAGTTTCAAAGCCCTTTTCCTGCGTTTTTTCTTCGTGTTCCTGCGTCGAAATCGATTTCGTCCTCATGCCTCTCACGAGACAACAGACAGGAGGCGAAATCCCAGGGCTGCAACCTGTCACAAAGCTCTCCCCTCCCGGAGGCGCCTGCAGCGGTACTCAGCTAGACCAGGCCGTCAAAATCGCAGGGCTTCTGCATATTCAGAGGAGCCTGCCATGTTCGCGTGTATCCATCAGGCCCGCTGTAGGTCCGACCCAGTGTGATGCTTCGATAATGTGCGATCTGTGCTTTTATGCTCCCGGGAAGAGCGCATTATGCATCCAGGTGTACGCGCTGATAAAACGTGGCTGCGAGTGGCCGACAGTGACGGATTTAGACGAATCTGATTAAAGCCTTTCAGATTTTCTGGGCCGTGACCTAATTTCATCTTTTTGTGGGGGTAAGAGTGTCGGGTGATGAAGCCATAACTCAAAGCATAAACGTCGGATGCGTTTGATCACACTTTCGGGTAAACAGCATAAATATGAGAGCATTAAGAATTCATTTCGGTGCCATTTATCTCGACCCACAAGTTGTATCTTGTAATTCGGGACGTTTAATAGGAAGGAGCCGGAGAAATGAGCCGTGCCTTTATGCTAATGTCGCCACGGGGTGAGGGGCACTGTTGAGAGTGATCGGAGTGAGCGGTTAGAAATATACATTTATCGGGGTTGATGTCGCGTGAGACCCTAAATACCTAGAGCACATGCAAATGAGCGTCGGGCGCGTGTGCTGTGGGCGAACGGCCGTTCGTTGCTCGCCGCTGTTCGTTATTTGTCTTTGCTGCCAAAAGTCAAACGCCTAAGTGATGAGCTTTTGTGGGGAAAAGAGGATAATTATTCAAGCTGCTTCTCACTGAGTGGGAGAAAATAAAAGAGTCTAGAAGCGAGCGCTGAGTGCCGGGCTCGCCGATCGTGCCGAGCGGTTGAGCTTTTTGTGTGCGGTTGTTGTCTTTTTCGCTCTCGACGGAGGACGGGAACCCTCTCGCAAATCGGCAAACCAATCTCAGCCACGTCTCTCAGGAGCCGCCGACCTAACAAACACCGACCGACGCAAAACAAACATTCTAATATTGCCTGCAGAAAACTTCCGAAAGAACGGTAAAGAAAATGAACCGGCGACCCTTCTGGAGGAGTGTGAGGAACATCCTACTCCACAGTCAATAGCACATTAGCACCTACAAAACTGTGCACCAGGAGAACCTTCCAGAGCAACGCTAATGATACACATTGATAAACAATGATAAACAGTTTGAATAATGTATGTTCTAGATATTACGACTGGTAGAACCTTTGAAAAAGTGTGTATGGATGATGAATATTTTAGAGCAGTATGGATGATGAACATCCCTCTAGAAGAGTCTAAAGAGGTAAATCATTCTGAAACAATCTGTACGGGTGAAGAACATTCTGGAACAGTCTGCATGGGGAGAACATTCTAAAACAATGCGTTTGGGTGAAGAACTTTCTAGAACAGTCTGAACGAGGAGAACGTTCAACAAATGTGTGTGGAGGATGAACGTTTCAGAACGGTATGGGCGATTCTAGAACATTCTACGCGGACTCACGCGGCTGAAGAACATTCTAGAACAGTGTGAGTTGTAAAGAACGTTCTAGAAAAGCTGGGATGCGTTCTAAAGCAATGGGTATGGGTGTTTTTGAAATTGCATGAGGAATGAAGAACATTCTAGAGCAGTTTAAATTGGTGGAATATTGTAAGACAGGTTCTGCAGAACATTCTAGAACAAAGAAAAAGATGGGAGGATGTTCCAGAAGACTGCAAACACAGAAGATGATTGGAGAGCAGTAGGAAAGGGACAGAATGAGAACAAGGTGATGAGCGAGAACGTTCTAGAAAAGTGCAGATTGGAAGAAAACATTCTAGAACACATGGAGAGCGTTCAGGCCAAGCTTCCCTGAAGTGACCTTCCTGGTAGAGGTGGGACGTTGCTTCTGTCCAGATCAGAACAGATGGACATGACTCAGTGTTATACTATGTCCTGTCAATCCGTCTTCCTAACGAGACACAAAGCTTTCTAATGGGAAGATGGACACTGTTTATGTTTAAAAGTGAGACAGAAGTGGTTGAAATGTCCATCTCTAACGAGACGCTGTGCTCACTCAGGCTCTGGAAGCAGGGTCTTGATGGATCACGACTAAGCAGCGAAGTCTTTCAGGCCCCAAGGCTGGCGCCTCCATTACTGAGATGACAGTGGTCAGCTCGAGAAGTCGATGAGCTCTGCGATGTGTCTCTCTGTCGTTTGTCATCGCGCCCTTTCATAAACACGATGCACATATGCCACCATGTCTCACAGTGATGTGTTCTCACTGTCCACAATGCTCTACAGAGCCTCTCAAGTGTCCTTTCGCCTACTCAACTCTAAAGTCTTTATCTGGGTCTGGAATTAATGTCCAAAACAGCCGAATGCCTTTTCTACCAAAGACAAACTCGACACAGTGGAGGTGTAGAGGTCAGGGACGTCAACTCAGAGGGGCATGGGTGCAAGTCCTGGACCAGCGGGTTACTCTTGAGCAAGGTATCGTGGCTGTTTGGATGTATGGCTCCCTGGAGTCCACTTGGGGTGGATGCAGAAAAATGACTTTCGTGAGTCTTGATCATGAGTAAAAGGCAAGGTTTACAAGAACGGCAGTGAGACCAGCTATGTTATACTGGCTGGAGACAGTGGTGCTGACAGGAGGCTGAGCCGGAGGTGGCAAAGCTAAAGATGCTGAGATTGCGAGGGGCGATGAGGGATACAGAATGATTACAGGGACGGCTAAGTCGGAGAGGTGACTGCGTTGGTTTGGACATGTCCAGAGGAGAGACGAGAAGAGAAGGATGTTGAGGGTGGAGCTGCAGGAAAGAGGAGAAGAGGAAGATGCTGAGGACAGGAAGAAATGGAGACAGTTGATCCACTGTGGTGGCCCTTAAACAGGAACTTAAGAAGAAGAAAAAGAAGAAGAAGAAGAAGAAGCACTGAGTTTTGTGGTGTGTTCAGTCACTTTCACGTCGAACCAATTAGAAAACTTCTGTCCAAACTTCTCCACCCCAGTCCAGATGTTCAAAACCCACCTGAACCATATCCAGCTTTAGCACGCGCTCATTTAACAGCAGCCTTCACTTGGGGAAGCATTTTTCACTCCGGACTTGCTGACTGAAGGCCTTGCCCTGCTGCATTAACATGTAAATGGGAAACAAACAAAAAGGGGCCGGTGCGCAGGGCGGTTAATTGGGCCGGGCGCCGGGAGCAGCGGAGCCCCTTCCCCGGGGAGCCCGGGCTGCTCTGTGCTGCGCTGCACTTTCTGCCCCGACTCTGCCATTAAAGCAGCACATCCAGTTCCATTACCCATCAGGTGCCATGCCAGGTTGCACTCCATGCTTGGCCAACCCCTGCTCCACTCTGGGCCTTTTAACCCTAATTGGCAGTCCGAGGCCCAGTTCCCGCGAGCGCCCGTGGCCTTTGCCGAGCGCGGGCAGAGTACGAGAGAGGAAGTCTGGCCCGGGGCAGCCGTTGGCCGTTCATGCACCCGGCGCGCACATATTAGAAACGTCTGATGGACTGCAGTAGCCAACCGTCGGCGCTCCAAATAAAAATGCTCGCCGTGTCTGAAGCATTAAAAAAAGGTTTATAATAATATAGATTTAAAGTGCGCTCCAGCGCAGAGGTGCAGGGTCTCGACGAGGGTTTAGCAGAAAACGGGCTTTTTGTTGACGGTGTAGGTTGTCGACAATTAAAAAAAAAACAGTAAAAATGAAATGCTTATTGTGGAAGAATAGCATGCAAAATGAGCCTAATTGAAAGGAGACAAATGCCTCGAAAAAACTGTGGGGCTTTTCATTTTCACAAATACCACAGTTGTACTTTTGCAGACATAATGCCATCCCAGAGGACTTCTCCAAGTTTTAGACTGCAGAAAGCAAGCTCATTAAAGACAAGGGTGAGAGAGGAGAGAGGGGAGAGCGAGGGAGAGCGAGGGAGAGGGAGAGAGAGACAGGGAGACAGAGAGTTTGTCTTTGTCTGTGAGCAGATGAAGTGGACTATTGCACAAACAAACAGCACCTTCACCGATTAAACGCTGACAGCAGCACTCGGAGGCTGCAGGGCGGGCCGGCCGCGGCGGAACGGGCTCGTTTTCTCACTCACTTCACGTAACGCAGGAAAGAACCGCCCAGTCCACAGAACACCGATCAATGTACGGCTGATATATGATATATGGCGTTTTTTTTTCTTTTTTTGCTGATCTTTAAACTACTTTGTTCCTTAAAAAAGCATCTAACAAGAGGTTTATTCTTGTTTTGATGAGGCGTATGATCGGTTCGAAAAGTGTATTTGTTTCTGTTGCTGGAGATCGATGCCTCAGCCTTCCAAAGTCCAGTTCTCTCTCTCTCTCTCTCTCTCTCTCTCTCTCTCTCCATCTCTCAGCCAAAGCCGGTGAAAGTGAAAGTGACTACAAGCACACCATTCAACTTCCTCTGCATGTCACCCACAAATTGTAGCAGCGGGCATCTATATCCAGCGCCCAGAGAGCAGTGATGGGACGGTACCTCGCTCAAGGCTACCTCCAGGCTACCTACCTGTCCAGGATTTGAACCCACGACCTTTCAAACCCGGGGCAGAACGTGTGGGTGCCCGCTGCTGCGATGTGCTGGTTAAATGCATAGAGGAACGCTTCGTTGTGGCTCACCGTGTGGAGACAAATAGTCACTTTCGCTTTCAATTCATTCATCCGATATGTGGATTAAATGCCACCTCGAGTTCTCTTCGCATCACATGTGCGCTTGTGTTTCTTAAGGTTGATACTTTTTGACCATTGTGATGTTTTTGATCGCCAGTCCCAATCAATGCCACACGACTTTCTCGAAGAAGAAGAAGAAGAAGAAGAAGAAGAAGAAGAAGAAGAAGAAGAAGAAGAAGAAGAAGCAAGCCTGCAATGATCTTCAAAAAACTCTGCTCTGAAGCTAAGCCTAGACCACACCTGATCTACCGCTTTAGAACTTTAGACCCACCAAGCACGTCCCACCACATGTTCCAAACGCTCCTGACGTCTCCTTCGCCTTCAATGAGGCTCCTTCAGGTTTAACCAGGTGCTTGAAGATTACATACCACTGAACTTGCATTCAATCAGCACAAGATCCAGGATCTTTCTCTGCGGCTTTAACGTGTAAAGTAGCCAAAGGTGTAGATCGCTCCTCGTCTGAAACAGATCTTCTTCTTCTCTGCCACTTGGTGATCTTGATTTTGCTGAAGTGCCATCTATCCCTTCGCAGCAGAGTTCAGTAGACCTTTTCAAACGCAGCATCACTCTAAGTGTCCTGCTCTGGCAATTTTCTCCTCCTTTAGTCTCTTTTAGTTTCGGGAAAATCCTGGCAGCGAAAAACATTTTCAAACATCAAGAGATTTGTATGATTCTCAGGGATCGTCAACGTTTGCTTGTGCTTTTTTTCTTTTACACAAATCTTTCCAAAATCTTTATTCTTTGAAGCTCTGCCGTGGTCTCCCTCTCCCTACCTTCACTGAATTACAGAAGGAACCTTTAAAATTTGCTTCTTAACTGGAAAACGATGGACATGTTCTTCATTGATCAACGTTAAGTGATCTTCTTCTTTTTTCCTGCAGCTGCTCCCGTTAGATGTCTCCACAGTGGATCACATGTCTCCGTTTCTTCCTGTCCTCTGCATCTTCCCCTTTCACACCCAACGACTGCAAGACGCTACTCTAACTTTTGTCTCCAAACCTGGCCAACCTGATCTGTCCGTGTAACAGTTCCTTATCCCGTCCACCGTCGTCCCTTCCGATGCAAATCAGAGCATCGTTAATTCTGCCACTTCCAGCTCTGCTCTCTTTTCATCAACCCGCATAACATAGCTGGTCTCACATCACTAAACCTTACATTTCCGTTCCCTACTCCTGGTCTGTCAGAGATCACACTTACATATATATATATATATATCACTTATTATTTCTCATACATGAATATTAACATTAATAAGCCCCTCCCATTTCTTGATCTGTTGCCAGGGGTTGTGCTTTTGGAAACAAAGTGGCGCGATGAGTGATGAACTTGAGTGATGCAGCATTTTGATCGCTGCAATCAACGAGGACGAGCTGATAAAATGTACGTCACTGTGGAAAGAAAAGCATCCTTGGTTGGTTTTTGCATTCGCAGGACAACAAAGACCGTTCCCTCCATGGAGACTCGGGGAAGAATCTCTCTTTATGGTCTCGTACGTGACTGCTGGAACGCTGCGAGCATGAAGCCGATGCTCGGATCCGGGAGGCGAGCACGGAATGCAAATGCCCAAGACCGACCTGTCTTTAACGGAGCGGGCGGTTAAAGAACATTTCTATAATGAGAGTCATCATAAATTTATACAAACGTACAGTCGTCGTAATAAGCTGCCAAGCTGGTGTAATTGGATTGTAAAGGAAGAACAGCAGCATTAATCAAGCAAGAACTATCCCTGATTAGATTTAATCCTCCCCCTGACTTTCGCTCCAGCGACATGATGATATACGCCGCGAGCTGATCAGCGACGGAACGTTTCGGAGCTGGCGAGTTTTCTTTTCATTTTGCTCATTTTAATTATCGGCGCCAACACGCTAATTGTTTCAGATGAGCAAAGCATGAAATGGAAGACAATAGAAAATCATTATTCTCAAAGAATTAAAATGATCTAATGAGAAATACTTTCGCCCAAGGCAGGCTGCCAGCATCACGCAGCAAAAAACAATCGATGAGTTTTAGCGAGGCTAAGCATTCGGCGGATAATGCAAGGCCATCAAACTTGAGGCGAATCAATACTTATATGCGGGCTTTTTGAAACTATAAAAGGAAACACACTAATGTAATGAAACAAACCTCTTATTATACTCTGTCAGTGGTGCACGGCTCAGAGACTAATTCCATTATTGACCAAGGCAGCACTTGTTGGCTTCTGGAGGCTATAAAACAAACTCTGCGCATCTCTACAACGTGATGGGAACGGGGCTGGGATGCACGTGGCTCGTGGCCCAGGCTGTCTTTCTCCGACTTCAATAAAAAGCCTGCATGAAAATCTTAGATCCGTCACATAAACATAGTAGAAAGTAGAAAATTAGACCAAGTTGCCAGTTTTGACACCGTTCCCAAGGCACGATTCGGTGGGTGTTTAATTCAGGTGTTTTCAAAACGCCTTTTTTAAATTCCTCCTTTAATAACGATCCAGCTGAGTGCATGCAGGCATGCCCATTAACCTCGAATGGGAGCCCAGTGGAGCAGGACCTCCCAGAGAGAACGCTTTGGGTTCAGTTCCCAGTCGGGACGGCCCTTTGTGGGTTTCCTCCAGGTGCTTCGTGTGCCTCCTGAGTTTATAGCATGTTGATTAGACTGAAGATGCAAAATTGCTCTGAGGTTTGAGTTTTTATGTCCAGAAAGTCAAGAAAAAAAAAATTTTGTAGCCATCCAGGCCCTCACTTAAGAGCATTTAAGCTTGATGGCGATCCTAGGGCTCCAGCACATTTAACCTTGAATGGGAACCCAGTGGAGCAGGACCTCCCAGCCAGAAGGCTTTGGGTTCAATTCCCAGTCGGGACGGCCCTGTGTGGGTTTCCTCCAGGTGCTTCGTTTGCCTCCTGAATTAGACTGAAGATGCAAATGAAGTAGCCACCCAGATCCTCAATTAAGAGCATTTAAGCTTGATCGCGATCCTACAGCTCGGGCACATTCAGTACTTTTAAAGCCACGTGTCACCGTTAGCGATGCTGTGGAAACTGTAAAAAGTTGGATCAATAAGAGTTTATTCTAAGCTCACTCTGTTTGGTGCATTTCATGAATTCCAAGCTTTTAGTGTCTCAACGACGGTCCAAATTACTTTGACGCTACGCCCTACTTTCCCAGCAAAGAAAGCGGCACGAGAACAACAGAACAAAGTAGCTCTCTGAAATCACCCTAATGTAGATTTTTAGCAGTAATGCGTCCTTCAGATGCAAGCATTGAATTTGAGACATGAAAGCTTTCAGGTATTCTTTCATCATGCGAAAATAAGGTCCAGCGAACTATGTCAGGGACGAGAAAGGAAAGATTCATCCGGAAATACGCTCACTTTCTAGTGCGCCACGAGGGCCCGGCCGGCAGCAGAGGCGAGCTATAAGTGAGGAAGATGCAAGCAGATGGCGGATGGCAAGTAAACAGGCAACCAGATGCCACTCGAAGCTACTGTACTCAATGCATCGCGCTCAGCCTGGAGAGAGGCCGCTGACACATATAGACTCTCGCCGACGGACACGCTCCGACAAACAGAATCTTCTGACTTTCATCTGGTGACTGAAGCGTCTCCCTCTGCACTGAAAGTCTGGAGACGGGGAGCGCCGCAGAAAGCCCGCTGCTTTTGCATCTGAATGTACTTTAAAGCGTCGCTCCCTGCAGACCCCGAATGCAGATTTGTATCTTTTAGCTAAGGGCATGCTGGATGAGTACAAGACCACATGCGGGGGACTCTTCCTGTGAGGACGGGCTCGGCTGCTTCTTAGGTTTCACTCCCATCACTGACATTTCCATTTCCCAACCGCTTCGCAACCCACAGAAACCCTCGGCAGAAAAATCTTCATCTGGTGCTTGGTGCGAGACCTGGCTGAGGTAGACAGGAAACCACAATACAGCACCATCCAGCAAATGACTAAAACTAAGGAGCTGGTCTCCATAGCAACCCTTAGTTGCTGGATTGTAGTAAACATGTCCAGATGTGTCTGCCTAGCACCCAAAGACCTGAGGGTCGGTATCTGCATCCGATGGATAGATGGATAGATGGATAGATAGATGGATAGATCGATAGATTTGTTGCTACCTCTGTACCTTTTGAGCTACAGGCAACCTGCAAATAGGATTATATTGCAATTAATGTTGATGTTATTCTAAAAATTATTATCAGCTATTTGTATTTCTGTTCATTTTTTCCATCCAAGCTGTTGCACGAGGAGTTTGCAGTGTCACGTAGGGTCGGTTGAGCACTTTCCATTTGGAAAGGCTGCAGCCATTTGTCGGCATCTTTCTCTTTTAGAGCTGAAAGGAGGAAGCATTGCTGTTAAAAACACTCTCTTCCCCTCTGCAGCCGAACTACCCCCCTCCACCACACTGTCTGTGTCCTGCTTTATCCCAGAACGTATGCCTCTTGCCCCTTCTTCCCCCAAAAACATTTGTTTTTGCAATCATTCAGGTGTTGAGCAATTTACCGGGGTGCTTTTTCTATCTTGATAATACCCTGTAAACAGAAGCACAACTTTCAAATGAAAGAAAAAAAAGTGTGACTTTATTGTTTTGCCATTACATTACATTAATGTCCAGCGTTAAAACCTCGTTATCCGTCCGATAGGCCAATATTACAACCACTACGCTACTCGTATCCCCTCTGTGCACTCTGCTCACAGCAGGCTGAGATAGACCCTCGCCCCCTTGAGATGCTTCTTACTCATTCCCACCTCCGTCGCTCCCTCAGACTCTCCTGCCGGACGTCTGGCCAATCTCGCAGGTGCTCTGAGCAGCGGTGATGGTGGTGCAGAGATAACACCAGCATCTCAGAAGCAATAACAGTCTGCTGTCCCTCCGTCCCACTGTCAGAACCCCCCCCCCCCGTCTCCTGCGCCTCACGCTCCCGAGAGACGGGAGGTAACGCGCTGCCAGGCTTGCACCATCTGACAGCTTCATCAGCGTTGTGCACACCTGTCAGGGCAGCTGAGCTTGCAGACTAGTCCCCCCCTCCCGACTGCAGAGCCATTACAATACAGTCCAGTCAGCCAGCGTCCCATCCCAGCCCAGCCCGCCACCTAATTGCCGCACGCTACGGGCCGGCCAGAGGAAATTACTTCCAGCCGCTGAAGCGGAGGTTATACGGCGGCCCGTTAATAAGGGGCACGTGAGAGCAATATGTGCAAGTGCAAATGGCTCGGAAACTCCATACAGCTCTAATTTCATTATTCTGCATTTGCATAATGAACACACCACTGGGTGAAATTCGGTTACCTGTTGTTAGGGAGATAAGCTGGGCCTAAGCATGAAAATCCATCACAGGGAGTCGAGTTTATGGCACTAAAAAGATGAACAATAGGTTGGACGAGAGATATTATTATTTAAATCAGATCATTTCATCTGAAGTTGTTATTGATTACTTATTAAAAATACAGACATCAAAGTGAAATGTATATTGATTTGTTTTGTTTTTTTTGTAATAAGTTCATTTTCATTCTGAGGTGATGGACAATAAAGTTGACTTTGGAAAAAATCCCATTTATTCAAGAAGTAATAGAATAAAGGACAAAATACTAAAGTATATATTCTTCTTCTTCTTCTTCTTCTTCTTTTGTCTCCTCCTGTTAGGGGTCACCACATGCTATCATCTGCCTCCATGTCTTCCTCTTTCACCACATCCATAAACCTCCTCTTTGGCCATCCTCTTCTCATCTTTGCCCTCTGCATCCATCTCCCAGAATCCCCCTCGTCTCTGCTCTGGACATGTCCAAATCAACACAGTCTCGAGTCTCAGATGTTGTCTCCAAACTGTCCAACCTGATCTGTCCCTCTAAAATACTTGTTCCTAATTCTGTCCATCCTCGTCCACACCTAAAAGAAATCTCAAATGCCCATCTTTTTTTGTCACCATCGCCAACCCGTACAGCATAGCTGGTCTCACTACCATCCTGTAAACTTTCCCCTTTACTCATCTGTCACAGATCACTCCTGCCACTCTTCACCCATTCCAACCGGCCTGCACTCTCTTCTTCACCTCTCTTCCACACTCGCCGTTTCTCTGAACTGTCAATCCAAAGATTGTCCAACCAGATTAGCTTCCTTCATTTTAACAGTGAGGCTTCCCACCTACTTTATGAGTCCTCCACTGGTGCAGCACTGAGCAGTCTTGGTTGATGCCCAGTGCATGTGCTGGCAGACAGTCAGCGCTGCTGTAGACGGACAGAGAGAGATAAAGCCATCGCGAACAGTCTGGTTGTTTAATGAACAGCAAGTTTTTACCAGACAGATTCATTTGCATATATTGAAATGTTCTCGCTGATTTATGAATATGCAACAGGTAGCATATCCCAGTTAAAAAAGCACCAATACCACCAACTCCTCACTCACCTCAGATGCATGCAGGCTTGGTTAAATGGATGCAATTTCAGAACCAAGGACTCTTCACGATAAAGGAAGCGACAGACGCTGGATGGCACCGTCTACATTAACGGTGTCGACGTGTTGGTGAAGTGGAATTTGACGGACAGGTGAGGCACTTCGATTAAGCGAAATGCGGAGCAAAATAACAGCTGTCGGTCGACAATCTCGCTATTAGTGTTGCGGTAATTAAGGAAGAGAGTGCAGAACAGAAATGTACAGTACTGTGCAAAAGGTTTAGGCAGGTGTGGAAAGAACCCTTTCAGAAATGGAAGTGTTGATCATTTATTTTCATCAATCAACAAAATGCAGTGAATGAACAAAAGAGAATCTAAATCAGATCAATATTTGGTGTGACCACCCTTTGCCTTCAAAACAGCATCAGTTCTTCTAGGTACACTCACACACGGTTTTTGAAGGAACTCGGCCGGTAGGTCGTTCCAAACATCTTGGAGAACTGAGCACAGATCTTCTGTGGATGTAGCTTCCTCACATCCTTCTGTCTCTTCATGTGATCCAGACACACGGGATGATGTGGAGATCAGGGCTCTGTGGGGCCAGAAGAACTGATGCTGGTCTGAAGGTAAAAGGTAGAAACACCAGATATTGATCTGATTTAGATTTTTCTTTTGTTCGCTCACTTTGCATTTTGTAAATTGATCAAAATAATCAATCATTATTGATATTTCTGAAAGCGTTCATTTATAGCATTTTTTCCACACCTGCCTAAAGCTTTTGCACAGTTCTGTATATTTCTTCTTTGAGCAGTTGCTCCCCTTTAGGAGTCACCGCAGATCATCCAATTCCATTCCTTCCTGTCCTCTGCATCTTCATCTTTCACGTTGACCAGCATGTCCTCTCTCACCTCATCCATAAACCTCCTCTTTCATCCTCCACATCCATGATCCTCGTCTCTCCTCTGGACCAAATCAATACGGCCTTGCTTCTCTAACTTTGTCTCCAAGACGTCTAACCTGATCTGTCCCTCTGATATACTCCTTTCTAATCCTGTCCATCCTCGTCACACCCAACTCTCTCCATTGCCTTTTCATTACCGTTTCCAATCCGTATAGCATAGCTGGTCTCACAACCGTCCGATAAACCTTTACTTTCAATCTTGCTGATACCCATCTGTCACAGATCACTCCAGCCACTCTTCTCCACCCATTCCAACCTGCCTGCATCACCTCTCTTCCGTGTATATATATATATATATATATACGGAATATATACATATATATATATATATATATATATAAAATATATATAAATATATTCTTTAAAGCCAACAAAAAGCCTATTAAGGCCGCTAGACAAGCTCAACAGGTCTGCCGAGGAGGAAACCGAGCTGCGCGATCGTGCTGGCTCCAGCGCATTAACTTGTTATGTTTGCACAACACAGGGGACGGAGACGCCATCGTTTACAGAGAGAAAAAGCCAAGCATCATCCGCGTATTACCGCTTTCTCTCCCCTCCATTTAGCAGGCCTCTGCCAGAGCGTATTTTCGTTTTTGAATATTTTATTCAGTGGATGAGAGTGCTGGTAAAAGGCTGCCTTGTTTATTACGACTGGGGCCGCACGCCCGCATAGACATACCTCATTAGACAGTAACCCAAAAAAAAAAGTTCAATGAGCCTCTTTCAAAGATACTGTACATCCGTTACCGCGGCGACTGTGTGTTTCTCCGTTATGAACTCCTGAGTTAACGCCGCTTACAGTTCAGCCGGAAATCCTCTTGCGCTACAAACTTCGGTTTGCCAGAACTCGCTGAGAGGCAACCCTGATGGTGCTCTGGTTTTAAATTCCCAAGCAGAACTACAGCAGGGGGGTTTTGTTGCACGGTCGTGCAAGACACTCGTCAACACGGCCATGAATCCTGGCATGTGGCGCTTTCAGACAAGACTACAGTGCGCCTCTCCGCTCCGGCAGCCCAGGAAATCCTTTGATATATGCGGGATTTTAAGGTCAACTTGAACTGGGTTGGGGATTAGCTTGGAATCCAGCACATCCATTTTGGGTCAACAGTGCCAAAACACTAATTAGCATCCCGCCGCTGCCAACAGGACATTATGACTGCGCGGCTCCAACTGGTGCTATTGTGGAGCCGGAAAAAAAAAAAACCTTAAAAAAAGCAACCTGCCGGTGTTTGTGTTGTTTTCGCCGTTTTTGTTCGAGTGCACCTGCTCGGGCTTTGTGCTGCGGCTGGACGGCTGCGGTTCACATGCTCACGCCTTCCCGTGGCACGGCGCTCCGCCGGCTCAGAGGTGAAGGTGCGGGACGGCGGCTCCGAGCAGCTGCTATCAGCCTGCAGCAGGAGTCGTCGGCGACCCCCTGCCTGCCAAGCCTTCGAGTGCTCTCACCTCGGAGACAGCTGAATCCTGGCAGCTACAGCAAACCAAGCATTACCTCAGCAGCTGGAGCCATGAATGGTCGCAATTACAGCCATTAGGTTGCTTAATTAACAGATTGCTGTCAGCTTCAGGGGAAAAAAAAAGCCCCCTCCCCTCTTCTCCTGGTCCATGCCCTTTCAGGAGGCTGGGCATGAGATGCTCTGCTTCTCTGCTTCACTATCAGCTTTATTTCCAAAGTTACAAACTTTCAACAACTTTTAACCAGGCTTCCCTGCTGTGTTTATCTGGCCTCTTCTTATATCCTTTATCTTGTCTCAACGCTGTCACTGAGGTCTGGGATTTTAATATTTTATTTCTGGAATGTCTGCAGTGGGCTGGTCATCTGTTTAGGGTGTTCTGGGTCACCTGTCACCCACCCAAAGTCCCACCTATCGAGACTGAGGAAGAATAAATGTCTGAAATATGGAAATGGTAAAATATTC
This sequence comes from Hepsetus odoe, assembly GCA_017165825.1. Classification (NCBI taxonomy): domain Eukaryota; kingdom Metazoa; phylum Chordata; class Actinopteri; order Characiformes; family Hepsetidae; genus Hepsetus; species Hepsetus odoe. Next base: position 7,359,982 of record CM029383.1, on the reverse strand, counting down.
CACTTCGAATGTGTTTCTATTTTCATGATATATTGATGAATTTTTATTAATAAAACTTCTGACAAGTGGTGGAATAGCCAATAAGAGCCCTGCAGAAAAGGAGTGAAGATGAAAATACTGTCATAGTAGTAACTAACAGATGGATGGATGGATGGATGGATGGATGGACAGATAGAGGGATGGATGGATGGATGGATGGACAGATAGAGGGAGGGATGGATGGATGGATGGACGGATGGATGGACAGATAGAGGGATGGATGGATGTATGGATGGATGGACGGATGGATAGAATGGGCACTCTGAACGGCCTGCATTTTCCACTGCCCAGGTGCCGGTACTGTCCCCGTGTTGGTTCCCAGTCTAGAACCAGTTAGAAATTTTCCCGCTAAAAGATAAAGTATAGATGCTGCAAATTCACCTTTACACCTAGGCAACAACACCTTGCTGGTCTGGAACTGAGAACCTGTGATGTCACCAGAGGTGGGCGGAGCAAGGGAATCAGATCTAGACCAAGAAAAGGCGGAGTTCCAGTCTGTAGTTTGCAAGAAATGCTCTTTTAGCAATATGGTCTCAGGAAATACACCAAGAAAGAATCGTGGACGAGGAACAGCTTAAAATTGCAGGACTTGATTGGTCAGTGGAACAGGAGTGTCATGATATGTAACGCTCTTCACGATGCCGTCCCAGCTTCCATCAGATACTCAAGTCAAGTAGAAATGGGAGCCGGTTCTAGCTGGTTCCCAACTTTAGCACTGGCCATATTGTGTCCAGGAATTAGGTGCCCTTTCCAACTAAGACATTCTACCATGTGACTGGAAGGTCGTGGGTTGGAGACCAGTAGGAAGAGCAAGTCCTTGAGTAAGTCTCCGTCCCCATCCTTGCTCCCCGGACGCTGAATACTTCTGCCCACTGCTGTGTGTGGGCTCAGTGCAGAGGATGCATTTCTTTTTTGACCGTCTGCTGTTTCACAATGACAAATAGTCACTTTCACTTCACTTTCCACCCATACCTCAGCTTCAACATCATGCAACTGTGAGAACACCTTAAACAAGTCCAAGAGTGCCGCACCTCATCAATTAGTACATCCTCTCAGCATTCAAAAGCAGGCGCTTGGCTATTCTCCAAGTCTTTGCTATTTCCGCACCAGTGGAAGATGCCTGCTTTATGTTTGCAAAAGAAACATCGGCTGTTCCTCCTGTCTGAGCCCATCGCTGCCCTCCACACAGCTCCAATACCTCATTAAACCCCGACTAACGGCTTGGTAATGAACTTTTAATTACTACTTCGTACCTAAGGGAGACAACAAGGGCGGAGAGCTGCTCTACGGGGCTGATATTTCCTGACAGTTAATCAGAAATGGCAGCGTATGGCTATACTTCATGCCATTTTCAAACACTGCCTGACAGGGGAGCTCTTAATGGCATCTGCGCCCTGACAAATCTGAAGAAAGCAAGCAGGCTTTAGATAACCCCTCATTATTACAGCTCGCTCTCCCCGAGCAATTTACAGCCCCTGACCAAGACAAACCAAGAGGCTGGGAAGTGAAATCGTCACAACATCCTTATCTGCCCGCCGAAGCCGAGGGAGGTCTCTTCTTTCACGTAGCCAGAATGACCGCTTTCATGTTTTTTTATTGCACAGCCAAGTGTCACACTGTGAAGTGCCAGTCAGCACAGCGAACCGCTTCTTCGGAGACATGGACGTTATGCGCTAAGAGGCATGGACATGAGGAAGAGCAGTGTGTCCTCTCTCTGTCATTTCCTTCAGCGTGCACTTATCTGACGCTTATCAGCGCTACTGTTTAATTGAATCTGGAATTGGGAATTAGTATGCGGCACTGGCGAGCGTGACATATTCCAGCTATGTGTCTGGGGCTGGGCAGGAAGTTCAATTTATACATGATTACCATGCTGCCTCATTGGCATCGCCTGCTGAGACTGGCCCCGTCTCGCCACCCCAGATCCCTTCCAACGGTGACCTGAATCTCCGAGTGGGGAGCAGCCTCCCCTGTGAAGAGGACGGAAACATATCTCCAGCCCCTCTCCAGTTAATTACAACACACGAGGCTATTTATGTCAATATTTGTATGCCAGCCACACGGCCAATTAGCAGAGAAAGCAGGGTTGCCGGGCGGCGGGATGGAGCTGATTGTTCCTCAGATGCATGGATGAGGGGAAAAGTAATCTCTTAGGTCATCTGAACCTAGTGAGACATCAGGTTATATGTACAGAATTTAAATATATCAGCCATAATATTAAAAACACAGACCACAGACAAGAAAGAAGACCAGACAATATTGAGCAAGTGGGGCACCCATGCTGACCTCCATGGCTGAAAGTGCCCTCAGGGTGCAGGTGAGCTTCAGAACTGGACCACTGACCAATGGTGGCCTGGTGTGATGAATCATGTGAACAGCTGGGTGCATTTGGACCACTGGGGAAGAGATGGTAGTTTCCTTGTAGCGTGTACAAGGATAGATAAAAGGTTCTGATGCATTTGGTTCTGTTCCATACGGGACATTGCTGCCAATTTATGGAATTCTGGAAGGCTTCATAGAGGACAAAGTATGTCCCACTCCCTTTCCGAGCTGTCCTAATTAGAGCCGCGGCTGGTACTGAAGTCTTTTCCAGATCTGACAGGGCGAAAGGCGAGGAAGCAGCCTGGACAGGTCGCTCAAACACATGCGGGGACAATTTATCATCTCCAGTCCACCTGACGTGCAGGACTTTGGACATTGGGAGGAAATCAGAGCTCCCAGTGGAAACACACAGGCACAGGGACCGTCCACACAGAAAGGATCGGGACCATCCCACCTGGGAATCGAACCCAGGACCCTCTAGCGTTGAGGAGACAGTGCTACTCACTGCACCACCACCGTGCCGCCCCCAGAGTGTACCTGTTCTACCAAACTGAGAAGAAAAAAACATAATTTAACTAAATAATAAAGGATGTTTGACTTTATATTTGATATATTTATATCAAGCTAAGAATAACAAAGCACAAGTCCAAATTACAAGACTTTTAACTGGACAGAGACGGCTCACAAGCATTCTGAACTAAAAGGGAAAATCGGAAAAAGAAGTATCTTCTCCCGAGGATCTCTGAAATGCATTACTAACGCCGCGGCTCGGGCTTCTTTTAGCCTCTGCCTCGATCACGAGCCTGCTGTTGGAGGACCAGCCAAGGTGCTGCACAAAGCGCTTGACAATTCACATCTGTTGCCTCTACAGAGGCTGCCTCGAGTCACGCTTCAGCCTCGGCGCGGGCGGATCGCAGCCGCGGCGAGTTCCGGCCACAGTCAGCTCTGCTCACATCAAAGCCCGGCGACTCGGCGTCAGACGGGCACATCCAGGCCTGCTGCTGGTTCAAAGTCAGCCAGGTGACTGCGGCGGCATAATGGCACAGGAGATGGCCTCATTTCCTGTCACATGTCCAAAAGTGAAGGCGAGAAATGAGGTACACTGGCTGAGGGCCATGGACAACCCCCTCCTCGGTTCTCCTCGGTGTATATATTAATGCTCATGTATCCTCGCCACATGAGTGACAGAGATCTCTCCCACTCATTTCGGTTTTAATGAGGAGAGAGGGAAAAACATGGAGAGCGCTGCACAAATGGTCCCGTCCTGTCAGTCACTGGGGCCATCAGCATGACAACATCACATGCCTTGGAGCTGACAGCTGAGTGGGGTAGGTCATGTTAGCCCTCTCAAAGCTGTCCTGGATAGAAGGCTGTGTGTGCCTGGGTCACAGCACCACCCCCCTCAGCTAACGCTCATTACGGAAGCTGCCTTCTCGTCAATTTAACCCGGTTGGCCCAATCATTGCCAAACTCCATGGGTGCGGAGATGTTCTAAATATCTGTGGCTGTGTGGCATCAGATATCGAGCCTGCTCAATGCGCTATTGTTAGAGACGCTGGGATTCAAGGAACGCTTTAATTAGCAGTCAATTTCCACTTAACCCAAAGCTAGCTGATCAGCCAGGACGAGTTTGGTTTCTAAATGTTGCTTCTGTAGCACGAAGAACAATTTATCCACATCCCTCACCTGCTCAAAGCACATCGTTCCTTCATTTCTGTGTGATGGGTAGTGCTGTCGCCTCACAGCGAGAAGTTTCTGTGTGGAGTTTGCATGTTCTCCATGGCTGCAGGGTTCCCTCCAGGTGTTCCACAGCCTGGATATGCATGTAAAGTGGAATGGAGATGCTACATTGGCCACTAGATGTCCTGCGATGGACTGGTGACCTGTCCAGGGTGTTTCTTTCCACTTATGTGCACTGGGAGAGGCTCCGGCATGAATAAATGGTCCTAAATCACATCCAGGTGTCTCTCCACCATGGTCTGGATATGCTCTGAGAAGGTTTGAGAAGTTTTGGGGATGTATTTAAAGGCAAATAATTTGGCCTATTCCAGGGACTGTTTCTTAGCAACGTTAGACGTGCACATCAGGTGGAATGGAGATGCTAAACCGCCCCTTCACTGCTGACAGATACTTTTAAGAAATCATTTTTTGGGTATACGTGAACCTAAGGAACATTTTAAAGCAATTTCCACATAATGTAAAGGTTTGGTAGCAGGTTTTCTTATTCCAGACAGCACTTCACTTCTACAGGCAGAAGACCCCAGAGCTGTGTTTCTCAAAGGAGACTTATAAAGGACAGATTCTTCTGTATTTATAATGGTTATTGTCACAAAAACGGGTTCTAGATCAAACAAGGTGATAGAGGCCATTGTCAAAAAAGGCTACAAGTGGGGTTCGATTTGAGATCGCCCCCGCATCGGAAGATTGTGGGTTTGATTCCCCATCAGTAGGTTGCCCTGAGGTACCCTTGAGCAAGGTACCGTCCCCGTCACTGCTCCCCGGGCGCTTTCAATAGCTGCCCACTTCTGCACGGTGATTAGATGGGTTAAATGCAGAGGTCCAATTTCGTTGTGGTTTGCTGCGTGCTGTACTGTGACCTCCCAATGACAAGGGTTGTCACTTTCACTTTCTTTCTTTTTTTTTTTTTTTACCCAAGTGCTAAAGAAGCAAAATTTGGAAACTATACGCGTCTTGGCTGATTTGCAACCTTGGGATACGTTGACATTTTTTGCAGAATGATTCTTTAAAGACCCATTTTTTTGCAAATCTGTGCCTTAAGAACCCTTTTAAACAATCTCCACACAGTGTAAAGGTTTGTACTTGGTTCTATGTCCTAGAACCAGCCGCTGCAGTCTTGTTTTCCCACCAAAAATCATCTCCTGTGATTAAAGTTAGACAAAAGATGGCTGTAGAGCGCTGGGAAAACCGGCCGTGGTTATTTTTAGGGCATCGGTTGTTTTGGAGATGTTAAATTGTCTCCTCGTTGGGACTGTCCGTCTGCCCTACAGGACCTGTCCAGGGTGTTTCTCTGCCATTCGCCCCTGGGACAGGCCCAGAAAATGAATAAACGAATGTTTGTGACCTGAAGAGTTTCAGGGCAGTGCATTTACAGCAATTAAGGTGCTTTTAACTCTTATTGACAAACACATGGCGGAGCATGGCGGAAGAAGCTCCCAGCAACATCTGCCACACTGATTTTAACACCTTTGTACTGCAAAGGCGTAATTGCGCTTTTCACATTTAACATGTCTTAAAATAGGCTTACCGTAGCTCGGTCTCTAAAGTGCATCTGGGTAGATGTCAGGTGCGGTTAATAATTGCAAAATTGATTTTTCCTTCCAACTGGGAACATTTACAGAGCACTGTTAACAGTCTTTTAGAACTTTAGGCAGATGGAGGGGAATAAATGGTGGATTTGGAAAATCGTGCTAAAAAGTGACTGACGATTCCCAAGGATGTCAATCAGCCAAGACACTCGTAGTGTCCTGATTGTGCTTTTTAGAATGTTGCTACGCTAAAACAAACACGTTTTCTTGTGAAATCAGCCTCAGAACCTCTCTCGGACTGACCTTGCACCCAGCTTGCTTAGCGTGATCTTTAAAAATGAACAAACCCCACCTTTTCAACCATGGACCCATGGCCTCGGCTGATCTGGGACCAGTGTTTGTGATAATAACCGTCATAAATACGGAGCAATCTGTATCCGAAGCTTCCTTTAATACCGACCCTGCTGTTTTCTTTAACCCGTCTTTAGAAAGGCTCTCCTGGGTGCGTCTGGCTAGACGTCAGGTGCCATTAATGATGCGAAATCGATGTTTCCTTCCACCTGGGAACATTAACACTGCAGTGTTAAAGTCTTTTAGATATTTCAGGCAGATCGAGGGCCAGAAATGACGGCTACGCTTTTTCAGATTAAGATTTGAGAGTGAAAATCTCTCTTATGATATGAGTGTATTAAGAAGGCTGCGTAGAACTCAGAACCCGCTCCCTTCTGGGTTATAATCAGCCACCTGGGAAGAGCCGTATCCGGGGAGCTGCTCGGGCACGTGCGGCGAAGAAACAGTGTTCATTACGGGGCGCCATAAAACTCTCCCATCCTGAATGTGGCCATGTTCTCTGGAGTGGAAAATGAATACGTGTAGCAACTGCGAGCATTCACAAAAACACGCCGCCATGCTCGCTTTCTCGCATCTTCACGACTGTCCTTCATCAGCGTGGAGAGTCTCACACACACACACACACACACACACACACACACACACACACACCTGGTCGGGAGGCAGCGTTCAGCAGCTGTTCATAATTAAAGGCTGGCAAAACGAACAGCTCTGCAGCAGATTGGCCTAAAAAGTCCAGCAAAGATAACGTTAGATATAAAGGAGCATCCTTGAGGCTGGTTAATCAGGACTGGATGGAGGGAAGGCGAGGAGAAACGAGGGACAGTGTGTTTCCCACTTAGCAGGGCGGGCAAAAATAGCACTTTTCTCTCCTTTTGTTTGTGTGGCAATCTGCATTCTAGGGAGAGACTCTTATTAAGTACATGGGATGCAAATGAGGAGGCAGAGAGAGACACACTGCTATGGTACTCCCTGCTATACAATCAAAAGAGCCTTGGCTGGCGCTCTCGTTCGTTTAACCCGCTTCAGTGCGTTTTCATTAGCAGCCCGCGCTTCCGCCGCTGCCTCCTCCCGCTATCATCAACACAAAAACAGAATTGGCAGACTCACACGCTCCTGCTACTTTTGTTTGTCGACGGCGGAGACAAAAAAAACGGGTTTCAGAAAGCGGGTCTGGGCCTAAATATAACAGACGAGATTTCCCACCGCTCCGCAGCAATCTTTTGTGTTCTCTTAATCACAGGAGATGATTTTTTTTGGGGGGGAGAGACTGACTCACAGTTCTTGGACATGTTTCTGGGAGAAGAAAGCCCGGTATAGAACCTTTACAACATGGGGAGATTGTTGAAACAGGTCCTTTAGATAAAAAACGAGGAAATGATGAAATTTTACAAGCGGCCAAGTGATAAAATGTGGCATATTGCTGAAAAACACTAGAAATCAAGTCATTTCAATCTTTTTTTGGAAAAACAGCCATAAAACTTCACTCAAACTTCTCAAACTGGGTCCCAATTCATGCTTCCTGTGATCTTTCCCAAAAAAACGCCACCTGACGCCATTTCTTGATGATTCTGTCACCGCAGCTGATCTAGGACCAGTTTTTGCACCAATAACCACAACAAAATTCCTAGCCCTAGGAATCTGTCCTCCTCAAAAGTGCCTCCTTTGTGGACACCAGCCCTGGTTCTAGGTGCTTAAAAACACGTGTGAATTAGATTCCTGCTGAACCATTCCTTTGAAAGAGCATCTCTTCGGGTCGAGGCTCTTAAAGAGGACCAGTATCAGCATCTTTACTTTAGTGGTATGATTGCTCCAAGGTTTACGTGTGCACACTCATCTCCCCCTGAACCTCTAACAGGGCACCATGGAAACGGCTCATCCCTCGGACAAGTTTCTGCTGTTTACCTGGAATCCACTTTGCAAAGTTTTTGTCCGCTCCTTGAAGAAGAGCGCTGGGCCGGAGATAAGAGAAGACAATTCTCCCTTCAAGCTGACATCAACCACCATGGTGAAAACCACCAGGCCAGCGTGGCCCTCCGCCAAGCATGGAGAACAGAGATGAATGAGCTGCGGAGAGATGGCTTTCCTAGATTTCACTTAAGAGAGAGGACGAGGACGTGGAGGGCAGGGAGAGAACAGGCTAATGAAAAATACAGCGCCTTCCATCAAGAAATACTGTAGCATTGACGGAGGCAGTAGCGTGGAAAAGGCGATAAATTATTTGAGTTTGTGCAAAAAAACAATAATCCTGAGGTTGAAACGAGTCAGAGACCCAAAGCAAACCGAGCACGCTATCGACCGAGCTGCTGGTTGCATCAGCGTTTACCAGCACCTTTGATTCCTTTTCGCTTTGGAGAGGTACAATCACATGTGCATGACACAGCGACCGTGTCAGCCGGAGCCCAGTTAACCAAAAAAATAAAAAAACACCTTAAACGTGGCTGCTTTAAATTACTGCTACACATCTTTTCATATGCAAAGCAACCATATCTGCAGCGGAAGATTGCACAAATTGCTGCTATTCTCTTGCAGCTATCTTTTGATGATGTGGGGGATAATGCCAGGCAGAAAAAAAATGTAATTATACCAAAATAATCACCCTGCTCTCATCTGAAAGTAAGCTGTAAAGCAAAAGATAAAACAATATTTCAGATTGGGGAATTAAAAAAAAATGAGAGTTCCAGATTTCACAAGTAATTTAGGGCGAGTACTCGCGAGTACCGCTGACGATGACGCGTTCGGCCCCCTGCGTGGAGGACAGCGGAGAAAGACGAGGTAAAGGACACTTATACATCTTCTGACTTCGCATCCTTAATGGAAGCAAAATTGCTGGAGTGTGATGGGAGTTGTGAGGTTTTAATATAACGCTGAAATACTGAGATCTCACATTTGTCCAAATGCGTAGCTTCTGATATCTGTAAGCAGGAGAAATAGAACACACGGACAAAAAATAATAATAAACAAGAAGATGACGGGAGAATCGACGTCCGATGGGCTGCTTTCAGCTGTTTTTTAACGCAAGTGCACCGTCGGAAAAAGGAGTTCTGCTGGAAAAAGAGGTTTTGAATCATCAAGGTAGGTGTACCTGCTTCCTTATGGTCCAGTTTTGCACCTTAAACGCATTTTTCCTGGAAAAATTTGCAGAATTGCATCTCGTTCAAAACGCAGAGTTAATGGAAGGGTTAACAGGAAGTTATTTCACATTCAGACATTTAACTGCAGCCCAGCTTTGGTGGAGCTTTGTCCCAACTAAAGAGCACCATCTTCAAGGTGAGAGGCAGTGAAGCACCCTGGACAGGCTGCCAGTCCATCACAGGGCAGATTCGTACAGTCACCCCTAATTGGCAATTCGGTATCTCCAGTTCTTCGGGTTTTTTTGGAAAGCAGAGCAATTTCCTGGAAGCCCAAGCAGACTGAGAACTTTGACACTCCAAACGGAAAGCACCCAGCTTGGGAATCGAACCCAGAACCTCGGCTGACAGACGGCCACATTGAACTGGTGATGGGATGGTAGGAGGGAGGGAGAGGGGCATCCTTCCCAGCCAGAGGGAGAAATGAAAATGAAGTTCCTTGCCGGCACATGCAGTGAAAAGGGAATTTGATTGCATTTAACGGTACCTTGCTCGTGGGCAACTCAGGGTCCGGGATTCGAACCCATAACCTTCCTGATAATCCTGGTCCCTAAACGCTAGGCCACCGCAGCCCCGCTGAAGAGCAGTGACGGGGACGGTACCTTGCACAAGGGTACCTAATGTACTGGTCTGGGAGTAAAACCCACAACTTCCTGGTGTGAAAGTGAAAGTGACTATTTGCCACTGCGAGCACAGCGAACCGCAACCGAATGCATCCTCTGCTTTTAGCCCACACACACAGCAGTGGGCAGCTATATCCAGTACCCAGGGAGCAGTGATGGGGACGATACCTCATGATAACATACTGATCCCGGACTAAAACCCATGACCGTGCGCAGTGAAAGTGAAAGCGCTTATCCGTCATTAAGAACACAGCCCACGGTGACCCACAACGGAACGCATCCTCTGCTTTTAGCCCACAGCAGTGGGTAGCCATGTTCAGCACCCAGGGAGCGGTGATGGGGACTGTACCTTGCTCAAGGGTACCTAAGGGCAAGCTACTGGTCCGGGACTAAAACCCACAACCTTCTGATCCTGAGGCCTCGTTCTTGGCCAGGCCAACTATGCTCTTTCAGGAAATGGGTGGCTGTGATGTCATCAAGAGAATCAGGGCAGATTTTTACTGATGATCTAAAACAACGACTCACGTTTCTCACCTTTAACTCGGGGTCACCCGACTTTCCCTGAGCCCGTCAAACTCTTTCCGTGCTCGCGGAAGTCGGGCTGTCTTCCGCAGATCTGAGGCTAGAGAGGCGAGGTAGGCACATTTGAGAGACGATCAGTTAAAATAGCTTTAGCATGTCCTCCATTTACAGCCATATCCACAGGCCGCCCACACTCACATTCTGTGAAGTGTTAAGATGCGCTGAAGACAGCAAGAAGGAGAGATGGAGAGGGGAAGGAGGGGGAGAAAAGCAAAAAAAAAAAAAAAAAAAAACCCTTCACGCTAGGTCTGCCAAGAAGCTTGCTTTTGATTTGCCTTTCATCCGCTGACCTTCACATGTCAGATCCCAAACCCTCCTGAAAAATGAAGTCTGCTTTCTGCTGCGGGTCAACACTTACCCATGCCTTTCTGCAAAAGAGCGAGGAGGAAAGGTAGCTGACAGGAATAGACTTTCCGTGTGGCGGATGGTTTCCTGTCAGCCGACGATGGGGACTTGAAAAGCGTGTTTTCTGAGCGGTGGCTTAACTTGAAATCAGTACAGCTCCCTGTTGTCTGAACGGCATTGATTTTTTTCCCCCTCCCCTCGTTTCTTTCATCTAAACCCTCGTTCTTGCTCTCCATTGTGAAAACACTGTACCTGTGATGTGAAAAATGAGCCCAAATTCGAGTGCACGACAAGCTCTACGCCTCCGGCAAAAGTCTTTGGAAAGATGGCAAATGAATTGCAGCACAAATGACAGATTCTATATAGACCGTCAGAGCAGGGAGCTAAATAACACACGTTATTGGCTGCTGGGTGGAATAACACAAATCAATAAAAGTCAGGCATGAATCGCTTTCTACGTCTTCTTCGGGAGAAGTCAAACAAGTCACAAGTCATGTTGAAACCGATGCAGATCTGCGGGCTGATGTTCTGAGCCACGTTTGACACGCTAACCTCCAACATCCTTTCATTTAAAGTTGCACGGAGCACTTGCTCCACTTCCCGGCGGTAAAAAAAAAGCAGAAAATTGACACGGGAGTTCACGGGTTCTAGATTGTCGAAGCAGTCTGATATCCTCCTACTCCATCCCCCACTTTTGTCACCAGCCATATTTCTCCTGCTCGTAAGCCTCGGGGTCCGGCTCTCGCTGCGGAGGTGTAAGTAACATGCAAATCAATATTGATGACCCTGATTTACATCCTCCATCACTATTACATGAGCCCGCAGCCGGCCGAGCGCCCATCACCGTCCGCGAGTCAAGCGCTGCTGCTGGCCGATCAATGAGCGGAGGGGGGGGTAATACATGCGGGGGACGGCACCATAAATATACATTAAATATTGATTAGACCTGTCCGTGCTGGGAGAAAAAAATGAACGTTAAATATCACTCCGCTTGATTCAATCCTAATTCCTTCATTTGTCAGATTCAGGCCTTTTCGTTGCTTTTTTTAATCTTGAGGCTCGGGAGTTCCAGACTAGACATTCAAAATAATGATTTTATGATTTTATTCATTTCATTATTTTCTTTATTGAGGCCTTGGAGCTTCAAGATTTCAAGCTAGACATTAAGAAGAATGATTTTTATGATTGTATTCATTTTATTTTGGATTTTTATTGAGGCCTTGGAGTTTCAAGATTTCAGCCTAGACATTAGAGATAAAGGTCTTATCCATTTTATTTTATAATCTTTTTTATAGAGGCTTTAGGGTTTCAAGATTTCACAGTAAACATTCAAATAATGATTTTATGATTTTATTCTTTTTTTTTATATATATTTTTTTCTTTATTGAGGCTTTGGAGTTTCAGGATTTCAGCCCTGGCATTAAAAACAATTCTCTTATTCGTTTAATGTTATTATCTTTCATCCAAAACGTTAGAAACATTAGAAAAAATGGTTTGCCGATAATTCATCAGATTATTTTTTCCCCACAACAGACAGAATGAAATGATCGATGAGATGTCGTTGCTTAAAAAATCCTTCAAAATAAGAGCACGTCAGCTTCCTCGATTGACGCAATGGCCACTGACTGCAGGGCACCGCAGGGAACGCTGGGTGATTCTTAAAAAAAAAAAAACAATGTTTTTTTAATTCACTATAACAGATAATTGTGCTCTGGACGTCCCAAATCTTACTTTTTAAAGTTTTTTTTTAAAGATGAACAATCAGAACTGAAATAACCTTTATTACTGAAAAGTAATAAGAATGGAAAAGTAATGAGAAGCTACAATTGTGTCTTCTACAGCAACATATTGAATAGGAAACAAATAAAATGTACTTAAAGTGTTTCCATGTGTCACTTCTGGGACCTTTTGGCTCTTTGAGTTGCATTTTGACTTGTAGCAACAATCCTTTATTGTTAAATCCATTTAAGGGAATTTGAAGGACACGTCATTGCACTCGAAATGTGGTTTAGTGGCTTCAAAGCGACAGAAAATACAGAAACAATTACTAAAGTATCGGGTCGAACGATATGGGGCCCATATTTTCCCCCAGTACTTTTGTGAAAGTGAAAGTGACTACCCTCGCCATTGTGAAACGCAGCACTGCACAACACAGCGAAACTGAACCTCTGCGTTTCGCCCATACACGCACGTGCAGCAGGGGGCGGCTACTGAAAGCACCCGGGGAGCAGTGACGGGGACAGTACCTTGCTCAAGGGTACCTACCGAGGGAATCGAACCCACAATCTTCCGATCCGGGGAAACTCCCGAACCGCTAGGCCACCGCTGCCCCTGTAATCGCAATTTTACTCCAATATTTATCTTTAATTCTTCAAAGAAAAGGCTTTTCAGTCTTGAGTGTTAAATGAAAGGCGTCTGTTCATAATCTCTGCTCAGATTTTCTGATTATTTATTATGAATAAACTCTCCTAACTGTCGCAGTTGGATAATAGACCAGACTATGATCCATGCTAACCATCTGTATAAAAATGGGTCAATGTGACGGGATCCTCGAGGGTTCGTTAAAGGCAGTAAATGCAGTCGAGTTCCCTCCAGAACGGAACGCCTCGATTGGTTGGAAATGAAAGAAATCCCCATGAATTCACAATATTATAAATCCAGCGGCTCACAAGGCGAACTTCACATCTGACGTCTTGCGTTACTGGATAAATTTGCCGTGTGGAGGTTTGACGACCCACTAACATCATCTCAGCCCGAACATCACCCCCGTGCCCAGCGGTCCCGGTGACAAGGTCACTAAGGAAGAGCGATGAAAGAAGCTGCCCAGAGAAAACTGGCCTCTCAGCCGGACGTGTAGCCGCCCGTGAGGCGAGCGTCGGGACTGGATTCATCAAAAAGACGTCGTACATGAAGATGGGCACCTTATTTCTGCATCCCGGAAAAAGCCAATCACGATGCAGTGAGCTGTGAGCCTCATCCATTTTGTCGGGACTGACAAGTTACCAGCAGTCAGGGAAAGAGCTACACTTAATAAATCAAACCTGACAAGTCCTTCTGCACACACATCAAGCCCAACTTTTACTCTCTCTGGTCTTTCTCTCCTCTCTGCGGCGTGGGAGGAATTAACCACCCAAGTGACCCACAGAATGCCAGCGAGCACTCCAGCAGCCGCCGACGAAGGGACACGTCTCTCGTCTGTCGGAGCCAGCGGGCGCCGACCACGTGGACACATACCCGGGTGTGTGGGTCGTCGACTGGAATGAAAGATGAGTCCAATTCAACGATTCATTCTTTAATTTCAAATCAAACAGTGTCTTCTTTTTAATTTTTTTTAATGAAGTTTTCTCCTTCATTAATGTTCTTCTTCTTCCACAGCAGATCATCCATGACTGCTTCTTCCTGTCCTCTGCATCTTCCTCTTTCACACCGACCCCTTGCGTGTCCATTTTCATCCATAAACTTCATCTTTGTTCTTCCGTTTTGCCGCTAGCATTGCTACTATGTGGCGATGTCGATATGACATTTTAAAAAACATGATGTGACCACGAATGGAAGAAAAAAAAAAAACAAATACGGAAGCTTTAAAACATCTCCACCGAAAGCAGCTAAATCACGACGGGGTCAAAAGTCTCTTTGGGGCAGCGGTGGCCTAGTGATTAGGGACTAGGCTCCAGGACCAGAAGGTCATGGGTTTGAATCCCAGATCAGTAGGTTGCTCCTTGAATGGGGTACTGTCCCCATCACTGCTCCCCGGGCGGTTTCAATAGCTGCCCCCTGCCGCACGTGTGTGTTTGGGATAAACGCGGAGGTGTAATTTCACAATGACAAGAACAGCCACGTTCATTTATTTGATTCTTGTTGGACTGAATCTTGATTAAGTAAACACCCAGAAACACTGACCTCTGATTGGTCACCTTGTCAAAAATGACGATTGGCACGAGGCTCATTTGCATAACGGCATTGCAGAGATCAAAATGACGGTGACGATGAACAGACTCTCACACCTATTGATCTTTTTAGGAATGGGGCAGTGGGCAGCAAGTCCTGGGTTCCATTCCCAGACGGGACGGTCCGGGTCCTTTCTGTGTGGAGTTTGTTCTTCCTGGGTCTGTGTGTTTCCTCGGGAAGCTCCGGTTTCCTCCCACTGTCCAAAGACCTGCATGAAAGAGATTGGAGATGCTAAACTGTCCCCTAGGGGTATCTGTGTGACCTGTCCAGGGTGTTTCTCGTCCTTTCACCCTACGAGCTGGGATAGGCTCCAGCAGTGTTAGCGACCATATTCCGAAGAGACGAGCTAATGAGCGAGAGAAATAAGCAGGACTTGTCAGTGTCGTCGGTTCTAGGTCCTTCCTGGGGGAATGTTCTCCCCTTGTCTTGGTTGTCTTGGTTTCCCCCAGGTGCTCCGGTTTCTTCCCACAGTCCAAAGAAGTGGATCTGAGCTGATGAAATGCTGTATGCTCACTTGTCTGCCCTGTGATGGATTGGCCACCTGCCCTGGAAGCTTCTCTGCTTTCCGTCCCGCGCTGGGAAAGACTCCAGCGCCCCTGGTTAGGATAAGCGGCTCAGAAAAGGGATGGATGGAGTTTATTGCGCTTTTCCTCCACCTGACTTCTGCAGCCGTGTTGCAACCGTAATTCTCCAGAAAATGATGTAAGTGCAGTATATTTTCCTGTTAAGGCTCTAACGCAGGGCTTGCTAGGTGTCCTCATTTGTGCAGCAGGCAGAGATAATCCATTCCACACTATTTCTGTTTCCATAAACACACACATTAGCACGCGCAGCATGCACAAACTGACTGTGTTTTCCTTATAAAACCCATGAGCATATGTAGCTTTAATTGCGAATCACACTCATTTAGATTTACTTTACCTTGATATCTTTCTCCTCTTATCACAAATGCATGGCGCAGTACACATAATAATCATTCCAGCAATTAAGTAGCGCTGTTATTGCGCAGGTTCATGCATTAAACGAGGAGGGCACCTCAGGGAAAGGCGATGAAATCAGCCAAGCAATTACCCACACAGATGTTTTACTGCACAAAACGAAAGCAATGTTAATTAAGCACTGAACATTTGCAAATACTATCTTCTTTTATGTCAAACGATGGCAAACATGCTTCCTTTTGGTTCAGCAAACTCGCAGCATCACCGCCGCGTCACCCGTCACGTCCCTCCGGCGTTCGAAACGAGCGCGTCACGTTCAACACGATAACCTCGCGGTGGTTTCTTAGAATGGCAAACTTTGAAAAGTTCAAAAGACGGTAGTGAGCTTCGTGAGCAGGATATGGGAGCGTTATTGGAGCAGATTGCTTGATTTGGCAAGCCACTGGCGGCGTGCTAGAAAGAGCCTTAGCATGTGAGAACAGCCTGCGCTACTCATTTAGTTCGCTGCAGCTCGGCTCTTGGCAGTCGCTCACAACTCGCTGCATTTCCATATCCTGCTTCGACTTACTTACAGGCCTGCACACGCCGCCTCGGCCAGAATCGACAGCACGGTCGGCAGCAACCAGCGAAACAAAGGAAACGTCCTCCACCTAAACTGCTGACGAGTGTCACTTCTGCAGTCCTGTCGCGTTCTAAATGCATGGCTGTAATGAAAAGTACAGACCCTGTCAGCTCTGATGAGCATACATCCATCCATCCATCCATTTTCTGCCGCTTGTCCCAAGCGGGGTCGCGGGGGAGTGCTGGAGTCCAACCCAGCGCACACAGGGCGAGGACGGGGGACGCACCCTGGACAGGTCGCCAGCCCATCGTAGAGAGGAGCGGGACGAGGACGGCACCTTGCTCAAGGGTACCTTAGGGCAACCTATTGTGAAGGGGTCCGAACCCCCGATCCTCCAATCACGTGGCCAACGCCCGAACCACTAGGCCACCGCTGCCCCACCAGCATACATACAATGCGGTCAAAAGTATTCGAACAGCAAGGGCAAAGGTTTTTGTATATTTGTACTATTCGGAGTGTCCTGAAAACGAAGGAAACCACTGGCGCTCTGGCGACCAAGAACTGGTCGGTTAAAAAAAGAAAGTGAAAGTGGCTTTTCCGTCATTGTGAAACATGGCACACGGTGAGACCCAATGAAATTCAACCTCTGCCGTTCACCCACACACACTGTGCGGGTATTGAACGCGAGCAGTGATGGGGCCGGTTCCTTGCTCAAAGGTACCGCAGGGCAATCTTCTATTCGAACCCGTGACTTTCTGATCCTGGGACCTCCTCCCTAAACGCTGCCCCCGGTGACAAACTGTCAGTGACATCATAGACACCCTCCACAGAGCAGGGGTGGAGGATCAAAGTACCCCTGTCCAAAAAACGATAGAATATTGAGGGGAAAGAGTATAGACAGGCCTCAAGGTTTTGGGCTGATGAGACAAAGTTTAACCTCTATGATGGAAAAACCAGCGTGCTGATGATCCACAACGTATCTCATCTGGGAAGCATGGTGGAGGTAGTGTCAGTAGTCTGGACCTCCATGGCTGATCCTGGAACAGCCTCAATAATGACTCCCAACATCAGCAGCAGAGTAAATTTCAAAGTCAATCCTTTTGCAGAAAAATTTGCTGCAAAACTAGGATCCAAAACACACTTCCAGGTGAACGAAGGACTTCATCAGGTGGAACTGGCCGAGTCAGTCACCTGACATGCTTTTCATCTCCTGTAGGAGACTGAAAGAGAAACCCCCCGCCCGAAACAAACAAGAAGGGAAAAAGCTGGTAAAGTGAAAAAGAAAAAAAATAAGAAACTGATCTGCTGGTTTGATATGCAACCAAACATAAATAATATTTACGATAATAAATGTAATTTACTTTCGCTTGCTTTGAAACCCAGTTGCAGTTCTTTTTCCTCATCTCATATTCATCCGAAATGAAAAAACGCAAGACAAAAAAAAACGGCTCGGCTTTATTCTAGCACTTAGGAGGGACTGTATCTATAATAAAATGGGGTGAACGTGGCAAGAAAAGGGCTGGACCGATGCCGCCCTGCGGTTGTTAGATTGCTCAGAGTCTTGAGGGAGCTGAGTCCACAGTTTAACTACAATGTGTCCAGGTGTTGATGGGACATGTGAAATTGAGAACAACACGCTGCATCTGAAGTATATTAAGCAACTGAAAAATATTCTGAGCCTGCAGTAAAACAGCAGCTAAAAAATATAACGGCTGTGATACACCCAGCTTTCATCATTGTAAACAGCACTGCATATTAAAATCAGCTAAATTTAATCCAGACCAATCCATCAGGAGAGGAGCTGCTAGCACGAGTCAATTCTTTTGCCTTTGTCTTCTTATTTGACTTCCAGACTAAGATCTGGATCATCTGGAGGCCTTTGGACTTTTTATCTTGTTCCTCAAAATGTTCCTGAACTATGTTTGCAGTGTGGTATGGAGCATTATCCTGCCTAAGGAGGACACCATCATAAGGAATGAGCCCAGGAGGTTTCCCAGCAGAACGTTTCCCAGAACATCGCACCGTCTCAGCAGCCTTGCCTTTTCCCACAGTGCCTCCTTGTGCCCATTTCTTCTGGAAGTGAGCAACAGATTCACCACATCCTGAGTAAAATAAGATGCATCAGAGCAGGTCATCTTTTTTAATTGGTTCATGCAGCAGTTCTGTTTTTTACAGGGGGGTTAGCAAGGGTGCTCTGACTGGTCTGCAGCAAGCTAAGCTGCATCCACAAACGTTTTGAAA
Organism: Hepsetus odoe; assembly: GCA_017165825.1. NCBI lineage: Eukaryota > Metazoa > Chordata > Actinopteri > Characiformes > Hepsetidae > Hepsetus > Hepsetus odoe. The sequence continues at coordinate 7,341,634 of CM029383.1, read as the reverse complement.
AGAGGTACTGGATCACTCGCCTATAACCCCGTTGCCAGGTGACCGCTTGTCTGATTTGGAAGGACCACTGCATGGCGTGAGCACCCTGCAACTGTAGTCATTCCAACTGAGCTCCTGTTAAAGCCTGTCCCGGCAGGAACTACCAAAACGTACCGTCCACTTACTCATTTCCAACACCTTGACCTCTCAACCTCCAGGACTTTAATGATCTCTTGCTAACATTTTGGTTGCAGATGCCACAGCACGTAGTCTTAGTGCCTCGATGGGCTTTGGTGCCTGACATACAGTACTGTGCAAAAGTCTTAAGCCCTCTTATTTCTTTATATTTTGCTAGGGAATCACCTTCTTGATGCAAAATGCTATTTCATGACTTCCAAACATCTCAGTGTTCCTGCAAAGTGCCTAAAGATACAAGTCTGTAGATAAAGGGGTTCCAACCACTCAGCATCAGCAGGAAACGAATCACCTGATTATCTGGAATCATCTGCACCTGTTTCTTCACTGCTTCATGTCTTAGGTGTTAGACTTTGTTCTGCTTGAAGGTTCATACTGAGAGAAAATGAGAGACAACAACACTGTCCTTCAGGAAGATCTGGAGAACTGCTCAGGAACAGAGACTGGACTGAAGATGAGAGACAACAACACTGTCCTTCAGGAAGATCTGGAGAACTGCTCAGGCACAGACTGACTGAAGATGAGAGACAACAACACTGTCCTCCAGAAGATCTGGAGAACTGCTCAGGTACAGAGACTGGACTGAACATGAGAGACAACAACACTGTCCTTCAGGAAGATCTGGAGAACTGCTCAGGTATGCAGAGACTGGACTGAAAATGAGAGACAACAACACTGTCCTTCAGGAAGATCTGAGAACTGCTCAGGTACAGAGACTGACTGAAAATGAGAGACAACAACACTGTCTCAGGAAGATTCTGAGAACTGCTCAGGTACACAGAGACTGGACTGAAGATGAGAGACAACAACACTGTCCTTCAGGAAGATCTGGAGAACTGCTCCTCAACAACACATAGAACACCAAAAGGTTCAGCTTTTTGGAAGCAAAATATGAAGAAAGGAGGGGCATTTGCGCTGTGTTGTATTTGTAGGAAGAAAAATGGAAACGTTTTTAAGAGTGATTCCAGGACGATTTCTTTTATTTACGTCCACCCAAAGAACCGACTGTGATTAAAAGGTGCAGAACAGAGTCGTGTCAAGAACTGGAAAACATGTCAAACGCATTTCCACTTCAGATTAAAGGAAAATTATACATCTTTCTGCTTGCATAACTGTTTGGCCCCTTTAACTTTCAGCGGCGCGCTGACCATGGTCGGCCCGATGTTCTTTGTTATTGAAATTAAAAGAAATTTTTCACCTCTGCTTTCTAAAAGCTTCCTCCACAAGTTCAGCTTGGAAAATATTCATTATTGAAGAAAGACATTTGCCGATCCTACAGGTTAGCTTTATTCACTGTCTCCGCGTCGGCTGGAGCTAATTGACGGCCTGCTGAGGCTAAGTACCTAAAAAGGTCAGCCTTTCTTTCAGTGGACAAATTGCCCAACCCCTGTGTAAAGGTCAGAATCCCACCTTAGAGGGCCCACACAAAGTGCCTTAAATGATGACTGAGAGAGTCGCAGCTTGACAGTGTTTATGGAAAATCGAACGACATCTAAGTATATTCCACAGGAATGGTCTTGGAGAGCCTCCCCGCAGAGCATGATGTTCTGTGAGCAGTACGTTAAAAGAAGAATCGGCGTCTGCGGAAGGTGTTGAAAGGTACGTTACCGCTGCAGCCCCAGCGCCATGCTTTCCACGAAATGCTCAAATTCAGTCGTCTTCAACAGTCAGCGCCCAAAGGCTGACCTGGATTCCGTTTAAAACCTTCCAGATTATTTGTGAGCAACAAACTTTCCTCTCCAATCCTGGAGGTTATGTTTGGTTCCCGGTGGGCCGGGCTGGACTAGGTCCTGGACTCTGTTTTAGGGGCGCTAAAAGGAGCTCATGTTTACAGTTGACACGCCTACCTTTACATTTATTTCTTTTTTTCGCTCGCACTTCTATCTAAAATGTCTCTGACGTGGGAAGAGAGGACAGAAAGAGACAGGTGAGTAAACACTAAGTGCTCCATCTGCTCAATAAAGCGAGGTGCGAGTGAAAGTTTCTTTCGAGAAGAGATAGAGATTAGGGAGACGGTAACACGGTTGGCACGAGTAAGACATGTGAGGTTGTAAAAGGCGTTAAGAGAGGGGGGATCTCAGAAGAGATGAATTTTCAAGATTTTCTTAAAGATAGAAAGTGACGTCTCCCTGCGATGGGCTGGCGACCTGTCCAGGGTGCGTCCCCCGTCCTTCGCCCTGTGAGAGCTGGGATGGACTCCAGCACTGCCCCGCGACCCCGTTTGGGACAAGCGGCAGAAAATGACTGACTGGGAAAATGACGTCTGGATTGCAGGAGCTCATTCCACAACTCAAGACTGCGGCAGAAAGAAACTGTCCAAACTTTCCTTATGGTTCATTATTTATGGCACACGTCCAACGCGGGTCCATTTTGCCCACCAGCTGCTGGCAAGTGGGACGTTTCACAAGCGGGTTAAAGCAATAAAGCCATCATGAGGGAACCAGACGGCCCTGAATCCAATTTGAGCGAGCCGGTTAGCACCAGCTAATCAGATTGTGCCTGGATAATTGGTGAAGTGACACATTCAGTAAATCAAAGAAGTCTCCAAAATAAGTGTGCCGTGGATTCCGTTTTCGAACCCTAATTAGCGGCATCTTAATCCAGTTATGCTGCATCACAATGCAATTAGGCAAAATCGGAAAAAAGCAAAAGACGATAATGGTCCGGCAAACCGATCGAATCGGCGAACTCTCCACGGATGGGAGTTTATAGATCGGGGTGATGAGTCCATCTAATTTTGGTCTCGCTTGGTAGACCAAATGCATTGTTTAGGACTGTTAATGCACCTCACGCAACATCTGTTGGTCGTGAAGTGTGACGTGCATGAAGAACCAGATCGCAGTGGTTAACGCTGATGGATGACGTTCCAGATTAAGGGGAAAATGGCGTCTCCAGACATGGAGGTGGTGGAACAGAAGAACACGGCGAAAGGCGGCACGTGTTAGAGTCTGGTATTTGGACAAAAACGGACTCTCACTCATTTTCTGAGCCGCTGGTCCTGATTAGGTCAAGGGTGGTGCTGGAGTCTATCAGGGCCAAAAACGGGGACGCTCCCTGGACAGGGCAGACGTACACACTTTGTCTTTGGACGGTGGGAGGAAACCCACACAGATACGTGGAGAATGCGTCCACTCCGTAGAAAGGACCCGGACTGTCCCGCTTGGGAACTGATCCCGGGACCTTCACGCTGCCAATGAACCAATTTGACGAGTCGCTTCTGCACACAAACACCTCTTATCTGGAACATTGATCATTACCAGCCTCTTCACAACATGGCAGAGACACATTGGGAATGCGATATCACGCCTCTTCTGCACGATTAAAAGATATTACCTGCACCGGCTGAAAGAAAGCGTCCAACATCGCGCGAACCGATACAGTGACGTGCCACGTCGGCCGTCTTATTCTCTGTTGTTTTCTCTTTTGTAGCTCAAAATGTGCCTGACAGCCTTTTATGAAAAATATTTCAGGAGCAAGCACCAACTCAAATTGAACGATTGGAAATAATTAAGGGCGCCGCACCTCATACTGTGCCTCGGATTCATTACGCACAGCCCAGCGCTGGATCTGAAGTTCTGCAGCTAAAAAGAAATCAATTCTATTTCGGCGAGCATTTCCAATCGGGGGAAATTATCCCCCAAGAGGAGCAGTGCATCGAAGCCAGGTTGCCATTTGCTCCTGCCACTGATGGACTCTTTGATAGACTCTCTTAGCATGACAAAAGTTGCTTTTTTTGATACAGTCCCTTTTAAAACAAGATTTTTTTTCTTCGCGGAGGATCAAAGCAGCCGCGACTGCGAGTACATTGTAATTGGGGAGGAAACTCAACAGTTCCCTCTGTCACCTGTGACTAATAAGCCATAGCATAAAGGGGTTGGGGGGGGCAAAGCGTGGCTAATTTCCATGCCGGCTGAATTCGACCTCGTGGCAGGAATCCGTGACTGCTCCGGCCAAGCGTGCCTCATAAAACTAATGATTTCTTCCGCCTCGGCGAAATGATAGAGATCTTGGAGAGATAGCTGCAGCATCAGAAACGTGACCCTGGAAGTCCTTCCGTTCTCTTAATAAAAGAGGGCTCGGCAAAAGCAATCAGATATCCATCTGCTTATTTGCGGCTCTCCGGAGTTCTCCTGGGCTTCGTTTATTAACACGCGTTTAATTATTCACGAGGCGGAGACGTCGAGGAGGTTCGGCTCTTTCCATCTTCTGAGCGGAGTGAAGTTTGCAGGGTGAACGGAAACTCGAGTCAACGCTTTGTATTAACATGCCTTGGACAGACAAGATCAAGGTGAAAATGGAAAGACGGACTCTCTCAGGAAGCGAGGAGAAGATATCGGCATTAGATAGCGCTTGGATCTCCTAGGCCGACCTTCAGAGCTGGAACCGCAGGCTCTCGCTCGCCGATAGGCTCGGTAATCATCGGGCCCGGGCCCGCAAAACAATCACTTTGCTAATTGGCAACAACAGCTTAGGCAGCCAGTGCATCTGCCCCAAATGAAGTAATTAACAAATGGGCTTCTTCTCTTTCCATGGGAGTTTGTTAAAAGACGCAAGGTCAGTCTAATCTCCTGAGATGCCATGCTTTCTCTCCCAAACGCTCACGGCTTCACAACGGGCCGGAAACGGATTAAGTCTGGACTGTGTTTTAAAAAAGCCGAGAGTTCATACTCTTCATATTCACAGTTCACACCTACTTTCTGTTTATTCATGGGCAGCAGATGCTTTTCCCCAGCGTGAGGACATGTCCAGTTAGAGGACAGAATGAGTAATTCATTCATCGAATGACTTTTAATTATTCTAAATCATTTGAATTTTTTTTTTGAGAATTTTATTTTTGAATTTTTAGTTCTGAATTGGGGAAAATCCTTTAAAATTATAAATAATTTTAAAATACTAATTATTAATATTTAATTACAATAATTTTTTTTTTTCACAATTTGGGCAAAATATCTAATCTTTTCCCAGCATTCTGATTGCAATTGAATTTTTTTTTGATTAATTTATTTTAGTTTACGGGCTATGAACTCTTAGATTTCAAGATTAAACCTCCACGAAAAGTCAAAATTAGATCATGTAGGATAAGGTTAAAACTGCATACTAAAAATACACTAAAAATATTCTCTATTTGACCACACATTATCCTTAATTCATGAACATTTCCAACGGATTCAAGCATGCCTTATAATGTTAATAACTTCTCTACTATTACTCTCTATTACTCCAAATACTTTTGGAAAAGTCCAGAAAAGTGTGCTTTAGCAGTCTCTCCACAAAATGCATTTGCTTTTATTACTCTTTCTTTGCAATTGTTTCAAAGTCCTTTCAAGAGGAAAAGGCTTAAAACTGCGTTTTAAGGTTACTTTTAAGTTGCATGCCAGCCGAAGACGGGACAAGACTATATAAACAGGGTGCGGAGGAGAGGTAATAGAAAAAAAAAGAATTAAAATGAAGGAGGCGCAATCTGCAGGCTTTTGGAATACATAAAACCCATTTAGGAAGCTAATTTATCTTCGTTACATATGCAGACTCATAAACATGGCCTGCGACATGATTAATGTCTGACTAGACTCCATTCAGCATCTTAAATCACTGTCGAATTTCCCGCTGCAATAAGCATCACCCAGCAGAGCAACTTTACTCCAAGCCGCACGACAAATATTAACATAATTGTTCGCTGTTTGCCAGAAAACGTGCTGCAGATTTGACGGGAAAAGAAATTAAAAGAAGGGCAATGTGTGACAAATCCGAGCGAGCGGTGGTACGTAATCAGATGTAAATGAGAAGATGAAGAGGCTGCTCATTAAGCCGAACAAACTAGGACAGCCTTGAAATTCATTGAAAGAGGGACACTTACTTATGCAGGCTACGCTGACATAAAAGGAGCCAATGGTAAACCGAAGGCATCAAAAGATGCAGGAAAGCGGCTAGATATCTGGGGCTGGAGATGCAGGCAGAGCACTGGGGAGAATTAGGTGAATAGGAGTACAGTTAATGAGGTTGACATCATTTCCATGAGAAAGACCTAAAAAAAAATGAAAAAATGAGCGCGGTGGACTCTGGCTGTCACCACAGTGACACATTTGTGTGGCATGATGCAAGTTTTGGAGCTTCCTCGAGGTGAGCGAGAGCCGAAAAAGCAGCATTTTCATCAACAATTTTCATCCAAACTGCCTCTGTGACTCCACTGTTTCACACAGGAAACGGGATTTAAAGCCCAGTCTTAATCCTAATCTAGGAGTAGTCTGAGTCCTAGGGTCCTGAGTCCTAGGGCAGCGGTGTATTAGCGGTTAGGGAGTCGTCCACAGGATCAGAAGATTGTGGGTTCAAACCCCTAACCAGTAGGTTGCTCTGAGGTACCCTTGAGCAAGGTACCGTCCCCGTCACTGCTCCCCGGGCGCTTTCAATAGCTGTCCACTGCTGCACGGTGTTTGTGTGCATGGGTTAAATGCAGAGGTCCAATTTCGTTGTGGTTCACCGTGTGCTGTGCTGTGACCTCGCAATGACGAGGGTTGTCACTTTCACTTTCACTTTAATCTTTACTCACATCTAAAAAGACCTGCTCTCGGGTCTTTGACAAATCTAGAATGAACAGAATCCTGCTTCAAGGTCCGTGATATATCTAGAACTAAACGGATTCTACCGCTACATTCTGTGACATATCTAGAACTGACCGAAACCTGCTCATGCTAAGCAAGGGCGGGACGTCCAGCCGGGACCGAGATGGAGATCATCTGTCAGGTTTGCGAGGGATACCTCATTAGAAGCCCTCAGTTCTTGTGTTCCTGACCGACAGGCATGGGTTAAAAATATCAGACTCCAGACGAACATATCTAGATCTGACTGAAACCTGCCTATGCTCTGCAGTCGATGGTGTATCTAGAACCGACTGGAACCTAGCTCCATGGTCACGGACATTCGTAAAATTTACTGAAACCTGCTGACAATCCAGGGGGAAGGAAGCAAAAACTCTTTTATGTACAGGAAGCGAGAGCAGCTCCCATCCCAAGCTCTCCATTCGGCCAGCAGGCAAACCAGAGGCTGCATCCGAAACAAGCATCGTGTTTAATATTCATGCATCTCAGCGTGCATTCGAAACGAAAAAAAAGGACTGAAATGTCAAAAGCTAACGAATACCCATAACAGCAGTTAACACAGTTTGAGATCTGGGTTCTACTCTGGACGTCTATTGAGAAGATGCTCAAGTATATGTGTTTAATACAAATGAAGGTCAGAATTATTTCCCATTATTGATGGATCTCTCAAAACGGTACAATGAAAAACGACTCAACAGCCAGTTTTTCTCCACAAATAACCCGTTAGTCACAGAAGCTGGAATTACTGGTAATTATAACCTAACAGGACTGGAGGTGTGCTGGTTGGAGGGTGAAAACCTCTCCTCGCTGGCCTTTGTCTCAAGGGGAAGCATTAAAATAGCTCAAGAGCAGAGCTCCATGGCCCGCTTGGAAGGGACTCAAACATGTTGAACGTTGCCCGAAGCAGAGTTGAGTCAGTCACTGGGAGGTGGAGGGAGTAGAGCACCACCCAGACGCCGCACATATCAAGAGCGAGCGAGGGGTCTGAGAATGTCAGGAAAGCTCAGCGTCACGAACTCGGCTGGATCACGTTAAGACGACGCTCCCATGCTCGGTGAAAGCGAGGACAGGACGTCCAGCCGTGGGTGCCATGCTGCGTCCAGCTGCCCATCCATAGCCGACAACAGCAAACATGAGACTGTCCATCACTTGTCTCACGTCTGTCAGGTTATCTTACCTCTTCAGAACCCCTCAGTCCATGTTTTGCTCCTGGCATGAATTATTAATATCTCAAATGGAACAATTCATGAGGAAGCTAAAATGTTAACACTGCGTTGGGATATTCAAGCGGTTAAGTGTTGGGACGAGTGAAGTGAAAGTGACTACACGTGATTGTGAATGCAGCACACGATGAGCGATGCTGACAGAGCATACATCCAGCAGTGGGAGCGGAGGCCTAGTGATTAGGAAGTATCAGAAGGTCATGGGTTCGAATCCCAGACCAGTAGGTTGCCCTGGGTTACCCTTAAGCAAGGTAACATCCCTGTCACTGCTCCCCGGGTGCTTTCAATAGCTGCCCCCTGCTGCACGTGTGTGTGTGGGTAAAATGTGTGCTGTGCTGTGTTTCACAATGACTTTCGCTTTCAGCAGTGATGGGGCAGCCGACTGGCCCGGGACGATTATGAGGCCTAGTCCCTAGATACTGGACCAATAATGTCCTGGTGGACCCCAAGAGAACCTCGGCACTGGACCATAAAGTGGACTTCAGTGAGAAGCCCCTTAATATTCCAGCGTGAACTATAAGGTTGGTTAAAGCTAACTCTAGAGCTCAGAAGATAAAAGAATCATCTACTAACTTTCATATTCAATAGAATTTATTTTTAGAAATGAACATAGAAATGGACACCCCAGGAGACAAAGTTATAGAAGCAAGGTGCGTTGGTCCAGAGGAGAGATGAGGATTATATCAGGAGAAGGATGCTGAAGATGGATCTTCAGGAAAGAGGAAAAGAGGAAGACCAAAGAGGAGCTTTATGGATGTGGTGAGAGAGGACCTACAGGTTGTCAGTTTGAAGCACCCGACGTTACCTTTGACCAGAGGTTGCCAAGAGCTCTGAACGGGAGAAGCCGAAGGAGAAGAGGACCGGAGGTCACCTGAAGTGTGACACCCCTTGCCAGCCGCCCAGTTCTACCACGGAGATCCAGAAACCTCTGTTGCAATCAGTCTCTCAGATGGAAGGCGATAAATGGAGGTTGATGCAAAACAAGGGCCCAATCGGTGAGGAGGTGGTTGGGCTACAATAAGAGCTCTTAGAAGAACAGCACATGAGACATCTAAGAAGATTAGCTTTTAAATTTGGACCATGTAGAGGACAAGCTCTTGGCTACCCAACATCTGAATTCCTCCGTGGATGTGCTTAACGTGGCTTAAAGGCAACACGAGCTTCTGCTTAGTCCGTCTTAAATCAGAGCCACTTCGCCGGACCATATCCTCCACGGGTTCTCGGCACGGACGTGACACAAGCGAGCGGGACCTTCTGATGGGGTTTCCCAGGTCAGGAGGGCTGGAGTGGAGAAGGGCAAGGTTTGCACCTCCTGGGATTAGAGCAGCACACCAAGTGTGGCAGATTGCGGGTATTTGCGGATTTTGGAGGAGGGATTGCAAGCTGTGCATGGGGAGCTGGGTGGAGATTGAGACCAGATGGCTATGATTTTGGCACAATTATCCTCCTGCATTGTCACTGATCTCCATCATTCTGCTCCCTCCTTCCCAGGAAGCCCAGCTCGTCCACGGCAGCGATGGAGACGCCGATTCGTTTGATGGAGAAGCTTTAAAGCGACTTAACATCACAAGCGACACATGGGCAGGTGCCCGGACGTGTCCTTTAGTCTGTCGATTCTCCGTGTTTTGGGACAAGGAGAGACACGAGCTTAAACATGAGCCAAAGCTTAGACTGTCCATTTCTGTCTTTCCCATCCAAACCGTTCAGAACCGAGATGCATGACGGAAGAAGAGGAAGGATGAGCAAACCCCAAGAGCTCCACACAGCAAGGGTGTGTATTTATTGCTCTCTTTTAAAAATGTTAAAATCTCAAACCTTGGTTTCTAAAACAGGCCGCAGAACTGCTTTGAAAAAGGGGCTTTAAAAGCGAACCGAGACAATAATGAAATGATTTAATTTAATTATGAATTATTTCCATTTATTTCATTAAGAATCAAGATATTCATTATCGTGATAAATGGCCTCTTTTGAGCATTAAAAGTGCATTTTTTATTATTAAGAGAGGATAATTAGTCCCTTTTATTTGACTCACAATGTTTCTCTCCCTAGCAGAGGGAAAAATCTTTTTCGCAGAAAAGGTTCTGAACTTTTAATATAACTTCACTGCACATTTGGATTATGGAGCATTTCTATTGGTCCTTTCATCCTGAAAAGTTCCCCCGATGTGAAGGCAGCCTATGGGATAAAATGAGGTCTCGTTTTTGACGATATACTGTACGTACACATGAAGGTTCCTGCGATTTCTCTGCCAGGGTTAAAATGCAATATATCCCCATCTCACATTAAACCCCACACAGGAAGCTTTTCAGAACTTCTGCTCCAAACGCAGCGAGCGGGAGGGGAGGGAAGCATACAATTGCTTGCAATCTTGAAAGGCTGCTGTCAATAGCAGTGCGAGTGTGAGAAAACAGCTACGGAAGAAAAATAGTGAGGTGAACAATAAGAAGAATGAAAGAAAAGAAGAAAGCTCCAGGTTTGGGCTGTGCTGTTGACAGACTCCTACGCTGGAAGAATCTCACCAAAACCGTTCAGAACCGGGGAGCGTGATGTAACCAAAGCCAGGCTGAGCAGACCCGAACCTCCGCACACAGCAGCCACTGAAGACGGATCACAGACCGAATCTCCTGGAGGATCATTTACTCATTAAATAATCCAAAACGTGTGGGTTGTGAAACAGGTACCAAAAGAAAGTCAATAACTACTTTACGTTTGTGAAAGTGAAGTGAAAGTCTTTTCATTTTCATCTATAGTGTAGATTTATTTATATATATATATATATATACATATACACAGTGTGCATAGTATAGTTTATAGTATAGTACAGTACAGTCTAGCATTGCGTGTACTATATAGTATAGAAAAGCATAGTATAGTATAGCATTGCATATAGTATATAATATAGAATAGTACAGTATATCCCTGCGATGGGCTGGCGACCTGTCCAGGGTGCGTCCCCCGTCCTCGCCCTGTGTGCGCTGGGTTGGACGCCAGCACCCCCCCCGCGACCCCGTTTGGGACAAGCGGCAGATAATGGATGGATGGATAGTACAGTATATCATACCATTGTATATAGTATAGCATAGTATAGCATAGCATATAGTATATAATATATAGCATAGTATAGCATAGGATTGCATGTAGTATATAGTATAGTACAGTATAGCATAGCATATAGTATATAGCATAGAATATATAGTATAGTACAGTACATTATAGTATAGTATATTATAAACTATACTATACTATACTTTATATATATATAGTTTATAGCTGTACTGTACTATAGGTCCCAGGACTGGAAGGTTAAGGAATTGAATCCTGTAACAATAGGTTACACTGCGGTACCCTTAAGAGAGGTACTGTCCCCATCACTGCTCCCCGGGTGCAGAATATGCCTGCCCCCAGCTGGACGGCGTGCGTGTGAGTTAAGTACAGAGGAAGTATGTGGTTGTGTTTCAGTGTGTTCACAATTGAAAATAGTCACTTTCACTTCACTTAGAATATACATACATACATAAATATGTGTGTGCAGGCTTTTTACACTTTTCACACACACACACACACACACACACACACACACACACACACGCTTTTGTATTCAAGCCTATCATTTTGTAATCCACCCTAGGGCTTGACCCCTCTATCGGCATAAATATATCATTTTTTCTCCTTTCTCCGTGAAGGCAGATGTCATTTTCTGCACTTTCATTGCAGGTACCACGCCGGGCACCTCGGTGCCACCGAAAGGCTGGACGAGATGACACGAGGACCGACAAGAATATTAGATGTATAAACAGACGCTTTTTCATTTCAAGTCCTCGCAAGAAGGAAAAAAAGACATAAAATAAAATGAAATAAAATAGACCTCGACAGTATGAGGTTCCCTCTGTCAAAACAGGAGTTGGGTGCTTTGAAGTGCTCTGCTTTAAAGGAACCCGAGGCGTTTCGGCGTAATTATTTAACACTTAAACCCACCAGGCTCAAGTCAACAACGTATTTTTCATGTTTCGTGACAAAGTATGCCTCCGACGAAGACAAAACACACAACCAGGGAAGGAATTATGAAGAGATTTGCTCTTCCAAATGTGCTTTTACAGGTACACACCAGATGATTTTATCTTTCTATTCCATTTCCAAACATGTGCATGCTATAAATACACAGCAAATTATATACTACACATAATATATACTTCCAAATCGCATGAGACAGGCCTGTTCTTAAATCTGAGTCAAAAAATGTGTCTGTAACCCCAGATCTCACTACATCTTATTAAACTAATATATATGGAAATCATCAAATTATCATACAGCTATAAGCCCCCATTAAGAAGCCGCATTAAATCGAGTATGTTCAAATTTCGGCACCTCCAGCTCATCCTCATGTGCCACATCGCGTCCTCTCAGCCATCTTTAGCCATGATTTTGCTGACTGGAGTTTGGCCCATGGCAGCTGAAGCCAAAGTTCAAAGCCACACTTGTCCATCACGCCCAACAAAGACATTTTAAAGGACCTGTCTCCTCCCCTCGTCCAGGATCCAACAATGCATGGATCATACCGGCATTATGGGTCGTATCTGTCTGACCAGGATTGGTTCACATTAGAAAGAGAGATCTACATAGGGTTTAGTAGGAGAGAAATCCCGAGCCATCAAAACAATGGCCAAAACTGGGTGGTCAGATACAAAAGGTGCTGTTTTCCAAAATGTATCATGAAACCGTTTGAAATGTTTCAACCATCTACTCTGGTGGTGGCACGAGTTCTGATTTAGTTGTTCTAATTGTACCGAGTCTCTCTGGAAACATTTGGGGTTGAGGGTCTTGCTCAGGAACCCATTGGTGATGGTGGACCTCTCCGTAGACCTTCACCATCCCTTGATCGCTGTACTCTTCCTGCTTCCTCAAAAGTATGGACCAACTCACTTGGATTTGGACTGAAGACATTTGGGTTTGAGATCAAAAGATTCATAAGAGAGGAAACAAGGGCTTGATTATGACCAATCATGAGATCGGTAAAGAAAAACCAAAACCAGCAGTCAGTGACAGCATGGACAACTTCCACAGGACAGGGGGGCAATCACCATCCACGGTCCAAGACTTCAAGAGTGGAAATGACACCACCAGACGCTAAACACTCATCAGCAGTGAGGAGAAGAAAGAAAAGAAAGTAGCCTCCAAGTTTTATGGACTAAGACAATGACTAACATCTCCCGAAATGATGAAAAGGCCAAAGTGTGGAGAAAGAAAGGAAGCGCTCATCTCCACCTGTGAAGCATGGTGGAGGTAGGATCATGACGGGGCTTGCGTGGTTGCTTCTGGAACAGCCTCGAACTTCGTTATTGGCGATGAACTCACGATGGAAGCAGCTGAATTTTGACGTCTGCAGAAACATCTCGTCAGCCAATTTACAGAGAAATCAAAATTGTTAAGGAAGAACTTACCAAGACTCTGTTTGAAATTGAAAAGCTTCGTCCAAGTCGATCTCCAACGCGACATGTGCCTCGTCTCTTGAAGAGGAGACGGAAAAGAGAGACCCCCCGACAGGAACAACAACTGAAAGACACTGTGCCAAAGAAGAAACCAACAATTTTGTGAAGCTGTAGGCTTGATATGCGTCTAAGGATCAGATCTCGAAGAAATTACGACCAAATAATCCCCAAAAAAGACCAGATAATCTCATATTCATCTTTTAATCTCGAATTCCAAACGAGCGCCCAAAAGAATGAACGGACCTTGCTGGTCCAAAACTTTTGGAGGCAACTCTCTGCCCCGTAGCGAACAGATGAAGCGGTAAAACAAACCAAACAGATATTTTTCACATAACCATCAGCACAAATGATTCTACAGTATATTATTTAAAACAAATGGAAATTTATTCCATATTTTTGCACAGGCTTGAAAACAAAACACACAGTTCTGTCAGTAAAGCTTTCACTTGACACGTCGGGTGTTGCTCGTCTTCCAAACCATTTTCTAGAGGTCGTAGACGGTTTGTATCATCATCCAGAGACAATCAGGACCATTTCAAGTCATGCCTGGGGGTGGACGATGTGGTCAAATTAGGAGTGGGAATATTCGGATTTTGAGTTTTTCTGATAAATTGAGAAAGATTTAAGAAAACTGGCCGTGCCTCGTCCTTCTCCCTCGTTTTTACATCCTCCACTGTGTCTCTGGGGGATTTCACAACTTTAACCAGATACGTTAAGCCCAGTGTCAAGTCTGTCCAATAGGAGAAGAGCAGGGTTCGTATGAAGCATTGCATTCAGGCGTATCTGACAAACTGAAAAATGGTGAAAAAATCCCCCGGCTTCTGTTTTCGTTTTGGTCTCCCTGCTCAGCCCTCCCGTCCTGACCTTCATCTGGGTGTTTTCTATAAACCCTCCCGTTATCATTATCATTAGTCTCCTCGGCCCCCAGTTCCCACTGCATAAACCCCTCTGCTCAGCCTTGGCTTTTGGTCAGTCATTGACTGATTTGGGATTTTTTTTTGTTCTCAAATTAAAACTGCGGCGCACCGACCACATCCACCGTGGAATCGGATCAGAAAGTGGAGTAATCCTCACAACAAGGATAAAGATCAGCACCCCGCCCTCGTCAGTGCTGGAATTCATGAAGACGTGGTACCAACTTCAAACACCTGAGCATCTGAGGTCAGCTTTGGCCTGACCAGGCCTTCGGTATGGGAGCGGTGTCAGGAGAGACTGTCGGAGGGGAAGAAACTCCCGGGCTGGAGTCTAGAGCAGCTTTGACTCCAGTCCAGGCTTCTACTTTAGGCAGCCTCTGCTCTCAGATTTAAATGAATGGTTGAATGGAGATGGGACTGAGGCGGAGAGGGTTTGTAAAAATGTATAAGGCGCTGGATTAAAAGGTGGAGGAGACTCCGTCGAGGTCTTTCTCTCAAACGTCAGGTTTTTCATAACTTCATTTAACCTTCCACTTGGTACAATTTACACTTCTCAGTTAGATAGACAGATAGATAGATGGATAGACAGATAGATAGATGGAAAATGGATGGATAGATAGATGGACAGATAGATGGACAGATAGATAGACAGATAGAAAATGGACACAAATAAATAGATAGATGGACAGATAGATGGAAAATGGATGGATGGATAGACAGATAGACAGATAGATAGATAGATAGATAGAAAGATAGATAGAAAGATAGATAGAAAGATAGATAGATAGATAGATAGATAGATAGATATATAGAAAGAAAATGGACAGACAGATAGACAGATAGACAGACAGATAGACAGATAGACAGATAGATGGAAAATGGACAGACAGATAGATAGATGGAAAATAGATAGACAGACAGACAGACAGACAGATAGATGGAAAATGGACAGACAGATAGATAGATGGAAAATAGATAGACAGACAAACAGACAGACAGACAGACAGACAGATAGATAGATGGACAGATAGATAGATAAATAGATGGACAGATAGATAGATAGATAGATAGATAGATAGATAGATAGATAGATAGATAGATAGATAGATGGAAAATGGACAGACAGATAGATAGATAGATAGATAGACAGATAGATGGAAAATGGACAGACAGATAGATAGATGGAAAATAGACAGACAGACAGACAGACAGACACAGACAGACAGACAGACAGACAGACAGACAGACAGACAGATAGATAGATGGACAATGGACAGATAGATAAATAGATAGATAGATAGATGGACAGATAAATAGATAGATGGACAGACAGATAGATAGATAGTTCCATCAAGCTTTAATGGAAAATCCCACGCATTGCTCTTCTGATCGTCTCCGTGTTCCCGTGCACCGTGTGTGGGGGTAGACGTGCTGTAATGATGAAGGGCCAGCACTGCTGGGAGCCACGAGGAGTGTGGGTGAGGCACTCTGACCCTCCGTCTCAGCAGAAACGTGGGGAGTGTGTGTGGTAATGACCACCCGGGCGCTCGGTAATTCCGCGATGAAGACGTTCTCTCAGGCCAACTGCGAAGTGCAGGCTGGAGGCTTCCAGGGCCAAGCAGGTTAAAGAAAGAGCAGTTCACTGACAGCGCTGAGCTAATGAGTCTTCCTGAGCGCGGCACTTCAATCTGCCAAACGGATCACCAGTCAATATGCTACCCGGTCCCACAAGGAACGCTCTGAGATGCAGGAATTAAGGAGGGCAGTGTGGGTACTGCAGGCTCTCAGAAACCTTCGCTGCCTGAGGTATAAGAGACTCAAAACCAATGTCTGTCAATGATTTCAGAGGAGCCATATGTCAAAACCACTCTGTCATGTCACAATGACTCCTCTTGATGGGTCCCATGCTGCATCAGGGACGTCCCGGCCACTGGATTATGGGTCAGGTCCAGGATATAACTGCTCCGTTAACCCAGGGCTCTGTGTTCATGACGGTTCATTATTATATACTCTATCTCGGTCACTGTCCTGAATATTGGCAAACACCTTCTCCCCAACTCCCAAGCCCATACACTCACCCTGAACTCTTTCAGCTGCATTTAGTCTGAAATGCAAGCGAGTGAATTCACACGACGCTACTCCCGTTTCTCCTTGCCAGCCGGCACAAAGGCCCCCCGTCAGGACGGAGCGCTATATCTCCTTGGCCGCCCTCTGAAAGAGCCCTAGCTCTATCATTGCCCTCCACATCTCAGAGCCTCCAGACAGCAGGACCGTCAAAGGGACAAAGAGGTTTGAGGCATCTTGTGTTTGCCCCACTTATGTTTTGCGGGCCAACATGGGAAGCTTCACCAGGGTCCAAAACAACCTTGCCATGGGCTTAGAAATTTCATTTCACCGCCGCCTGATGCCGTTATCAGGTTTTCGTGTTAAAAACACAGCCGAACCCAACTTGCTCTCGCTCGTTCTCAGGGAAACGTTGCATGTTTTGCAAGAGGAAAAATGATTACACTTGATGAACTCCACAGTGGGCATTCATTCGGGCAGTACAAATCATTTCAGATGGACTCTGCGCGAGAAAAGAGGCGAGTTATCAAGGAGCGAAACAGCATATTAGCACCAGCGATGCAGGCTACAACGTTCCTGACTCCGGGGAAGAATGACGTTCCTGACTCCAGGGAAGAATGACGTTCCTGACTCCAGGGAAGAATGATAGGTATCTGGTGCTTTCTTCTCTGCACAATAGACGGGAGGAAATTTCCACACCGTTTATTGCCTCCTGATGGATTCCGGATGCAAAGGGTTGTTTTTTTTTTGCCCTCCTCTTTTGCTGTTGGGCCACGATTGATCCTCAACTGCAAGCACTCCACCCGAAAAGATAACAGCGCTTTGGGCAGTCACCCCTCCTTCCACTTCCACCGCTGGAGATGATCGTCTGGCCCTGATTCTCATTAGGGATGTGTGTGCAGAAGCTTGCCACTTTCATTTACAGAGTCTGGGTCTCTCGAAGAGCTCACCATCCCCACCACTGACTAGGCAGGCTGGAGTCAGACCTTTAGGACCAAAAGGAAGAAACCTGTGGACCTCCAACACAGCAGTAATACACAGACCAGATTCCAGACATGGTGCAGATCAAGACATGGCAGCACGTTCAAAAGGTCTCCCAAACCTGCTTGGACCGCAGAACGATCAAGATTCCCTTCGGTTTCACAGACCTTCTAAAAATTCGACCATTTTAAATCCTTCCCGCCCCAAAAACTGCCCTAAAAGTGCCGGAACGAAGTGTATTCAGAATAAAACTAGAATTTCCATCGAATTAGAGCCGTTCGTAAAAAAAGGTGGGGAAAAGGATCTTTTTCAACATCTTCTCATTGAGACTGAAAATGGCAGCGACGCCTACATGGGACTATTTTCGAGCACGTAGACTTCACCACGTTTCCCTCCTTGTGTAAAGGATTTTTTTGTGTAGATGATGTTTTCCAAGAAAAACCTCTTCACCCATTGAGTAAGTGGCCGAAACAGAACGGCTACACTTCGCCGAGGTCATTTTGTTGTAATTTCGGACAAAAATGGCCAGAACATCCTCACGACCAGGCTCCAAACTCACTCCGACAGCGCCTGAGAGGTAATGATGAATAAATATTTGAATAGCTAAACTGCACTTTCCTTAGTTTTCCTACCAAATCAGCATTGCAAATAGTTCAAAAGAAGTTACAGTGCATTCTTCTCATGGAGGAAAATATTCAAGCTGGGAGCAGAACCAGGGACGTATGAAGCTTCGCACAGAAAAAGAAAAACTCAGTCCAATAGAGTCTTTGAATAGTTCTGCATTATGCAAAGAGAATACTGTCTGCCAGTCTCTGCTGCAAATTAACATCCACACTCCGAAGACCGGGGTAAGATCAGCGAGCAGATGCCCGAGCTGAATGTCTACTTGTCTCTCTTGACGACGTGCTTTAAAAAAAAAAAACACCACGGTTCACCTATTCAACTCCCCTCCCGCGTATTCCCTCCAGTGCGGCGTCGGATCATGGAAAGGCAGAACAATAGAGCTCACTCTTTTTCTGAGCCGCTTGTCTCGGTTAGGGTGGTGGGCGGTTCTGGAGTCTATCCCAGCTCTCACGGGGTGAAACGTGGGGACAAACCCAGGACCTGACAGCGCTGCTCAGACAGGAGCTGAAAAAACGTAACTACAGATTTGGCTGCACTTGATGAAGATTTCTCCATGAAGATCATCTGGGATTTGCTCCACCCACAAGACACACATGCATTCATCATTGTGAAACAGCACACCACTTAGTGAACCACAAAGAAATGCAGCCTCTGCCTTTCACCCATAGCAGGGAGCAGTGATGGGGACGGTACCTTGCTCAAAGAGGTCTCAGGGCAACCTACTGGTCTGGGATTCGAACCCACGACCTTCTGATCCTGAGGCCAACGAGGCCACCACTGACCCCCTAAAAGATTATCTAAAGGAATAATAATGTTATTCCAAATGGCCTGGGTGGGAAATACTGATATTAAATATTGATATTCGAAAATTATTTATCTATTTATCTATCTATATTAAAAAATATTTATCTGAATATCAATATTTAAAAAATAAAACTGACTTTTACCCTAAAATTCTTTTTCTTTTAAAGAAAATCTTTCCTCCACCTTTCAGGAGACCCCTCACATCCCACAGCGGTCCTTTCTAGGCCGTCCAGCTGGAGCTCAAGCGGGATGGTATATGCTCTGTTTTCACACAGCGCTTTCAATTCTTCCGCTCAACCCTTCAAGCAAACACATTTTAATGTTTTCCTCTGGCGCTCGGCTTCCCTGCCCGCCACCTGATCTGACATTACGCCTTTTATAAGGTTACGTCCCACTCATCCCTCATTATTAGGCCCTCGGTGGTGCCATTATCCCCTTAAATAAGGCTAAAATAAACTGCACTTAGCCCTCAGATTTTCAACTGGCCAGGAAGCCCTCTCACTCGCTCTTTTCACAACCGGTCCAGGACTGCAACTTCTGTCGTTCAACAATGAGTCATTCATCTGACAGAGATTCGCTGCATAGCTACCGTTGGAGTGGCTGCGTTTGACTCATTTGGCTCTGACTAGTCGACAAGCTCAAGCTGTACCATTTAGTTCTGGTCAGCAGCCAAGCAGGCGTGTCAAACGGATGCGGTCGGGATGTGCGATTTGTGAGGATCTAGAGTGCAGTGGATGTAGCTGATTGAGTTAGAAGTGTGCCGATATTAGATTTATAATGCTGGAGCAATTTGCTTAGTCTTCCTCAATGTGCTGATGGCATCATCGCTGCCTTGTGGGGGACGGCAGCGATGGAAGGGTCAGGCTTGGCATGATAAGAAGCGGATTTCGCATCTTCTGGGTTCGACAACAAAGCAAATCATGAAATATTGAACACTGGAGGTTTCAGCTGGTTTTTTATTAAAATCTGTGAATTCTGCACCGAGCAGACACGAATGGGCGAGGTGGCCTAGTGTGTAGGAGCGTGGGTTCGATTCCCAGACCAGTTGCCCAATGTTACCCTTGAGCAAGGTATTGTCCCTATCACTGCTCCTATCACAGGCTCGATATGGCTGCCCCCTGCTGGACGGTGTGAGGGTTAAATGCAGATACAGTTGGTTGTGGTTCACCGCGAGCTGTTCACAACGGTCACTTTCACTTTCTCTCCAATCTACAAGCAATCGTGTCGTTTGGAAAAAATCAAGTTCTTCTGGAAACACTCTGTAAGTCCTCACAGTCAACCTGATGTCAGGCACTACATCAAAAAGTCTGCAGAAAGTGTTGAAAAATGAAGGTTTACTCCAATTCTGACCTTGGCGGACCTCCCTCCGAATTAAACAGGCTGCCCGGATTTTCCGAGAGTCGACCTTCTGTGGGACCCTCGCGCGAGAACGTTATTAAAGGTTCTTTAGAGGAAAAGGCTTCCAGCGATACGGTCTCTCAGATCTGCGTCGGGCGGACTGACGGGGTTCAAAGCCGCACACTGAGAACAATTATTATAAGCTCCCATGGCGATTGCTTTTGCCTCCCATCAAAAGATGCCATCGAACCCCATGGCTTACCAGCGCTAAATAAGAAGGCAGCATTAGCAGATGCACAGGCATTCAAACGAGCCATGCCTCATGGGCTCCAGATCACAAAAGGAATTCGAACAGCTGATGATAAGAGCCTTCCTGACCCGCAGCAGCCTGGGACTGGGGAACGGTGGTCCTCTCCAATGCTGCCCGGCGACCACAAAGCAGATGTAAAGATGTGAAGCCACGATGCTTCTGTTTGTGTGGGGTTTTTGCATCATTATGGCAAGAAACTGCACATAATGATGTGAAGGTGAGACGACAGAGCCTCCCTTCTCCGATACCTTGTGAACGAGTTAAAAGGCTGATTTACATTTATATTGCGAAGCCTGCTTGTAATTGTTGCGGAGCCCCCACCAACCGCTCCCACTCCCGTACTTAGGCACCCTGTCGTCGCGCAATCAGCCTCTGTTCCCACCTGCGCCAGGGCTTGTGAGCGAGACAGCCGAGTCAATCCAGGTGTAATTCTGAGCTCCGCCGCCAAATTCCCACAGACGCCGAAGCCCTTATCAGATCAGCGGCCCGATTCTTCAAAGTGCCTCCTGTCCCGCAACGCAAAATACATCTTCCTCGCTCTGTCCCATGCAGAATTTAACAAGGTTGTCAGCGCGTTCACTGGCTTGTTTACTCACATCTCTCAAACGCTGCCAGGAAATACAATATAGCAACCGTTGGAGACGCCGGGGCAAATATGTGGAGGCACCGCAGTGATTCATCGCTGCAATATAGCGAGAGAAGTGCAGAATAAAGTGATTTTGATGTTTTCACAAACTAGCCCTTGCGGCAAATGAGGGGGAAAAGAAATCATCAGATGATTGATCGCACTGAAAAATGGGGAAAACGGGCTCCCACACAACAACACCCTCGCACACAGATGTGAAGATTTCCATTAAACAAATCATTAATTACTCAATTTGTCTGCTCAAATCCTGGCTGTGGAGGAGACGCAACAAGGAGGCACGTGTGCCTGGAAGCCTCGGCCCGAAACACCGGTCGGTCGTCGGAATGTGTTCTGCTGGAGAGCCACGGCTGCAGAGACAAAACCACTGATGAAACCTGGAGAAACGGCACGAGGAAACGTTTTCTACGAGCGCTATTATGGGGCTCTGCAGGCTTTGTTCTCTGCTCTGGGTTTAATGGTCTTTGCAGAGTGGCTGGTATTACTTTTGTTTTATGTGCATTGCACATCAATTTGGAGCCCATTTACCCCTCGCATAATCTGCTGAGATGCACTTTGAATGATTCGGAAGGCGCGCCGAACGCACCGAGCAGCCGCTACATCTTCCACTCTTCCACTATTATTTTCTCTTTATTTATTTATGGGATAATCTGTCTGCCTGCTATCAAATTACCCAAAAACAAATCTGAGATGGATAGATAGAGACAGAGAGAGAGAACAGCTGAACGCACCGCCATAGGCAAACGGGGCTCGATTTCACGGTGCTGACCCAATCCGTGCGCCAAGAAAGAGGAATTGCCCCGTTTGGGGGAAATTCACCTTCTTTCTCTTTTCTTCGCCAGCTCGACCCAGGAGGATTCAAGGCCGTGATACGGACCGGTAAATAAACGCTATCCTTCCAGCAGGTGGAAGGTAAGAGCCGCCGGCTGGGCCGTCCTTGAAGGCAGATGTGAAACGCTGCTCGGTGCTCTGAGAACGAGGTGAACTAACGGGCATGCTGATGGTCGTCTCCCAAGACGGGAGCCGCTGAGAAATCACTTCATCGTCCATGCATCAGCTGCCACAGCCTGGGCTCTTTATACAGAGATGTGACAATCCAGCAGCAATAATGAGAGACGCGGTGTAGGACACTCAGAGGACGTGGATGGGTTTGTTTGGTTCATATGCCGTTTTCTTTCTTATCATCAAAGGGTTTGGAATGTAAATGATGTAATGCGTATGCACCAAACATGCCAGCGGCCTGCTGTTCACACCACAGAAACTGCCCCAGTCCATGTACCATAAAAGCCCAGCTCTGTTTGCAATATAATTGTCAGTGGATACATTGACAGCATCTTGTTGCCGGGGACGCGGTGCGTGGGCTGCATGCTGCACAGTCCAGCCACCACAGCAGAGAAACAGTGCTGACAACGGCAGCGTTGTTTATGACACTTAAGCAGTCAGTATGATCCCTTTAGGAACTAAGCAGCAATTGCAAAGGAAGCCCCTGGACATCCAAGTCCCAGATTCGATTCGGTGTTTCATGTTTCCATATATTCACTCTTATTTTTCAGCCACTATGAGTGCAGAAGAAAGAGTGCAGGCAGGTTGGAATGGAGAGGAGTGACACACAGGTACCAATAAGTGAAAGGTTTCCAGGACGGTAGTGAGATCAGCTATGTTACAGTCAGTGGAGCTGGAGGTGTCAGAGTCAAGGATGGTGAGACTGGGAGGATGGACATGATTATGAAGTATATTAGAGGTAAATCTCAGGTGGATGGTTTGGAGACAAAGTAAGCAAGATGTTGGTTTGGACACGTCAGGAGGAGAGACGAGGAGTATATCAGGAGAAAGATGTTGAGGATGGAGCTTCTGGGAAAGAGGAGAAGAGGAAGGACAAAGAGGAGGTTTATGGATGAGAGAGGACATGTAGATGGTTGGTGTGAAAGAGGAAGATGCAGAAGACAGGAAGAAATAGAGACGTTTGATCCACCGTGGAGACTCGGGTGCAGCCGAAAGTAGAAGAAGAAAATTCCCCTCTTATTTATTTCCACTTGGCTAAGCGAATGCTTGCACAGCCCTCAGGACCGGTTTAAAGAGGTCCGCCGCTGTTCTGTGCCACGAGGCTATGCGGGACGTCCAGCCATCAGTGTGATTGTCCTGAACGCTGTGGGGTAGAGTTGCAGCGCTTCCCCTTTCGCAGTTTGAGTGGCAGGAAGGCCAAGGCACAGATAAAAGGATGAGGCGGAGGGTGTCTTCTCTTGAAGGGGGTGTCAGATCACATAAACCCGTCCTCGGCTTCTGTCTTTCCAGCCGCAACGCTCTGATTTCGCTGTCAGCAGATGCTAAATAAATCCAGCCTTCATTTGTAACACAAGCATTCACGATAGTGAAAAAAAAAAGGTCCCCGGAGGCTCGCGGAGACAAGACTGTTCAGGCTTCGCTCATGAACACCTGATAGCTTTTCATCATGCCAGTAAGTGATCGCCAGTCGCAGTTGCTCTGATGGAGTCTGCAGAAAGCTGACGTTAGGCCCCGAGTGGAAAGTGATAAAATAGCAACACAGTGCTGCAGAGGTGAGCTCTGCTACCTCGGGATGGAATCCCATTTTTGTGGTGGCTACCAAAGACACACTTACAATGTTCACTGTGCAAAAGCACTGAGACTTCTGCAGGACAGTGTTGTTGTCTCTCATGTTCAGTCCAGTCTCTGTACCTGAGCAGTTCTCCAGATCTTCCTGAAGGACAGTGTTGTTGTCTCTCATGTTCAGTCCAGTCTCTGTACCTGAGCAGTTCTCCAGATCTTCCTGAAGGACAGTGATGTTGTCTCTCATTTTCAGTCCAGTCTCTGTACCTGAGCAGTTTGATAGTTCTGTGTTGGTTAATCCACACAGTGATCTACGTCTGAACCTTCAAGCGGAACAAAGCGTCTAACTGAAGACATGAAGCCGTGAAGAACCAGGTGCAGATGATTCCAGATGATCATGTGATTCCCATTTCTTTCATTTAATCTCAATGTGCCAAAGATCAGTTTGAGGCAGAAAATGAGATTTCTGCATCAACAAGGTGATTCCCTGCAAAATATAAAGGAATGAGGGTCTCTAGACGTCTGGTAAGAAGTGTGTTCCCATGCCTTCTATCGAAGGTTATCATTGGTGCTAATGAAATACTGTTAGAAACGTTGTTCCCATCAATGGTCTGGAACAAAAGAACAAAGGGGTTGTATTGGTCAAGCCTTCCTGTTATCCACAACATCTAGACGGTGCAATCAGAGGACAGGTCAATTGGCTTCGACAATAAATTCCAATAAAGACAGTTTAGATCCTCCCACACCTCTGATCACATGATCGTCTTGACGAACATGGCAAACGTGCTTTAAAACGTCACGGAGAGCCGCGAAAGCTGCATCGGTGTTTCCAGAAATTCGACTGCATACTTGATTCGAAACACCTTCTCTGTCATCGGTAACGAGCACACTCGACGTTATACCTGCAGAAGCTTAGAATCGAAACTCCAGAGTTCTTTAGACGTGAGATAAAGTGCTTTTCTTCAAAACCTGACGATGTGATGAACTGCAGTTCTGGCGTAACATGAAGAAACTGTACAGGCAGATCATTAAAAATCGAATATTTATGCATTCAATAAGACTGATACGATATATATGTATATATATATATATATATATATGCATGTTTAGGGTTCGAATCCCTGTCCAACAGGTTGACCAAAGGTGCCCTTGAGCAAGGTACTGTCCCCGCCACTGCTGCGTGTGTGCGCTCGCTGTGCTGACGATTACAAGTAGTCGCTTTCACTTTCAGTTTCAGTTAATTGCCTTTTTTCACTGCACTTGAAAGGCAGCTATTTATAGAAATATTTTTTTTTCCTACATAGTGAGCCAAACTGCCCGTTAACAACCTTTGCAATATGTTATCATCTTCATTTTCAATAATCTCCCCACATTTTGGAAGAAATTGCGAATGAAAATCTGCTCCGTCCATCCTGATCCCGATACACAGCCTTTCATCGGTTCAGCCCTAACGGACGCTCTGGACCAGGTAGTGGAAGGAGCTTTTTAATCGGCACATTAAACTCGTTAACCACGTTAAACGGCTGTCTGATGAACGAAGGCCTGCGAACGGATGCGGGGCCCTCGCGTCGTTTTTTCCATCCGCTCTTCTTCTCGCAGATGGACTGTCACGCCGTTTCAGAAGCTCTCCATTCACTGCATTAAGCCCAGTTTAAGGAAGAGCGTCGGGAAAAGGGCTGCCGGATTTATCTGCCTTAACAGCGCGATAGATGAGCGGGAGAATCTGGAGGAGCCGTAAACGCGCCCTGACAGCGCACGCTAGGAAGCGTCTTATTGATGCAAATAACTGTGGAGTTAACTAGTTCTCCTTCCACGTTCCACCTGATTGTAACAGAGGAGGCCATGGAGGCCGTTCGCGACTCTTCTGTTGTTCTTTCTCTCGCAGGGATGAAGCTGAAGGCTGTGCGCTGGGGAGCAAATCTTCCAGATTGAATAAACGCCGTAAACAGAATATCTGGATGGATTATCTTTGTTTTTCCGTTTATACGTGTCCTGCTGCTTCGATGGTGAAATGAATGTAGAATCTCCTTAAAAAGTAACTACATTTACGGCATATCCAGAGCAGATGACGGTCCCACTGGAGACACTTGGGGTGAAGGGTGTTGTGGTGGTGCTGGAGACCTCTTGGTCTGTCGTTGAGGACCGACTAAAAAGGCACCTCTATCTTCTATATAATTTTGTATTATTTATTGTTATTATTATTAGTATTATCGTTATTATTCAAGTTAAAGTGAAAGTGACAGTCATTGTGAACGCACAACACACGGTGAACCATTTGAAGTGAAAGTGAAAGTGACTGTTTTCCATCATCGTGGCACACAGTGACCCGCAACGAAACGAGACCTCTGTATTTCACCCACACACACCATGCAGCAGGGGGCAGCTATTGAAAGCGTCTGGGGAGCAGTGATGGGGACGGTACCTTGCTCAAGGGTACCTGAGGACAACGTACGGGATTCGAACCAACGACCTTCCGATCCTGGGGTCTAGTCCGTAAACACTAGAACACTGCTGCCCCAACAATAATAATATTTACACAAAACTACTACCACTACTAACAATAATAATAATAATAATAATAATAATAATAATAATAATGATATTAATAATTTTTTACTTTCTGAGCTCCCATTAGGTGTCCACACAGCTGACCATCAAACCCTGCATGTCCTCTCTCACCACAACCCCCACTTTGTCCTTCCTCTTCTCCTCTTGCCTGGAACCTCCATCCTCAACGACCTTCTCCCAACCCCTCGTCCCTCCTGTGTCCAAACCAACATAGTCTTTCTTCTCTTTCTCCACTAACTTTTGCACAGAACCATCGATGTTCTTGTCGATCCTCCCGCAGCTCCGTAAACAGCGAACACCGGGACCTCCAGCGTTTCCATGATGGTGAAAGTGTGACGCCTGCGCACAGCTGAAAGGAACAGTCTGCTTCTTCTTGTATGAGACAGAGAAGATCGGAAGCACTCATTTGGGCGCCATCGAGATCTCCAGACTCCAGAGCGGGAGAAAGAGAATGCCCCCCGATAGCCTCCGCATTTCGCTCATGAACATGGTAATAAAGCCAGACTCTGGAGATTTGATACAGAGTTCCTCCGAGAGCGCGGCTCGTATTAAGAGCTTTATTGCCCACGTCAGATTCAAATTAGGAGTTTGGACGGCGTTCGATCGGAAGCGTGTTTGCTCAGCTGTGTGTTTCTCCTTCTCCACCACACAACGCGCTCAGATGATCATCAGGCAGAATCAGCAAACACAACGGAAGCTATTAGGAGGGCACGGCGGAGAATAAGCCGAGATGGAGTCGGGCGTTACGGCGCTTTTGACGCAGGTGGGACGTTTAGATTATGTCTGTTTCTGAAGTGTCATTGAGGGAGCGTGCTAACGTCTTTTCCCAACACACACACTCACACACACACACACGCGCGCGCACACGTGCACACGCCTCCCTTTTTTCATGTAAAAGCAAAAAAAAAAGCCAAAATCACGTCTGTGTTAAGGTAGTAATAAAGAAGGAGTATCTACAAATACTTGCGTCCTCTCATTAAGGGCCTTATGGGTGT